>OV884038.1:7851785-9092500 GCA_930367265.1 Catocala fraxini
ATTACTCTAAAGGTATATGCCAAACAATGTCCATATAAATATGCTGAGTAACTATTATTGGGCAGATGCTATGACGTCTTTGATTAATAAAATATACTTTGTACAAAGAAAATCAGTAACGTTGTGTTATTCATACTACCTATTTTATCAATATTATCAAACGTAATTCCGTATTAGATGATGTTTTTTATGCATAGCTGCTCGATTTTAGGCAAAAGATTAGTCAAACGTCGGGGAAAGTGTAAAAATAAATTAAATCTAAATAGTTTAATAATAATTTAATTAGCTTAAAAATTAGTAAAGTTTAATAGTAGTAGAAGTGTAACAATTTTCAAAATTTTGTAATAAAGTGTCAAATAAACAACGCGATAAAATCCGTATATAGCAGTTTAATTTCAACAAAAGATTAGTCTTAAATTACCAAAAACAGTAAACATTATTAAAATATGACAAAGCAAAGAACCCGGTAAGATACTTAATGGTTTAATGTTGAACAATATGTTTATACAATCCATAAAAAATTATGAATTTAAATTATCTAATATAATTATGTATATAATAACGACAAACTTTTATGTGGAGAATCAAAAAGACCATTCTCATTATAATTCTGTTATATTAGATTGCAAACTTTCTAGCCTATACTATCTACTCATCTAGGAGGTTCAGTTAAACTGCCAATATAAAAAGGTTTAACAGAAGCAAATTTAAGAAAATATACAGGTCTGCCGCAGTAGTGAAACGAAACGAGTTTTTATTCTAATAACCAAGCTTAATTTATCTTATCTTGTGTGGGGGACAGTCAGTACAGACCGGCGACATTTCGACCCGGTGGGATCATTAGTGTTGGCCCAAAGATTTATTCCTTAGCTATCTCCTTTTGAATGTACTGCATCAGCTGCAGCGTACACTTCAGAGGGAGAAACCTGAAGTCTTCAGGGTTTAGATATGCCAAGCCCATCAGACCCATCCTCAGTCCAGCCAACGCGTTACATTCACACAGTAGGTGCGATATGGACTCGTCCTGTTCACTACAGGCTCTGCAGGTCGAATTGTGTGCCAATCTCAATCTAAACAGGAAGTCGTTGGTGCCAAAATGGCCAGTGAACGCTGCTGTGAGCAGGCGCATTTGGCTCTTGTTATACCCACAGAACTTCCTGGTGAAGCCTGTGGCTCTATTTGCAATGAATTTCTTGGAGTGTTCCAGACCCCTAAGGGCCATGCACTCTAGCCTGTGTTTATCATTGCCATGTGCATTCAAAGCTGCCTTGATGGTGCTCTCAGAGAGTCCCACGAATGGCTCGAGGCCCACAAACAGTTGCTCCGAGCCCTTTCTGGCTAATTCATGAGCCTCCTCATTGCCCTGCACCCTAATGATGAATCACCCTAATGAACCTACACCAGTCTGACTGTGTTCTTCCTGCCAAGTTTGTTAAGGGTCTTAACACAGTTCAGGATCAGCCTGGAGTCCACCCTACACGAGTCCAGTGCCTTGAGAGCAGCTTGACTGTCACTGAGAATATACCTGTGTATATTCTCAGTGACACTGACGGGACTGTTCCCGTCAGTGACATTATTGTTAATATTCTCCTGAGCACAGGCAATTATAGCATAGGTTTCCGCTTGGAAGACCGTTGCATATTTGCCCATGCTTTGGCTCACCTTGCAGTCGTTGGCATAGATACCAGCGCCTGATCCTTTTTCCATTTTGGAACCATCAGTGTACCAGATGAGACAACCCTTGTCAGGGGATTGTTGACCTTGTCTCCATTCGTCCCTCGTGGGGACCTTTATTTTAAAATTCTTTTTGAATATGTGCAGTGGCTGCATTTTGTCGCATCCCATGCTTATAATCCCTTTAAGATCCTTCGAAATCTCCAATTTTGTGTGTCGAGTTACCGGCATGTTGACGCTCCACTGCCCATGCACAGATAGTCTATGTAGCGCCTTTATCGCCTTTGACTCCACAACAATATGAAGCGGCGTTAGATCCAGCTGGACCTCTAATGATGCCGTTAGCGTGGTCGGGAACGCCCCTGTTACAGCCATGCAGGCTAATCGCTGCACCTTCGACAGCGCGTTCCTGCATGTTGCTTGTGTAGTTCTTGGCCACCAGACAATGCTTCCATACGTGAGTATGGGTCTTATCATCATCGTGTGTAGCCATTTGATGACCTTGGGCTTTAGCCCCCAGGTCTTCCCATAAGTAGAACGAATCATGCCGAAGACCCGCTGACCCTTCTCTATGACTTTGTCTACATATGGTTTGCTATCTAAGGTCATACCTTAATACTTCACCTTCCTGGACCATTGTAACTGCATACCATACATGGAGAGAGTTCCCAACCCTGTCAGATGCCTCTTCCTAAATAACCAAGCTAATAATACTTGCTTTGTAAGGGCATTGTTTAATGTAGGTTAATTTCAAACTACACCATTTCATTGCAAATTATTATTAACACAGTTTTTTATGTTATGTACTAAATACTTTTACTAATTTAATCAGACTTATTATTCTAGCGTTATTAATAACTGTACATATGTATTATCACTTATTTAATTATATATAATAATAAACATTTTCTAGAACATATTATCCAGTTGCTCTTTGATTGTCAGTATTTACGGATAAAGGAAAATGGACGGGCGTGCCATCACCTAATCTGTTAGCCATAGAATTGATAACCTCAGGAGTCGCTTCTCTTAAGTCGTATGCCCATCCGATTTTCTCGAAGAACTTGATGAATTTGGTGGCAAAGTTAAAGAGATCAAAATGTTCAGCTGCTTTGTAGTCATAGGGGAAAGCGTGATGGTAGTTGTGCCAACCTTCTCCGAGAGTACAAAATGCAACGAACCGGTTCTCTGCAGGAATTATGTTTCTGTAAACAGAAGACAATGACATTTTATTAAATAAAATATAACGCACACCTTTCTGAATTGCAATTTTATATTTTGACTTAGACTTATGGCCAGTCTTACAACTAATAAATAAAAGTTATCCGAAAGGTAAATCGCATGCTGTCTCACTCATGTTAGGTTAGAGAAGAGAGATGGCGAGACTTTTATCTTATAGATAAATGCTATCTGGAGGTTGTAGGACAAGGCTTTAATAAGCTAATTTTTATATCCTAACTAATATTATAAATGCGAAAGTGGGTTTGTTTGTTACGCTTTCACGTCTTAACTACTCAACAGGACAGGTATACAGAATAGTACATAGGGTACCTTTCATCAAAAAATGTCTGTTAGTAACCTAATCTACATTTACGCGAGTGAAGCAGCGGGCAAACTTTAGTAATAGGTAAAAGGAAAAAAAAAATTCTTTTATGCTGTATATTTGTGTCCATAAATCTCAACAGTAATCAGCGGATTGACTTTTTGCACAATATTGCATTTCTACTTATATACAGGAAGTCCGGTAATTTATAGATAACCTTGAAATGTCTTATAGTAGAACTGATGATCGTTCAGAAAAACAATAGTAAAAAAATATATATATTAAAACAGTGCAATAGCTAGTCATACGTTTGACTCTATTAGCATAAATAGTGTTAATAATAAAACAACAAAAAACCGATGGAATTCATTCATTTATGGTCGTAGTGTACAAGAAAGTTAAATAAGGTAATTAAAAAAAAACATTTCTCACAACTCTCAACTTGAACAGCCATCTATTCTACTATAAGACATTTCAAGGTTATCCATTAATTACCGGACACCCAGTATATGAGTGTTTTATATCCTTTTATACCGAAATTCAGATTTAGCCGCAGCGATATATGGTCGAGTTTAGCTAGAAAGTAATAAAAATGCATTCTTACTTGTTATAAGGTTTGTATCCATAGGTATGAGCGAGGCTATTGACGGTGAGCTCACTGTGGAACATACTCAAGAACCGGATAAAGCACTGCCACGCGACCGCGCACTTCCAGTTTTCATTCCAAAGCCAGATACCAGCCATCGTCGGTATCAGGTAGCAGAATAGTAGCTTATACAGGTTGAAGTGCCTGCGATGCATAAGATAGTAAGATTGTGTGCATGAATATGGATGTTTGTCTTGGTCTGGGTGTTTCTATGTATAATATGTATGTATTTACAAAAGAAAAGTATATATATATATGATATATACTTTTTTATACCCATAGTACAAGCTCTGCTTAGTTTGGGCTAAATGGTGTTGTGTGTATAGGTAGAATATTATGATTAATATATTATTATTATTATTAACTTTTCTACAGCAATACGCCCTATTTTTGCCAGTTATGTTACATTTAGAATTTTGCTTTGTAATTTGCTATATAAAGTGCCTGCAAATTATATAATCATCGCGTTTTATTATTTTAATCCTAAGTTATTAGTTATAAGGATCATAAACTTATATGAAAGTATGATTATGAAGGCGATCATCCTGTAGATATAGGCTACTGAAGTTTTATGCAGGTCACTATTGACAGTGTGATACAACTCAGAGCAAGTGTGGCGAATTAAAGAGCAAGAGCAGATCATCGCTCAGAAGTATAAAATGAAAGATTGAATACATTCGACATAAAAGTAAATCAAATGCCCTGTAAGGAAAGTCGTAAAAACGCTTGAAACTATGTTTAAGGTATCTATAAACGTACATAGTCTAAAATAAATGTCTTAATCATGGCAGTTAATTGAGTATTATGTTAGCTAATCTTTATGTTCGTATTTTATTAAGTTAACTCCGTGCATGCTTTGATTCAATGCGCTGAAATACACTTAAAAGACGATGTGCACAACTTTGTGACTTAAATTAAACTGGGTGCAGTGAATTCCTTTGACAACATAGTCAACCTCTTGAAAGATTATTATGGTATACACATTAAAATTTTGTTGTGGCATTTGTTTTTTGTCTGGAACACAAATTGTTTTATGCCAAATCTAAGTATTTAGCAGTGGCGATAGTATCATTGTAATCATAAAAGTAGGGTATTTAAATATGTCCGTTAAAAATAAATTTTTAATAATAAAGTAATATAATAAACACAAAGATAAAAACTTTTAAATCATTTTAGGCTACAAATCATCAACGGGAAAATGTTGCTGATTTTTAGACATGCCACTGTCAGTAAAGTCAATAATGTGTTCTAATAGTTCTGCATCGTAAAGGATATAAATAAGGTTGTTATTATAAAAAAGATAAGAAGATTTGGCACAGCTGGATCTCAAATTGGAGCTGGCTGGAAAAGTATTGACCCTGCAAAAGATCGCAATCAAATATGTAGTATCAACTGCATAAATTAAAGAGAGGAATAATACGTACTTCTCGTAATATCTGATAACTGGATCGTTTTCGATGTCACTCATTTCCATTTGTTTTCCTCGAAGTATCACCTCAGGCCTCTTTTTCATCATCAACCAACCAATATGCGAGAAAAATAAACCTCTATTGGCATTGTGTGGATCTGCATCGGTATCACTGTATTTATGGTGTACTCTGTGGTCACGGACCCATTGAACTAGCGAATTCTGCAAGATTAAAAAGTTTTATTACATTAGATTTTTCAAATGGTTCTCTTTGGAATTGAAAATAATAGCTTTGCAGAACTTAGGAACTTGATTTACGTAAGCCAAAGTACCCCCGCGTTACTTAAGTTTTAAATTGTTTTAGAAGTGGACGCATTATTTTACTTAATGCAGGTTTTATGTTATATTGGTAAAACTCTTTGACATATATCGCTTTCAAGATTAAAATAAATTAAATTTGCAGCTCAAACGTATACGTTTGTTCTCCGGGCGGGTAGACAGAAACTACAGACTTCCAAATGCTAACATTTTAGCATACCTCTTTTTCTTCATTCACTCTCATAAGATTTGCTATGCTCATTAATTTTGTACATTGTTTATCGGCAGTTTTAGACATTTCAAATTGCTTGTCCAGACCTGTGAGTCTTGCAATATTGATAACCTTTTGCAAGCCAAGACAGCCGAGGACTTCATATTGTATTTGTCATATGAAGTCACTTACCACTCACATAGGCGAAAGTATAACGATCAAGTGCTTTGTAAATATATTGATACTTTTTTCCCAATTTGATTGGTTATTATAATCTATATAATCATAATGAGACAAAGTATCAGTGTTTTTTTTAAATAAACATTACAAAGAGTTATTTATCTATCACGGAGTATTCCTTAACTTTATTAATACTGGTTTAGCATAAATATTACGTTTAGAAGTGTCGTTTCTGTAGATTTGAATAATAATAATAATATTCTATCACATACACACAACACCATCTAGCCCAAACTAAGCAGAGCTTGTACTATGGGTACTAGAGAATGGATAAACATACACATATACTTTTTTTTTTGTAAATACATACATTTTATACATAGAAACACCCAGACCAAGACAAACATCCATGTTCATGAACACAAATGTTTGACTTGTGCGGGAATCGAACCCGCGATCTCAGGCGTGGCAGTCGGTTACACTAACCACTACGCCATCGAGGCCGTCAAATAATGTAGGAATTAATTATGTCTAAGATTCTTACCTGTCCAGCGCTGGCGAAGCAAACAAGGAGAAATAATTTGAGGGGTAGCTTCGCTTTGTAAGACTTATGTGTCCACAGCCGGTGTGCTCCACCAGTGATGCCGAATCCAGAAGCCACGTACATGATAAGTGCTGTAAATATTTTTAATGATAAAAGATGAACATTTTAAAAACAAATTATTAGTGATATAAATAAATAGTGAAGTTTGAGAACCTTATGTACCTGCGGCGATAAATCGCAGTCATATCGGTCAGGACATAATTTTATTAAAATATCGGGTACGGAATTGTTATACCAAAATATAGTGGTATAGTGTGGCCTTACAAGTTTAAAGGAATTTAGTCAATCATTTCTGTGTCTAATTATTTATTTGACAACTGGTTCTAAAATCTTTAGTGCATTTTTGGAATAAGCGGTATTGGGTTTTCAATCAAGAAGATTGATTTCAGTACTAAGAATGATTTCATCTAGGCAGTTGATTAAATTGTGTTTATTTATATTGCTACTGGATCACAAAAACACGTGATGTCCTGACCATCCTGACCACTAACGATTATTGATATGAGTCAGCTTTTGGTACTGAGTTTGGAGCCTCAATTAATTTCTGGGTACAATTAGGTAGATTAATATTAGGTATACCGTAAAAGTAAGCGACTGAAGCCCGGTGGAGATCGAGTGTCACGCAGAGATCTGAAGTTTATACCACGGCAAGCATTTCCAACCGTTAGAGTTTATGGAATATGTTGAATACATGTGTTGAATACGACAAAGTTAATTATTAGGAATCACAGTGAGAAAACCTGCATGTCTTAGAGTTCGCCATAATGTGTGAAGTTTGCCTCGAAACTGCGCGAAGTTTTCCAAACTGCACCGCACAAATAAATATAAATAATATTCTACCACATACACACAACACCATCTAGCCCAAACTAAGCAGAGCTTGTACTATGGGTACTAGAGAATGGATAAACATACACATATACTTTTTTTTTTGTAAATACATACATATTATACATAGAAACACCCAGACCAAGACAAACATCCATATTCATGAACACAAATGTTTGACTTGTGCGGGAATCGAACCCGCGACCTCAGGCGTGGCAGTCGGTTACACTAACCACTACACCATCGAGGCCGACATCAATGTGGTGGATTATGGTCTAAATTTTCTTATCCTAAGATAAGTACTACAAGGAGGTCACTGCCCAGTAATGACACGGTTTATAAACGTTATTGATAATGTACAGAATTAAGGTTGGTATTACGTTACTGGATTTAATCATATTATAGTATATATTTGTGCTATATCAAACTGTTTGGTATCAATTTGGATGGGACGGGTTTAAACTTGTTCTCTGCCACTGTGTTAGTCGTTCCAAGTTTGATTGGAGTTGCATGCTTACTTTGGTAACAAGCTGTGACTGAACTGGCTACGTTTGTGTCAACATTAAACTGTAACACGAGAGAGTATATTATTTTTGTTCTTTAAATGTTGTGGGGGTAGGCAGAGACTACGGATTACATTTGCTACGATCCTGACACACTTCTCTGGCTTCATTCACTTTCATCACATTCCTCATACACGCCCGTCGGTTCAAGGTGCTCTTAACCTGGCCTTTGTCCAGAACGCCTCCGATCTGATCAAGAAACGCCTACCCCTCTGGGAAACAGGCGTGAATCTATGTATGTATGTATGTAAGTGTTGTGAAACTTGCTACTATTGTGTATAGAAAAATTTACTAAATAATATTCATTCATTGAATGTGCCTTACGTTTCATATTGCAGAAGTTCTATTGGCAATCATAAATGCTAGGAGTCTTGAAGATTTGATTAATCAACTGACATACACTTTTTTTTTATTGGTGGTAAGTGCTGACATATAGCCCATAGCCTGAATAAAATTAGAATGCAGCAGGATTATTTTGTGGTCCTTAACAGAAAGACTTTTCAGAATCTAGCTCGTAAATGTTCTTATAAAATTTTAATGGTCTATTTTTGCGCTCAAATGTAACTTAGTCTGTCAGTGACAGCTATATTATACCGTTGTTAGTGCATGCTGTCTAAATTTACATTGACAATTTCGTGAACGAAATTAGATATAAATTAATAATAACTTGATAAAAAATATTTTGATAAAGTTCTTCGGTGTATATCTTTGAATAAGGCACTCGGATTATTAAAGATAGTAGCCCTAGTAAGTCATTAGAGTGACTTATGCCATCTATAATGTAATAAAGAACAAAATAATTATATTTTTGTTTGTAACTAATAAAAACAAACACAACTGGACCGATTTAAAAAATTACACCTTTAGCAAGCTACTTTATCTAGAAATAAATAATATCACGCTATGAGCTACGGAATCGGATCAGTAATCATGAACGTAGTAATACAAAAGATTATTGGATACCGGAGTAGACCAGGGTGCAGCCCCTCTGTAGCACTATAGTTTATTTATATTTCGTATCGAATTTTTGTGCCAATGCCTTAAAAATTCTATAACATATCCCTAAGTTCGGTGTCCCACTTTTGTCGAGTCAGTATTCCTAGTTAATGACTAAGTATTTTCGTTGGTTTTTGAGCTAAAGATAAGATAAAGATAAAGATTTATTTGCTAAGAATTCCAAATGAGATACATACGTTTAACCGTTTTCGGGTTTACATTATGATCACCAGTCTCTAAGGTTTATATATTTGTACTTAAGTAGCGAACCCAACAGACGTCGTCGAGCCAGAACCTAAAAATATCTGAGGCGCCAATCGCAGGGCTACCTACTAATCCCAATTGTGAATCTAAACTTCCAGAGATCCTCTCTGAGACACACAAAAAAATTCAACATAATCGGTCCAGCCGTTTAGGAGGACTTCAGTGATATACGCACGTTCATAAGAATTATATATCCAAAAGATAAGAAAGTATTTCAATTTAACTTCAACTTACCAAACACTAAAGTCTGCCATTTTACAGGGAAAGCATAATGATAGCACCAGTAAACACCAAGAACATGATAAAGAACGATTAATATAGCATTCATCCATTTTATATCATTTTGAAATCCTAAATGTTTCTCCAAATTCTGTACAATTGCACTAAGAGTTATGCCCCGTTTTATTTTATTATCGTTTTTATTATCCATTATAAATTGTACTGTTTGTATTTGTTCCGACTCGTGCGGAAGTTTGCCCGTATTTGATTCAATAATGTTGGTAAATCGAGTAAAGTAAACTCGGGTGCACAGTATGTGTTGCAATTGATTTAATTTATTCTGGAAAGTAGGTGAATGGACGTAAACAGTATTTGGAATAGGAATCAGTAAGGAGGATTGTAAAACAGGGTTGGTATACAAATGTAGAAGAAAGAAAGAAAGAACATTAATTTATTTTGACAGAAAAACACACAACACATACTGCAGACAACATAAACGTAGTATACAGTTAGACAGGAAAAGACAGGACACTAAGACAAAAGTAAATGACAATTTAAAATACAATAATATTATAATGGACGAGGAAAGACTGACTAAGAAAGTTTATAAGGCTAGTGTGAATGGAACAGTCGCAAGAGAAAGACCTATGCGAACGTTTCTTGATCAGATCGGAGGCGTTCTGGACAAAGGCCAGGTTAAGAGCACCTTGAACCG
Organism: Catocala fraxini; assembly: GCA_930367265.1. Taxonomy (NCBI): domain Eukaryota; kingdom Metazoa; phylum Arthropoda; class Insecta; order Lepidoptera; family Erebidae; genus Catocala; species Catocala fraxini. The sequence goes on from OV884038.1 coordinate 7,861,955, forward strand.
ACGGGCGTGTATGAGGAATGTGATGAAAGTGAATGAAGCCAGAGAAGTGTGTCAGGATCGTAGCAAATGGAAATCCGTAGTCTCTGCCTACCCCTCTGGGAAACAGGCGTGAATCTATGTATGTATGTATGTAATAATATTATAAATTTATGGCATCATTAATTAAAATAACTATTACATCAAGCGCACATAAAATATCTGAAAGCAAAAAATGAATAAAAAGAAAATAAAAAACAAATATGCAAATAAACAAATAAAAATAAAAATATTAAACCCTTGGCTCGAATCATTTAATAAATATATAACCTAGCGTAAACAGAGTGCGTCGCAGTGTCAGTCAAAAAAATATGTTGCTCAGCCCGAAGCTTTATAAGCGAAACAGCGCTGATATCAGCAACACCTTGGTGACCGATGTATAATATGTAGTGCGTTTGAGTGTGGAGCGTAAACAATTTTTGTACAGAGTTTTTTATAAGAATTCAAGAAATGTTATTGTATAATATAATTATAATTATTGATAATCAAGTAAAAATGATATGTGTAAATAAAATATAAATAAAATAAAAATACTTCAATATCATAATAGTTTTATTTTAGTATTATTTAAGTTGGTATAATAATTAATTATTATTTTAAAACGCAGGCTATTTAAGACGATTTTTGTGAATTTAAAAGATATCTTTCATATTTACTCTAAAGTTGGCAATAGTCTTCAACTTACGAAGGGGTGGGGGGAGGTCATTCCAACATCGTGTAGCCGTGTATTTAAAACTTCCTCTAAAAGCTGACGTATTGTGAAGGAGCAGTTATTTAAGTAGTCACTTCACTACTGCCTTGTGTTCGTTGTTTGAATACTTGTCGTGACACTGGAATTATACCTAGTACGGGAGATGAGATTGGTGATAATTTTCTAACGGTCTGGTAAAGGGTCTTTAATGCGGATTGCGTTATGCACAATGACTTCGGCCCTTTAGAACGAAATTAGATAACACGTTGCTAAGATTCTAAGCTCTGCCGTAAGCTACCAATTGCAAAAGAATGCGTATTTAAATCGCTTCAGTGGATTTTGCGTAAAGCTTAAATAAACACACAAATAAATACACTCGCATTTATAATATTACTAGCTTTTGCGGGCGGCTCCGCCCGCGTGGTACCTGCATCAATAAAAAGTAACTTATGTCCTTTCCCAGGTTTTAAACTATATCTGTACCAAATTTCATCTAAACGATTGAGGGGTTTAGCCGTGAAAAGGTAACAGACAGGCAGACAGAGTTACTTTCGAATTTATAATAGTATTAAGGATTTATGATTATTGAGGATTATCTGGCATAATCTCGAGCGATGTAATGATAGAGATAGTATATATAAGTGAGTTGCATTGGTTAACCTCCATATTAAATGTATTGCATGCATTTTTAATAACTAAAACTACCTAATGCCAAGCGATTATGCCAGCATATGATCGCTTACAATATGTAGGATGTTATTAACGTTGCATGTGCTATTGGCTGGTGTTAGAAGCAGCAAGACATGAGATTCCAGGCTCGGTAATAGAAGTAGGTCGAAAATTGTTAGCAGTCCGGACCGATAAAATTGGCAATATTTCATGCCTGTGATTCCTTCGAAAGGACGTAAATATGTTAGAGATGCAATACCTTTACGTAAAGGAGTGGCTAGTCATCTTTCTCCCGATAGGATTGCCATTCTATCGGATAATAAATTAGAGAGTGTAATCATGTTTACACACACACACAAAGGATAATGTCTCCGGCGCTGGTGCCGCCAAGTCTTCATTCAGATTGGCCTGTTAGACCAAAATTCAGTCGAGTAGATCCTGCAAAAAATGATTTACTGCACTAGTCTATCAGGCACATTGCCAGAATGCGTGCTGCTTACGTAAAATACTGAGCATTGCTTACCAGAAAAATCCAATAACTCTTTGCCTGACTTTTGAATCAAACATCCCGAATAACGAACTGAAATCGGGTGCAAGCTTATAGACTGAGATCCAATGTCATTAGAATATTATGCAGCGTGACCAACGAGACAGTATAAAAATAAAATTTGTTTATGTGAGTTACCTTTTAATATCTTTAATATACTACACACACGAACAGTTTTATAATATTATAGATTACTAGCTTTTGCCCGCGGCTACGCTCGCTGGGTAACATAATTTTTTTCTAGATGAAATCTTTCCTTTTTGTACCCTTGTCAACGAGCACGCGAAATGACGACTAACGACCATCAAGGCAATTGCGGTGGAGCCAACGAGTCAAAATATTATATTTGAACTCCAAACAATTTCTTCACGGAACCAACGCAATTGGATCAATTATATTTTCGTTGGCAGCTTAAACTCGTGAAATAAATTAACATTAAATCGCCCATTGTGTGTCTGCATTCTTATTAGGAAATGGGAGCACCATTTCCAAGTCATGTTAATATATACGTAATCAATTGGGTTGCTTTATATGAATACTTAGGTAGGTTTTGTAATACATGTAGATCTATACGTAACCACACAGTGTGTTAATGCGTTTGATTTTTGGAGAACGCCGTCTTATTTGATATATAAATAATAATATTATCAGCCCTGTATTAAACTGTCCCACTGCAGGGCACGGGTCTTTTCTCAGTGTGCGTGCGGGTTGGCAGACTTCACATATCTTTGAGAACATTATTGAGAACTCTTAGACATGCAGGTTTCCTCACGATGTTTTCCGTCACCGTTAAAGCAAGCGATAATTAACTATTTAATACGTATATCATTTCGAAACGTCAGAGATGCGCGCTTTGGGATCGAACTCGAGCCCTCTGCGTGTTGCTATCATATTTGATAGCTTTTGTAAATTGCTTGTATTATGTTATTCTATGTGTCGTGTAAACTAAATGCGTTTGTATACCACAAGGCCCATGTCTTTCGAATTGTTTCTCAATAACAAATAGGAACCTTTTTGCACGTGGGACCTATACATAATTAGGTAAATAGGCGTGAAAAGTGGTGTATCTTCTTCGTCGCCCAACGGAGATACAGGCGTAAAGTTGTACTGTCTTGGGTTAACCCAGCAAGGTGGATAAGTGATCCTATTAAATTTTAGTGAGGTATTTATGGACGCATTCTGATCTAGAATGTTAGCTAGATTATGGCGGCGCAGTTAATGTTATCTCGGTTTCGCTTCCAGGGTTGGAAAAGTGTTATTGGATTTTTCTGTCATGAAATATACATTAGTAAACGACCAACGCATGTCACCTGCCCATGTACCTAGCATGTTTAACTCACGCATGTAGCTCGTGCGAATACCTTGGATAGGTAGCCCGCGCAAGCAGCGTACCTATGTAGGCCCTATAAGTAGCTAGCCTATGTAGCCTGCGCAAGCAGCTTGTGTATGTAGCCCGGGCGAATAGCTTGTGTATAAGTACAAATACCCGAATACTATGGGGCAATCTCTTGTGCAACCACGTAACTTAATTCAACTAAATAAAAACTTATAATCTACAACCTCTCTATGAAATTGCACGCCCGAAGTAATGCCTCTCCTAATACAGGCATTCATGCTAAGATAAAGGGATTAACAAGAAAACCAGCAATTTGTAACCAAAATTGCTTTAAAAAAAGGTTTAGTAGAATTCATCCGTTTTATTTAATTCTTATTCTTTGAAGTACGGACGTCGGCTCTAGGCACAATCGAGATATACTGTTATTATCATTATGACACGTTAAAAAGTAATTAAGTATATTAATAAGTAATCAATGATCTCTCAATTTTGCCTCTCTAACATTAGTTAGTGGTAGATAGCTTTTCTGAATCATACATTCTCTGTAGCTCAAAAAAGAAATCCTTATGATAATAGTATATATAATTTTTACCTCGGAGAGCACGTTAAGCCGTCGGTCCCGGCTGCCAAGAACATCTATGGCAGTCGTTATTGGGAGAGTGTCGACACAAAAGATCCCACTGGGTCGAAGTGTCGCCGGTCTACACTGACTGGCCCCCACATAAGATACATACAAACATATATAATTTTATAAAATTGTGTAATCAATACACTACATTATGTGTAATACCAAATAATTAGCCTGTTAATAATTTAGCTAATAATATTGTTTTACATTTGCATACCGTCATGCAGGCGAAACATGTGTGCATATGGCTATTTTATTACAAAACTAGATGTGCCCGCGGTTTCACCCCCGTTTATAGTTACAGCGCCGCTCCCGTGAGTCGTAGCGTGATGTTATATAGCCTATAGCCTTCCTCGATAAATGGACTATCCAACACTAAAATCATTTTTCAATTCGAACTAGTAGTTCCTGAGATTAGCGCGTTCAAAGACACAAACAAACTCTTAAGCTTTATAATATTAGTATAGATTGCCAACAGAGTATCGCAAAAGAAAAAAATTGTATTTGATACCTTTAGTGATAGTACCAAGTCCTTTGAAAACAATTAAGTTATGCTATATTAGGCTAAAATAGACTACTATTATTATAAATAACTAGATGACACGGTGTACTTCGTATCACCTATCCTTATGTATTTTCTATATTTTCTCACCGTTTAAACCTTCCCTGGGCTACTACAAACATTTCAAAACCAAAATCAACTAAATCGGCCCAGCCGTTCTCGAGTTTTAGCGAGACAAACGAACAGCAATTGATTTATATATATATATATATATAGATAATATACCTAACCAAATTCCAAGAAGATATAGCAGAAGTTTACAGCATACGTGACGTCCAGGCACAAGTTTCATCAGAACAAGCTAATATATTCGCACTTAATACTGGCGCAGTATGATATATCACGAACACTATTTACGCGCCCAATATTGCTCTTATGTCAAGTAAATGCTACTATTATTCTCGTATATTAATTTTATTGGATAACGTTTGGGCTGTGTCTGAATATTTAGGGTGACTTAATGTATTTTATATATTATGTCTGCATATACTAGCTTTATGGACAATTCGATTTTCCACGCGGCTTCACTCGCGATCTTCTTTTTCTTTTCGTGTGGTTAGTGGCCCACCTGTTGTCAAGAGTTGTTCTAGCCGCCTGTAGGCGTCTGACATGGCTTAACGACTGCTGTCAATTTGACAACAACCGGGAGCAACTATTTACGTGACCTCCGAAGCACGGGGACGCTCAGATGAAATACCACTAAGCGGTCATCCATCTATAAACTGACCGCACACAACGTTGCTTAACCTCGCTAATCGTTTACTGATCAGTGAGTGCAACTGGCTATGAGTGATAATCTAGATATTGATAATAAATTACTTTCCCTCGGTAATAGTACTTTTAGAGTTCGAAAAAACTCTTATACAACAGCTTTGCCCGTCCGTCCGTCTGTCTGTTATAAAACTTTCAACTCAAGAACCGTAAGAGCTAGAGACTCGTGGTTAACGCCATTTGACTCAGCATAGTCGATATACCCCTGAAATTACTATGACCTTTGACTTCTGACGGTCACGTGATACCATTTTTCGAACTCTAAGATTTACGGCAATTCATGGCCGTTTCTCACTTGTTTTCTGGATGAGAATACCGTAAGTCCTTTTCGCGAAATTTCATGATGATCAGCCGAGTATTTTTACTGCACTGATAGCGTAGTGGTTTAAATGGTCGCCTTTCTACTGCCAGTGCGCCGAGTGTTGTGGGTTCGAATCTCATACGGGACAAAAATTTGTGTGATCCACAAATAGTTGTTCCGAGTCTGGGTGTTCTTTGTATCCATTGTTTGAATGTTTGTAAAGTCCCCCGCGACACACGTATTATTCCTGGTGCGCGAGTTGTCTTTTGAATGACAAAGTTAAGGCGTGAAAGCGTAACAAACACATAAACAAACTCACATTCGCATTTATAATTTTAGTTATGATTAAAACTGCCTATACCTGTTTGGATACCTCATCTGGTACAGAAACTTAATATAACAATCACTCATAAACTTCCACGGCTGTCTAGATACTCATTGTTTACACTTAAGTGATCCAAAACTAACCTAGGCTTTTTCTCTCCTTTAAATAGGCTCCAAGCGGAATATAATTCTGTTAGTAAAAATAAGGATATTGATATATTTAGTCTAAGTTTACCAACTTTTAAAAAGAAAATATTATCACTATGCTGAGATTCAATATTACAGTAGTATAAAGTTTTGTTCTTTTAGTATATACTAATTATGTAAGAAATTGTTAATTTAAGTTTTATTTTAAGTTCTGAGAAGCTTTATGCTCCCAACTATCGTTTGTATTTTGCTTTCCGTGGCAACCTGTAATTAAGGCAGCACCAATACTTGTATACCACTGTTTTTGTAACTTAGCTTTTAAGGTGTATGTTCTTGTTGGTTGTCCAAATAAATACCCAGGAAGGGATGAACTACGCTTGTAGTAGTAGTAATCAGATTAACACGTTTATGATAGTAACACTAAAACGGAACTGACTGATGGCAAAGCTTCACCACTTATATGTGTAACTTAAACATAATGTTCTCTAAACTGAATTTTTGTCACGGCGGCCAGCCTTAATGGAGTCTGGATCTGTGCTCTGTTGGAGATATTATAGAGCAAATGTGTGTGTCTAACTCATATAATCCGATGAGACGGCAATTCAACACGACCAGACAAAGGTCAGGAAAGGACTAACAGCTTTACGTGACTTCTGAGGCACGGGAATATGTAACATGGCAAACTTACTAAATAATGATCTGCAGCTTTTCAACTCGGGGCTGCCATTGTGAATAGCAGGGTCGAGTTGGAAAGCTGGTAGAAGTCACTTGTTGGCAGAAAAATCCAATACCTTTTGTTGGCCCGGCCCGGGATTCGAATCTAAGATCTCATGCACAGCAGTAGCATTCACAACCGTTGCGCCACAGAGGCATCTTCAGACCCTTTACGAACCCTTTTTATATTATAATACCTTAACGAATCAGTCATGCATATTATATTTTTTATTTGTAAGCTACCCTCGTTTTCATAGAAATCTCAAGGTCACATCCATGGCAAAAAGCAATAACTATTACAACGAGACAATGGTCAATTAGCTTAAAAGTAAAAAATTGAAACAAGTGTTAAAATTTCAAACTGGCAAAACGAACAAAGAATTTAGAAAAGCCAGCAAAGAATAAAGCTTTCCTTGGAATTTTTTATGTAGGTTGGTAATAAGTAACACCGCTGGCGGCCATAAGTTCCGTTAAGAAACCGCGTTTATACTCGATACCCTCAACATTAATACAGATTTTCTAAGATTATTGTAACTTACTCTTTGGAGAATCGTGAAAAAGTTATTCTAATCCGTGAAAGTATTAAAGGAAAATGGGCACTCTGATATTGTAGTTTATGCTTTACTAAAACCATCCCATACGTACTATTCGAATCAAAAATATGAGAGATATTTTACCGTTACGATATACTTATCTATTTCTAAAAGCATATTTCTGCTCTTCATTTAAATATAGAAATAGTTTTCAAATAACAAAGTCTTTTAGAAATCCGATTCGAGTGCTTTTACTCGACTGGAAAAGTATAACATTTCTTGAAATAGTTTTTGCTTTTTGTCCGATATGAAAATGGGGAACGCCATTCTAGATCTTCACTATTTTCTCATCTTTGGTATGAGCTACTTTTATATGAATTCAATTTTATAGTAAGAATCTGAAAATATAATAATATGCAAGAATAGTGCAGGGGTTTTTGGTGGTATCGAATCGCAATCAATATCCATATGATTCACATATCTTCTTCCTTTGTTTGTGGTTTTTATTAGTAGTTGGCAATGCAGTGCTGAACTCGTGTATAACGTTGGTTGACGTTATCATGATATGGTTCGTACCTGGGTGTCCATTAAAAGTCACAACGAGTAAAACCGTGGCTCTTGTTTTATTTAATTAAATTTACTGTAAATGAAGTGAGTGGTAAAGGATCCGAACAAATTTTTTCAATGAATCATTAATACTATATTAATTTATTTAGGCATATATACTGACGAGACATTTGATTCGACAGCCACAGTTATTTCTTAACGTAAGAATATCATATACAGATAGTCAGGACGATTTTGTTATAAAAAAGATATCACGAGAATATTTACGAAAACAATTTTAAGTCGAAAATGACGTGCTTGCGATAGGAGCATCATTAGGCAGTTTTATTTTCTTTTTTCTATTGGCTACTGAACGGTGACCGTTTAGTGAAAACAGATGGTGCATTAAATTAAAAAAAAAGCTGCTTTACTCCAGTAGTGAGGGTGTTTAATGGATCCATTATCGATAAACGTTTCGTCGCTTTAGGCCCTCTACGCTCTAAATGTTCACCGATTATGTATTTCGATTTTACGATATATTCAATGTTTGTGCATAGCCGGTATCATTACAACTAACGTTTATTTATGTTATTATGTGCTTTTATAATGCGGTGTGCCTCGATGACATGGGGGCAGAGTATGCGAGTACTGTGCATGAGGTCTAGGATTCGAGATCGGGTAAAATGTTGTTGCATTTTTTCGTTGAGAAATTTTCAGTACGAACACTCGCTCTCATTCGCTATTACGTGGAGCCTAGAATAGTTGACGAAAAGTGGGTGTGTCATGAATATTACTAGAATGAAGCTCATAATTTGGTCCCTTTATGTTCGTGTCCGAGGTGCTTATCTTTTCTCGTGTTTATAAATATTTTTATATTTTCTCACACTTTGCTAAGGAGAGAAGCAGAATTCTATTTCCATCTTCCCCTATATAGTTCTGATTAAATTCGTCGCGAGTCCTAAGACAGTTCATCTTTCCCCAGAACTTCACGAGTGTCAAAACTTGGTATTTTCTATGGCCATCACTGCTTCTTGGCAGGTGTTAAAGTTGTTGGAGTGCGGGTGAGACTAGTCCCAGAAAAAATAAAAAGCATCACTTCATTTGTTATTTCACTTGCACTGGGAGACTCAACTAAAACGAGACGCAAATATTTGGTGTCGGTATAAATGAGCCGACTCGGCTCATTCAATTCTGATCTCCAATCTCCTCTAACAGGAAATTGGCGTTAGTATGGCAACCCTACTGCAGAACTTTCTTCCACTTTATTTTTGTTAGTGGTCTTAGATGCAGACAGGACAGCGGCTGATCTGACCAACTGACTATAAGTGATAACCGTAAACATGGTAACTCATCAAGATGTATGTAGTTTTTTTGACAGCACAAAAGCAATTCCAAATATATCCAAACTGCTGCTACAGTAAACAACGTAGATGTTAAACTAGCATACGGTCAGCTGCTGTTGTGTTATTTTAGCCAATGTGAAAGGGTAGCAATCCGTGTGGTGACGGAGTAAGAATACTAAATGTCACCACCCCATTTCATCCCGTGGGTGTCGTAAAAGCCGACAAAGGGAGCACATTAAGCAGACAACAACTCTGCAAAGAGAGGGAAAACTCGAAACAAACCCTATACCAACCCGTCTGGCCAACGTGGTATAGTAGGCTAAAATCCTCTCATGAACAGAAAACAACAAAAATGGCCCCCAGTTCCCGGCAGTCCCGCTATTCCCAGCCACGGCAGCGGTCGCGGTAACGGCGGGATAGGGGGTGCGAAGAATCTCCGGGCTACCAAAAACAAATACACCTGGCGACGTATAACGGCAGGTCACTTCGGCTCGACCAACACCTCACCGAACTCGAGGTAGAACTAAGTCGCATTAACTGGCATTTATTGGGGTTGTCTGAGGTCCGAAGACAGGGGGAGGACACGATAACCCTTGAGTCAGGCGACTTGTTCTACTTTCGAGAAGGTGATCGGCTCTCCCAGGGTGGTGTCGGTTTCCTGGTCAATAAGGCCCTCGTAAGCAGCGTTGTGGAAGTCAGTAGTGTGTCGACACGGGTAGCGTACCTTGTACTAAAGCTCACCGCTAGGTATACCCTGAAGGTGATACAGGTATATGCGCCGACTTCGACTCACTCTGACGAGACAGTCGAGGCCATGTACGAAGATATTGCAAAAGCAATACATGGTACGGCCAAGGCTCACTACAACGTTGTGATGGGGGACTTTAATGCCAAAGTGGGAGTACAAGAACGCGGCGAAACGATACTCGGACTCCACGGTCTGGGGCGTAGGACTCACAGGGGGCAAATGCTAGTCAACTTTCTAGAATTGCAGGGGCTCTTCTTAATGAATTCATTCTTTAAGAAGAAGCCTCAACGAAAGTGGACTTGGCAAAGCCCCGATACTGTGACAAGGAACGAAATAGATTTTATCATTACGGACCGGAAGCATATATTTAGAGATGTCTCCGTGATCAATAGGTTCAATACCGGCAGCGATCACCGACTTGTCCGAGGCACTCTAAATATAGACTTCAAAGTAAAGAGGGTACGAATGGTGAAATCTACTCTTCGACCTACACCGCTCCAAATAGCTGTGGGCTCCAAAAAGTTTCAATTGGAACTTCAAAGTCGCTTCGATTCGCTGGAAACCACAGGCAATGTTGATAAGAAAACCGACACAGTGGTCAGAACGCTACAAGAGCTGTCTTGGAGATGGATGCCCGCAAAGTGTAAGAATAGGGAGTCTAAGCTCTCGCTCGAGACTCTCGAACTTATGAGGGAACGACGAGAAATGCCATTTACTGAGTCCTCTTCGTCAGATAGGAGAGTCTTGAACCTACGCATACGAAAGCTGATGCGACGTGACCTTCGTCGCTCTAACTCTCGCCTCATCGAGGCAGCGATTGAGCGAAATAGAGGGTCAAAGGTTTTCGCTCAGCAGTTAGGGAGACCCCATCTGACGAAACTCAAGACTACCGATGGCAGAGTCATAACCTCAAAATTCGAGATAATCGACGAAGTCGAGAGTTTTTACAGACACCTGTACGCATCACGTATGGCGAGCCCTTCGGGACATAGCGGCGATGACCACAGAGCCCCACTCACGCGTCACTTCACCGAGGACATCCCGGATATCGACCAGAGCGAGGTTAGAGCGGCTCTCGAGCAGCTTAAGAATAATAAATCTTCCGGTGATGACGGAATTACAACAGAACTCTTAAAAGCGGGGGGAATCGCAATCCTGAAGGAGCTAACTAGCCTGTTCAATTCCGTCATCCAACAGGGCTTAACACCTCAGGCGTGGAGTGGGAGTGCGGTGGTTCTGTTCTTTAAGAAAGGTGATAAAACCTTACTTAAGAACTATAGACCCATCTCACTCCTAAGCCACGTCTACAAGTTGTTCTCAAGAGTCCTCACAAACCGTCTCGCTAGAAAACTTGACGAGTTCCAGCCTCCAGAACAAGCCGGGTTTCGAAAAGGCTTCAGCACCGTGGACCACATCCATACTGTTCGGCAGATTGTACAGAAGACCGAAGAGTACAATCAGCCGCCGTATGGCTTTCGTGGACTATGAGAAAGCTTTCGACTCCATCGAAACTTGGGCTGTCCTGGATGCTCTGCAACGATGTCGCATTGACTGGCGCTATATAGAAGTGTTGAGATGCCTGTATGACACCGCCACAATGACCGTCCAGCTTCAGGACCAGAAAACAAACCCGATAGAGCTGCGTCAAGGCGTGAGACAGGGAGATGTAATATCTCCCAAATTGTTCACCAACGCGCTTGAGGATGTTTTTAAAACACTGGACTGGACGGGGTATCAATATGAATGGTGAGTATATCTCACACTTACGGTTCGCCGATGACATCGTCATTATAGCAGAGTCGCTGGAACAGCTTAGCGGGATGCTGCACAGCCTAAATGGAGCCTCGCGACGGGTTGGTCTCGGCATGAACTTGGATAAAACCAAGATCATGTTTAATAGACATGTTATGCCGAGGCCGATTTACGTCGATGGGTCGATGCTCGAAGTTGTTCAAGAGTATGTCTACCTTGGACAAGTGATTCGACTTGGTAGGAACAACTTCGAGAAAGAAATCGACAGGCGAATCCAGTTGGGGTGGGCAGCGTTTCGTAAGCTTCGTCAGGTTTTCTCATCGCCTTTACCGCAATGCCTAAAGACTAAAGTCTTTGATCAGTGCGTCCTACCTGTTATGACCTACGGTGCCGAAACGTGGACACTCACGGTAGGGCTAGTCCAAAAATTTAATGTCACTCAGCGGGCTATGGAGCGAGCTATGCTAGGAGTTTCTTTGAGGGATAAACTTAGAAATGAGGTTATCCGTCAAAGAACCAAGGTTACCGACATAGCTCGCAGAATAAGCAAGCTGAAGTGGCAATGGGCTGGCCATATCTGTAGAAGGACCGATGGCCGTTGGAGCAAGCGAGTCCTAGAGTGGAGACCGCGACTTGGCAAACGTAAGGTAGGACGCCCCCCGGCCAGGTGGACCGATGACCTAAAAAAGGTAGCTGGGTCAGACTGGATGCGGAAGGCGGAAGACCGGATGTTGTGGCGTAAAATGGGCGAGGCCTATGTTCAGCAGTGGACTGCGGTGAGCTGATTGATTGATTGATTGAAAGGGTAGCGGGGAAGTAGGTTAAAGAACGAAGGGAACGAGGGAGTGATTGGGTTTCTAACGCTCTCAACAAAATGTTGCCGGGCGAATAAGGATTTCAGATGCACATCACTTACCTTACTTCTTCCATTTTTTATTATTCATATTATCTTGAATATTATATATATAATATATATAATAATTCTTAGAAACATATTTCTAAGAATTATTATAAAAGATACTGCTGGTATAACAAATTATCATAGGCTTTGTTAACCACTTAACATGGCGCAGGCCGTTTGCTTGATCTCCTTTGCATTTTTAGTTTAAAAAACTAACAATCCAGAATTCAATTTCTTTACAATGTTGGTGTATAGAAGATTTTCTTTCTTAACATAACCACTTGACTGAAACTTATGCAAATGCCTTCCGTCGTGGAATTGCTTATAGCCATTAGTGTCGGTAACTAAGCTTTTACACAAGTGGCTTTGGGTTTCTGCTTAAACATAAACGCGAATGTTTAGAGCCATTTACATTATAATATTGAAAACCTCATGGAATCATCGCGTAGGAACTGTGTATTGTTAAGAAACTAATTATTTAAAAGATGTTCTTTCGGCGTGGAAGGGTTCCAGCACTTCTTAAATAAGCGCTTATATTAGCGTAAGGCCAGTAGTTTTTATATCTTACATTGGCAGCGTAGCGACCCCTTCCTAAGAGAGCAGGCAATCACAAGCCACAATCTGTGGCATTTGATTACAAACGTTCAACTACGTCCATAGCCTATGTTACCTGGTTGCCTATTTCCCCAACTTGCTCTCGCAAGATTTAAACAAGTGATATGTATTGTATAAAATAAAGCATCTACTTCTTAATTGTTAGTAAAATATCGTATGACGTGTAATGGCAATAGTCATATGTCATAGAGACGATGGACAAACGGACAGTGGTGGGCCAGATCATTTACAGCGGCAATGATGTTGCACAGAATTATTTTATCTCTAATGGAATAACATGCATGAAACGCTTACATAGGACAGAATACATTGCCATACGTTCAAGCAATGCAAGATCCTATGAAAAGAACTGTCAAGCAATCTCAATCATGTTTAGCGAAATTAACACTTAAATCCAATTTAAAACCAGCTACATATAATAGCTAGCCAGCTGTATAGACAGTTTTAATTTAAGACGTCTTTTTATTGGGACTATTTCACGAGCCTTTTTCAATTAAGCTTTTATGTTTTGTTGAATTTTAATGATTCCGTTTTGCCCGATGCCGTAATGCCTTTGAGCTCACCGCTTGTCCAATTCTCACGGTAATGCCTCACGAATAAATTATAGGTTAATTAATCTATTGGTTACAGACGAAGCTTAAGACAGGTTTCCATTAGGCCAACCGGATTGGCGCAAATTTTAATAGACTGTTGAATTGCATTTGTTCTTTACACTTGCAGCAAGTTTGCTATTTACTTACTTATTTGTCATAATCGTAGCTTACGTATCTACAATATTTGGTGGCTTATGGAAGTCAAAAATTCTGCTTCATGAGGATCTGCCCTTACAGGTAAGCCTGTGGGTTTGACCAATCGTAGGGACTTGAATTACTAAGTCTCTTTTAGACTCGGGTAACGTATTTCATTCGTATGCTTAAATTATTCCACCTGTATCAAGGATTAACGCGCGGCTACGAGTGAATAGGGACTCACTGTCATATTTAGTCTGCCTGATTGAATATATTAATGTTCAATTTGTATTTTAATTTGTGGAATTGACAATTACTTGTGCGAGAATGAGCAGGATCGGGGTAATCAAATATTAATTATATATTATGTTTCGTTATTTTAATAAAACTTTATACATAAATTGCCTGATTACATTTTTAATCAAATATTAATTCGGATTCTACATCTCAATAGGTATATAATGTATTATATATAACTAGATTATGCCCGCAGCTTCGCTCGCGTAAATATAGGTTAGGTTTTCAAAAAGGTAAAGGTACTCTATGTCCTTTTCTAGGTCCTTGACAACGTGTATACAAAATCTCATGATGATCTGTCAAGTAGTTAGGGCGTGAAAGCGTAACAAACAAACAAACTAACATTCGCATTTATAATATTGGTAAGGATGAAGTGTTATTAGGTTTTTCTGGTCGACAAATTTCAGTAGGAGCACGCTAATGCTAGGTAGACGGTATTAGGCTCGCCCTGTATTATCTAAAACACAGAGTTGGCGTAATGATAGTGTTATATAACGCTGCATAACCTTTGGGTGTTATAGATGTCAGACTATGTATTTTGTATATACAGAATTTAAATTAACCTATTGAATAGCAAGAGCACACCGGCGGCCAGATAAAATGGGCTTTCAATTAAGTATAGCATTCCAACAATCGACAGGTTAATAAAATATATATCCATAAGGACACCAGATTGATCCTTGACGGTCCCTATCTACCGCACCCGAGTAGATAGGGTTTCGGGGGGAGAACTACGAGTCTCCCCCTTTGGACCAGGGTACTGTGGGGTCAGAAAGCTCACTGCTCCTTGAAAGGTGTGTTCTATCGACCGCTGACTAGAGTGCGCGGTGCCTGACATTGGTGTTGGACTCGCAGGGGTATGTGGTTAATCGCTGAGGACGACATGTTCGTTGCTCGGTAAGCACGTGGCGATCGAGCGTTGGACTCATGCGCGGCTAGTGCGAACCAG
Organism: Catocala fraxini; assembly: GCA_930367265.1. Classification (NCBI taxonomy): domain Eukaryota; kingdom Metazoa; phylum Arthropoda; class Insecta; order Lepidoptera; family Erebidae; genus Catocala; species Catocala fraxini. The sequence continues at coordinate 7,877,093 of OV884038.1, forward strand.
TCGGCCGCGTGAGGCACGCAGTTGTCTTTAGCGAAGTGGCAGCGTGGTTGCTGCCACAACGCATCTCGGGCGCTTGCCTGCTCAGCAAGTAAGAGTCATAGCTGGAGTGACTCGGGCCACACACGGCTTGTAGGCCTATTTGGGTAGGCGTATGGATGTTTTTCGGGAAGTGAGCGTGCCTTATACAGCTCCGGTACCATACTGGAGATATGGAAGGCGGCTTCTCCGTTGGATTCAGCGAGGTTATCGTTAGCAACTCCAGCAACTCGCAGAGTTGCGAGTGGTGAGCGGCTTTATTGCTCCGGTACCTATCTGGAGAATAGGTAGTGTCACTTGGGCACGAGGTAGCTCGCTTATGAGAACCGGATCTCTGAGGTTAGGATGGCGTAATTGAGATTTGGGGACAAGACCTGTCTAAAACTGGTCCTGGAAAGTGCTCTCGGGCAATGGAAGGTACAGCGGCTCCACCTAATATAACCTTGATGGTTGGTGTAGGGGAACGCTATATCATAAACTGGACTAGTCGTAGAGAGAGGGGATGCGATCCTTGACGACTTCTCCCTATCTTCAGAACCTAGGTTGGTTGGAACGTTAAATTATAAACTGGATTAGTAGTAGAGAGAGGGATTGATCCTTGACGAACGCTTGCATCTAAAGTTAGAAGCTCGACACTATTGTAAGATTGACAAGTTTAATTAATTTCATTTTAGTTAATAATTTAAATTTCCTATTGTGATAAAGACTTTCGTAGTAATAAAATATGTAGCTATCTAATCATCTATTGAAAGGAATGTGTCAGCCATACACTAGCGGCTATAATTAACCCATCACATCGTTACAGCTAGTAAAGTTAACAATAAAAACGTGGCCGCTAATCCCCAAGTTTATTACTTAACGCATAGATGTGCGGCGAAATGGATTGTGACGTTGATTTATGTTGGAGCCCTACGTCGATAAAGACATAAACAGCGTTATGAAGGCAACCCTGCTGATAATATTTGCTTGTTATTGTTTCCTTTTGCGTTTACGCTCGGCGGCGAGCGCCAAACGGTATAAAATGCAGATACATGTAGATGACTTGATAATAAACTCGCAACGACTTAGATAAATTTAGGTTGGATTTGTTGAAAGACCCGCAGCCCTGTTTATAAACTGTCCCACTGCTGGCCTCAGATCTCTTATGACAATGAGAAGAGTTAGGCCATAGTATACCACGCTGACTTAGCGCGGGTTAGCAGACTTCATACACCGAGAACATTATGTAGGACTTCAAGACAAACAGCACTTTTCCTTCAAAGCGAGAGATAATTAACTATTAGTACGCACATAACTTAAAAACGTCATTGCTGTGTGCCTTGGAATCGAACTTGAGAACTCTGCCTAGCAGTGCAACAGTTTCCCACTAGCTAAAATAAACTAGTTAAAAAGGTCAAGTCTGTTAATGCTGAAGATAGTTTAGTAAAAAAGCTAGTGAAAAGTCTAAAGAAGTTCGGGTGCTACATCAGTTTTATTGAAAAAGAGATTTGATTGCCAGCTTTGTGGTTCGTAGCGTATTACCCTCTCATATTCACGTTAATAGAGTTATGTGTTGGATTAAAATTCAGCACTTAACCATGGAGCAATTAAATCTATTGAGTAATAATCGTGCCATATTTAGCGCAAATTATCCTCTTGCCCTGGTCCCAATTTATTTGAGGTCGGCGCAGTATGTCCTTCGCTTTCATACTTCTCTGTCACCCGTCATCTGATCATTTACCACTTTCTCTTTTCATATCCATCCTCACACAACCCATCCATCTTTTCCTTGGCCTTCCTCTCCCTTTTCGTCCCTCTACCCTCATATCCATCACTTGCTTACATACGTATCATCTCTTCGCATAACATGTCCATACCAAGCCAAACGATTTCCTTTCACCTTCTCGTCTATGGGCACCACTTTCAGATTCTTTCATGTTTAGCGCAAATATCAAGATATTCATTTGAGGTTATGTCTTGTAAGTACGACGATTGTTGTGGGTTTGATTTACATGGGACAAAAATTTGTGTGATACTTTGTGTTCGTTGTTTGAATGTTTGTTAAGTCCCCCGCAATACAGGAAATATTCGTAGAGCGCGAACTGTATTTATAAACAAAATAACAACAATTTCAGCTTCTTAAATATATCTAACATACATCTCTGTTTTTAGGTGTTTATCAGTTCAATGGCAATAATAATTGTGAGTGACATTACGTAGTAACTGGTATTTAATCCGCGTTCATGGTCTATTAAACAAAGGTACGATGAGTAGTTATAAAGAACTTACAGAAACCGCCTTTGCCTCGTATGTAAATACGACAATTTGATACTTGATTACGTTTCATTATAAATTCACTTATATCTTGTCAGTTGGGATACCTTTATTTTATTAGTAGTGTAATAAATATATAATTTAAGTATTTGTTTATACAGCCAAACACTACCCTACTTTTATTTTAATTCTTAATTAACCTTGGATCTTTTTTGTTTAAATTAATTCCTTACTAATATTATGACCGCGAAAGTTTGTATGTATGGATGTTTGTTACTCTTTCACGCAAAAACTACTGGACCGATTTTGATGAGACTTTGTATGTAGATAGCTCTCCAGCTAGATAGGTCTCCACCTGGATTAACACACTGTTTATCCCGATATTCCCACGGCATCGGGACTTACGCGGGTGCATTACCTATATTTACGCAAGCGGAGCCGCGGGAAAAATCTAGTAAAATACTAAAGACGAATCATCGCGATTATACATTCATATTAAAACATAGTAACAAATAGACCGAAATTTAGTGCTGTTACTCATTAACAAATATACAATATTAATATTGATATAAAGTCATTCATTTTCGCGTAACATGAATAAAATTAATTTCGACTGCGTTATTATAATGAGTGTACCTATGCGTCGACGCCGGAACAAATTAACTACTGCCTAATTTACCGGCATGCATGTGTAATTCACATTTGGTGTTCCGAGCGCCCAATTATTGTACTATGCAAAACTTAATCAGTAACATTTACTTATCGAAGCAAACATACGCCGGACAAGCTTAGGGTTTAATTGCGTTATTACGCTGTTATAGATTTTCTATGCAACCATGGCATACACGTTTTGTGGTAATCCTTACTAATTATTATAAAAACGAATGTGAGTTTGTTTATTTGTTACGCTTTCACGCCTTAACTACTCGACCAATCATCATATAATTTTGTATACAGGATGTTAGGGAAACAGAAAAGGACATAGGGTACTTTATATCTTGAAAAAAGTACTGTTACTAACTTAAATTAACCTACATTTACGCAAGCGACGCTACGGGCAAAATCTAGTTTTACTATAATTAAGGCATACACAGTCTCTCGCCTATAACACCGAAGTGTAGCCAGAGGTATCTTATCTTATCTAAGGGGGCCAGTCAGTGCAGACCGGCGACACCTCGACCCAGTGGGGTCTTTGGTGTCGGCCCCAAGATCTATCCTTTAGCTATCTCCTTATGAATGTAGAGGGAGAAGCCTAAAGTCTTTGGGGTTTGGATATGCTAATCCCATCAGACACATTCTCAATCCAGCTAACGCATCACATTCACACAGTAGGTGCGATATGGACTCGTCCTGTTCACCACAGGCTCTGCAGATCAAATTGTTTGCCAATCTTAATCTGCACAGAAAGTCATTGGTGCCAAAATGGCCAGTGAACGCTCCTGTGAGCAGGCGTATTTGGCCCTTGTTGTACCCGCAGAGCTTCCGAGTGAAGCCCGTGGCTCTTGCAATGAATTTATTGGAGTGTTCCAGTCCCCTGAGGGCCATCCACTCTAGCCTGTGTTTGTCATTGCCATGTGCATTCAAAGCTGCCTTGACGGTGCTCTCAGAGAGTCAGCCAGAGGTATACTATACACATTTCGCCAGTTATGGTTTCAGGAGGTAATTAAAGTTTATTGCCGTCTACTGGCACAGGTTCAGACTTAGTGCTGTTACTAAGAATGTCTTAGCAAAAAATCTGGGTCGGGCACCCAGGAATCGATCACACAGTACAGTAGTCGTATTGACTATACTGATGCTACAAAAGGCTTTTAATGGTCACAAGAGAGAGGAAAGATGTTTGGCCACCTTATAAGGCATGACGACTTTATAAAAGACATTATAGAAGGAAAAGTGGAAGAAAAAGAGGAAGGGGCAGACCCAAAAAGGCACTCACAGATTAATTAAAAAAAACGGCGAAGGTCATGTCTTATAAGGAGGTCAAGGAATTAGCCGAAAATCGAGAAAAATGGCTTATACTCCACCGACAAGAGCAAAGCTCTTAAGTATAAAGAAAGAATAGTGTTTAGTAATATTAAGAAATATTTGATTTGAGATCTAACTGTTTTTCCATGAGGTTTTAATATTAATATTACTTCAGGTAGCCTGTTCACGATAAGATTATTAAAACTATTTTTTTTTTAATTAATTGTAATATTACCTTGTCGACTGCCTCGGTGCCGCAGCGGTTGTGAATCTTAAAAAGTCTTGGTTTCGATTCCCGGGTCGTGCAATGTGTTATTGAATTGTTCAGTCAAGAAATTGTCAGTAGCAGCACATAGTCTAAGACAGTGCCTGGTAGATGGCAATATGACACTCTCCCGTTAAGTGGGACCTAAAACTATACCAAGGTACTTTACAAAATATGCAACCAAACCTAACCCTTCTCATAGTAATAAATAATAGTTTAAAAAACTAAAAAAATAACTTTGAAAATAATTTAATAATTTTAATGTAAAAAAGCGTGGGGTGCTTTCTAAGATATTGTGATAAAACCCCCACCTCACGCTTTTTTACATTAAAATTATTAAATTATTTTCTACATTTTAAACCAATTTTTTAGTTTTTTAAACATTATATTATTTTTTCCTAAGTTATTGTATTGTCATCAGTCCTCGATAAGTGTGCAAAGTTTCAAATTAATCCGTTGGTTTGAAAGGGGTGAATCACGTGTAAATATTCCGTTACATAGATTCCTAGATACATACATACCAAGCTAATAAAAGCGTGTTAAAAAGAGGCCAGGGCTCAGCAGTGAGATATTATTATTAAATAACTTATGTTTCTATACAAACAGTATCTGCATACTCTGGATACATTTATATTAATCGAACGCTAAAGAAGAAACATTGACTAGGACGAGAATCGGTAAATTCGAACTTCAACAATTGAATATTATATAATAGGTAATATAATATATAATAATATTCTACCACATACACACAACACTATCTAGCCCAAACTAAGCAGAGCTTGTACTATGGGTTCTAGACAATGGATAAACATACATATATAATTTTTTTTTTTTTTTTTTGTAAATACATACATATTATACATAGAAACACCCAGACCAAGACAAACATCCATGTTCATGCACACAAATGTTTGACTTGTGCGGGAATCGAACCCGCGACCTCAGACGTGGCAGTCGGTTACACTAACCACTACGCCATAGAGGCCGAATATTGCAAGTTTTGCTTTAGCGCCAAGTTTCAAGTTTACAGAATCGTTCATAATATTATGAAAAGGACAACTAGTAGAAACCAACTGTTTTCTCCAACTTAAGAGCGCAACTATTTTATTGATTCAATTATAGACTTGCTTAGTAAGAATTTCAAATAAACTTCGTCCATACAATTGCAAACACAAATCGTAAATGTATCGTTGTTATAGTTCCAAGGTATTGTTATATTTAGTCATAAAACACACTCGGCTCACTCACTTCTAGCTATAGTTCACAAAGCACGGGCTACAAAGAATATTGAAAAGCTATTGAACCAAACGCCATAATATACACTTTAAAACGATTAAATCTCCTTCTCAGATTTTATTTTTTCTTTACGAACTTTGTCGCGTGTAAAACTCTTTGTACCCAAGTGTAGGGTAGCCTTTTTGTCGAAATTAAAAAGTTTTATTTCATTTTTTGTCTTTCATTAAGTTGCCTTTGAGGTTTTCAAACAAGCGGCAATTAAAAGTGCTAGCTTTGAGGATTCAGTAAAGAAGTAATGAATATATAATAGTATTTAATTGAAATTTAATAAAACATAAAATAAAATGCATTTATATATGTTTTGAAGGGCTTTTAGCGAATTGTAATTAGTTAAAATATTCTGAGCAGTCTACAAACCTCTTTAATATATAATGTCAGACCATAAAGGTTCTTCCAAGAAAGCAACATTGTGAAACAGAGGGAATTCAACATTAAAACCTCGCTTCTATTATATATTCTGTTAGTGACACATACGCCAAGCTTTCGAGGGTACCCTAGTTTAAGATCAAAACCGTTTTAATATCTTAAAATAGTACCTTAGGTTAATGAAAAAGCCTTTTATATCCCTTGTTTACATTTATTATTAGGTTCACATAACTTTGCGAGGGTATTGTTTTAAGTTGCGGCTTAAATACACAAAATAATTTTTTGTTAAAATATAGGTTATTCGGCAAGAAGGCTAGTTATGTTTTTGTTAGACCAGGTACAGTGGTTTTTTTATTTATATTTTTTTAATAGTAATTTTTGTGTATTCTGTGGCTTAAGTATTAGTCTTTACATCGCTATGTATTTGACATCTCGGATACGAATAGCAGGTTGGACAAACTATGTTATGGTCACAAATTGTGACCATTCCTTTTCTTTTTCGATTGCTGTTTTTAATGTATTCGTTATCTTAGTTTAGCAAACAGAGGTCAGGGTTATCAATAAAAGCTTTCCTTGTTTTACGAGGATTATAAGTACACAAAAAAAAAAAAATAGTTTGAAGTATGCAATTTATATGCTACGTGATACCCGTCGTCACCAGATGATACAAAATTTCGTTGTTACATAGTTTAATTTTCTTTACGAGCATGCAAACAAGATTTTACCTCGCACCTACTAACAGGCTGGCTCATAACTATAGCCCGATTTTGTCTCGTATATGAAACAGGCCAAGTCAAAGCCAAGCGGAAAGTGTGCCCATCGTTAAAGCTTTATTGCCTCAACAGATGTTTATGAATTATGTCCACCCGAAGTGATTCATAAATCTTATATTTTTTTTGTCCACATGTTAAATTATTGTTCTTAATAAAAACCCGGAGTTATTTCACTTATTTCTTTTATGTGCATGGATATTAAAAAAGGGTAAATGTAGGTTCCGACAGTCATTTGTTTCGAACACAAAACAAATAAGCGCTTACCTATTTGGGATTAAATGTAAGGGTCCATGACACGAGATATATGTATATTGTTAAGGATTCTGGGTAGAATTTGGTAAAATATTATTTGGTGTAAAGATCATGGGCATTATTTTTCCAAAAGCATATTTTGGGACAAAGGCTCATATTCAGCTAAGTTAAATTCATTTTATATTCTACTAGCTAGCCCGGTAGACTTTGTTTTGCTATGCCCGAAAGTTATTAATTGCTCGACCACAGTGCCACCAGTCGTCCAAATATTTGGCTTTTCCTTTTGACATCAAAGCCCTTATTTCGAATACAAGATTTTGAATAGAGAATAGAATAGAGAATAGAATAGAGAATAGAATAGAGAATAGAATAGTGAATAGAATAGAGAATAGAATGGAGAATAGAATAGAGAATAGAATAGAGAATAGAAAAGAGAATAGAAAAGAGAATAGAATATAGAATAGAATAGAAAAAAAGTGTGTTATACCCACATTTCACCAATAAGATTTTAGATCGCACGTTGCGTCGGAGCAGAGAATACCTATTGCTATCTGTTGGACACAGTTCTAGACTCCGTGGCTATTGAGAATTCCTAGTAATAATAGGAGATGTACTGACGCCTACTAGGCACATTTCCAGACTACGTGATGCTACTCTAAGTTTCTTGATAGTAAATCCCAATAACAGTTAATCCAGAAATCGACTCCGATACCTCATGCACATTAATCGCATTTACAACCGCGTTTTCACCGAGGTAATTACATCAATAGCGAATAGAAACAAATGTTTTCAAAATTTCTAACACAATAAACACGCAGACAAGTTATTAGGAACGACAAATTCTCTTGTAACATTTACAATTAATATTGTCTTCTGTTTACGCGAATGTTATTCATTGAAATTAAACTTCTATATATGGATTTTAACGCGTTATTTATTTTAAACATTATAACAAAATTTTTTTTTTGTTTACAAAATTTTATTACAATATTGAATTGAAAATTGAAAATGTGACAGTTTCATAATTTTGTAATAAAGTGTAAAATAAATAACGCGATAAAATCCGCATATAGAAGTTTAATTTCATTTTACAATTAAAATAAATAAACTTGTACTTCTAACTAATATTAAAAATGCGAATATGAGTTTTTTGTTTGTTAAGCTTTAACACCTTAACTACTCGACAAATCATTATGAAATTTCGCATACACGTTGTCAGGGAAACAGAAAGGGTTCAAATTAATAAACGTCTAATCCAACGTACTGAAAATAAGTAGGTCCATTGGAGTAGAACTTTATTAATTTAAACCGTTCATCAGCGATCAAAAATATTAGATACTTATGTGGTAACTTATGGTATATGGTACTTAGATAACATAGTACTAAATATGCCGTACTTAGGATAAATCAGGGCCTATTATAATTAACACTAATGTTTGCATGCCTCAGGCCGGAATGCGGTGATACTTATTTCCCTTTAACACATTATGTTGCCCGTGTTCATAAACAAATTTACATGAATTTCGAACGCGCTCCTAAAAATAAGTACATGCATAGTCATAGTCTGACGCCTGTCATATATCTGAAAGGGCACAGGCAGAGGTGTGTTCATCCATGTTAAGCCAGCTACAGTTTTGAGTGCGATGAAAAAAAGGGCTAGGTCTACCGGCCACAGTTCCAAACTACAGGCTGCTATTATTCAAAGCTAAATTCAATAAAATTTTATCTGACCCATGGATCGAGACTTCATTCACAGTACTTAGTCACATTCACTATCAATGCGGGCCAGAGGTAGTCAAAATAAGGACAAGTATAGACCATTTAGGCAGCCTCGATGGCGTAGTGGTTAGTCGTTAGGCAGTCGGTTACTGCCACGCCTGAAGTCACGGGTTCGATTTCCGCACAAGTCAAACATTTGTGTGTATGAACATGGATGTTTGTCTTGGTCCGGGTGTTTCTATGTATAATACGTATGCATTTACAAAAAAGAAAGTATATATGTATGTTTATCCATTGTCTAGTACCTATAGTACAAGCTCTGCTTAGTTTGGGCTAGATGGTGTTGTGTGTATGTGATACAATATTATTATTATTATTTTATTTACTTCTTTTATTTAGCGAAAAAATATGGCGCTGGAGACAATAAAGTCTTTTGTACATAAATATCTCTCGCACTAGGAATAATTCCTGTGTCGCGGTGGACGTTACAAAGGTTCAAACAACAGACACCAAAAACACCCAGACTCGAAACAATAATTTGTGGAACACACAAATTTTTGAACCTAGATCGAATCCTCGTTCCATTCTGCGCAGTGGTATTTGCGAGGCAACCACTTAATCCCTTACGCCATCCGTGCAAGGTTCCATATACATATATTATGTATTGTCTTCCTTTTTTGTAATTTCTATATATTAGAAAACGAATACGGTCTTAAAGCGGTAACAGAATAATTGAATAATGATTTTTTACCAAATCAGACAAGACATGGACAACAAGAACTATATAAATACAAAATTTATAAGAAAACATCACTGTTGGTACAGAGTTTATACATGTGGAAGTAAGATAAATATCTAGCTGCTGTTTACCATGACAAGGCAATCGTAAAAGTTTATTGAAAGAGAAGGATTGCTTCGAACAATCTGTCAATACATATGTACGAGTATGTACAAGTATTACTGCAATAATTCCAGAAGCTTATTTTGTTCCATTCTCTGGCTTTCTTCACACTTTATTTCCTTATAAAAGGCCTTTTGGGATTTCGGCCCGGTGGATATCTTATCTCGTGTTACATAATAATCTGAATTCTATAAGCTAGGGGTTAGTATCATTCTAATATGCCGTTTTTGGGCCGTGACGACGACACTACGGATAGTGGTTGTCCTTTCTATAGACTTTATTACGTGCATATATATAGTCTTACGCCTATATCACCGAAGGGGTAAATAGTAGCGTATTACACTCACATTTCGTCAACTATGACTTTAGCTTTCAAGTAATAAGGCGCAAACTTATTGGTGTCTAACTGTCATTGTTTCAGACTCTATGATGTTTATGAGAAAAACCAATATCACTTTGGCCGTCCCGGTAACAGAACCATATCAAAAGACTTATGATAAATATAACTATCTTGGTGTGGCAGACATTACTACATGGATTACGGTTGGGCCGTGGTTTAGGTGCGTGAATTTCAATTTCGTATTAGTATTTTATTTTATTTTATTTTATTTTATTTAATAAGCACACCAACAGTATAATTACACAAATTTTAGTAAAGGCTTTCTTATTTTTAAATACATTGTAATTACACAGGTAATAGGTATGCATAGCATTGTACACATTTTCTTATCTTATAATATTTGAACGATCGTAACAGATGGTGCAAATGTTGTTTTATAACACTATAGTATATTAAATTAATTATCGATGATATATCATCCTTCAAAGATATGTCTTACGTAATATGAAGTCAGCTTATTGCGATTTACCGAGCACATTAGCTAGGCCAAAGTCTAGCTAATGTGCTTGGTAAATCGCAATTCTAGCTAATGGGCTCAGTAAATCGCAATAAGCTGGCTCCGTATTACGTAAGACATATCAGATGACTCAGAATTACGGAACAGAAAAACTTAAGAACACTTCACCCGACACGAGCATCAAATCCAATACACAATCAAACCCAAACACAAGCGCAAATTTTCGAGGATTCCAGCGACTGGGACCGCAATTAACTCGGACCGTGGTCCCAGTTGCCGGATGTATTTAATTTTAATATTTTTCTTCCGGCAACTGGGACCACCTATAAATAAATACAAAAATCTATTGTTCAAAAACAGTACAGTCAAACGCAAAAATATTCAAAGTAATAATTAAAGAAAATTCTTGATTATTTTTAATATGATTATGCCAATTCCAGTAACTACTGGTTCGAATTGAAAATTATTTTATTATTGTATTGCTAATTTATCGAGGAAGGTTATTTATAGGCTATATAACATCACGCTCCGACCTACAGGGGCGGCGCAGTAATCATAAACGCGGGTGGAACCGCGGGCATATCTAGTTATTAATATTAAGAATAATTTGGTAATCTGGTTCTACAGCACCGTCTTTTTATTTATATATCCTTCAAACTTTTTGAAATGTGTTTTCGAGGTAAGAGGCTATCTTACTATATTATATTACTAGCTTTACAGTATTTTTATAGAAACTCATTAGCTCGTTTACATTGACACAAAGAAAATACCAAAAAACATGCATTCATGTATATACATTTTAAATAACTTAAAGAATAAGAAGTCAACATGATGTATATAAGAAGTGATGTGAGCAAATGAATGACGACCTAGCGCGCCAGGATTTTAGTAAGTGGCAATTTCTAGGCTCTATCTAACCCTTCAAGTTATATGAGAAATTCAGATTGTATTGCTGTATTAGCATAGCTAAATGTTCTCGATTTAAGTTATAATAGCTTCTGTAGAGCCATAAAAATATTTTTTAGAAAATCATCAATCAAATCTTTTTTGATATGAAACTTAAGATATAAAATACAAATCTGACATTCACACACCATAAAGTTTGTAAACGGGACGTGAAATTGAATGTTGCCAAACCAAAAAATGTTTACACACATTTAATCCGTACACAGTGTATGAGGGTGATAAAAACCTTGCCTAAAAAGTATGCATAGCATAAAGTGAGAAGGTCGTAAAATAACCCGCGCAAATCGATCTTCGTGCACACGTACATACACACAATTACAAACACCCGCGTGCGGTGTCTATAGACTGTATAGAAACATGCTTTTGTTATTCAGTAGCGGTGATAACACTTACTTTGGCGCATCAGACTATGAGAGCTTGCCACGTATTCGGCTCACGGCCCGCACATAAAGTTTCATGGGTAACTTATTGCGTATTTGTGTCGAAAACCAATTACCTACGCAGGATTTCGTATCCCTTCTTTTACGAAAAAAGGTACGACACGCTGAATTTTAACACGGAAAATTAATATCGGCTCGCACGTTTTACTTTGGGCTCTCTTTTTGCTTAATTTTTTATTGAAAGTTAAGGTTTTTGTCGTTGGAGTTTCATTTTTTGATTTTTTTAACAATCAAATTATTTAAACTGTCTATGCAATTTAATTTTCAAATGGATAACTGACATGGTCTGTGGTCGAAATAAGATTGCAATTCATATATTTTTTTGTAAGATGTAACGTTTTGTACTTTAAGTACTTACTTCAAAGTTTACGTATTAATATATTATAATCGACCTTCGGTTTTATTAAATGGCGTTGTGAACAAGCTATTTTCTGTTGTCTGGAATGATTCGCTATAATTCTTTCAGGCAATTACTCTTTTCTAATGATAACGAAGATCTTCTCTGCTGTTCCACTGCTTCACTGCTCTACTAATGACTATCAGTAAAATCTTCTAATGTAGGTTTCGATTAAGTACTTATCCGTTAATAGTGTATTATCAAGATTTTGAGAAATATATATTGCCAAAACACCAAAGTCAAATAAAGTCATATTCACTGGTAAACATTTGTTTAAAATAACCGTTTTCCTTTTTACCAGTTAAATACCAGACGTAATTACAATCTATTGTGTCTGGCCACCAGTGTACCGCTGCGACTCAATACGTTAACAATTAATTTAGGTTGCAATACATACAATAACAAATTACCAAGCTATTTATTACAAAGCATATATAGGTTATTGTGAATCTGCCAACTGTTTACCAATTATTTGACGGAACAACCACCAATCCGCAAGCGTGATAATGATAGCGATTCCGACCGATGACTGTTCATTGTGGTGGTCACACCGATGACGCACGATCAAGCTCTGCGGCGGACATTTGCACTGTATCTACGGTAATGTCGTGGTGTCACATTCACCTGGTCTAAATAGGCATTAATAACATCTGTTTATTATAATATGTAATGAGTATGTGTTTAGATAGGAAATATTTTTGGTAAAGTAATTAGAATTGAATATTTAGACAGTTCTGAATTCAAAGTAATGATTTTTAGAAATGTTGTTTTTCTCTCTCTCGGCTTTGCAGTTGATTCTCAATCTGGATAAATTAACTGAAGATCGATATTCTGATATTGCATTTTATGACGGATCAATTCTGATACTCTGGACTTGCATCGATTCGAAGCTCGATTTCCCACAACTAATCGCCATGCCTAACCAAAATGGATATCGTGAGCTATTCTTTTGGTACAGTAACAGTCACCCGTTTTGCTTGGCTGTACGTGGTCAATCTTCATGCTTTCTTCAGACAATAACACTAATTGCCTAAAGGCACTTCAACTTGCTGACTACAAGGGCATGTCAACGTGTACAGATCGCATCATGTCGGATTATATCGCATAGAAGGACGCCGTCATAGCCTTTTCTTTTACCAAACGTATCCTGAGGGAATTAACCAAATAAAGAAGCTGCGTTGACCGGTATACCTTTTCAACGTGTTGTTAACATTTTGTTTATGACAGTTTCACTCTCCCTCGAGATAGACCCTCGATTATCAGTTGGTGACGGGTTCTTAATTATGTATGAACATCAGTACCTTTTTGATTCGGTTGTTAGAATCAGACCTTTTATAAACTGTCCCACTTGGGTACAGGCGTTTCATAAGTATCATTTCTGGATTGAATTTAAACTACTATATACGGATTTTATCGCGTTGTTTATTTGACACTTTATTACATAATTTAGAAACTGTTACACTACTACTACTATTAAACTTTACAAATTTTTAAGCTAATTAAATTATTAAAACTATATATTTAAGTATACTTTTCCCCGACGTTTCGGTTGCTTTTCAGCAGCCATGGTCATGGGAAGACTAAGTTGGTAGTTGTCTTAATGTTCCAGTGTAGTTACTTCAAAGTACCCGAATATAATTTTATCATTGGTGTTTCTATTTACGCAGAATGAGCTCAAAGTATTATGAAGTCTAGCTGTGGTTTGCGTCTTCTTGGGTTTGACTATTTGAATTACTGGATCCCAAGCTGGTGGTACATTCCAACCATCTTCTCTATTGAAATTAGGATGTTTTTGTATTTCAATAACTTCGCGAAGCATCCTTGGTAGGAATCGGTGTTCTTTAGCGAGAATCTGTGGCATGTCAAATCTCAGTAGTGGTTGGCAGTTTTAATAATTTAATTAGCTTAAAAATTTGTAAAGTTTGATATTAGAGTAGTGTAACAGTCTCTAAATTATGTAATAAAGTGTTAAATAAACAATGCGATAAAACCCGTATATAGTAGTTTAATTTCAATCAATAACATTCGCGTAAACAGAAGAATATATTATAATTTCTGGAGTTCACATTTTAATTAAAAGATTTATACAACTTTATTGCAGCATTTAAAAGTACGGCAAATCTCTAAAAAATTTGGTTGGTTATATATAGCATAGTAAACGTGAAATGTAAATTAAAATGCAATCGAATTTCATTTAACGTTTATTTTAGTTTAGAAGAATACCATTTGTGATATGTATGACACTGAGGCTAGATCAGAACTCTACTACTACAACTATTTTGGATAGTTTTTATTACGGGTATTGGTCCTAAGATAAATTATCAACTAGCACGGGCCTTCTCTAAATATAGGTTATGAATGAAATGTGGCTGCAATATATTTGTCCCTTAGAGGATATAAGCGTGATTTTTTATATACAAAACCAAGGACATTGGTTTTGGAGAAACATGAAGACGGTGAATATTATTAGAGCAAGTCATAGCAGCGCAGGACATAGCCATTCAGATGTATATTAGTGAGGCAACATCCTTCCGAGTCCAACGCAGCAATAAAGTTGACCACCCCTATGTAAGTTACATCTCGCGTATTGCATATGTATAGCGAGGATATCCTCTTGTAACAGTAACATATGATTTATTGTCCGCCCTTTCCTGTATGCGTGTGTATTTATAACTATAAATTACTTCTTAAGATTTATAAGATTGGGGCAAGATGAGCTACTTACGGCAAATAGTCGGTCTTGGATTTTAATAAAAGTTCAGTCACTATTATAATAATAATGTAATACCAGCGCTGTATTACACTGTCTCACAGCTAGGTGCTGGCCTCTTCTGAGTGTGAGAAGAGTCAGTTATATTTTCGAGAACATTATGGAGAACTCTCAGACATGGATTAATTAACAATTTAATACGCACATAACTTCTAAAATCCTTGGCATTGAACTCGATACCTCTGCGAGGCAGTCCAACACTCTCCCACTAGGCTATCGCTTATTCCAGTCACTATTACTGTAATATTTGAAATTAACATTAGATGTACACATACATATAAAGTCACAGAGTGTTTCCTGAAGAGCAGGCAGAGGCTACGGTAGATCTGCGATGAAATGCCGAAATTTCGGGATTATTGTTCGTGCTGTTTGTACTATGAAACACATAAAGTAACGCTTTGTTCGAGCTCACCCTACCTTAAACTGGTTACTGTAAGCTACGACCGCCTACAGCACTAGAGGTATAGCCATTTGTGAACCTTGTGACAAAATCAGTGTCAGAACTCAACCATTGTAATTCACGAAGATCCCCGATGCATTAATTGTAGGCACAGCACTTTCTACCGACGCTTCTTCTTAGACTAGCTATCTTACTTAAACCAACTTATCCATTAGTTCACCTTTAAGATCTTAATGAAGAACTGGTTTCTGATTTTGAATAGTTAGTTGTGATCTTCTGTACGATAAAATTATGAGTCTCGTTTATTATATAACTAATATTATTCTACAGCATGCCAATTTAAAAGTAATGGCCCTTATAATAAGTGTCTTTCTCGTATAAGAACAGCAAGCAGTTGATTTTGTTATTTGTTTATTTTGCATTTGTTATTCTTTTAAATACTATTCAAAGAAATAAAAAACCAGAACTCCATCGTGCTTTCTAAAATATTCATAATAATTCATAACAAAACTTAATAATATTAATTAAACAATAATAATATTAACTAAATAATATTGCAAAGCAGTCGATGTAACTTTTTGATCTTGATTAAATAATTGAAATATCAATTAATGGGTGTAATCAGTCTTATATGCACACATTTGATTTGACACATTACATATTTGGTTAGATTATAATCGGACTCTTGGGTGCGATTCTAATCAAACCAAATAGCGGTTGGGTTGGTTGTACAGCGACTTATATAAAGAGCTATTCATATTTGTGATTACGGCGTATATGATCAATAGTCAGAAATCAAATATAACAGAAATACAACCTTTTATGAATTTAAGGATAGAAGTAATTAGAATCGCGTTGTTTTATGAATTGGTATCCATTGTAGTAAACTTCGGCAGTCAAAATAAGATTTTCCTATATCGGAAATGTCATAATGTATAAAACCAATGGTTTGAGCAGATTAGTATTCAATCCTCATTGTAGCAAGTAGAAATTCATAGTATCAAGTAATATATGTATATCCCACCGCGAAATTGACTGATTTGACGTATGTACATTTTTAGACATAGTGCGCAAGTTTAAGTGTAATGTAATAAAGGCAAACTTTTGTTTCTTATGAGGCACCCTTAGGTTATGTCACGAGATCGCCGAGGTGGTTAAGATGTCAGAAAATAAATTATATATACTAGCGGTCGCCTAGTGGTCAAAACTCGACCAAAATTGCTAAGCTTGCTACTTTGTTTTCTGTTTTTCTTTATTACATATAAATAAGGTATAGGTAACCATATCCATATACCAGACCAACAAGGCCGAAATACTACGAACGGGATTCGACTGTGTGTGTCAAATGCATGGTTGTGTGCGTGTAGTGTTTTTTCATTATTTAATGTATTTCTCATGCAAATTTTATAAAAATATTAGGATTCGCCCCTCCTTCTCCATATAAACTTTAACTGTGCCAAATTTCATTCTCCTCCGTTCGCGCAATTTTCGTAAAAAGGTGTAGGTAAAGTTTTTGCTTCACGTATTAATATATATATTTATATCCTTTTATAATTGTATCTTCTCTCTTAGCCTTTATTATTCCCAAGTCACTTGGGGTTGGCTTTTTTAGTCTAACCGGATTTGACTGGATATCAGTTTTTACACGGAGCGGCTGCCACCTGACCTCCGCAACCCGAAGGCTAACGATACCCTTAGGCTAGATCAGTGTCAGGATATTAGAGGGTACTGACTTTCCCAATAACGACTGCCATTGATGTTCATGGCAGCCGAGACCGACGGCTTAACGTGCTCTCCGAATGTCAATCAATACGCACATAATTTCGAAAAGTCAAATAACTTACGAAAGCCAGAGGTGCGCGACGTGGGTTTGAACCGAAGACCCTCTGTATTGCAGTCTGTTGGTCTCCCCATTGAGCTATCGCTGCTATGCTGCTGTATTTTATAATAACAATCCTCACCTATATAATATTATTATAAATGCAAATGAGAGTTTTTTGTTTGTTACGTTATCATGCCTTAATTATTAGCTCTATAATTATGAAATTTTACAGACACATGGTCAAAGATACAAGAAGAGACAAAGTTTACCTTTCATCCAGGAAAAATTACTGTTCCCGAGAAATAGAACTTAATTGACAAAATTTACATTAACGCGAGCGGAACCCCGCGCAATAATTAGCCTCTTATATGTTGCATACATAATCATACCATGCTCGTTTGAAATACTGCAAGCAAAAGCTTATTTCCTCATTCAAAATATAAATAAGAAACAAAACGTTCTTATCAGTGCCTGAAGGTTGTATACATATAAAAAATATTGCGGTTCGAAGTTTACAGTGTTGACTTACTAACTCTCCATTTGTACACCCATAACCCTCTCCCCTTCGAGGAGTTTACGACTTAACCGACGAAATAAACGAGCGATGCATTTTCTGTTTTCCTCATCCTTGAACAATATTTTCATCCTCAAAAAGATTTAGAAGGCACGAGGCTGAAAGGATTAAAGGATTCGGGTTTGCACGATCGACACAAATAATCAAATATCAAGTAAGCTTTGATTTTTTGTAGGGTTTGTTTCACGTTGTGGCAAAAAGTCTTTTTTAAGTAAGTTATATCTTTTATTTTGATTGGCCTTCCAAATAATAATATATTTTTACTAAGAAATCTGCTTAATAAATACTTTAATATGTACTTTGAATTTTTTTTTTGATTTGTTCTCTTTTCGCTAAGATTATTTTTGTACCTATTTATTTTTATTTTATGCTTGTTATTATGCGTTTGTGGTATGTGTCAAATAAATACTTTTCTTTCTTTTCTTTCTTTCTTTCTATTTCTTGTATCACAAACATAATAGCTACTTGTGGATCACACCAATTTATAGCAGCGCAAATATTTAAATCTGCAATGATTTAAATATTTGCTTTGCTATGCCATCCGTGCAGTTAAGATTAACTTACCTGCTATAAAAAATGTTTTTTTTTATATCTAATACATCAAGTAATCAAAAGATAGCTTATTAATTTAAAAATTGAATTGTGAGCCACCCCCTGCATCATCCTGATATTACGAGTATAGACTTTGTTCAGGTTTGCCGATTTATTCGCGAGATTTAATACCACATGAAAGTGAGCGATGTGTTTTGAATATCCTTGCAACTTATCTGTCCATCGTCTCACGCCAAAATTTTCGAAGGGGTACGCAAAGCTTAAATACACTTACATTTTGTGAGCTATGATTTACGTTCTACGTAATGGGGGGCGATCCTATTACCATCTACCGAGCACAGTATTAGACTCTGTGCGGCTACTGTAACTTTTTATTAATAAAGCCAATGTCACTTTATCCATCTCGAGAATTTAAACCGAGCCCATACAGCCGCATGTTGAGAGTGCAAACTTAAGCTAGCTCACCGAGAAAGGCAGTTTATTTTCCGAGCCCCGGCACTTAAATATTCTGGCCAGGCAGTTCAACGGTCCCCATACAACAGCTTAACTAGTCCATAAATCAATACCCATATTATAAGACGTCGCTTCATCGAAAGGGTAGCAATAACTCACGGGTTTATGTAGCACTGATATCATAATACTACGTACTAAAATCTCAAGGGGCATGATGGCATGCTTTAGGTACAGATTAACTTTTGTCTCTACTTTACTGTTACAATAATATCAGCCTTGTGCATAAACTGTCCCACTGCTGGACACGGGTCTCTTCTTAGTGTGAAAAGGTTTAGGCTATAGTCTAGCACGCTAATCCAGTGAGGGTTGGTACACTTAACATACATATATTCAAGTAGAACGGAGACAATTCAAGTAGACGGCTACCTTAGGATGTTTTTTTACTGCACCGTTGAAACGAGCGATAAAATCAACTATTTAATACACAAATAACTTCTAGAAGACAGAGGTGCCTTGGAATCGAACTCGAGACATCTGCGTGGCAGTCCAACGGACTCCCATTGAGCTACTTTTACTATTATTAATCTAAAAGTCTGTTTATATCAAACGCAACAAAAAGCTTTTTAAAAGATTACTGGCATTGTAGATCGACCGTAAATTTTAGAACATTAAGAGAAAACCTTTTAATAATGTAGTATATGTCTAAGTGCGTAACCCGCTTCTAAAATGGCCTTTTACCAGACTAATTAAAAGCCCATTTAGGCTCACCGTAATATACAAATGTACATAATATGTGTATTAGGAAGGTGCAAACTAAACTTGAATGTTAGAGAAAATAGTCCGTGAAGCGTTTTATTTTATTGTCTTTATCTGTATATAATTTGATAATGGGTATTTTTGTAGGCGTCAGATTGTAACTGAATGGTTACAGTGATATGATAAAGAACAGAAGAACGTACAAATGTTAATAGAAAATCTATAATGTGTATAATTATAAGTATAATAACGTCAAAGCAGAGCAACCGTTTGTAAACCATACAATCTTTTGTCTTGTAAGATATTCGAACCAACAATACCCGGCATGGTCGCAGTGATAAGGCTATCACTTAAGCTACTACGTCAACAGTGCAGCCATAATATTTGTTTCGGAGGTTAAACCCTTTGGGTTGGTGACCGTTATTTGAACGTAAAACTTATTAACGGCATTGCGTCTAGATGCAATTGAATACCACACACATACATGTTTTCAATGGCCGCAGTGTCGTCCAAAACGATCATCTTCATAATCGAACCACAATTGTAGGCCAGAAACTGGCCAGATCGGATGACATCTTCGCTGTTACAGGACTTAAGTGAGAGATTTCAATTGGCCCCGTGCCAAGACATATTGGACTGGGTCCAAGTCACGAAGCAACTCATTTGGTATGTACCATTAGTTGCTTTAACACTTATTTGTTTAACCTTGTAAATTGTGGACGGAAATTATGCGACAAATGTTCTTATTGCCTCACTTAAGTGTGGTGTTACCATTTTTCTTTGTAATAATAAGTAGGTTTTTGTTGGAATTCGGATCGAGAGAAATACTGGTATACAGCTTGTAATATTATTATGTGGGTAAAGGTCGTATAATGAAGCCCATGAATAAGGTTAACTGAACCCGAAATTTACTTGAATATTCAGGGTTTCTTTATACCTTTTATAAATGTATAATATTTATTATTTATTTATTAAATCAAAAGTTACATTTGTCCTTACTGGTTAATCTAAAACGACAATTGGTTACATACAGTAGTCAAAAAGTTACCATGTAAACAATATCAACCTAATAGTAGTATACCTAGCAGGTATTATTCCTTGCAGAATAGCCGATACAGTATATATATTTTAAGCTAGAGGAATACACAACGCATATCGCCTGAACATCTACTAAATAATATTCGAGGATAATGTTAAACAATTCTAAACTATGTAGAATCATAGTCATAGAAAACAAGTGAGAAACGGCCATGAATTGCCGTAAATCTTAGAGTTCGAAAAAATGGTATCAGGTGACCTTGACGTCAGAGGTCAAAGGTCATAGTAATTTCGGGGGTATATCGACAATGCTGAGTCGAATGGCGTTGACCGCAAGTCTCTAGCTCTTGCGGTTCTTGAGTTGAAAGATGGTATTACGTGACCTTGAGGTCAGAGGTCAAAGGTCATAGTCATTTCGGGGGTATATCGACTATGTAGAGTCGAATGGCGTTGACCACGAGTCTCTAGCTCTTACGGTTCTTGAGTTGAAAGTTTTATAACAGGCGGACGGACAAAGCTGTTGTATAAGAGTGTTTTCAAACTCTAAAAGTGCAATTGTAATGACTTATTAATTATTATAATATTTCTTTTTGTGCAATTAAATACCGACATCAGAAGGCAAAAATGAATTTTTAAACTTTGATGTCCTTACGACTAAAAATACACTTATCGATTTTAACGATAGTATGCCTTTCTTTTAGTCTTCATTTTATACATAGACTAGCTGACCCGCGCAACTTCGTCTGCTTCTCATAAGATAATTTTCATCGTTTTTGCAACATTTTTCATTGATGCTTCGCTCCTATTAGTCGTAGCGTGATGTTATATAGCCTTCCTCGATAAATGAGCTATCCATAACTAAAATAAATTATCAATTTGAACCAGTAGTTCCTGAGATTAGCGCGATCAACCAAACG
This sequence comes from Catocala fraxini, assembly GCA_930367265.1. Lineage (NCBI taxonomy): Eukaryota > Metazoa > Arthropoda > Insecta > Lepidoptera > Erebidae > Catocala > Catocala fraxini. The sequence goes on from OV884038.1 coordinate 7,898,861, forward strand.
AACAAACAAACAAGCTCTTTAGCTTTATATTATTAGTATAGACATGTCTGATAGGTTAACTTAATATAACCTTTAGAGTACTAAACTGAAAATTCTACTAACATAAAGGGGACAATCATCTTAGATTTTAAATACAAACCAAATTCTTATTGTACACTTTTTATAATACTATTGGCTTGAAGTGAAAGTCAAAAATGATTTATTCATTTAGGTCACAAAGTAACACTTATGAATGTCAAAGATTAATTATCGGTTATTGAGTTAACTAAAACTGAATTTACATTTATTTTAGTTTAGTTAGCTGCTAGTTGCAGGCAAAAGGACCTATCAAATATGTATACTTTAAGTATCAAATGTATTGATGGCTTACTGTCTTTATACGATTTTACAATTTATATTTAATTAACTATATTTGAATAGTATTCTAAATTTAATTATTATTTTATTTTTCTATGTAACTACTATACTCGTTTGTACACCTATTCAGGTAAAACATGCTGGACTTTCAAATTGTTTAACATCAATGCTGCAATGTATCACTCCTGTTTAATGCAAATAAATATTTCATTTCATTGCCTTTGTCTCCGACTGTCTTTAGGTAGCGGCAGCGTTCTATGTATATGAAATGAACTTAATGCTGGCCACTTGGATAGTCAGCGCTATGACTATTCCGTTCTTCAGATTAGAAAAAAATAATATAGCTTATAGGATTACTAGTTTTTATCGTGGTTACGCTCGCTTTTTGCTGGATTCAAGATACCCAATGTCCTTTTTTGTACCGCTGACAATGTGTATGCGAAATTACATGATGATCGGTCGAGCACGTAAGACATAAAAGCGAAACAAACAAACAAACTTATATTCGCATTTATAATTTTAGTTAGGATTAAAATTATCCTTAAATATATTAATTACTTGATGTTTTTTTTTCGAAAATAACAAACTTCTCTTTTACATCAACGCCAGCCAACAGCAACATATCTAATATTAAAAGTAAACAGCGCCTTACAACACCCTTAAAATTAGAACGTGTTATAATCCGGGTATCTCCATTACTGCAATCCCGAGCATTAAAATTATTGAATACCATTGGCCTGAGTTGCTATAAACACCATGATATCTATCAGTATTAACAATATATACAAACAACCGAACTAATCATTATTTTAACAGAGTCATGATCCTCGAGCTTTGAAAAGTCTATCACCATATTAGCTTTTATGGTAAATATGACTTGTACGAACCGAGCAATATCATACACAGAATACAAAACATCTACTAAGTAATACAAAATGCATGAGATCACGATGATCGAATGTTATGATTGGTAATACAGTAATACAATACACATATCACGTGACAGATGGCAATCTGTTCGTCGCTACAAGTTATCAAGTCTCGAATCGAAGACGCGATGTCAATACGTATATGCCATAATACTATTATACGCTTAGACCGAACTAGGTTTTAAAAAAGGTCACGGCGGCCAATCTTAACAGAGACTGGTCCTCTGCGCAGGAGATATAATAGTGTACAAGTATGTGCGCTAACACAAGTGCACTCTCTGTTCCCTAACCCTCTTGATCCGATGAGACGGTGATCCGACACGACCGGAGATAGATCAGGTGGAATACCAACGGCTTTACGTGCTTTCCGAGACACGGGGGTGCCTAACACCAACTACTAACTTCTTAACTCCGGGCTTGTATTGAGATTTCTAAACAGTAAAACCCAATATCTTTTTGTTGGCCCGACCCGGGATTCGAACCCGAGAACTCATGCACAGCAGTCGCATTAACTACCGCTGCGCTATGTAATCGCTATGTTTCTTTATCATCATAAAATTTGGCTTACATGTAGTCAGGGGTAAAGAAAAGGACACAGGGTACCTTTCATCCAGACAAAAGAAGGATAGAAAATTGACATGACCTACATGGACGCGACCAAAGGCGCTGGCAAAATTTAATAATGAATAATAATTTACAAATTTGTTATGAACAGCACAGAGATCGGACAGAGACTGACTTATGATTGCTGTTACTCATAGGTGTTGGAATGTATGTATGTATCTTATGTGGGGGCCAGTCAGTGCAGACCGGCGACACTTCGACCCAGTGGAATACATAGGTGTTGGAATACTGTCATAAGAATCATATTGCTGACTAAGCATGAAATCGGGGTTAGGTAATGTTAGGTATAGGGCAGAATGGCTATAACAGTACGTTCTTTCTTAACGAGCTAGTACGTTGTTTCTTTATCAAAGAGCCTGATAATTACTCAATATTCTTATAATAGAGGACTATGGCGCAGCTGAATGCACATGCTGTATTTAAGACCTCAGGTTCAATTCCTAGATTGGACAAAGTGATATTGGGTTTTCTACCAAGAAATACATGGTATCTATATACCACGTATATTTTGGTAATACTTGGAGACAATGTATAATGTACGACTGTTCAAAACTTTGTTGCTTTTAAATATTTCATACGTAAAAACAACAAAGTTTTGAACTGTATATTACAATCCAATAACAGTTACTCGAATGCCAATATTGGCCTAAAGTATTTTTGCATGATCGAATCATTTAAATTAATTTTATCACACAAATAGTAGCTGATACAATTACAGTTTGTCTGTGGTGATGTCATCGAATCGGATTACAAGGGTTATTTTCACAGCGAACCGCCATATAAATGTTTTGTTCTCATCAACATTGTTAATTTTGTACAATAAGCATTGATTTAAACTGGATTTGACACGTGTGTGTTCTGATTGAGCGGTTGTTCTATACATATTTACATTTCTCCTAACAATGACTTTAATATTAATACATTGATACGTTACACATGTGCTAAAAGTAGAAACTAAAATTTACACAATTTTAGCAAAGTTCAATTATTTTTCTAAAACAGAGCGCCAAGAATAAGGATTTGAAGCCCTCCTGTTTTTCGACAACTATGTATGTCTTTTGCTCTTGTAATTGTTGTGCCTTCTTTATGATAACGTAGACACAAATCAGTGAAACTAATAGGTATAGTGTAGTTTTGTAGGTTACATGCAGCGTGTATTGAATTTTGCGCACTTCTAATAATATTATATTATCATATCAATGATATAAAGGGACACCTTTCTCTATTCTGGTTTATAACCGATTTCCTTTTTTTTTATTTTACTTAATGAGTTCATTAAGGCGCTCAATATATAAAAAAAACGTAAATTGGGCAAGGCCCAAGTTTAGCAGTAGATTATAAAAGACTATTTGAATGGTCTTTACCAACTTGGCGTAGTTGTTCGCCTGGATGGCTTATTCCTTAGTTGCCGTCGTTATACTTCCAGTTTGTCCGATCCTACGAGTCTTTAGGCATGTCTAAGTTTAAGTACGTCACACATTTAAAATAGCGTATAATATTTATTGCAACACTAAACCCTATGTTATTTCGATCTTCAGAATTGTACCTTCAGACATGCTTAAACCTGGCTAACCCGTGCAGGGTGGTTTCTGCGGCATAACTTTATGTCGTGATGCTATGAAATCAATAGGGATTCTGGAACGTTTCCTAGAACGTCGGTCTCTTACTCCTACTGCCAGTAGGGGGGAACAGTAAGCCTTCGGTCTAACTGTCAAAGGGAAACTTTGAAGCGTAATAAATTCTTTTGTACAAGGTAGCAGTTGATCTCGGCAGTCGCTCAATGGATAAGGTATTGGACTTGCGATAGAGAGATCGCGGGTTCGAATCCCACCCATTGTACTACTGACGCGAACCCACTCCAAATCAAGCATTCTAGCTTAGCTGGAGGGGTTAACAGGAATACTAGTAATTTGCTAGTAATCTTTTAAGAAAAATCAAACACGTCTGAGTTGTTGCAAACGTCCATAGTCCATATATTTCTTTTTACTAATATAGTTTGTAAGAAAATTGTTACTAACTCATATGGATTATGTCCGAAATAAATGTTTTATATTTTATATATTGTATAGGCCACAGTAACCTTTAACATTAATAGGGACGACTATTTGTATGCTCTTACATTTGTATAAAAAAGGTTAAGCCATAACAATTACTGGATAATAGACAATTACTACGCTACCCTTTACGTCACTGTGACGTAAAGAGCAGCGTAAAATTTTCCCTTAATCTTGTCGTGGCTCTAAGGATTCTATATCGTAAATTCATTTTTCGGCAGCACAGAATCGCACTCGGGCTTTGGTGCCCGTGGTGTATGGAAAACCAATCCCAAAGGATTTCTCGTGTGTTCTACTGCGTAAAGCTTCGAGATATAAAATACATTTACATAGAAGCTATAGGTATACTCGTGAGAATCTGCTGATCTTCTATAACATATTCTGTACGCGGACTTTATGTCATAAAGTTCGCTTGTTACGTATGAATGTATCATACTTAAAAGAAGAGCTTTTTAACTCGCGCTGAATACATGTTAAGTCTCTTGGAGCTTCTAAGTATCGAAACACATGAATTGTCATAAATGAAGTGTTTTTTGACAGATAGCTATATGTGTAGCGGCAATTTTGTTTAATGATCGGTTTCTATATTAAGAAATGAATCGTTTTACCTATGGGCATTTAATTTTTAAGACATATTCAATGAAAAATAAGTATGTCATAATTTAACTGACCGACTAAATAAAGCTCGTTTCTTGATATATGAATCAGATCTAAATTATTTTACGGTGGTCTTAATAATCAAACTATGTAGTCCTTTCAAGCAGCGATAGCTCAGTGGGGAGACAGTTCGAACCCACGTCGCGCACCTCTGACTTTTGGAAGTTATATGACTTTTTGAAATTATGTGTGTATTGATTGACAATTATCGCCTGCGCCGTGCCTTGGAGAGCACGTTAAGCCGTCGGTCCCGGCTGCCATGAATATCTATGGCAGTCGATATTGGGAGAGTGTTGACACAAAAGATCCCACTAGGTCAAAGTGTCGCCGGTCTGCACTGGCTGGCGCCCACATAAGACACATACATATATACATACATGTAGTCCTTTCTGTACTACAGATAGAAATTTGACATACGCTCAATGCAATGACTTCCAAATTCCTATAGCTAGTAAATTGGTTATTGGGAAACGCCGTAAATTGATTAAAGCTACACACGTTGTCATGTTTTACGTAAGCGTTTAATTATTAACATAACAGACAGTTCCGCACTAACAGCTTGTCATCCATGATTCATAATCAGTTTAAAATTAAAGCGATTCTAAAGTCAAACTTCCTTATCTAGATTAGATTTGAGACGTTTATGTTAAACTCGATGGAAGTCATAGAAAATACACATCAATCAAATATGTTTGATGATTGTTTAGTGTCTGCCATCGAGCTTTATAGCTAGCTAGCTTAAGCCTGCGTATATGGATTACCTAGTATCATTTTTATAATTTATCGTGCATATCACCGAAGTAAGCTTCAAAATTATTCTATCATTGGGGGACTAAAATCACGTGACGCCTATTAGCATAATATTCTATGTACATACAATATTTCCGTAGAGTATATTTATAGAAATTTTAGAACCTGAATTTTGTTAAATAGAACTCGATACCTCATGCACAGCAGTCACATTCATTAACACTGCTCCCCAAGGCAGTCTGAAGGTAATATTAGTAATATAGTATTTTCTGCCAACTGTTTATTATGACAGGAACTATGTATTCACATTAGCTTTATGGCGAGCGAAAACGTTTGTCAGAGTACGTATATATATGAGGGTATTTAGGCCGTTAGCTACGTTTATGGTCGAAAGCATTTCAAGACGATAATTAAGACCTTAATGTTCAAAGTTAAAAGCAACCTTAAGTATAAGTAATAGAGTTCATTATCCGTCATTACATAGACCATCTAACTTTCAAATGCGGGATGCAGCTAGTTCTCTAAGTTATGATTAATTTATTGGTCCTATGAAGCAGTTTGTATGTACGTTTGTTGAATGTATGTTCCGTGAATAGGCAACGCAACTCACGGTACGTATACCTTATTCAAGAGTTTGTCAACCGAACCACCACATAGAGTTTGTATACTCAACGAGTTTGTATATCAACGTAACGAAAGCCGAGAGTTCAAAACTAGCTTTAGATAGAATGTTCGAATTTTGAATAGCTAGAAGGGTACCAAAAAGTTTGTATTGAAACATTTACACACTATATGTAGGTAACAAAAATACTGCTAGGTTTGTTGCTAAAGTTAAAACAATATCAATTGGTACATGCAGAAAAATAGTTGCATCCAGAAAAAGAGCTGTGGAGATACATTTTATTTTTATGGTGTAAAATTGGTGGGCTTATTGCAATTAACGGTCTCTTTCAGGCAACCATTTGATGAAAACGATTTGATTAATAAAGCAACAATACGGAAAAAGGTCAGCGTATACCTACAATTTTTAAATATATTTATTTTATTTTCTATGTCTCTGCAATTGTTTTAGTCATTGATATATAATATGTTACTCTATTATTCATATAGTACTCAAGGTATATATTATCGAATTATGTAACTATCGTATTCATTTGAAGTGTTTTTGCTATTATTTTAACAAGTTAACATCTTCAAATTTTAAATGCTTTGATTGCAAATTTGCTACCTGTAACTTGATGGGCTGCAGTACTTCGTGGTATCGCGGACTTGTGAATAAGGCTACATAGTTAACCTCTGCCTACGTTAAAATAATTGGGAACAGGAACAGCTATTTTGCCCTTTAGTCAGAACGCAAATGTGTTTCTTGACCGAATTTAACTCAATTAGTAAGAACAAGATTTCTTCCGACGCCTACCCATTTTTTTCCGTACCCATAAATAATTGATAGCTCATAAAATTCACACATATCTATTTGTATTTGAATCTATTTGATTCCAGATATTAAAATAATTGATTATTTGAATTGACAGTACAGTACAGTACAGTTAGTTAGTTAATCGCTTCAAATGCAAATTAATTGCTAACAGTCTCAAACGAAATTATAATAATTTTAAACTGGGAGATAAGTATGACAAATGTCTCATTAATAAATAACCAACAATCCTTACCCAATAAACATGTCCAACAAATAAAGTATCTACAGTAACTACTAGCTTATGCATATCACAAACATTAGTCTTTGATAATAACAAGTAACTAAGTTTACAGTAACAGTAAGATAATAACAACGAGACGCCTAATGCTGAACAACTAAGAAACTGTAACTGCAACAAACACGCCCCAATAGAGATCCTAAGGTAACTCCGCTGGCTTATGCAGTCGCAATTATTTCACTGAATGTGGTAAAGTTGACAATTCACATGTTCTAAACACAGGCATTTGCACAGGCGCTGCAACTATTACACTCCGGTGACAACTTCAAATTAGTTTCAGCGAGACAGTCCAAAGTTAGATGAGGCTAGAGTTACGCTGTAATTGGAGCAAAAATACGTTGGCAATGGCGAATGCGGTCAACGTCAACATTCTGATGTGAAATGTCGACAGCCAACACGTTTGTACACTTCGAATATTGTTTATTTTAATATGAATGCGCTATCTGGTTTCAGTTTTCAGTTCGTTTTTGATTATTTTGGTTTATGAAATGTTTGAAAGTGTTTCCGCAAGTGCTATGACATGTCCTTTAAATGAAGTTTAAACTTAAACGGTGTGCTACTTATACCGGAGACTGCTTCCGTTCACTGCTTAACTTGAGGTGTGGATACGATATGAAAATGCGACAGTTTTTAAGAGCTCATAAAGTTGTCTTTCCGCCTATCATTATCGTTTATGACAGACGATACGTACCCTTAAATATTCTGACAGAGCTCCTCATCTTTTATTATATTCTTAAAATATTGCTTTTTGTGAGTTACGGAGGACTAACATTCAGCATTGGCAATTACTCAATGGACAAATATTAATGAACAGCCTGATCAGATAAGACCAGATAGCGATCTTAAAACAATTAGAATCGGTCATAATATCAAGCAGAGCAAACATATAGCTGGCTAAATGTAGCCGTCATATAAATATGCCTAAGCTTTCGGTGTGATGACTGATGATGGTACAAATTGTATAAATGTAGATCCATATAAATATTAGCTTCATACAATTTTATAGCTTCAATTAAAGTATTTAGCAATCATTGTTATCTTTCATATCACTTTCATTTTTTGCGAATGGGACAGATTTTTTAACCTGAAATTATTTTACTTTTTATATGGATTTGTCTGTTGTCTACAATCAAAAGGCTGTGTGGGTCAAGTAAATTATTCATAGTATTAGCGATAATTAGAGTGCACTAGCAATCCTTTCTTATAGTTTTAGAGCTTCCAAGCAAAAAGGCTTTGCCTATAGAGAATTAGGAGCAGCTCGGCGCATCCTGATTAAACTGATTACTAGGATTGATACAGTTCCTCTCAAAGCCATTCATTGCTTTCAATGCCAACGACTCTGGTACTAAGACTAACGTGTTGCTCAAATGCACCTTGTAATTGATGTTTTGAATGAAGTATACGCTAGATATGTGTCTATGCATGTTCGTAAAAAAAAGGCATCTGAATAAGATTTAGTACTTTCTCTATATTTGAGTAGTTTCTCTATGTAGGCGATCTGTTCTCAATAAAATAGAATGGATAATTGTCTATTGTGCTATTACCGCAAACTTAGAACTAACTTTGGTAGGAAGTAAATTATATGATATATTTAATAGGAAGCATCCATGGAATTTGGTAGCCACTTGCCATTAAGCGAATCATACGAACACGATATGGCTTAGTCGCTTTACGAGGTAAAGTATCTGTTGTGCCCTTTGTCTGAATAGCCGTCGTCCCCGTGTATCACGGGTACGACGGCTACGGCTACGGCTATTCAGACAAACGGCACAAAAACATCGAGGTTTGGCATAACTATATGTAAATCACAAAAAGATTTGTCTCGTTTAAGCATTAAACTCACAACATTCGGCGCAATGGTAAGGCGAACATTAAAAATAATGCACCGTCTATAAAAAGAAAATATTTACTAATTTCTTAGCTGTTTATTAACACCTTGACTATCGCGCAGCAGACACAATAAGAAATCTATTGTGCATCACTCGTGACTACACTCGCGTGCAAGTAAATCGACTCAAGTCTCAAGTGCGCATAAAAAGTGATATAACTAAAAAATTACTTATTTTACCTCTATATAATGTTTTACATAATTAAAGCCTAGTAATTAGGCTTTCAAATGGTAGCATAATATCAGTAATTTAAATAAACACTTGTACTTAGAATGCAACTGAACGCAACCTCCCATAAACTGCTCTGCGCTCTATACACAACTTGCGCGACACAACCCCCTATAAAAACCCTCTGTAATCGTTTTTTCTTATCAGTCGCTCATTAGACGTTGACTTGAACACATCTCTGCAAATTAAAGCCGTCATTTGAAGAAAATTATGGATACAACACCTGAAGAAGCCACTCAAGTCGTTGCCCTATTGCAAGAAGGGTTGAACCAGCGAAAAGTCGCTCGTCGTTTGAATATGAGTCAGTCCACTGTCTCGAGAGTATACAGAAGGTTTCAAGAGACTGGTGCCTTCACTCGGAGGCCTAATACCAGCCGACGCCGGTGCACCTCGGAGCGTGACGACCGGTTTTTGGTCTCGACCTCTCTCCGAAATCGACACCTTACCGGCGTAGATGTGCAGCAGGAGCTACGTCAAGTTCGCGGGGTGACTGTCAGTCAGTGGACAGTTAGAAGAAGGTTGAAAGAAGCTAACCTTACTTCGAAAAGACCCGCTACAGGCCCGAAGTTGACCACAGCTCATCGTCAAGCACGCCTTCACTTTGCTCGAGAGCATTTGGATTGGAGCATAGAGCAATGGCAGTCAGTCCTGTTCACAGATGAGACGAGGATGTGTCTCCATGGCAGCGACAGGAGAGGTCGGGTATACCGTCGTCCCGGTGAACGGTTTTCACAGTGCTGCTTTGTGGAAACCGTTGCATATGGTGGCGGATCTTGCATGATGTGGGCCGGAATTTCCTTAGAAGGCAAAACGGAGCTTGTTTTCGTTCCTGGGGGAGGCCGGGGAGGAGATCTGACCAGTGATCGTTACATTGAAAATGTTCTACTGGATCAAGTTGTCCCTTATCAAGGTTTTATTGGGGAAAATTTCATCTTGATGCATGATAATGCCCGATGTCACACTGCTCGGGCCACACGTGATTTCCTGAACGAAGTTGGAATTCACACTATGCATTGGCCAGCGCTCAGCCCCGATTTAAATCCCATTGAGCACATATGGGACGAGCTCAAAAGGAAAGTTAGAGCGAGGAATCCAGCTCCGACAAACATCAATGAGCTCAAGACTGCGTTGGTAGAAGAGTGGGGTCGAATACCACAATCATCCATTAAAAAGTTGATAAGGTCGATGAAGAATTGCATGAGAGCAGTGATCAGAGCTAGAGGAGGAAATACCAAATATTGACACGAATAAATTTTTTATCTTACGCACATTTTGTTTCATTTAAACACAATAACCCCATACTGTGAAATTGTATGAATTTTCAACATTTTTTACATTATCATTGGCATTAACCTTTTTTACTAAACTACTGAATCGATTTTCATGCAACTTACACCATTTTAAAGCGCAATTACTAGGCTTTAATTATGTAAAACATTATATAGAGGTATAATAAGGCATTTTTAAGTTATATCACTTTTTATGCGCACTTGAGGCTTGAGTCGATTTACTTGCACGCGAGTGTATATTGGCGTTTAAAAGGTTTTCTATAATAAAAACGTATGATTTAAATTTTTATGTAGGTATGTATGGATATGTATGGATATTAAATTTCAGTCTCAATATCAACTAGCTAGTAAATATTGATAAAAAGCCCTATTTATAACTGTAAACTGTGAACTGAAACTGTTCTACAGCTGGGCGCGGGCGACTTTCCAGTATGAAAAGAATTAGGGCATAGTCCACCACGCGGGCACTGTGCAGATTGGCAAACTTCTTCTAAAATATTATAGAGACATTTAAGTTTCCTTAAGATATTTACTCTACTATTAAAGCGAGGGTTAAAATTTACTATTTAAATAATGTTGTCTTATGTTTACGCGAATGTTAAACATTGAAATTAAACAAATTTATACGGATTTTATCGCGTTGTTTATTTTTATAAAACACTACTATTACATAATTTTTAAACTTTAATCTACTATTGTTAAACACTTTTACTAGTTACTGTTTACTTCAATTTATACTATTACTTACTTAGAAAAGAGATAGATATATACCCCATCACATTCCAATCCTCTGTATGGCAGTCCAACTGTCTCCAACAAGGTAATCGCATGCACTATTTAGTAGATATTGGCTAGAGTAATCTCAGATCTTGCTTTGAATCACCGCATACGTTCCCTAATGCCATAAACACAATCTATTTGTACAAAGCTCCACCTATCTTGTTGGAATCACCATTGTACCTACAGAGATTATGGCTGTTATAACAGAGCTTCCGTGACCCCTGGCGATAACGTTCTTCCTCTATGGAATAGCTCCATAGATAGCAGTAAATGATTACTTGTTTTGGTTGTAGCGTTATACTTTATTATATGGAAAAGTAACATTTAAAATATAGACATTGTGTATTCCATAAGAGATAGCGAGACACATTAGACATACATTTTGTCAGTTTTGTTGTAGGTACTACGTCTTAGGGTCTACTGGGTTTAAGGAGGTAAAACATTCTTAGTAATATGGTATCGGACCAGATTCCATGTTACGAATCTATACTAATATCATAGAGCTGAAGAGTTTGTTTGTTTGGTTGAACGCGCTAATCTCAGTAACTACTAGCTCGAATTGAAAAATTATTTTAGTGTTGGATAGCTTATTATCGAGGAAGGCTATATAACATCACGCTACGATCCATGGGTGCGGCGCAGTAATCATTAATGCGGGTGAAACTGCGGGCACAGCTAGTCTTGTCATATACCATGATTCTATGAATTTTCTAACAGAACAATTTAATAACGCTATCCGTTCCGAGAATTGTACTTCACGATAGACTGCGGATAAGCGCAGCGCAGTATTTATTAATTATTTGTTATCACAAACAAATTTTATTTAATACTAAACTTAGAGCTACATTTTAATGCAATATTTAAGACTACAAAAATGTATGCATATATTACATTCTCATTTATGTAGAGCTTCTTATAATATTATTTAATACCGTACTTAAATTGTATTCATACATAATTTATTTTTCTCTCAACAATGTTAAAATAATAAAAATAGTTTATCTCAAGGTTATCTTGCTTAACCGTTGTTTTAAATAGTAAATTACAAACTGACGGCTTAACAAAAAATCGCCACAAAGTGCAAGTAATTTCAAGAAGTGCACTTACTGGACGAACTGCGGAAGTCACATTATTCAGACTGATTTACGTGTTCTACCTCAGCGAAAAATCTAAAAAGCTCGTTTTTGAAATTTATTACAAATATTTTTGTATGTACTTAATTGAATTTATACCTACTGGCAACAATTATCCTCATTAATAGTATAAATGGGAATGTGAGTTTCTTTTGTTGTTTTGTTACGCTTTTACGCCTTAACTACTCGACTAATCATCATACAATTTTGCATATATGTTGAGGACATAAAAATATTTTTTTATTATTTTATTGTCTGTCACAAAAAGGACTGTTCTCGATCGAGGAAAAATGTTAGTGGTTTATCGACCTCATTCAGGTTATAGACGCAAGTTATACAATGTTTTTCTAACTTTAGAAATACTTGCTTTTAATCCCACGGGACTGCATACCGGGATAAAAATGTCCTATATGTTATTCAGTCTAACTGTATGACAAGTTTAATCCAAATCCGTTTAACAGTTTATGCATGATTGAGTAACATTCACGTAAACATGAAAACATTCACATAAACTAACACATCTATACTAATATTTTAAAATTGTTTGTTTGTTTGTTTGGTTGAACGCGCTAATCTCAGGAACTACTCGTCCCAATTGAAAAAGTCTTTTAGTATTAGATAGCCTAATTATCAAGGAAGGTTATACATATAACATCACGCTACAACTAATAGGAGCGGAGCATTAATGAAAAATGTTGCAAAAACGGAGAATATTCTCTTATCTGAAGCAGACGAAGGTCAGCTAGTTCAAAATATTAGTAGGAAAAACAAAAGTTAATTTTAAGATCTAAACGAATATCATACAACAACCTTCTATGACTACAAATTAAATAATAAAAATGCCAATGCAAACTTTACTGTACGACTAAGTCATCAAATTAATTCTAAAAGGGCTAAACAGATTTTATTTAAACGTAGCAAATAACCGAATCGATTAAAACAGTCTTGTAATATAAAAAAAGCCCAATCGTAATTAATCTTTCCGTTTCGGAACTACTTAGCCCCAGATATACAATACATCGACAGACAAACTTAGGCATTAAACTTAAAACAACAATCTTTTTTCATCCGGGGTTAATAATCGTCCTTTGCTTTTCTTACGCCGAAGTAATCAAAGTAATGCACTGCATGACAATATATCTAACGTTCAAAAGCAACGAGATTCCATGTCACAATAACGTAGAACGGAGATTAAAAGTGACTCAGGAGAAAAACGGCCCATCCATGTTGTTACACACGAAAGCCCCTGGGAGAGCCGTCAGCTATAGTCATAACATTTTCTTATCAAGACAACGCAGAATCTACCACGACGCACATTTCCATCCGTTTCTCGCAAGAAAACAACCTACTGATATAGACAATATACATTCCTCCTTTATGTGTATCTAACGTCGACACTCCAGTTCAGGGGCGTCAATGTAAACAATTTTTTAGTACCAGAAATAATTCTTTATCAAAATCATGTCACCCTCGAGGAATTTGTTGTTGAATATTTTTAAACACCGAAACGATTTATAGCCGAAAATGAAAGAACGTTTCCATTTTCAGGCGTCATATTTTTTGCAATGCTTCTGAAATTTACTGCGGAGTACATACTCATTTGTTATAAATCTAGACCAAACTTATTGCTCGCTCTAAAATTCTGAAAATGTGATGTTTACCTTCACAGAATGAACTGAATAATAAAACGAAACATGAAATCTGGTTTCAGAGAGAGATGTATAGTGAGCGGGAAAAATATATTTGATATTTATTTGTAGGTAGTCTTAAACACAGAGCTCGGCTTCTTAACCGCACTTAATCCGTCAGCAACCACTGGCTGGGTCGATTTTACACGCGATAAAGCCGCGTGAGAATTTTTACCCAGCCTACGTTGCTACAGTTCACGGGTATATTTGCTGGTGAAACGAAGTAGAACCATAAATCTGTTGGCGATCGGTCGTAATTGATCCGTTTTATGGTCAGACTTTTTAACGACTACCCTCGAAACTCGATGCCTGAATTGCATTACATCGACTGAATTATGTAAATTGGGACATTCAAAATTGTTACTGGAATTGCTTACTATAAGCTTAGCACATAATATGTAAATAAAAAGTATTAAAACTATAATAAAACAAGTTCATTTGTGTTTTATAGTTTAATTTAAATTAATTTGCATTGTTTTAATTAATGTTGGTGATAGCAAACATTCACTTTAACTCGAGACATTTGAATAATATATAGTACAATAGGTACATACAGAAGCAAGATATACGCAGATGTGATGTATTTAAAAGAAATTGATTCGATTGATACATCTAATACGTTTAATAAAGAAGAATGTCACTATTTGCTATATCTTTACTTATTTGGAAGACGAACATATGTCGATATTATTGTACTTTATTACTTTTGTACACAATGCGAGTAGTAATGCGTAAGATGACGCATTAGCGCGATTCTTGTAGTGTTAACGACCAGCGTGAGCCACCAGCGCAATTAATAAAAAACTCAATTACCTGCACGGAAATCATACCTAGTGGTTTAAGTGGTCGCCTCGCCGTTGCCATCGCTCCGAGTGTGGTTGGTTTCATCCCCACATCTTACAAAAATTGTGTGTTCCACAAATAGTTGTGCCGAGTTTGTGAAGGTTGTAGTTTGAAAGTTTGTGAAGTCCCCCGCGCTACAGGCATTACAGTAAGTGAGGGAGTCGTCTTTAAAAAAATAAAAATAAACGTCAAACAAAAAGTAATCTTTCTTTTGTTAGAATGCCGGACATAATTGATTGTGTATGTTGCTTGCATCAGCTTACAATGCTTGTGTACTTATTATTATACGTCTTAAAAAGCAGGATGTCTATCGTTATGACTCTATGACCAGACTACATGCTATGCCAGCGTATCCTTGGTGAATTTATGATCAGTTCATATGCCGTCAATTTTGTACAGATACAGATTTGGTAGCATGTAGGTATACCTACGGTATCAGTTCTGCAAAATAGGTTTTATCTTTATAGAAAAGGGATTTCATAACCACTTAGTCTAAGTCGTTTGTTTGGGTTTTATTTATCGATTATAAATTTTCGCCGAGTAAGATATTTTTAAGAGCAGTGATAGCTCAGTGGGGAGACTAACAGACTGCTAAGCAGAGGGGTTCGAACCTATGTCACGCACCTCTGACTTTCGGAAGTTATATGACTTTTGGAAATTATGTGCGTATTGATTAACGATTATCGCCTGCTCCGTGCCTCGGAGAGCACGTTAAGCCGTCGGTCCCGGCTGCAATGAACATCTATGGCAGTCGTTATTGGTAAGTCAGTGGCCTATAATATCCTGACACTGGTCTAGCCTTAGGGTATCGTTACCCTTCGGGTTGCGGAGGTCAGGTGGTAGCCGCTCCGTGTAAATACTAATATCCAGTCAAATCCGGTTAGACCAGAAAAGCCAACCCAAAGTGACTTGGGAATAATAAAGGCTAGGGACAAGAAGAAGATATTTTTAAGTTGTTGTGGGTAAAGCTAACATACGTCAAGAAACTAGTCATTGCTGTTAAACAGATTAATAAAACTGTTAAATTAGCTTAATTGTGTTACAAACGGTGGCCAATGATTTGGATTTCAGAAAGGTTAAAGGTCCAAAGTGCTTAAATAAAAATATCATACACGTGCCTTTTTAAGTATTTGGCCAATGCTACTACATCAAGTGGAGATACATCGGACTAAAAATGCTGGATACATAATTAGTTGTACTGAAGCCGGATGATCTTTGTGTCCATTTTTAAATGTTTCTAGCATCTTTATGGTACCGAAACGTCCATGCCCATAGATTCAATTAAATTTCGTAACAACAATCAGAGCTTTATGACATAAAACGTCCATTCGTCGTAAAAATATATAACTGGAATTCGATAATATACGTAAAACTGTGTCCATTGCCGACAAATGCGGTGAAAACTTATACATAATTTATATGTACCGCAATATACATAACGATGTATATTCAAGTAGGTTTGGTATCCTTTTCATCGCGAGAGGCATCACGTATTATTGCGACTTTGATGTTCCGTTTTAACTGAACTGGGTTGACGTCAGTCAGATACAGATGCTTGCATGATATATCGGTCCTGCGGCTTGTATGTACATTCCCTTTTCGGTCTTTAATATTTCAAGCTTACTTGGATAAGATTAAATTGTTGAAAATCCTAATTAACATAAGAAAGAATGGACGAGGAAAGACTGACTAAGAAAGTTTATAAGGCTAGTGTGAATGAAACAGTCGCAAGAGGAAGACCCAGGCGAACTTTTTTCGATCAGGTCGGAGGCGTTCTGGACAAAGGCCAGGTTATGAGCACCTTGAACCGACGGGCGTATATGAGGAATATGATGAAAGTGAACCAAACCAGAGAAGTGTGTCAGGATTGTAGCAAATGGAAATCCGTAGTCTCTACCTACCCCTCTGGAAAACAGGCGTGAATCTATGTATATATATGTACATATGTAGTATTATAAACGCAAATGTGGGTTTGTTTGATAGGCTTTCACGCCTAACTTCTCGACCGATTATCATGAAATTACACGTACACGTTGTCAGAGGTACAGAATAGGACATAGGATAACTTTTATCCAGAAAAAAGTACAGTTACTAACCTGACCTAACCTACTTTTAAGCGAGCGAGGCCGCGGGCAAAATTTAGTATTATTATAAATTCGAATGCGTCTGTTTGTTACGTTTTCAAGACTTAATAACTTGATGAATCATCTTGTAATTTCGCGTACACGTTGTCAGGCGTAAGAAAAGGACACAGGGTACCTTTCATTCAGAAAAATACTGTTTCTGATGGATTGGAATTGACTTAACCTTACCATAACATAACATTTACCCGAGTGAAGCCGCGCACAAAAACTAGTTTATAAAAATCTTGAATAATTAATGTTAAATTTTGTGGTTGGTATTTTGCTTACTTTCATTATAAATTTTCTTTTATGAAAGGAAACTTAAACGAATTTCTCTGATAAATTCATTAG
Source organism: Catocala fraxini (assembly GCA_930367265.1). Classification (NCBI taxonomy): domain Eukaryota; kingdom Metazoa; phylum Arthropoda; class Insecta; order Lepidoptera; family Erebidae; genus Catocala; species Catocala fraxini. Next base: position 7,916,271 of record OV884038.1, read on the forward strand.
CTGTCAGTTTCAGTGATTGTTGTAATAGACAAGGATTAAAGGTGAGTCTAATCTAGACTATACCTGGTTCAATAATTGGATTTATCTTAAATTAAAACAGTCGATTCGCTTCATTGAATAAGAAAATCATTTAAAAGTATTACACTTTCCTAATCCTAACAAATGTTATAAATGCGAATGAGTTTGTTGTGTACGCCTTAACTACCTGACAGATGATCATGACATTTCGCATACGCTTTGTCAGGGGAACAGAAAAGGACATATGGTACCTTTAATCCAGAAAAAAGTTGTGTTACTAATCTACCCTACCTACTTCTTCACGAGCGAAACCGCGGGCTAAATCAAGTGCATAATATGGCTATTTAAATGATCACGACCTGATAAATAATTTATAAACCACATATTCGTTTCAATATTTGCATTTCAGCTGCATGCATTCGTTCATTTTTATCTTGTATCTATTTTAAACACAATACTTGCGCATTATTTAAAAATGACAACGTTTAATAAAGCCTGCAATTTTTTTGTACTATTTTGATAGTAAGATTTAAGTATTAGCATTGAGACTTGAGTATTGACTTCTTGATACTAGTGATATATGTACTTTATAGTTTTGTGTATTTTATGAACTGATTTTCTCTTTAAAATCGTTTTTTTGTTAAAAATGCCTTAACTACTTGACCGGTCATCATAAAACTTCACATACACGTTGTCAGGGCAACAAAAAAGGACATAGGGTATCTTTCATCCAGCAAAAAGTACTAATTCCGAGGCATAGTAATTTATTTACAAAATCTAGACTGACACGAGCGAAGCCGTAGGAAAAATCTAGTAATTAATAAAGTATAACTTAATACTGCAAAATGCAAAAATTCAACTCAAGAACCGCGTTTGTTTAAATATACTAGCGGTCGCCAAGTGGTCGACATTCCACCACAATTGATGTAAATTTTAAGTTTGATCGTTAATTAAGGTTTATTGTCTATAACTATATCCTTATAATCACATTTTGTTTAGTTACCTTCTCTTTGTCTACTTCACATACATATGTAACCATAGTTATGAAGAAATCTACGACATCAGCCGAACAATGCCGAAATATTACGAACGCTATTCGACTGCTTGTGTCAAATGCATGGTAGTGTGCGTGTAGTGTTTTTTCATTAATTTAATGTATTTCTAATGCATATTTTATTAAAATATTAGGATTCGCCACTCCTTCGCCATATAAACTTTAACTGTACCATATTTCATAGTCCTCCATCCGCGCGTTTTTCGTAAAAAGGGGTACAATGTTTCTGCTTCACGTATTAATATATAGATATGCGCTCATCCTCACATCACACACAGTACAGTTCTTCCATGTAATTCTGACGCTAGTAATTATGTTGTGTACCGCTGTCCGACAAAGGGTCGTCGGTAACAGATATGTAACAAGGGTCCAAGCCGGACTTTCTTTAAAAGAGAGTCGTAATGAAATAACGTCATACTTTTTATCACATGTGGTATTCGCTACTTCATTATACTTATAACATACTTAGATTTACAAATGTAAAGTTCTTTGTAACCTCAAGGTAATCTTTTGGAAATCTTATATTAATCATCCGTATTCGACAGAGCCAATTGTACAAGTTTGAATTGATCATAATATTAACTTATTAATATATGTACATATGTAAATGCTACGGCAACGCATATAAAAAGTAACGTATGTGTTAACCCAGGATATGGTATACTGATGCACTAAGTTTTCAATCTGTTCAACGGTTGCGCGTGATTAAGTAACAAAATCAGACGCTTAATACATCATTACAGTAATGTCAATGTATTAATATAGCATCACCATATTTCACAGGGTAACCAGACAGGTATTACAGACAAATTGTGCCTACAACATCACTAGACTTCATACTCCTTAAAATCATTGGAATGTTTGAATAACTAATAATTAACCAATCTCAAAGACAAACTTTACTATGCTCACTCCACTTAGACTGTGACTACTTCATTAACTTCGTCGTCCAATACACAAATATTTCTTCTGTATATATTGTAAACGATAAAATAACTTAACGCATTACAAAAATCCTATTGCACATTCGACAAAGTATTTTCTACCGAAATTTCAAACCACATTGAGATACATTAAAAAAACGGATTTATGATTTATTATATAGATAGACATAGATTTGTCTTCTTATTACCTTGAAAAGATTTATCAGGTATTTTGACGTCAGGTATTGGTGGTTAGAATATTGTAGTGTCGGGCAATATTATTAATTAATGACCTGAAATCATTTTGAGTAAAAAGCTTTTCAAGTAGCAAACAGGGAGGGAGCAAGCGCATCGTGAGATACCTATATTATCTCATCCATAATTGATTTTTCGAGGCAACGCGCGAATGTAATAAGGTTCCTTTGGTATGCCTGGTGGTAAGCCAGTAATCGCTTATTACTGGCTTACCGCCAGGCCATACAATTGTTTGCGACCTTTGTTTTATAAAACTGATAAAGATATTTGAATTATGTATACTTTATATGTGGTGTGACTCTGAAAGATAGAATAAGGAATAGTGTGATTAGAGAGAGATGCGGCATGAAAGTGGATATAGTGACAAGAATAGAAAAGTGTATGTTAAGCTGGTTTGGGCATGTAGAAAGAATGGACGAGGAAAGACTGACTAAGAAAGTTTATAAGGCTAGTGTGAATGGAACAGTCGCAAGAGGAAGACCTAGGCGAACGTTTCTTGATCAGATCGGAGGCGTTCTGGACAAAGGCCAGGTTAAGAGCACCTTGAACCGACGGGCGTGTATGAGGAATGTGATGAAAGTGAATGAAGCCAGAGAAGTGTGTCAGGATCGTAGCAAATTGAAATCCGTAGTCTCTGCCTACCCCTCTGGGAAACAGGCGCGAATCTATGTATGTATGTATACTTAAATTTAAGGTGAGTTTGAATGGATCGTTGTAATGGAAAAACCAGGATACCTATTTCGACTAGATAAGAGAGAAAAAAGACAAGTCATTTCGTACACAAAACTATCCCAAATGGTCGCAAACCATGTATGAGATGACAAAAGACTCGGTATTCGAGTATTCGGCAAACTGGCATCAGATCATAACCATACTATTTTTTTAATCATGTACCTATAAAGCAACTCCCCTCTGTAGCTCATTCATTCTACCTATTTTACGTAAAAGGAATTACACTGGCCATTCTAGGTAACAACGTAGAAACTATTTTCACCAAACGCTCAAAATATTTGCTCGAACAGAACGCTTATATATTCAGCTTTAATCTTTCTAGTAAAACGACGATCAATGGAGGAGGTGTTAAGACTCGAAATGTTGTGTTGTTAATACCCTAAAAATTGCACAAATAAGAATTTACTGTGGCGGCGACATTAGTGGAAACATGCCGAATCCAAAGGATTAAGTTGGGCTATACTTGACCCGTTCGCGTCATAGCGACATTGCGGTAAACCCAAGGAGAGCTGACTTTACGTCAAAGGCTTCGTTATGAGGCTCAATGAATTCACAATTGAGGATTTGTAAAACTAGCTAACAATGGGACGTTTCAACTGAGCGTTGAAACTAGAAGCGTTGTGTTGTCAAAAGCTTTTGTGTCTTTACTTAAAGTTTGACCTTTAAGTGATCTAAGAGCACTTAAACTGTGTTACTGGGACGTGTATGAAATGTTGGATAAATCACATTGACCGTGATTCTTTGGGATTAATTCGCATAGTTACTTTAGTTTTTGTAAAATATATGTTTTTTTACGGGAAAAGTCTAGTAAGTAATATGGTTAATTGATCAACTAAATCACACTTCCTTCTGAATATAACAAGCTTTACAATATCTAGGCATATTAGTTTTGACTGAACCGATGATTACAAATATAAAAAATGACATCTTTGAATTAAATTTGCCGCTAGCGCTTGTAAACATAAATATGCATTGCACCGATAGCAATGCATATTTACGATATTTACGAGTATGTGTCGTCTGGCCTGCATATACAGAGTGTAACCGAAAGGTATTTTTACATAAAAATCATCTAAAAGGAAATGGATCAAAAAGAAAACCTGTTTTGCTGGTAAGACGGTTTTATGTAAAGGTAACTTAAATATATTCCCAAAGGGTCATAGATTTATTACAGCTCTACTTAATCAGGTATAGGTAGTACGTAACACGAGGCAAGCCTAATGTCGTCTATCAGACACATTTCCAGAACTCATGCTTCTACTGAAAATTTACTATTGGAAATCTCCAATACTTCTTTAAATGATCTGGAATCAGTTGACCGTACGCAAACGTAATTGCAAACATATCCCACATGGCTCATTATGTAGTAATTAAAAGTAATCATCACCAGACATACACATATGTCTGTACACCACGCTGTCCCAGTGTGGCATGACTTCACCTATTTCCGAGAATATTATGGAGAACTCTCAGACATGCAGTTTTCCTCACGATGTTTTCCTTCACTGTTAAAGCGAGTGCTAATAAACTATTTAATACGCACATAACTTCGAAAAGTCAGAGGTGCGTGCCTTGGAATGAAACTCAAGACCTCGTTTGTGGCAGTTCCACTGTCTCCCACTAGGCCATCGCTGCTACGGGTATTAATACGAACCTAATTGACAACTTTCCAGGAGCAGGTACTGTGAACCACGCCGAGGTATATTCCCGAAGGTCCTGCTACAGTGACTGGACACGTGCGGCTCTCTAATGACAAACCATAAGTTAATAATGAGTGAGCTTGTTATCATTAACCGTAACTACGAGGGTCGCGGTCACAGTGCTCGTTTTCTAACAAAAGTACATGTTAGAACAAAAGTAATGCTATTGAATTTTATTTATTTCGAGGAAAATAAATATCTGATATATTGTTTTTGTCTTTCCTTTGTTTATTTTTCTTAACTTTTGAAAAGATTACTTTCGCGTTAGATGTCTTTTCTGTATCACGAGGGACTTCACTATTTTTAAACAACGGATGCAAAAACTTCCCAGACTCGGATCAACCATTTGTAGATCACATAAAAGCGAGGCGACTTTCATCACGCCATCCATGTGTTAGAAGATTGTGTCTTATAACACTTTGTCGTAATGGTTGTAGCGAGCAGGTATTTCAGAAATATATAAATTTAAAAAGAGTGGGGACAAAGTCAAGACGCATGAGAGGCCCGCGTACACGCACGCTACCTTTCAGATCTGAGACTCATTGGGATAATGAGCAGGCCCACGAAGGAGAGGAGGTCTTGCTGGTCCCCTTTGCTCAAATCTTGCCTCAACTTGTAGATAAGTGTTAGTAAAGGAGTAAAACAAACACTATTAGTCCGTATCCTACCTTTTGGGTTTACGCTCAACTCTTTGCGTGGAAAGAAACTATAATTGGCAATTACTTGGTAGTATTGGTAAGTTAGCTCACCCAGGACTGCCTCCGTGGCGCAGCGGTAGTGAATGCAACTGCTGTGCATGAGGTCTCGGGTTCGATTCCCGGGTCGGGCCAACAAAAGTTATTGTGTATTTCTGTAAAAAAATCACAATAGCAGCCCGGAGTTAGGAAGTTGGCGGTGTTAAACACCCGTGTGCCTCGGAAAGCGCGTAAAGCCGTTGGTCCTGCACCTGATTTCTCTTCGGTCGTGTCGGATTGCCGTCCAATCGGATCATGAGAGTTAGGGAACAGAGAGCGCACTTGCGTTTGCGCACACACTTGTGCACTATATTATCTCCTGCGCAGATGGCTAGTCTCTGTTAAGACTGGTCGCCGTGGCCGAAATTCGGTCTGGAGGACATTATTATCACCCGGGATGTAACCTCATGCAGGAAACCGACGTAAGATCAATAGCACTGTTTCAACCGGCAAGTAAGAGTTTCGGAGGCTTGCATACCTGCCTTCTCCATTTCTGCCTTTCGTCAATTTCGATTCGCTGGAAGCGATCTTAGGTTAAGGTAATTGTTACCCATCAATCAGTCCATATGTGTGCTTACTACCTTTTCTGTATACAATTTCGTTCAAACCTGGAACAGCTGGATTGACGAAGTACGTAAGTAAGTAGTACCATCATAGACTATAGCAGAAAACAGTTGTAGTAATAGAATAATTACGAGAACTGCTGCTAAAATTTCAAGCAATCAAAATCAAAGCAAGAATTTATAAAAACAATAATATATCTTTATTTCAGATTAATATCCATACAAAAGATTATTAAATATATACATTAATTAATTAATCATACAATAGGGTATATGACGCATTATTTTTTATTATTTAAGCCTAATGGTTACATTAACCAAACATTAAAATACAAAGATATTTTTTAAATCTCCTCAGTAGGAAATAAGATATAAGCGTTTCAAAGCTGTTAGTATAGATAATTGCCAAATGGTAGAACATTTAAAAGATGCACGATACAAACAGCTATCTAAGGGAGATAGTGAAAGATCCCCACTACGAACTCACTTTTTCTTATATCCAAATTTAAAAAACGAACCATCAAAGAAATAAAGTAACCAATTTTAATACACAAAATAATGTACAAAATCAAACAAAGGCATCTATCATCCTAGGTATAGACTAGGTATAGACCTATCCTACATTAAATATCATGCAACTATTTCTACTCACCGTTTGTATGCATTCTACCTGCTAGTTCCTTAAACTAAAATTCTCAAAAAAGACTATTGCATTCTCTTTTATCTGTGTTACTGGACCAACGAGGCGTAATATAACCATTTCTGTTCAGGCCACAGAAACCAAACTACAATTATAATACGCGGTCACTGAATCATTAATTACATTGAAAGTGGCCAAAATGCCTACAGTCTTCGGTCCCGAATTGGTATTTGAATACAATGGAATATCTGTATGTGTGTCAACGACCGACTGTAACATGCATTTGTGTAATTGGTTTCGTTAAAGGTACACGCACTTATGTTGTGTAATTATGTCCTTTAATGATTAGATCTTGCCGTATGGAGTTTTTAGTACTGGTTCTTTTGAAATAAAGTATGTAAGTAGTTATATCTGATATGGATTTTGAATGACAAATGGGTTTTGGTAAGTTTGTGTTTGCGTTATCGTGATGGTTAAAATTTTATCAACGCACATATGGTACTTTCTATTAAGAACATGTAAGTTACGGTACTGAGTATTCGGTGCATTATTATACTTGATTAACATTTGGGGCTGCACTGGCTGTCGGTGGCAAGACACAATTGGTTTTCAATCATTTCTGGCAGTAACAGATTTCAAATATTTTCTTTTCATTTACATTGATTACCACGAAAGCTTAAAAGTACCTGCAAAATGTGTATAAAACTTAATAAACTTATAAAATCTGAGGAGATAAGGATAAGGAATAATAAGATATGAATTATAATATTGGTGTAAAACAAAACAAGTCGTACCTATGTATATATTCGATATTTGATATTTAAAACAATAATGTTAATATTTAATTTAACAACATGTACTCAACATTCAATTTTCAACAACAATATTGTGAAAATGTAACAAGATTTTCAATAAAATTATTATTATTATTATTATTATATGTATTTATGACATATTTTAAAAGAATAAAATTTCTCGGAATGTCAAAAAGAAAAAAAAATTATGAATGTAATATTTTATAATATAATATATGATGTACATTTTGACGTATCGTTCCTACATATAATCAGAATGAATACTTATTTTTAACTTTACCTTATAGATAACTTTGCCATAAGTGACTAAAGCGTTATTTGCTATTAGAAGTTTAACAGTTCTACAATAAACATTATAAAATAATAACCAGAATAGTGAGCATAGATACAATATTAGGAAATATAGAAATGGACTGCATGTATGGCGCAGTGGGTAAACGGTCGCCTCGCCGATGCCATTATGCTAAATGCTGTGGGTTTGATTAGCTGAATGCTATGACGTGTTGGAATTCCACTCGGGACAATTATTTATGTAATCTACAAATGAAGGTTTTAAGTCTGAGCATACTTTGTGTCAATTAATTGTATATTAGCTCACGACTGAGGGCTTGAACCTCACAACGATAGATGTTTTTTTAAAACGAGAGCAGCAGCTCTCTGATCTACAAAACATACTTTACGTACCACACTTTATGTTCTCTGGTATAATTTTGGATTTTATAAACATTAGGCTATTAACATTTTGCTCAGGAAAAAAAAAACAGACTAAGCAATTTACGAGTAACCAATTTAGCTGAGAGCACGTGACTCGAGCTAACGCGAAGGTGTCCGCAGCGATAAAGCCAATTAACGAAAATCCTAATTAAGTTTGTCTGTATAAAACGTGCGATAAATATTATTTTAAGTAAACTTTATTATGTGGAAGGAATTAGAAGTACTGTATTATAAGAATGGACGAGGAAAGACTGACTAAGAAAGTTTATAAGGCTAGTGTGAATGGAACAATCGCAAGAGGAAGACCTAGGCGAACGTTTCTCGATCAGATCGGAGGCCTTCTGGACAAAGGCCAGGTTAAGAGCACCTTGAACCGACGGGCGTGTATGAGGAATGTGATGAAAGTGAATGAAGCCAGAGAAGTGTGTCAGGATCGTAGCAAATGGAAATCCGTAGTCTCTGCCTACCCCTTTAGGAAACAGGCGTGAATCTATATATGTATGTATTATAATATTCGGTATTTAATAATTTAATATTAGAATATGTGGTAGAATATATTTAAAGTACTGGCTATTTAGAATTTGGCTGATTTTAATTTATATAATATGATGAGTATAGATGACTGCTATTATAGGGAAACGCTATTGTATGCGACTGCTGTTCGGGTGTCGGAATCGGGTTTCAGCTCAAGCGAAGTGTTACAGAGGTTTTGTGTCAAAAAAATCTCAGCATCAGCACCGAATCTGGAATTGTACCTAGTAAAAAGCAAAGGGCTTGTCCCTTAAGGGCGCGTTAGTACGCGCCCTTAACGTTAGTACGTAAGACATAAAAACATGGCTGTCAAAATGTGGGTGTAGTACATCTCTGTCTATACCATCGAGGATATTGGCGTGACACTGTGAATATATGGAATGGTAGATAGATATATTGAATCAAATTAGGCGTTACCAGGCGGAAATCCATTGTAATGAAATAATTGGAAAAACCCTCCACGCACCTCCGGATTGCAGACCCAACCATTGCAATAGAAAAAGGTTGAGAATACCAAACTCGTCTTCTACGTATAGAATATTATTTCCTATTTGCAATCTGTAGTATTTCCATTGAATGAAACGAAAGCAAACACGTCCTCTCATTTTGTCATAACTTCCTATCACTCACTAGTACATGTTAATCTCTGCTATAGATATGAAATTTGTCATGGCATAGTCGGCTTGGCCGGCCACGCTGCTGCTTGGTATCTATCTTAGTTTGGCAGCTACTAAAATACAAGTATTATACGAGTACATGATACTTTAAATTGCCAAATCATGTTTAATTAGACTAATAAGGCTATCGTGCCATATTAAGGCGCGGTTCCTATATTAAGAAATGAGTCGATTTACCCATTGACAGTTAATTTTGTGTATGTTTGTAATGTGTTTTAGTTAACTGTAGGAACCAGGCATCAGTGGATATATCAAAGGTTTCATATTAAGGTATATCTTGTAGGTCAGGAATAATAATAACAACTTTGACTGCACTTTGATGGCTTAGTAGTTTAGTGGTCGTCTACCCATAGCTACTGCGCTCAATGTTGTGGGTTCGATCCTCACACGGGACAATAAATTGTGTGATCTAAAAATTGTTGCCCCGGTCCTGGGTGCTTTTGTGTCGGTTGTTTAGATTTTTGTAGCCGTGGCACAGGATTTATTTCTAGTGCAGGAGTTGTTATCTTTAAATATGTTTTTTATTATAATCAGCTCCCAAAAATCCAAATATCAACGATCCATAAAACAATTTCGTCTCTATTAATATAACATCATATGATGGAAGCATAAGCTGCTAAGTCTATTGGGGAGGTCCTTGTGCAACTGACAGATGCAGATTGATATAATGATTAATGATGAACCATTTGTGGTACGCATATAGTATCATTGAGTACCTCCTTATGATACGTGCATCTATTAGCCTCAGCGTAAATAAATAATAAACCTCAGCCTCGATGGTGTAGTGGTTAGTGTAACCGACTGCCACGCCTGAGGTCGCGGGTTCGATTCCCGCACAAGTCAAACATTTGTGTGCATGGACATGGATGTTTGTCTTGGTCTGGGTATTTCTATGTATAATATGTAAGTATTTACAAAAAAAAAAGGAATATATGTATGTTTATCCATTGTCTAGTACCCATAGTACAAGCTCTGCTTAGTTTGGGCTAGACGGTGTTGTGTGTATGTGATAGAATATTATTATTATTATTACGCCACCGATCTAACTCTATAAACTGTTGATATTGATTCTAATTATGCAATTACGCGATGTACTTGATCGAAGATTAGAATACCGATTTACTTTTATCGACTAAATTATCGATTTACTTTTTACTTTGCAAAAGTACGTCTACCTCGCCGTTGCCTTATCCAATATTACACTCTTATGTTTATAGTTTAAGAAAATTAAGAAGTAGAAAGTGAAGTGAAAACTTGTCAGTAGATGTTATAATAATAATAAAATATGATATGAATCATAAGGAAAATCTTTTTTTACTGATTCCACGATCGTTGCATTCTCATCTTTCTAATAATTGGCCTTGTTTCAAAGGATATATTAAAGTTTTACAATATTATGTACATTAAAATGAAAAAGCGTTTTCTTGGTTCGTTTGGGCCCATAAATATACAGCTTCTAGTAATAAGACAAGTTTGCGATCAAAATCCTTTCCAGTTTGTAAATTTTAAAGGAGGTAACTTAACGTGAAAATAAAAAGGAGGTTACTGTTTAGTCGTTCCAACAAATTTCTTTTCATAAAACTGCGAACACTGGCTTGTTTTTTAGGTTTAAATTCAGAGTTTCCATTCCGTAAGCTGGTAAATGTTTGAGAATAATTAAAGCAGGTAAACGCAAGTTATTTGTGATGTTCAAAGGCGCCCTTTTTAGAAGCAGAGGTGTGTTATTGCTCATCACAGTAGTAAGCAGATGAAAACCGTCCAAAAAGGTTGAAATAATTACGTTGTAATAAAATTTACCATTTCTGGCGTTTCCTTGTGCCGTCATGCATGGTATACAGACACTCTATATTGTGTGTAGGGAATCGTGGTAAAGGGAAACATAATTGAGGAAACCCGCATGATTGAGACCTCACCGAATAGAACAGGAACTTGTGTAATGTCTTCTGACACGCTACGGTCAGCATTCTTTTGCAATGCGTGCCTCTGGACATGCCTTGTTCCTTTTAAGGCTATTTGTTTCAGATTTGCTACGTTAAACTATTTGTCAGAATTAAACATAATATTTTTTTTAAAACTTGTAACTATATATAGTGAAAATAATGTTAAATATGCATAGAAGATCATAAAAATTATAAATTTGATACCTGTTAACATGCAGATTCATAAGCAGCAGAAATCTTTATATAATTACTTACTAATCTTGTAAGTGGGTATGATAATACACATTTGTAGATTATGTAATATTCGTAACAATTTCGTTTAGTTTCATTTATTTGTTTCAAACATGAAAGTTATGCATGGATTAAGGTAAAAAAGCAACAATTTAAATTATAATGTATAATTAAGTTATAATATATAATGTATAATTTTTATAATGAAATAATGATTAAAAACTCATTTATAAATATTTAATGGAAAAAAACTTTATGAATCACAAATTTTCATGTTCAAGTTTCAAGTTTCATGATCTAAATATTACGATCAAATTTACGTAAGATCCTGCATCCAATGTCCCAATGCAAGTATGTATTAAGGAACTCCCCAAGAGAAATGCCAAACTCTATCGTTAGATTGTAATAAGGAAATTGATTTAGGAGACTAAATAACGATAGTTTGAGATTGGAACTGTGCCTAATTAATGGCGATAGTCTTCACTTTAGAAATAGTGCCTTTGGCGTCGCGTCTACGAATTTCAGTATTCTCGATGGCAATTTAAATCGTCTCTCAGATTTAAGAAACATTTAATTTTAAGGCAGGCTCTCATCCTTCTTTTGAAGGAGGTAGTGTGTTTTTACAAAGTTACTGGTTGTCTTTGCGTCCATGAGCTTTGGTAGACGGTTGCCAACCTGCTGCTTTTCAAAAATTCTAAAACTTAGTAGAGAAGCATTTTTATTGTCCTGTATATAAGCTGTTTTACTGCTGGGTACGGACCTCTTCTCGGAGTGAGAAGTCTTATGCCCACAACGCTGAGCTCAGTGTGGGTTGGTACATTTTACACATCTTCCAGAACATTATGGAAAATTCTCAGATATGCATGTTTTCTCACAATGTTTGCCTTCATCGCTAAAGCGTATTATTAACTACATTATTACGCACAAAATACTATGAAACGTCAGAAGCCCGTTTGCCGATAAAGCGAGCGATAATTAACTATTAAATACGCGCATAACCTAGAAAACTCGGAGTCCTTGGGATCGTACTCGAGACTTTTGCGTAGCAGTATAAGTCTCTAAAGTTTAATTTTAAAGAAGAGGATATGTCATATTACTCTCTAGCACAAAATATTAGTATTAAGTAATTCCAGCTACTGCTTCGCTGACATAACACGCCTGTTAGTATACCTTATAACTTTTCGCCAAATGCTTATAAAATAAATACAAAATATTCAAATATACACTAGCCTTATTCAAACAGCAACTTTTTATAAACGTATCTATAATATGTCGTGTTCAGTTCAAGTCTAAGAACGGTTGATTAAATCCAACATGTTTCCTTTGAAGAACTTTGAGTGATACGTACTAGCAAATTGAGTTAGCTAAATAAGTAAACACGTATCACCGTCTTTAGAAGAAATAAACTCCGAGGAAGTATTCCTTATAGTTCAAAGAAAAGTTGACACTAAAAGAAAATAAACACACTGTGTTTGTGAAAACTACGGAGTTTTACTAGTTTTTCATGTGTAACATGATTCAAAAGTGTTTGAGAAGATTTACTTCGGAGCTTGATTGACTAGAAGGTTAATTATTATTTAAGTTACCTTTAACATGTTGAATCTCAATTCAATTAAAGTGTGAGTCCTTGACTGAAAAAGCGAGGTTATGGTTTTGTGTTTACTGTAAAACAGAAATGTTCACAATAAGTATCGACCGGATCAAGCCATTCCATGTCGCCATCATAGCAGACAGATGACGTGTAGCAAAAAAGAATTATGGTATGTTGGTTTAAAGAGGCTTAGATAAAGAAATGGTGTAATTAATATAAATTTTACGTCTTCTCCCTAGCCTTTATTATACCCAAGTCACTTGGGGTTGGCTTCTCTGGTCTAACCGGATTTGACTGGATATCAGTTTTTACACGGAGCGGCTGCCACCTAACCTCCGCAACCCGAAGGCTAACGATACCCTAAGGCTAGACCAGTGTCAGGATATTAGAGGGTACTGACTTTCCCAATAACGACTGCCATAGATGTTCATGGCAGCTGGGACCGACGGCTTAACGTGCTCTCCGAGGCACGGAGCAGGCGATAATCGTCAATCAATACGCACATAATTTCGAGAAGTCATATAACTGCCGTAAGTCAGAGGTGCGCGACGTGGGTTCGAACCCGAGACCCTCTGTATTGCAGTCTGTTGGTCTCCCCAATGAGCTATCGCTGCTATATGTATTTATGATATAAATTTTACGTAACAATCATTAAATACAGATATTATAATATCATCTATCGGTCATCTTTTATTGTATAAAATAACCTTTAGGTATGTAGTTACATACCTAAAGAGCATCTCAACTGAAAAATAATTCCAGTACAGAGTTCAATGACCCATCCAAAGTGGCTTGTAGTGAAACCTTGCATTTTAATCAATGTAGCTCTCTAAAAATTACTGAACGGAGCTGGGAAAATATTGTTCCGAGTACATTTACCTGCTACAAATGCAGGACTTGTCGTCGCTTAAGAAGTAACTATAATATCTTAGTCTTTCATAACCGAGGCATCTTATAATTTATTATTACACTGGCGAGTAACACTGGGTTATTGTTCAGGTAAAGTAAGCGTGAGTCCTGGTCCGTGAAGTCTGGGCGAAAAGTCATTTGTTATTATAGAAATCACTTAGTTATGGCTAATTCGTTAGTCTCGTGGTACAAGTTTCTGATTATATCAATGACGGTAGTGAGATTCCCGGTCCGATTCCATGGTTGGTTAAAGCAACCAGTCAAGGTGACCATCAGATTCTTTGACAAAGAATCTGTAGGTAACCAATATTCTGATTAGACTAGTAACCCAGGCCAGTTGGGTATAAAGAGGGTAAGGATAAGTGAAATAGACCTGATTGCCTTTGAAGCTGATGAACGTGCTATTTCAGGTTTCAAATATTTTCAGCTTTTAACCGTAGCTCGTAAATCTTAAATTCTAATGTCTCTCGGGAACAATATGAACTTCTAGTGGTTTCAAACGAAATTTTGGAAACTTTAGCCAAATGCAATCAGTCTTGGCGAGCTTTCAGAGAATACAGTTGATGGATAGCCATAGTTTGAGCGTTTTCACTGTGTTATTCATTGTCTTAAGTTTTGTAACGCGTTGGTTAACAGCTGTGAAGATACATTTTTTGAATTAAGTTCCTTATAGTTTTAGTTTTGATAACAACTTTAAACTTTGTTAGAAGCACTATTCTAATTATAAAATTTGGTTGGATAGTTATTTTCAATACGAGCATAAAGAAACACGAAGAGTAAAAATAAAGGAAAACTCTTATGTCTTCCAAATATCTTTTAAATATATACATATATGTAAACTCACACATAGGGGTAAGTACAGTATTACACCAACGTTTTCGGTTCCATGTAATTTTTGGACAAGCACCGTTCCAAACTCCGTGCTGAGTATATTTTGACAGTAAATCTCAATAACACTGCCCAAACCACTCACTAAACCAGTGCCTCAACCCACTGAAATCGAAACCGAAACCTCATGCACAGCGGCAGTATGCATACCCGATGTGTCACTGAGGCAGTCATAAAATAATATTTTTTGTGAACGAAGTCGCAGGTCTTTTTTATTACTCGTAAAGCTATTGGCCGGTGAATAAATAACTCGAGAGTTTAGTTTATTCTGTAGAGATAAATAAATTCTCTAAAATGTTTACGTTTGAATTATGTTCGTAGACCGTGATTTTAGTTATACAACTAACGTATGCTAGTTTGCCACAAATTAGCACCTGATGGTAAGTGGTCACCATAGCCTATGGATGCCTGCAACACCAGAGGCATCACTTACATGTTGCCGACCCTTTAGGAAAGGAAGTGGGAAGGAGAAGGAGCGGGAAGGGGGAAAGAGAGTGATTGGGCCTTCGGCACTCTCACTCACCGAATGAAACACAACAGTAGGAATACTGCTATTTCACATCGATATTCTGTGAGAGGGTAGTCCTTCCGCAGTCGAGCCGGCCCATTCATGCTGAAATCAGCGATTCTCTTCTACTCTAATAATGTTCTCAAACATTTATGATAATTCTCCATAATGTTCTCAAACATTTATGCAGACTGCCAATGCGCAATGAACTAGCATGGTGGTTTATGTATTAGCCTCTACTTATACCGTTATGCAATGTATAAACAAGACTAATGGTATAATTATGATATCAGCCCTGTTTATAAGTAGCGAATTTTATTGAAATTAAACACTTTTTTACTTTTAATTAAAACTATATATTTAAGTTTACAGTCTCCCCGTGAACATGGCTACGGTAAAGCAACCGAAAAGTCGGGGCAAAGTGTAAACTTAAATAAATTGTTTTAATTAATTTAAATAGTTTAAATAGTAGTAAAGTTCAATATTAGTAGTGTTAGTTGTAAGTGTTTAAAGTAAAATAAACAACGCGACAAAATCCGTATAAAGTGTTTAATTTCAATGTATAACATTCGCGTAAACATAAGACAATATAGCGAATTTCAAATCGTATTATAATAAACCTTTTTCGTTCTTTTTAAAGGCTTCTCCCGCACTAGTAGTAATTCTTGTATTGCCGGGGACTTTATAAACATTCAAACAACGGACACAAAGAACACCCACACTCGGAACAACGATTTGTGGATCACACAAAGTTTTGTCTGGCTGTGCTCCGCGGTTTCATCCACTTTATGATGATTGATCTGCTCCCGTGGCTCGTAGCATGATGTTATACGTTAAACCTGGATAAATATGTAGGTAGGTTTAAAGAATGTATTCTCAAAAAGACAAAGACACATGAGAACATTGGACAACAATGTGTGTAAATACATTTTAAATGGTCATCACACGATTTGTACTTTGGTATTCATTTAACATATTATATTTATTTGGTAATAAATTTCTAATAGTACTTTTTCTATCGTCCTTTAGTTTTTTGAGGAGTGGCTGGAGAGACGGCATGGTGCACTCACCTTCCGGCTGACACAGATAATGACTAGCCACGGTTGCTTTGGCCAGTTCCTGTGTCGCATAGGCCGACAAGAGTAAAGTAAAGTCAGTAGGGATTTTAAAAGTAGTGGCGACCTAAGGGTAGGTCTTATCGTGTAGTGGCCTGCCGTTTCATACGGCGGGCCAAAACCTCGGCGGGGCCGCGACTGCATGTGAAAATGATTCGCACGGCCTCACCGATTGTGGTTCTGACGAGGAACACCGTGGTAGGTTTAGTTGGTATTACCGGTAGGTCCATTCTTATCATCATTACCACCTGTCTTTTATCCCGATGAGCCCGACATAGCCCCTCCGCCCGCCGCCGCGGAGGGGTAGACGTCAAAGATACCCCCAAGTAAAAATATTGTATATTTTATAGCTAGATAAACAGTCCTACTTTAATACAGCAGGGTAGATTACAAGGCTACGTAATACTCTGATTACACGTATACATTTTCCCATACTTCAAAGACAAGCAAGTCCCCAGTGACTCGGGCTTTTACACCCGTCCCTTGGCAGTTGACACAGACCGGTGGCCACTAACCGAGTATGTGTATGAGCCGTTGTCTAGTAAATTAGTTAGGAGAAAGGTAATAAGCAGGTGAAACTGGGTGAGTGACGTAACTTAATAAAAATGAAATATGAAATGCTTGTGAAATGATACGTCGGAAATGTACGTAGTTCATAATCATTTTGCAGGGTTAATTTATTTCTCATAATTCATTTTGAAGATTTCGTTGGTTAGGTATACGCTTATAATATCATCGTGAATGTTTTTCTGTTGTGTCGTGTTTTATCTAATTCTGTATACACATTACAGATTAGCCTATTGAGTCGCGGTGGCACACCGTCGGCCAGGCAAAAGGTTTACAATATAAAATAGAAACAAGACCTTGTTATGCCCAAGTTTATGAGTTCAGTACTCATCAAATTGATTCAAATTTTTTAATTGACCTCTAGTTGATACTACGTACATATACTGTTGATTATCTAGTATTAGCCTATCTACAGACTGCGATCAGACCCGCAAACTAAAAGAACAAATAAATAAATGTTCAAAGGTAAGGCCTGATGTTAGAACATTTCGCACTCTTAATAAAACAGAGACTCATCTCAGTATTTTGGATTAAACAAATTTGAACTCTATTGCAATGATTTAACACAAATATAATATTTGAATTTAACATATACAATTAGAGTTCAAATTGCCTTACTTTCAAATTTCGAGTTAAGTCGCTGTTTTATTAAGAGTGCGATTTGCAGTCACTGTCTCATCATATCGAATCTTATAAATATTATTAGAAAACCATTGCACTATTCACGCAAATTATTAACACTACACACAACTTCGGTACATAGTGCGGTAGTAAATAAACTAAGCTCTTGACTACCTTGTTCTTGATATAGTTTGTGCTTACACTTGGGTTTGCACTATTGTCTTTAATTAATAGTTGTTCCTTTACGGTAAAATACCACAGACAGAAATACCAACAACAACTTAATCCAAACACATCCGAACATTGAATGTCGATAACAAACAATAAAAATGGTATCGACGAACAAATATTTATTTATTGACTTAATCTGTGGACTTTTACTTGACTGGCTGAAAATAAATAAGAAACAAAGTAAAAGTTCTTTAATCAAACAAAAAATTAAACAAAGATAGAGAACCTCGCAACTGTTGACTTTTAAACTTCAACTTGGTCGTTACTTTCACTAATTACTCTTCGATTATCTTTACCAATGACATTTAAATTTCAAAAGGTCGGACTTTAAAAAGATAGTTCACTTCGTGCGTGACTTTGCACGCGGAGAGCTCACCACAAAAAGTATATTAGAAAATTGTTGTGCAATAAGTATCTTTCAAACGTTTTGCCTCGGCTATAATTATGCTGCCAGTCTTTCGTTAATTCTAGTGATATTTATGTAGGTACGGTGTGCAAAAAATGTTTATTATTTCGGCCTATTCAGTCCTTTAGTCCAATAGTAATGGTCGATATAATATAATTGATAGCAGGGTCCGACGTCAATATTACAAAAAACATTAAAAAAATACTATTATGCTGTATAAAATTTGTACAAAACATGAATTAGCTAGAAATAAAAGTAGGTGTATCAATATAATAATATAGAAAGGAAGTAGGATCTACAAAAGTAAAAACATAAAGGAATTAAGTCGAATTCTGTATAGATCATATTTCGATATTTCATTAACGCTATGCCGTCTATGTAATGATCAAATAACACAATGATGGATTAAATCCGAACAATATTCCAATTCGCAGAATAAACATTGTATGTAATTGCATCAGATCCGTTTCATTACATATTAGCAAAACACGGGTCCATTCAGCCTTACATAACAGCGGTTATCGACAGGGCCATCTAACATTCGACGCCAAACACATTCGGCTAGTTGTCACCGACTGCCGATGCCATGTCCGAAGATTTATTCATTTGGTCAACGAAGCGTTGCCATGCGAAGCCAGCGCCACATCACACAGTAATCTATCAATTTTAAACACGAACCGCATTTTAAAAATGGAATGATTGATGAGTAAACATGGTGGATACCTACAATGAATTATTTAAAGATCGAATGTAAATGTAATCCATTGAAAGGGGTGCCGCTGGTGTCCGTTCACAGTTCAACGATAGCGGGTTTAGATTTAAATTGAGAATTGGAGCCGCTATACTGAAACTATCGAGCTCCGTTCTCGATAAACTTAATCCTTTTATTTGTTTCGGTATTAGTAGTATTATAATCAAAAATCAAAAATCAAATCAAAATCATTTATTTGCTGTAAATAGGGTTACAAAAGTTGTTACACAATATATAAAGTTGTACAAGCCCATTTAACTATATTACATAGCATGCAAATATACAATAGATTAAAATTAAAATTAACAAATTTGTCACAGTCTACTTAAAATTTGAATTTATTTGAAGTCGTAAAACTCTTCTATGGTATAAAATACATGTTCCCGTAACCATGCTTGCAGTGCTTTTACAAACTTGGAAAATGGCAGATCCCTAATATGAGTTGGGATTTTATTATATATAGATATATACATTGCATAGCAGTTCTTTTGAAACCGACAACTTCTCGGTATCTTATCTAATACCAGTCTGTGAGGATTACGCATATTGTTTCTCTGGTTGATATCTTTTGCTTGTATAAAAATATTATAATGTTGTTTGACAAATTTACCAACCTCCAATATATAGAGACAGGTTAGAGGTAGTATTTTAAGCGATTTAAAGTACGGGCGACATGATATATCCGGTGAAATGTTGCAAATTGACCTTATGCATCTTTTTTGGGCAACAAAAACTTTGTTTATATCTGTACCATTTCCCCAGAGTAATAAACCGTAACGCAGTACAGATTCTACATATGCAAAATAGGCCATACACGCCGTGTGATTACTTGCAACTTTTGTCAGTTTATATAGAGCATAAGAAAATCCATTTAGTTTGTTGCTTACTTTTTCTGTATGTTCTTTCCAATTGAGATTATTATTAATATTTAATCCAAGAAATGTCACTGTATTAGTATTTTGTACATTATGTCCGTTATGAGTAATGTTAAGAGTGTGATATTTGAAATTATTGAAATTAATAAGATTCGTTTTTGATAGATTTATATGTAGATTATTATTATTTAACCAATTAATTATCAATGTCAGTGTATTATTAATGTCATTTTCGTGTTGTTTGAATGTCATGTTTTTGTGAGTAGTTATTATGAGAGAAATGTCGTCAGCGAATAGAATTGTCTTATGTTCTGTAATGTCAGGAAGGTCATTAATATAAATTAGAAATAGGAGCGGACCCAGGACACTTCCTTGCGGTACACCAAATTTATTAAGTCTATAGTCAGATTTAGTCACTTTAATAAGTCCCTTTTCGTCTTGTTGGGCTATTTCAACACATTGTGACCGATTTTCTAGATAACTACGAAGCCAATTTAGTGTCGGTCCTCGGATGCCATTATGTTCTAATTTTGTCAATAGTATATCATGTGAGACAAAATCGAATGCTTTGGTCATATCAATAAATGCTACGGTTGTATAGTTTTTGTCGTTTGTGTTTTGCAATATATCATTGACCAAAAAGAAGGCGGCATCTCTAGTAGACCTGTTCTGGCGAAACCCATATTGATGGTTATTTAGTATATTGTATTTATTAAAAAATGAAATCAATTTATCCTGCATAACTTTTTCAAATATTTTAGAGATGACCGGTAGTAATGTAATTGGTCTATAATTGCACATGTCAGACTGTTTTCCTTTCTTATAAAGTGGTTTTACAATGGCATATTTTAATTTCTCAGGAAATTGACCTGTTTCCAACGACAAATTAACAAGAAACGTTAGTAATGGAGTAAGCTGCTGACTACACGCTTTTAAAATGTTTGTGCTTATAGAGTCATACCCTTCAGATGGAGTGCTTGTAAGAGACATTATAATTTTGTGCATATACATTTCGTCTAATGGAGTTATGAAGATAGTAGATGACTGTTTACTTCCGAAATTTGTGTTCTGAATTCTGTAATTCAGTTGATTAGTTGTAGTTATGAAGTACTCATTAAATGATGTCGCTATTTGAAGTGGATCTGTAGTAACTATGCTGTCTTTATTTTTAATTTTAGTTATGTAATTATGACTTTGGTAGCTACCAGTTTCATTCTTTATAACTGTCCAAGTAGCTTTGCATGCATTTTTACTATTTGTTACAAATTTATTATTACAATTTTTTTTAGCAAAGGTAGTACATTTTTTAAATATTTTATTATAATTTAAATAGTTTTCCTTATCTGTCTTAGACTTAGTCAGATAGTATTTATATCGTAGCTTTCTTTTATATTTGCAACTTATTCTAACTCCTTTTGAGAGCCAACAATTTTGCCGAGATAGGCTAATTTTTATTTTGTTGACGGGAAAGCACATACGGTACAATAAACAAAAGAAGTCATAGAATTCATTAAAAGCCGTATTGAGATCGGTTAGCTTAAATAAATTCAAATAATACAAACTGGTCAAATACTGTTTAAACCTAATAAGATTTTCAGTGGAATAACTTCTTTTATAAATATATACATGTCTAATATTTCTTGTATCACATTTTACTGGCAACATTAGGATTTGGGCAGTATTATGATCTGATAGCCATAGTTCCAAAACTGTGCCAGACGCATTCATAATATTGCTTATAGCTAAATCCAAACAGGACTTACCCCTAGTTGGAACAGATATATGTGAATTTAAATTATATTTCTTTAAAATATTCATTAATCTTTCAGTTGTTTTGTTACTTTCGTCAATTGTATTGATATTTAAGTCACCAGTAATAATAAGTTTATCTTTTGAATGTCTAGATAAGTACTTGTAAAGCATTAAGTCTAGTTTATCTAAGAAATAATCTATATGAACTTTCTTCTTTGAAGGAATTCTGTATAAACAAATAATTATGATATTATGTTTTACTAATTTAATTGCACAAAGTTCGAAGTGGTTCATCAATATAAACTCATCAAAAATTGTTAGTTTTTTATAAGCAATACCTGTTTTTAACATTATACATGTCCCACCTCTTTTGTTTTGTCTGCTATAGTGTGATGCAAGTTCATAGTTGACAATGTTAATGCATTTCTCTGTACCTGACTTAACAAATGTCTCAGAAAAGCATAGAATATCCGGTCTGTAATTTTTGTCTATTTCTCTAAAAGTGATTTCTAAAAGCTCTTTTTTAGAAAGTAGCCCATGAATATTTTGGTGAAGTAGTGTAAGTGAGTTTATATTTTTAGAGGCGAAAAAAACATGCATTATTTGTTACTTTAGGTGAATTCGCTACTAATTGAATATTATTATCGACACCATCATTTACAATCACATTTTGTTTTGAGTTTATGACTGGAAAATAGTATGGTATAGTACCTTTCTTAATAATACTGTTACTTGGCCTTACATTATTGTATGATTTGGATTTATTAAGATACATTTTTATTTTCTCTGGCAGTAAGTATTCTGACTTATAATGATAGTAATTTATATGAAAATTTATTTTGTCACATAAATAGTTAAGGTATTTGTACTTGTTATCACAATCATAATAATCAATTACATTACAATTATTCACATGGGTAGTCCAAAGTTTTAAGCATTTGTTTAGCATGTTTTCATTTAAGTAGGGGTTGTAATACACAGGAGTTACGTAAATACGTGCTTTGCACAGCTTATTTAGGATAATACTTAGATTATAGTGCAATTTTTGTATGTTATTATCATTACCACCAATACCAATAATTACAACATCATCATTAGTCAAATCTTTTGAGATTCTATCAGATTTTTCCAAAAATTCCGAGCTTGTGGCGCCCGTTAGTATGTCAGCACTTGCGGTGTAAACATCTTTCCAATTTTCTTTCCTAGTTTTCATTAAAACAGCAGCAAGTCCTCTTAGTTGTTCATCTCCCAATATGAATATTTTGTGACGTTTACTATTCATACTCGTTGCGCCATCTAGCTTGTCGTCGTTACAACTGTTGGTGGTTAAGTTAGTACTCAGGTTGTCATTATTTTGATCGATGTCTTTGCGTAGTATTTCGCTGTGTGTAGCGGTAGATGGGGTTGTTAACAATTTTTGTTTTTCAAAGTTGTGATTTTTTTGTGGTATCAAGTTTTCTTCGTTCGAGTAAGAGAAGTCAAGTTTTTTAGAAGAAATTACACTTTGACGCGATTTTTTCGCAGTTCGTTTTGTAGATGTGTTTTTGCATATGTGAGTTAACTGGTCGATCCTTGATTTATATTTATTTATTTCCTTGGCCTGTTTATTGTTTTCAATTAAAAGATTTTCGATCTCATTTTCGGCAGACTGTAATTTTTCTTGTAATTGAATTAAGTTATTTCTCATACCGCTCATTTCGTCGATTAAGTTCGTATTTGTATGCAAATCAGGACAGCTTCTATTCAAGTTGAGAGTTGGAGTTGAGTCTGATGATAAGCATTCAAGACTTTCATTTTCTGAACAATCTGATAATGCGTCGAAGGAATTGTTTATAGAAATATTAATTTTATTTCGGTTTGTATTCCGCATAGTCACATTTTCATTTCCTGTATCTGAATGACCGACATTTTTGTGCATTGAGCGATTGTAACGTGTCACTGGTGTTGTTCCATTCATGTTTATTATTATGTTAATATAAATTTTTAGAATCCAAGAACATTCACAAAAAGTGTCAGGTGGCCTCTAAGATTCGAACCGACGTTATGAGTTATTTGTTATAAATATGACGAAGATGACGAAGATTCTCAAAAACTACTTTCGATATCCGTGAGGATTCGATCTCGCATTCACTAGTACAATACGCTGAATATTAAACCACTCGGTCAACTTAACTTATCAAAGTCAATTGAAATAATGATATACTTCAAAGGTTCTTGAGTTTTTGTTCAGACACGTTAGATGTCATGGTAATAAATTAAGTTACAGTCGTATGCGTTGTGTTTATCAAAGAATTGTTAAGATGTTCAATGCTTGCATGCGAAGTAGTTTATTGTGTTACAAATAGATGGCACTATACTTAAGATTCAGCGCGCCTGCCATGATTTGAATAAAAAAAACGGTCTTCTGTTTGGATTATTCGTATTTAACACTTATATTCCATATAATGTACTTGTAAACACTGTATAGTTGTATTTTAGTCACTATAGTCAATAATCACTTGTCCGCACTGCATGATTTACCCATTTAAGGAAACAATTTAGAATTTGTTATGAATGTTTACATTTGCACACACTGTTTTTTTTCAAAGTTTGTTTAAGTTCAATCTAGCTTATAATATTTTGAGATAACGCTATCACTTATCACTAATGGTTTAATTAACTATTTTAGGTTGTTGATATATGTTATTATTCACTTTATATATTTTATTTTAAAGAATTTCACGGAGCTACTTGTTTACGTGACAACGAGCGCCAACCAATCATCAACTCATAATAAATACGTTACTTTAGTTTAAACAGCTTGATATAAATGTAATAGATGCCAGATTGTGTTTTGCTTTAGGACTTTGTTTCGAATAGTATCGATAGATAAGTGACGTATGTCGGCCTCGATGGCGTAGTAGTTAGTGTAACCGACTGCCACGCCTGAGGTCGCGGTTTCGATTCCCGCACAAGTCAAACATTTGTGTGCATGAACATGGATGTTTGTCGTGGTCTGGGTGTTTCTATGCATAATATGTATGGATTTACAAAAAAAAAGTATATAAGTATGTTTATCCATTGTCTAGTACCCATAGTACAAGCTCTGCTTAGTTTGGGCTAGATGGTGTTGTATGTATGTGGTAGAATATTATTATTATGTATAAGTCTTACGGAATACCCTTAAAGTATTGGATTTCATTGAGTTTCCCATAGTCCACCGAAATTGTGTTAGCCGATTCACGTTTCGTTAAGCGCAGTAATAGTACCTATCCAATACAGCGTAAAGAAATTATATGTTAAGAAATTATAGGATTTTGTAGTTAATGTGGCAATTCGTCGATTCTAAGAAATACATATTTGGACTGAACGCATCGGTTTATGTATGTATAAAAATACACACAAAATTTTACCCGTCTAGGATTCAAAATCACATCACTTGGCGCAGTCAGTAGCAAGGTACTAAAACCACTGTGACATCTGTGCAATCCTATTACATAACCATTACTGTAGTGACTCGAATCAAAAACACTATTTAATACAATAAAACTGCATTCAAGCAAGATAAAGGCGTGCCTAATGTATTAGAACGCAAGATGCAAGATAGTAACGACAGAATGGACCGTTCGAACACGCCCCTTGCTCAGCGGAAGCCCGGGTGCAATCACCGAGGTCCCATAATACCGGGTTGCCGATTCAGATACAAAGGTAATGTATACGGTAGTATATGTGCAGGAAGGAACAAGGCTCTATGAATGGGTTCTGTGACGTCAATACGAATATGTTCTGTCTATATGTACATATATATATTAATACGTAACGAGAACTCTGTACCCCTTTTAAGCATATAGCGCACATGGGAGAGTGTGATTTGGAATAGTTAAAGTTTATATGGAGAACCAGTGCAGATATGTACAAAATATAAATATATTGTCATTTATTGAATTGTGGTTGAATTTCGACTCATCTTTCTGTTTGTCTGCTGATTATGATATTGTGCTTTGGGTTCAACTCTAAATCTACGCCTCATTTTATCTAATTCCGTTGCGTAAAGCTATGTATACATAATGAGTAGTCAACTCCGCCTAAAAGACATTTTGGTTGCACTGTAGATGAGGTTTATATCGTTACGAAATCTATAATAATAATAAATCTTTATTTGCATAAAACATGGTTTTAAAGTTGATCGATACATGGTTTGTGTTTCACATGCTTTGCCATACAATAGGCGTGCAAATTTTTACAAAAGTTACATGAGTTATATCTGCCTATACACTAAATCTAAATTAAATACCATATTATTACCACTATATCTCTATTTACATATCCTCCTAACCTTTATGAGACATACACATAGGATACTGTGTAAAAACACTTATCTGTTAGCCATTTCTTAAAAGTGTTTACAAATCTTGAAAGAGTTAATTCTCGCATGGACTTTGGAATTTTATTGTATATTTGTATACACATACAACTGCTATTTTTTTGATGTAGGCTGGTAGACATCATATGGACTTGTAATTTACTGGGATCTCTAGAACAATATTTTTTATTTTTGTCGGCCTTTTCAAAAATATCCGGATGTTTTTTGACAAAGACACCGATTTCATAAATGTATATAGATATTAATGTTAACAATTTTAACCGCTTAAATAAAGGCCTGCATGACTCTAATGGACCATCTAGTGCTTCATATACTTTTTTATCGTTATCTAAGCTGTTCGTAGTCAGAGAAATATTCCAATTATTATAAACTGTCCCGTTGCAATATCGGCGCATCAAGTTAACGACCCTGGCTTTTCGAACCATCGATGTCGCAGACACTATCATATTCACAGTATAGGTGTCCTACTCCTCCTCTTCAAACATAGGTAATATTATATTCTACCACATACACACAACACCATCTAGCCCAAACTAAGCAGAGCTTGTACTATGGGTTCTAGACAATGGATAAACATACATATTATATACTTTTTTTTTTGTAAATACATACATATTATACATAGAAATACCCAGACCAAGACAAACATCCAAGTTCATGCACACAAATGTTTGACTTGTGCGGGAATCGAACCCGCGACCTCAGGCGTGGCAGTCGGTTACACTAACCACTACGCCATCGAGGCCGATGCCTGTATTAATTAGTATTTCCTACTCGGCTCCGAGCGGATTGGTACACACGGCTACACATCAAGTTAGACACCCTATATACCCATAACTACGCTACATACAAAATAGAGAACTGTCGGAAAGGGACAGTGCATAGTGGTGTATACCCATCACAGTGCACTAGCGCGGGCGGCGCGCAGCGACGCCCGCGGCCCGTTCAGCGTGAATGAGACAAAATAACAAAAATATAACGTACTCTCTCGCACGATTCGCAGCGTTCAACTTCTAATAGTTCGAAGTCCAAACAGTCTAGGTTGATGTGTCTCTGTGTGTACCACCATTCTGTCCATCAGTTTTCACGTAGGTTTGACTTATCTGTACGGTAGACAGCGGTCTGGCAATTATAAGTAATATACATAAAATTGCTTCTGTCCTGTCAAGGTCCAATAGTGGCGGTTACCATTCACGATTTGGGAGATGACGTCAATCTAACAAAAAACATAGCTAGGCTACCTTGTAAGCTGTTTTAAATTTCGATGTTATGTAAGTAGTAACTAATACATTAAATCAAGAGTTATAGTTTTTAAACATAATGTAGTGTTCACTATAAAAGTAAAGCTACATATTCGTCTTAAATCGTGTATCTAGTAATCAAATGTTCGGAAAATTATATAATTAAACCTGTTTCAAATACCGAATTGCAACTAATTACGGAAAAATCGAATGCAATTGTTTTTGGTCTGGGAAATAGAAACAATACATCAACCATAAAACCCTGTAAATGAACGAGGGTTTCAGCTTTTAGATTAAATTTAACTACACAACAAAACATGTTTTATTGTGAGCCTTAACAAATTATACGTTTATAAGGCTTGTTAATTTATTTTTAGTTTACAAACGTACGTATGCTTTTAAATGGAAAAATAAACATTTAAATGCGACGCGCCAAAAGCTCCATGTTCGCTCCCACAACCTCGACGGCTTTGAAAAAGACGAACAAAAATGTTAACACCTCTGGACTCACGACTAAATAAATGTTGGTGGCATTTAAATATTCAGAAAGACAAAGCTGACGAGGTTGGAGAAAGAAGTATTCATTTAAATATTTAATTTACCAGACAGAACATACGACAATTGAAATGAACCTTTAACTTATGAACATATTGTATACAACCTTAAATTGTGCCTGCATGTAAAATATCAAAATGATATTGGTATACTCTATACTGTATGAAATTACTTATAAGTAAAGTTAAAATTTTAACGTAATACAATTTATTTTCACACTTTACCTTGATCAGTAAATCGTTTTCCATTCCAACCTACGAGTTCCATGTGTTTTTGTAAAAGCCAATTTTTATAAACTAAGGATTTCGCAGTATATATCCGAATATTTTTCAAATTTATTGCCGTAGCAATAAATTTTATAGGACTTTATCCGATAAAAAACTGTCTACTAGACAGTTTAGAAGGAAAAAATTTAACGTTTCGACTCTAAATGATAAATTTGTTATTTTTTATGTTTCTCTGGTAATTAAAATAGATATGATGATATGATATATGAGTATTTATATTAGCAATAATATAAATGTATTGTAATATTTGTTACTGTTATTCATGCCATGTCGTTCAGATAGATAATTGATACATATATAGCTTGCGGTTAATATACTCACTATAATAAAAAATATTTTTTTTTGTGTGTTGTCACAAAACAGTTTCAACTAACGACAAGAGATGGCGCCGTTCTCAACACAGGCCTGCGAGAATACCAACATTGCATACTGCAACAATAGCTAACGCAGTTACCCTATTTTGATCTCCATGTACCACCTTCAAATGATCAATTGTCTTTACTATTATATCTTTTAAAATTATGCATGTATGGAGATTCAAATAAAACACTTTTCTTTCTTTTTCCTTCCCTACAACTAGTACCGGAGCCTGAATCGCGTAAATGAAGCTTGCAGTACAAGTTACTATACATAAAAGATCCTGACATCAATATAGACATCTGGTTGTAACCAGCCAGTCACGATGTTGGAGTCACCTCACATCTCGTTCCGCAACAAAACTAACGCAACGCACAAAAATATGCATTCCATCTTCCTCATTGACTCTTTCTAACGACACAACTAATTATAATCCTTATTTTGAATGGAAAGCAATTGAGTACGCTTAAAATCACAACTACAGCCAATTAAAACCGATGGCGACCAATTAAGACAAATTGGAGCGACAATTCCCTAAGGGGAAAGGCGTTGATTCACAAAGTGTTATACGATAAAATTTCGTCTGGTACTGCGTATATTCAGAAATACCCAAAAACCACGCCTTACCCGAAAATTTAGAGCTAGAGAGTTTTCAGGTAAAAATTTATTCGACCAACGAGACAGGCTTTTTATATTTTTTGTGCGTTGAAACTGGCAAACAAGCACAGCCCTTCTGATGTTAAGCGGTTATCCAGCCCATATTCACATCTAGATTTTGCCTGCATCTTCGCTTGGATAAAAGTAGGTTAGATTAATAATAGTGTTTTTCAGGATGAAAGGTATCCTATGTCTTTCTTTAAACATAGGTACCAATGTGAACCTCTAGAAATCACTCATCAGATTAAACGCACTAACAGTGTAACGTTTACGCTAGTTTTTTTAAAGTGTAGTACTTCTCTGAGCATTCCAGCCCATCAGAGCCGTCATATGAATGAAAACGACGGTATCATCGATTCTTTAATACAATAATGCTTGAAGGATGAAATTCAATTCATTCTTCAAGCATTATTCACTACACACTACAGATTCGCTTGTAGAGAAGAAAATGCTGTATTTTTTCCTCTGCAAGTAGCAATCTAACGTCGTTAATAATAAGCGGTTGGAGCACACATACAGGTACATTAAACACAGAAACGAGGCAAGTTGTTATTAACTCGAAACAAGAGAGGGGTGAGTTTCTATTAGCCATAATTCACGGATTATTGTTCGTAATGGAAAGGAAATTGAACACAAAACTCGATTATCATAAATAATTCCCAATAGACTTGCCTCGGATGGAATCAATTTACTTGATTTGTCTAAGGACAGGATTAATTTTCAACTCAAAATACAAGACTTGAGTAAATTGACATGAATCAATCTACATAAGTTATTATACCGAACCAAAAAACAAAGAAGTATCTGTGCGAATTCGTGATGGACTAAATATATCTGAGCTATTCTGGATATGAAAAAAGTGATCGCAAGCCGTAATCCTTCCAACAAGAATCTGTACAAAACTGGTATGTGCGAAGGTTGTATATATCAACAGGGGCTCGACGACGGTATTAGGTCCTTCGAGCGACCTAATTCCGTTTTCTATGCATAGTACGATTGGGAATTTTGGTCTTAGCCCATTTGCCGGAGATAACACATGTTTATTCGAAAATGCGGTATGGCACATTTTACCGTCATATCTTCCAGAACTTCTAAGAATTCTTGTAATATTTTCGCAATCTTACTTTCATCGTTAAATCGTTGAGATGTTAAGACTGCGCCGAGCGAAATGTGCCAAAACAGGCAGTCACAGTTAAGTTAATAAAATCAATACTTTTTGTTTAATACAAATATAAAATATACATTTACTATAACAATGAATGTGTTTACAATTACTCCGTGTAAAAAACTTAAAATAATTAATATTTTCGCCTAAAAAATTACGTAAATTTGCAAAAATGCAAATACGTAAGCTTGTGTTACGTGATTTTTAGATTATAACAGTAGAAATCTATCCTATTTTACAGCTTAAACGAAACATAAATAGTTATATTAAAATTTGCCCGTCCCAAGTATTTAAGTTATTGGTTGGCAATAAAGATACATATTTATCAAAAAAGTACTTCAAATCCTTCATAGAATTTTACTATGGCGGCCGCGCGCTGATTTGAATTTCGAGCTATGTCATTCAGTCCAACCGCGTCTCGCTCAGCGCAGTCTTAAGAATATTATTAACTAAATAGAGAGTGTTCAATTGTTTTATAACAAATACTAAATATATGTTTTTGTTAATGTTTATGTAATACGTGTATTAATGTATGGACTATTTCAGAAACATAAATCTCTAAATATATTGCTGTTGTGACCAAATGCGAAGTAGCAGACTGGTATAACATTTTCAACATGCTATTTTTTTGAGAATGTTTGGTAATTCAGGTATTACTAAAGGGGCATTTAACTTCTGACTAGCCAATCCAACAGCATCCGACATAAGTCATTATGCATATTTTTATTAGTAGAAAATGTTTTTGTTGAATGAAGAAAGATGAAGTTCATATTTTGGTTAGATTTGTTCTTAAAATTTATATGATAAGGTTGTAGTATGCGGCTCTTAATATTATCCAGCTGACTATACATGTTTAGGATTAGGAATCTTAAACTAGTCTCGCGTTGACGAGATTTGTACTTGCATGTGTTATTAAATTTAGATGTGTGTGCGTATAGAATTTAATAAAAAAATTTGGAATACGTGTTCGTACTTTACCTCGAACTAAAGGTAGGCCATCATGCTCGTGAGTGCTGAGCTGAAATCACAAAAAGTAAAACGACTAATAAAATTCACCCTCGGCATAATTACATAATTAAAATTTTAATAACACGTAACAGTCTTGGCGATAATAAAAAACGAATCGTTATCAGAATACGACGATAAAGTAACGTTCTTATATTAGGGGATTCGGAATATTGTCCGTCGTGCGTAAAATTGTTCCCCTCTTGTAAGATCGTGACTAAAAAATTTCACGAGTCATTACGCCTCGTCCACAAAGGGAGTCTTGCGTGTCAGATCATGACAGTGTGCAATCTGCCTAACAGTCATATTTATTTATTGCCCACGGTCCGTTGCTTTCAAGAAATGTATTTTATACGGAGGTAAAGAAACACAATAAATTACAATGATATAATTTATATATGATGACAAAATGAAATGTAAGGCCGACCGACTTTCTGCTACAGGAGAAGACCCAACACCAAAAACAATTGTAAATTGTAATTTAAATAATTTTGTGTTATTGTAACAAGTACGATGGGTCCTTAAGCCCCGAGCTCGGCATTGTATTGTCACCGGTTGGAACATGATGATTTACGTGGTGAATCCCTTTTCGCCGCCGCAGCACACTGTGTTTATAGCGTTTCTATGCTGCGATAACCACTCACCAATAGGCGACCCATATTTATTATAGAAAATAGCTATCTTCAGGGCAATTGGGCTGACTAGATTGTATCGCAATAACTGAGTAAGGTCGAAGTATCTGATAATAAATACTACTTCACAACATTTATTCTAGCAAAAAACAGACACCATGGGTTCACTAAAACGTGAAAGCATCTTATGTCGGCTTGATTAATTAAATAGGTAGACGAATGTTTTTTTATTAGATCAGAGTCATTCTTAAGAAAGTTCAGTAGATAAAGTAAAAGTAAAAGTTGGTTAAGACAACCAACAAACGTGCCTGAAGAGTCCAATAAAAGTATGGTAGGAACCTAGCAACATATCCTAGAAAACTGTAGTCTCTGCTTATCACTCCGGGAAATAAGCGCGAATGCATGTATTTGATCATATTTTCCGAGAATACATAGCTAATCAACATTTTTATTAGTATCAATAGTCAACAACTATGACATACATACATACATAGATTCACGCCTGTTTCCCAGAGGGGTAGCCAGAGACTACGGGTTTCCATTTGCTACGATCCTGACACACTTCTCTGGCTTCATTCACTTTCATCATATTCCTCATACACGCCCGTCGGTTCAAGGTGCTCTTAACCTGGCCTTTGTCCAGAACGCCTCCGATCTGATCAAGAAACGTTCCATTCACACTATGAATAGAAATATTAAACGTTTTCTACAGTTGTTCTTCAAGAATAACAATAGATTGTTTCATAAATATCAATCTTCGTAATAAGCAAACATTTGTACATGTCGAATCGTTTAAAGGCAATTTCGTCGGCCAACTTTGTCCGCGCTCTGCCCACATTGGAAACCAAAATGATTTCGCTTAAAACTGCTTAGACGTGCATGGCGGACCAACTAAGGTAACTTTTCGTCTGGCTAGCGGCCAATGTTTGTAAGAAGTTCTACAGAACCAGGACTTGTACAAAGGTACTATAAAGTTCTACAAAACTGTTCTGCTTTGTGTCTGCAGAGCTGTTCCAAACGGCTTTATGAGTTCATGTATCCTTACTATTAATACAAATATGTAAGGTTAAAATGTAACTATGCGTGCCAAATTTGTGCCTATTGTTAGAGTTAAGCATCGAGCTAATCCTTCAGTCTGGTTTCAAATAATTAATAATGTCCTCCAGACCGAATTTCGATCACGGCGGCCAATCTTAACGAAGACTGGCCATCTGCGCAGGAGATTAATAGTGCACAAGTATGTGCGCAAACACAAGTGCACTCTCTGTTCCCTAACCCTCATGATCCGGTGGGACGGATAACGCGACACGACCGGACAGAGATCAGGCGCAGGACCAACGGCTTTACGTGCTTTCCGAGGCACGGGGGTGTCTAACACCGCCAACTTCCTAACTCCGGGCTCGTATTGAGATTTCTTAACAGAAAAACCCAATATCATTTTGTTAGCCCGACCCGGGATTCGAGCCCGAGACCTCATGCACAGCAGTCGCATTTACTACCGCTGCGCTACGGAGGCAGTAATGAAACAATTATTGTTATAGGATAATAACTTTTCTATTAAATACAAAAAAAATTTACATTGCGACTGCTACGCACAAGGTCTGTACGGGTCGGGACAAATTGTTATTGGGGGTTGGGGATTTTGGTTAAGAATTAGTAGAAGTGGCAGCATGTTGTCTCATACTGTGCCGGGTAGACTGGTTAACCCTCTGTTATGGCAAATAGCTGGTATAATACTCAACCTATCCAGTCAGGGAACGTGAGACTATATAAACTCATTTCAAACAGAGAAATTGACAAATTGTTACAGTTTGTGTAGTTTCCTTTACTTTCGATGTCAGTTTTCAATCACACGGGATTGTGTGACGCCACAATTCTCGTTAGCACCCGTCTTCTTAAGGATTTTACATTTACACTTCCCATGGGGACGATAAACACCAATGCACGGAGATCGACTGGAAGAACAGAGTCATAAAATATATTGAATTTCTACTATGTAGTAGTGATGTACAACAATCGTGTCTCAATATGTATCCGCGAATATCTGAAATTATGACAGGTATCCGACGGTGTCTAAAACATTAAGACATGACCTTAAGGGTGACACACGCGATTTATAAGTTGAGGTAGCATCGGTTTTGTAATGCTAACGTTAACTCATTCATAGTAAAAGCATTTCTTTAACTAGAGCTAGAAAGGGGTTAGTAAAAATACTAGTAATTTGCCTACGCAAATAGCTCTATCCAGTAGCCTACTTCATCAATTCTTTCACCGGGTACAGATACACATGTGAACTATAACCTTGCCTATAGGCAAGCCTTGCCTAGAGGTATACCTCTAGATATGTATTTAAGAACAATATTCCAAAGCAACTAAGAATGCTTATAATGCAAATTTCAATAGTAAACTTAGAACACAACGTAACTATGCATACTCGTTAGTTAAAAGTTGAGTTGTATTTTGAGGTTAATAAGCCCTTCTTTGGGGTTGATTACAAATGGTCTTAAAATAGAATAGAATAGAATAGAATAGAATAAATACCCATATAATAATGTCAAATTTAGGCATAATACTATAAAATTGGCTTAATTTTAATATAAGTATTTTCAGGCTCTATTATTAATAACAAATATATTGTTCAATTGGTATTTATTTTATTATATTTATTTTAATAAGGTTTCCCAACAGCTGTTACAGATATAAGACAGATAGGAACATACAAGTATTTGTGTCTTAAATCTAACTGCACAACCAATTATAGGTAAATACCACATATAAAATGTTAACTGTATCAATATCTATTACTTATATAATTTAATATACTTATATACATATGTACTTAAATTTTAGATATTATATTATATACTTAATTGCTATTTATCACATTTTAATACATTTGACATGTCTGACAAACATTGATATTGTATCAAAATGGACGTCAGCCAGGTCGCTGCATTCGTTTATAAGTTTGCACATGCTGGGTATTGGCGAATTAACACCAAACACTGTACATATGGCGAAGAGGTGGAGCTAGGGGTGTTATAGGTTTACGAGGTGGTTTACAGGGTACTCTAAAATTTATTTTTTTGATTACAATACGAGTTCGCGGATACAGTTTTTAAAGAACTAGCTACATCACTACCATAGATAGACAGTATGGAATCTTCAGCAGAATTGAACTAGTTTATAAGCAAGATCATAATTAAAACATTACCGGTTGTAAACGATAGGTAAATGAATACTTCCATTAAAAAAGAAAATAATTTTTAATTATGCTTATACCAGAAGCATCCATACATTGCCAAACCTGTATTTCCAGAAAGATAACCTAAATGCCGCCGAATTTATGGTCTACGTTAATGAGGGTTTGCAGGTACAGTTCCAGACTCTGTTCTGCTACGTAGAATTTCATGACAGGAAAATTCATTAACACTATGCCCTGCCCGAAATCGAACAAGTAACCTTTGGCATAGCAGTCGCATATACTACCGCTATCGAGGCTAATAATATCTAGATGAAATTCTATACGAATATATTACGCAAATAAAATCCAGCTCAAAATACTTTAGCATCCCAAAAATTTGTTACATACAAACATTCTCTTATTTCGAAGTATATGATCAGATTATGATTAAATTCAAAGAGCATATAAACACTATGATTAAATTTTAAATCCCTTTATTTATAGATAACCGTCTTGAACGATAGAGTCTCATTATTATTTTTAGTTATAACAAGATTATAAAGATTGTTTGTGTACTTTTAATAAATAATCCGAATCTGGCATCACAGTCAAACGCTGATTAAATCTAAAACAAAAGTAGACTAACTGTAAAGTAAACAAAAAGATTATAAATAAAGTAATATAATAAATAAAACATACATATATAATATAGTATCAAGGCTATATCAACGAAGGGGTAGTCAGATATAGGACACACACAATTCATAAGCTGTGCTTAAAAATCTCACGTAAATGGAGCAAGATATACCATATATAGATATACCATCAAGCGGAGTGTGTAATATTATGATTGATGGAGAAAAAGTGGAGCAAGTGAAAGAGTTTGTATATTTGGGTACTTTGTTTACAAGGGATGGTAAACATGAGGGAGATATTGAAAGGAGAACGATTGCGGGAAACAAAGTGAATGGAGCTCTACGCGCTTTTATGAACAGCCGAAATGTTTCCGAAAAGGCACGTTTGGCTGTTCATAGAGGACTTTTAGTGCCCAGACTTATGTATGGAAGTGAAAGTTGGGTATGGCAAAAGAAGCATGAGAGCAGAATAAATGCTGTAGAAATGAGAGCGCTGAGAAATATATGTGGTGTGACTCTGAAAGATAGAATAAGGAATAGTGTGATTAGAGAGAGATGCGGCATGAAAGTTGATATAGTGACAAGAATAGAAAAGGGTATGTTAAGCTGGTTTGGGCATGTAGAAAGAATGGACGAGGAAAGACTGACAAAGAAAGTTTATAGGGCTAGTGTGAATGGAACAGTCGCAAGAGGAAGACCTAGGCGAACGTTTCTTGATCAGATCGGAGGCGTTCTGAATAAAGGCCAGGTTAAGAGCACCTTGATCCGACGGGCGTGTATGAGGAATGTGATGAAAGTGAATGAAGCCAGAGAAGTGTGTCAGGATCATAGCAAATGGAAATCCGTAGTCTCTGCCTATACCTCTGGGAAACAGGCGTGAATCTATGTATGTATGTATGTACCATCAAGCGGGTACAATTCTAGACACAGTGCTGCTACCGAGAGTATTATGAGGAAAACTCCCCATAACACTTTGCAAGTCTGGGAATCGAACCCAACACCCCACACCACAACCTATAATTCTGTATTTAAAATATCCATTTAATTTGACCGCAGTCAAGTTGACCATATAATACTTGCAAGTAATCGATATGCCTACATTTTTCTTTAAGATTGTTAACAAAATAAAATATATCTCTAACAGGCACACTTCGTATCCTTCATCCTCGTTCCCTGGACACAACAA
Source organism: Catocala fraxini (assembly GCA_930367265.1). Lineage (NCBI taxonomy): Eukaryota > Metazoa > Arthropoda > Insecta > Lepidoptera > Erebidae > Catocala > Catocala fraxini. The sequence goes on from OV884038.1 coordinate 7,953,279, forward strand.
CTGTAATCGAAGTCTAAAACTTTAGTATCGGTGCCTCTGGGACTCCAAACTTGGCTTTAAATGGATTAGCTCCTCGTGTGCCTCAATTTCTTTGTATCACCTTTGAGTAGCTGTGTATTTTTTGGGCCTTAGTAAAATATATCTTGTAATTGAAGCCGCCCAATGACTGTCAATTCTGTGGCATGCTAGTGATCGTCCGAAGTGTTGTATTTTTAGTTTTCAATTCTCAGTTTGGGCAGTATTAGTGGTTTTAGAGATCGAAAAACTCTTATACAACAGCTTTGTTCGTCCGTCCGTCCGTCTGTTATACAACTTTCAACTCGAGAACCGTAAGAGCTAGAGATTCGCGGTCAACGCCATTCGACTCAGCATAGTCGGTATACGCCCGAAATGACTATGACGTTTGTCCTCTGAGGTCACGTGTGTATCACGTGACCTTTGCAATTTACTTGAACCATTTTTTCGAACTCTAAGATTTACGGCAATTCACTGCCGATTTTTACTTGTTTTTGTCAGTAACAGCTCGAACTCTCTTATAAGCCCGGTAGATAGCTTTAGAGTTAACAGTTATTACATAGGATCACAGAATACATATTCTCGACTGCACGGATGGCGTAGTGGTTAAAGTGGACGCCTTGCCACCGGCACTACGCTTAGTAACGTGTGTTTTGTGATCTACCATTGGTTGTTGTGAGTCTGGGTGTTCTTTGCGTCTATCCCCTTGATATAGAACATATTTCTAAAGAGGTTGTCGTTTCTAAAAATATTAAATGTTACGTATTTCGTGGCATGTTTGTGGTCGATGTGGGATCTCGGTATAGATTCCCAGGTCGGAAAGAGTGTAAAAAAGTCTCATGAGTAGCACGGAGCCTGGCAATGAGCACGATAGATGGCATTAGGCACGCCCGTTATTCCAAAAACAAGATTGGTAACATTCGAGCGTATTAAACCTCTGTATCTGTATCTTTCTCGGAATATACAGTCGTAACTTAATATTTTAAGCTATTAACACACTTATTTTATGAGTAAAATATATTTATTATTATTCATTTTTAGTCTTTTGTTTGCTACTTAAATACATATTTATTTCAAAATCCATTGAATGCCGCCATGAACAAACCAATATTTTCCAAAGGATTGGGATTGTTCCAATAAAACTATAGGCTCTCAGACTGTAAAAATTGATACGTGGTTGTTCAAAACAAACCTCCTTTGAGATTTTAATAGCCAGTTGTTGAAGTAATAAGTGGAATGAATATTAATAGACTTGAATGGCAATTCATTCTTGTTTTGCAAAGAGCCTACTAACTGCCGTCAAAGCGACCCTCTCTTATTATGCAAGCTTGTATGTTGTTATTCGATGTATCTTCCTGCAATTATAAAGCTAATAGCTTGTTTTTTGTTAGCTGCAATTATAATAAATTGAATACCTAATTCGAATCGATCAAATTTGAATTGATTTGTACCATAAAAATGTTGACAGCGCGATTGAGAAATTAAAATCATCGTTAACGTGTCATCAAAGCCAAAATCATGCTCAGCATTTTAATATAGGATTAAGATTAAAAATAATAAACAACAATTAATTTATTAAAATTTCAATTAAAATGAAATAAAAAATATACCTTAGATTATAACGCAATAGCGCTAGACAGTTAAATATTTTTTTATATTTGAATATATTACTGATGAGGATTTTAATGCATTACTTATTACTGTATAACAAGTGAGAAACGGCAATGAATTGCCGTAAATCTCAGAGTTCGTAAAAATGGTATCACGTGACCAGAGGTCAGAGGTCAAAGGTCATAGTCATTTCGGGGTATATCGACTATGCTGAGTCGAATGGCGTGACCGTGACCGCGAGTCTCTAGCTCTTACGGTTCTTGAGTTGAAAGTTGTATAACAGACGGACGGACAAAGCTGTTGTATAAGAGATTTTCTGAATTCTAATAACGCGAACAAAGTTGGTGACAAATATGTGTTTAATACTGTCCTAGTTAATTTTAAATCATAACGAAACAATATTTATGTCTTTAAAAGACTAAAATCTAGTAAATAATTTTATCCGCACAAAAGCAGACATGGTAATAGTGCGGCTTACTTAATATAAAATATTAAAGTGAAGCACTAACATTAAACTAAAGCTCTTAGGGTAACCGCCAATTACTGCCAATCTTACTATTCAGAGACTTGCGTACAGAAATATATAGTAAATTAGCACAATTATTTAAGTAAATGCTATGCATATTTGTAATTGGCGAAAGCACACGACCTTGTCTTAGTTAGTAAATATGTAAATGTATGTGTTTACTCTGTTAATATGCCTTATAAATAAATAAATACGTTTTTCTGTATGAAAAAGTCATCGCGAGCAGCCTGCGCCGGCGCCGTCGGTCAGTCACCTTATAGGAGTCGTCAACAAAACCCGCGCTCGCGCTTCCTATTATATTGTAATTTATATTACGTTGTAATATATCCTTTTATACAGTCCACTGCTTATTATTTCACCACGAGCTATCGTCGCAACAGAACCACATGTCATTTCCTGTACCCTTTAAATTTGTATGCTATATTTCATAATGATCCCTCAAGTGGTTAAGACGTGAAAGAGTAACAAACAACCAAATAAACTTACATTCGCATTTATAATATCACAAGTTAGGATATTAAATACTACTTTTTGCTTACGGCTTCGCACACGTATAAGTAGGTTAGGTTATGTTAATAACACTACTTTAAAAAAAATATATATTGCCTATGATGTATGTATGTATCTTATGTGGGGGCCAGTCAGTGCAGACCGGCGACACTTCGACCCAGTGGGATCTTTTGTGTCGACACTCTCCCAATAACGACTGCCATAGATGTTCATGGCAGCTGGGACCGACGGCTTAACGTGCTCTCCGAGGCACGGGTCAGGCGATAATTGTCAATCAATACGCGCATAATTTCGAAAAGTCATATAACTTCCGAAAGTCAGAGGTGCGCGTTGTGGGTTCGAACCCGAGATCCTCCGCATTGCAGTCTGTTGGTCTTCCCACTGAGCTATCGCTGCTATTGCCTATGATACTCGGTCATAACTTAGTTTTTGAATGGTGAAAGAATGTTAAAATCGGTTGAGAAGTTTTCGAGTTAAACCTACAAACAAAGAAACAAATAAGAATGGAAATCTTTTCTCTTTATAATATTAGTATAGATATTTAATATTTAATGTGAGCTGACATTATCATAAGTCACTTGGTTTAAGTCAGGCTTATGTCGGCGCAATGCAGTGCGTTATTGTGGCACACCACAGCTTTAAGACGGTTTGTAAGCCCTGAGGAAATTTAACGCACCACGTGTTATGTAATATGTTTCTTTGATAGTTACTCTGTTTATGTTTATGACAACATAGTTTCAAAACAGACGGCATGACGTGAATGAGTTTGTTTCATTGATAGTTTAATTAGAATGGCTTTTTGATAAAAATCTATCTTCCTCCAAAAGAGATAAGACCAAATATCATCATAGACGACTTTTTCTTGTGCAACGATTTGGGATTTACAACAAAAGTTAGTTTTGCGATGCTTTGCAATATACTAAGATTATATTAACACACACTTCAGGTTTAATATTCGACATTGCATCGCTCATGAAGTTTATGAGCAATTCTTGTAGGTCCCCACACGGGACAAAAAATTGTGTGATTTACAAATGGTTGTTCTATATGTCGTTTATGTGTTGTGTTTGTGTGTTGTTTGAATGTTTGTGAAGTCCCGCACGACACAGGAATTAATCCAAGTGCAGGAGTTGTCTTTTTAACAAAAATAAATTCTTCGGACATATAAATAATGTAACAATCTTGTATAATATAGTTACAGGCTCACAAAATAATAATATAGTATATATCCATCATGTATAATATGTATGTATTTACAAAAAAAAAAGTATATATGTATGTTTATCCATTGTCTAGAACCCATAGTACAAGCTCTGCTTAGTTTGGGCTAGATGGTGTTGTGTGTATGTGGTAGAATATTATTATTATTATTATTATCTAGTTAGTCTGATCATAGAACTGGCAGATGGGCTACATATAAGTTTTCAATAAATAGTTTGTAAATGAGTAAACTCATAATATTTGGTCTTATTATTATTGTACTTCATGAGTCCTATTCATTTCAGATGAAAATATCAGCGCGCTTATGGAAATAAAATTCAGACGAACTGATTGATCGCAGGTGTATATATTCAACTCATTTCAAATTATAAATTATTATTTTAATATTAATACAAATGTTATGCATATATAAAACAAAATAATTGTATATAATATAAATAATAATATCAGTCCTGTATTAAACTGTCCCACTGCTGGGCACGGACCTCTTCTCACTGTGAGAAGGGTTAGGTCATAGTCCACCACGCTGGCCTAGTGCGGGTTGGCAGACTTCACGTATCTTCGAGAACATTATGGAGAACTCTCAGACATGCAGGTTTCCTCACGCTGTTTTCCTTCACCGTTAAAGCAAGCGATAATTAACTATTTAAATAATAATAATTGTATACGGAATTTTATTGTGTAAACACTAGGAACGAATTCCTGGCAAAGGTCAGGCAGCATAACAAAGTACGTACTGCCAATGACAAACTAAGTACACACTCTATCGGATTAAATGGCAACAAACAGCCACTCTATGTGGATGATCATCTACCACCAGCTTTGAAAAAGCTGTCTTATAATACCCGACAACTAGCCAAGACCCTCAACTACGCATGTTGGTACTCAAATGGAAAGATTTTAGTGCGTAAAAGCCCAGCAGAGAAACCAATCCAAATTAAATCGGAAAAGTGCCTCACGCTACTATCAATGCAACAATGACACTTCCTTCAATATTTTACCCAGTCCGCATGTTATGTTTGTTATTACATTTTTTACAATATTTTTTACTTTTACACCTACAACTACACAGGTTATTACACTTTTAAATTCATCAACTCATACACAACTAAAATCACGTATACAGAAAACTATATACTTTCGATAATTTGCCGCAACAATTATATACACACGTTTATATGCCATAATAGTCTTACTTCCTTCTTTGGCACTACGATATTAGTTTCAGTCTATCTCACCCTATATCTACCTTTTTGTTGGATGACAATTGTTATCTTATTTACGTACTTTCATGTTCAATCTTTCTGCATAGTTACACTTTTGACCATTTAGATTCGATTCCATACAGGATATAAATAATGATTTGGACCAAATTGCTACAGCGTATTCATCGAATTGTATGATAGAGGACTGTCGTAAGTTGTCTCACGCACATGGAAGATCGTTAAAGCTTCTATGTCAAAATATTAGAAGCATAAATAGAAACTTTGATGGTTTCCTCACAATTCTTGATAGAAGTGACGTAATGTGGGACGTTATTATTCTAACAGAATGCTGGCTAAATAACTCTCCCCGTATACCTGCAATACAAGGCTACACCTCAGTGATGACTCAAAAACATTCCTCACAGAATGAGGGTGTAGTGGTATTTCTTAGAGACCATCTTCGGTTTTCTCTACCGAACCACCTTTGATAGATGCTAATTGCTTATGTATAACGATTAACGGTAAAACGGTTGTAATAGCGATCTATCGCCCACCAGCTAATCAAAATGTATCACTGTTCATTAACTCTCTAAACGATCTTCTTTCATCATACTGTACGTTTAATAATATCATATTAACTGGGGACATAAATATTGATATTGCCGAAACAAGTAGCGATCAACGTTGCTTAGAATACCTTAATATGGTTGCCTACCACTCAATGCTACCGGCTCATACACTGTGCACTAGATACAACAGGTCCTGTCTGGATCATATCATTTTAAAAACTAAATTGCCCGCTTTCTGTTATGTAGCAAATACGTCTTTAACTGATCACGACACAGTTTTATTTTTTCTTAGCTCCAAGAAGCCTAGGTGCACGACAAATAAATTCAAAACTACTAAAGTAATTAATTACGAAAATATTGCAATAGAACTTATTAATACTGATTTCAGCCCTGTATATAATTCCCTTGATGTCAACGACGCTACCTTTTATTTTATCGATACTCTAAATACAATTATTACAGCAAATACAATTCTGAAGATGGTGCCAAATCGTAAGAGGTTTAAAAAAGAATGGATGACCCCTGGTCTTCTAAAATGCCTGCGTAACAGGGATCACTTACACCTAAAACTCAAAAATAACCCAAATGACGAGATTTTAAAAATAACTTTTAAAAGGTATAGAAACTACTGCGCTAACCTACTTAAGATAACTAAAATAAAATATAATAAAAGTCAAATAGAAAATGCAAAAGGTAATACAAAAAAAGTCTGGCAAGCCATAAAGACCATCACGCATACAGTTAAAGATACAGCGCATCCCCTGCAACTTCTTTCTTCCTCTGACCCTATACGCTCTGTCCATGAAGTTAATGCCTACTTCACTAATATTGGGCGATCTACAGCCAATAGCACAGCCACTGTTAACCTCAATTCGCGTCCTTCAGATATTCTTCCGTATCACCAACACACACTCGCCTTGTTAGAAGCAGACGAATCCGAGCTTGAAGTTCTCATAATGATTTTGAGAAGTGATTGTGCAGTGGGTAGCGACAACATATCCGGTATCTTCCTCAAAAAATATAAAAAATATCTGATTCCATCTATCTTGTTCATATGTAATCTTGCTTTTAGAACGGGTAGATTTCCAGAGGCTTTCAAACTTGCAGTAGTTCACCCTATATACAAGGATGGTGACAGAATAACTACAGACCCATTTCTATATTGCCAACACTTTCTAAATTAATAGAAAGATTAATGAACAATTGGCTTGTCAAATTCTTGGAGCAAACCCAAGTACTGTCCCCACGACAATACGGCTTTCGCTCTGGTCTATCTACGAGTAGAGCAGTGTCAGATCTAACCAATGAAGTAGCAGCTAAACTTGACAGTAAACAGAAAGTAATAGGAGTCTTTTTAGACATTGCCAAGGCATTTGACACTATTTCAGTCCCCATCTTAGCCACAAAACTCGAAAGAATCGGGATCAGAGGTACTCAACTTGCCCTCTTCAAGAGTTATCTTGATAACAGACGACAGTATGTTAGGATAGATAAATACTGTAGCGACGAGCTTTCTGTTAAAAATGGTGTCCCACAGGGCAGTATCTTGGGTCCAACGTTATTCTTATTGTATATAAACGACCTATGTCAATTACAGCTACAAAATACGACTATATTTACATACGCGGATGATACTGCCCTCATATCATATGGTGATACTTGGGACTCAGCGTTCGCAAGTCCTCAGTCCAGTTTAAACGCAGTAACCGATTGGTTAACTGCAAATCGGCTTACCCTCAACACTGGCAAAACTAATTATCTCACTTTCTCATTGTCCACTCTAAGCAAGTCTTCTCTATCTTCTCACTCCCTCGTTGTTCACTCATGCAATGCTCTAGCCCATCCTTTATGTAATTGTCCTGCTCTGTCTAGAATAAACAGTGTCAAATACCTCGGCGTACAAATTGATGATCTTCTCTCTTTTCACTCGCATATAGACATACTCACTTCCAGATTACGTAAACTTATATTTGTATTTAAAGCCCTAAATAATGTAGTCGACAATCAGGTCCTCAGGCTCACCTACCTCGCACTTTGCCAATCAGTCACACAGTATTGTATCGTTGCATGGGAAGGAACACACAAAACACATCTCCTAAAACTCGAACGCGCCCAAAGAGCGGTACTAAAAGTAGGTTGGAAGCTCCCCTACCGCTTCCCTACTACCGAACTTTACAACACCTGTAATGTACTTTCGGTGCGAAGGTTGTTTATTCTAAACCTTGTCCTCACAACTCATGCAAACACTAAATACGATCCATCGAAGTTGGATCGTACTCGTTGGAAGTATAACGTTTGTCCTATGATCTAAGTCAAAACTAGTTTAGCCCAAAGATCTTTTTACTCTCTGGGAAATTACGTCTACAATAAACTAAACAAAATCCTAAACCTATACCCAATGACTAAAAAAGAATGTAAAAAGATAGTTACTCATTGGCTTGGTGGCTTAGACTATGATGGCACTGAAAACATAATTTGCAGGTTAATGTTGCGCTATACATATGCATAAATATATAATATAACTTTTATATATCTAAAACATTCAACACACAATTTCCAGACATTGCACTTAGACACACACACAAACACACACACACACACACACACACACACACACACACACACACACACACACACACACACACACACACACACACACACACACAACTCGACACACTCACAAACTTACTTACAACTACTGTCTGTATATTATGTCTCTTTTCATTGTTCTCATGTTACTTTTGATAATTGTAGTTACTGAACATTTGCATTTTCAGAGGTGAGGACTGGAGATCTGTAACACAGGTTTCGAACCTAGCTCAGACTCCAGCTCTCAACTAGGTTCTGTTTCTATGGTATCTATAATTGTAAGAATACTATTGTACCTTTTTGAGAGAAATAAACTATATTTTATTATTATTATTATTATTATTATTTAAAAAGGACAATTTTAAAACTATTAAATTTGCTGTCATATCTATTTCAAGCTTTGTTCAACTATTGGTTCAAAAATGGGCGTAAACAAAAATAATAAATAATAACTACAAACAATTACACAAATAAATATATTAAAATGTGGAACATAAAAGTGATATGAGAAGAAATAAAATTGTGTCTAAAATCAAAGAAATCACTCAATACCAACCTCCTCTGGCGCAGCTATTCTAATTGAGTTTTAGCCTTTGAACCGAGAAATGCCGTTACTCTGTTCCGTCACACTTCTCACGAATTATTGGCTTAAGGCTCACACAGATCAGGCTCTACTACATCACACTGACGATATCTGGGCATATCCACCGGTCAACGTCCGATTGGTTGACAATTTAAGCTCTCTTGCCTGTTTGACACTTCCCAAGCACTTGACGTGCTCAAACCAGCGCAGGTCGCAATGTTGTTACGCTGCGTAGATGATATTACCTCGTTAGATTTAAGCTAGTTTCGTGTCAGTGGCTAGAAAACACACACAGACATCTTTACGTTGTTTTTCATCTACTGTTCTCTGTTTAGAGTTTTTATTTATTTCTAATGTACTTAAGGGAGAAACATTGGTTTCTGAATCACAGCGCACGCTAGCTCAAAAGTCAGAGTATTCACTACAAGCAGCATTGTATTTTAAAGCAATAAATTTTTTGCTGCTAATGTTTAAAATAATCATAATTAAAATTGTGTACTTCCTAACGTTAATATTATAAATGCGAAAGTGAGTTTGTTTGTTTCGCTTTTTCTACTTAACCGATAATCATGAAATTTCGCACACATACTGACAGGGGCACAGGATAGGACAAATGGTACCTTTCATCCAAAAATATGTCTCTGAGGGAGAGAAACCAATATGCCAAACTAAAAACGAAAATGCATTTTGTTCTGAACAAATAAGTATTGTATTCCTATATACATAGTTATTACAGCAAGGAGGCGTTGACCGTCAGTCGACGACAGTGTACCAACATAACGGAAATGGCAAGACGATAATGGTAGCTGTGTGCACTATACGAAATGATATGCTAATGGACAGTGCTCTGCTTCGACTCGACGTTGTATTATTGTTGGCTAAGATTTGATCTTTGAATGTTGAGACAAACATTGTTAGGACTAGAATAAGCTTCCTTATAAACAGATGAATACATAAGCTTGCTTTTATTGTGAGATACAGGGGATGAGCAATATGGCTAGAGTTCTTGTACCAAAATAGCGCTAGAAAGATTTCGAGAGTGAGAGAGTGAGAGTGAGAAATGTAAAGAACGAAAAGAATTTATTGTATAAATGATTACTAAAATAACACACTAGGCGTAACTAAAAAAGAAAATAATTTATTGCCTACAAAAATATTAACTAGAAACATGTACACCGGTCCCTATACTTGCTCAACTGTAATTATCAAACAACTCGTTATTAGCTAAGATCACAGAAGTATTTAGATTTACCTACATAACTGTCTAGCAATATTTGATATAATTTTAAGAATACCGTCAAACGTATGCGCATTCATGAACGTGAAATAAATTCGTGACTTAATTTTTTAAAATTTTCTTGTAAATGATTTGTAATCTTAGAGAAATAAAGAATTTTTATACCGTAAGAATCGGAAAAAGAAAGATCATGTGTTGATAGAAGAGCTGGTCTAGTAAAAGAAAGATAATAAGTTAAAATGCAGTCTATTCAAAAAAAAAATCAGCATTTGTAGGTAGTTGTATACAAGAAACTAGTTTTTTTAAACGAAATAACATACAGATATTACTGTTATTAATGTTTTGTCAAAATGGATACATTTTTACAATACATGATCAAATTTCACCTGCGTACAACAAGACAGTGATCCATTTCGTTGCTCACGTGAAGCAAGCCATCAATCCTCTACTCTATTATTACATAAAACAGCAGGTGTACAAAACAGAATAATAAAATTAGCAGCAGATACGTCTTCGTGAATTGTCTATATTTCCGTACAAAAATCCAATGTTTCGTTAGGCACTGTTGCGAGATCATACATAATAAATGAAAACCGGCCAGCCAGCAATGAATAATGGTTGGAATAAATCCTAATTCAGTGCATTACATCAGTAAGGCTGTACCAGTCCATGATAATACAGATTTATGAACAAAATAAACAGTTTAGAGAAAATCCCGATTTCATGTCTGACGATAAAATGTTTTGATTACGTGGAAATGTGCTGCAATTTGTGAGGGTTCTTTTATCTCATAGTACATTCAAATATTATTGCTATTTTACAGTTCATACAATTTTATAGATGTATGTGTTGTTGTTCCAGATAAAGTATTAATTTGACGTCTTTAGATCTATTATTGATTTATACTTCAGTAGTCTACGGCCATATACTGCATATTAACTTGCAATTCTTAATCTTTTTAATTAATTGAAGTTTCATAGACAGGAAGAAGAAACAATTTATATCTGAAACAATTTACAAACAAGTTGTTCAAAGCATCGATTGTTACAATGTCCAATATCAAACTATATTAAGATTCCTTGAATGAATCGTTCGTCCATTATGCTCAACTGAAGAGCTACGTAAAACTACTTTCACAGATTTACAAGATTCCTCTTGTGGTTCAGTCAGACGTCTTAGGGTCGACTTTGAGTTCACAAAGTCCCAATACAAAGACATTGCTTATTAAGTTCCAAACTAAAATTATGTTGCCGATTGGAAGATTATGAATTCCGTTAGTTGACAAGTTTTGAGACTTTTAAAGCTTATTAATGTTAAGCTTCTTAAACGTAAAGTATCTCCACAATTTTGTATTTAGAAATTAGTTTTCTAATATTATATCGATAGTAGACTAAGTCTAATATCATAAGCCTTTAAATCAAAAGAAATCTTTTTTCAGTTAAAAGACATTTATTTTCTCAAAAATGAACAGTACACTTACACAAGGAGAACATCAACAAAAATGTCACAGACAAGACTGTTTATATTCTCAGTGACAGTCAAGCTGCTCTTAAGGCTCCGGTGGATTATTGGCTAGGGTGGATTCCGGACTGGTCCTGAACTGTGTTAAAGCCCTTAACAAACTTGGCAGGAAAAACACAGTCAGGCTGGTGTGGGTTCCGGGGCATGCAGGTGTGCAGGGCAATGAGGAGGCTGACGAATTAGCCAGGAATGGCTCGGAGCAACAATTTGTTGGCCCCGAGCCATTTGTAGGATTCTCTGAGAGTACCGTCAAGGCAGCTATGAATGCACATGGCAATGATAAACACAGGCTGGAGTGGATGGCCCTTAGGGGTCTGGAACACTCCAAGAAATTCATTGCAAACAGAGCCACGGGCTTCACCCGGAAGTTCTGCGGGTACAACAAGGGTTTGAGTGAGTAATAATATAATATTCTATAATAATATAATAATATATTCTATAATATTCTATCACATACACACAACACTATCTAGCCCAAACTAAGCAGAGCTTGTACTATGGGTACTAGACAATGGATAAACATACATATATACTTTTTTTTTTTGTAAATACATACATATTATACATAGAAACACCCAGACCAAGACAAACATCCATGTTCATGCACACAAATGTTTGACTTGTGCGGGAATCGAACCCGCGACCTAAGGCGTGGCAGTCGGTTACACTAACCACTACGCCATCGAGTCGTCATATCGAGTTTGGCAAACAATTTGATCTGCAGAGCCTGTGGTGAACGGGACGAATCCATATTACACCTACTGTGTGAATGTGACGCGTTGGCTGGACTAAGGATGGGTCTGATGGGGTTGGCATATCCGAACCCAGAAGACTTCAGGTTTCTCTCTCTGAAGTGTACGCTGCGACTGATGCAGTACATTCATAGGGAGATAGCTAAGGGATAGATCTCGGGGCCGACACAAAAGATCCCACTGGGTCGAAGTGTCGCCGGTCTACACTGACTGGCCCCCGTAACGTAACAAGATAAGATACATAATGAGAAAATGTAATAACATAATAATATAATAAATTAAGTAACTCTGTGATCACAATACACTATAAAGCCTTATGATATATAAAATATTTTAAAAATAAGTCCTATATTCACAATAATCATTTCAATGTTTATTTAGTTAATAGCACAATATGTCATTCCAATCTATATCAGCATTACCACAGCGTGGATGTATGTACGCTGTATAAACAAAACTGAATAAAACCACAATATGTTGTCATATTTATTGTTTAGTTTGAACCAGCTCTAACGCTTACCACCTCTTATTTAAGTCTGTGTTGGAGCACATACTAAAATAAAGAGTTAGTAAGGTAATAAAATAATTGTACTGTATTACATCAAACATTTCTATGTAATAGGTATTACGTAGGTACTGGGGTCAGCTGTACTGCTCTTTGGATGATTACACACTGGATACAGCTATACAGTTGAATTCATTATGCGTAATCAGTTAAAGAGCTGACTGAAATAAGTGACTATATAAATTTATGACATACAATCAATTTAATTGTCCATGTGACTTTCATTAACCAAAGGGGTAACGATACCCGAATGTTATAATCAATTTTAGTATGTACTAAAGCAAAATACCTTGTCTTCGTATATAACTTAAAGATCCAATATTATTTAAAAGTTTTAGGTATAAAAAGAGAAAATATATAAAAAAGTTGTTGTCAGCGGACATTTTAAGACTGCGCCGAGCGTAAGACGCGGTTGGACTGAATGGAGCTCGATATTCAAATTGGCGCGCGGCCGCCATAGTAAAATTGTATGGCAAAACAGCACTTCAAATCCTGAGATGCTTTTTTGATAAATATGTATCTTTATTGTCAACTAATAACTTAAATATTTGGGACGGAAAAATTGTAATATAACTATTTATGTTTCGTTTAAGCTGTAAAATAAGATAGATTTCTACTGTTATAATCTATAAATCACGTAACACGAGCTTACGTTTTTGCATTTTTCGTGCAAATTTACGTAATTCTGTAGGCGAAAATATTAATTATTTTATGTTTTTTACACGGAGTAACTGTAAGCACATCCATTGTTATGGTAAGTGTATATTACATATTTGTATTAAACAAAAAGTGTTGATTTTATTCACTTAACTGTGACTGCCTGTTTTGGCACATTTCGCTCGGCGTAGTCTTAATTACAAATGAGTCATAAAAAATAGCCTACTGGATGTAGGCTATTTTTATGACTTATTTAAGGTTTTCCAGGTATCAAACCAACTCCTCACCTACTCAAAATATGTGTGGCGATGAAGCCGTGAAAACTGCTGTGAAACTTACAGATAGATCTTTGTAATATAAGGTAGGGTTTAGTCCACACCTATATTTTACAGATCCCTTACCACGCATGAGGGCAAAAGCGACTCTTGATCGCCAACATAAATATCGGACTTTAAAATAATTAATAATGCAATTTATTAATAGTGTATTATTACAAACTGAGAAAAATTTATTAACTTTAATTGATTACAATAGATTGGATACGTTCAGGCTTAGATTAAGTATTTATTTATTTGCTTTTGACGTGTTTTATATTTATTCATATTGTCTAAGTTTTGCTTGATCCAAAACATCTAGTTAGTATTGTGAAACTCTGTACATTATAATATATACATACTAGATTTACCCTCGGCTTCGTTCGCGTAAATGTAGGTTAGGTTAGATTGGTGCCAGTACTTTTTTCTGGATGAAAGGTACACTTTGTCCTTTTCTGTTTACCTGGCAACGTGTACGCAAAATGTTATGATGATCGGTCGAGTAGTTAAGACGTGAAAGCGTAACAAATAAACTCACATTCGCATTTATAATAATACTAGCTGCCCGGACAGACTTCGTTCTGTCAAAAGTAATTTTTCTTTTTTATGTTTACTTTATCACTAAGGGGTATAAAAATAGATAGTAGCCGATTCTCAGACCTACTAAATATGCATATAAAATTTCTTAAAAATCGGTCAAGCCGTTTTGGTGGAATATGGTAACTAACATTGTGACACGAGAATTTTATGTATAAGATAGGTAGGATTAGGATTTAGGACGTTTAACAAATACACTATACGCACCAGCGTATAGTGTTTACAATATTTATTTAAGTAGAGTAGAACCATCTACTCTACTTAAATAAATATTGACTCACAGTTCTTCAACATACAATCGCGGCCTTAGCGCTAAAAAAAGGGAAAATCGTTCACACGTCACAGTTACAAAGCCTACAAACTTGAAATTTGTCACGTAGGTATATCGTTTATTTGCTTTATTTCTTTTATGTGGATGCTTGTTAAGGATGGCTTTTCTGACTCTGTAAAGAAGGCAAATAAAGTACCAAGAAACTAATACAAACATTGTAAATAGATTGCGTGTCCTGCTTTTGGCACCTCGCAATTGCCGATGCTCTGAATGTGACATACTGTCGATAGTTTTGTGATAGGCATCATGGGTTATGTAGTTTTGTAATTAAATAGCGAACGTAAATACTACCAAAGTTTTATGTCATATCCGAATATGTATGTATCTTATGTGGGGGCCAGTCAGTGCAGACCGGCGACACTTGGACCCAGTGGGATCTTTTGTGTTGACACTCTCCCAATAACGACTGCCATAGATGTTCATGGCAGCCAGGACCGACGGCTTAACGTGCTCTCCGAGGCACAGAGCAAGCGATAATTGTCAATCAATACGCACATAATTTCGAAAAGTCATATAACTCTCGAAAGTCAGAGCTGCGTGACGTGGGTTCGAACCCGAGACCCTCTGCATTGCAGTCTGTTGGTCTCCCCACTGAGCTATCGCTGCTCCTATCTATAGAATCCGAAGATACTTTTATTTCAAGTTTTAGTTTTATCAAAGTTTGTTGAGCTTAAGTGTTACATAAATTATCTAAAGTTATTTTTTATGATTTCTTGTGGTTCATTGTATTAATATGGGGTATAGTAGTAACTGTACTAATATAATAGAACACTGTCACTAACTGACCGAACGCAAAGTTCTGGATTTGGGATTGGACAGTGTCATCGAATTTTTGTTGTATTCAATTTTCCCTAAAAGCGTTGCGTCGCTAATTATAAGTATAAGTAACCGGTGGCAGCGGCTTGCCTGTATAACATACATATATACATACATAGATTCACGCCTGTTTCCCAGAGGGGTAGGTAGAGACTACGGATTTCCATTTGCTACGATCCTGACACACTTCTCTGGCTTCATTCACTTTCATCACATGCCTCATACACGCCCGTCCGTTCAAGGTGCTCTTAACCTGGCCTTTGTCCAGAACGCCTCCGATCTGATTGAGAAACTTTCGCCTAGGTCTTCCTATTGCGACTGTTCCATTCACTCTAGCCTTATAAACTTTCTTAGTCAGTCTTTCCTCGTTCATTCTTTCTACATGCCCAAACCAGCTTAACATACCCTTTTCTATTCTTATCACTATATCCACTTGCATGCCGCATCTCTCTCTAATCACACTATTCCTTATTCTATCTTTCAGAGTCAAACCACATATATTTCTCAGCGCTCTCATTTCTACAGCATTCATTCTGCTCTCGTGCTTCTTTTGCCATACCCAACTTTCACTTCTATACATAAGTGTGGGCACCAATAGTCCTCTATGAACAGCCAAACGTGCCTTTTCGGATACATTTCGACTGTTCATAAAAGCCTGTATAACATGATACTAAATAGCAGCATAACCAGTGAAAAGTAGTTGTACTTTATGTTTTTTAATATATATATTATTTTAAATATACCAATAGTGAATGTGGCCTACTGTGCATGGTCTCAGGAATTGTAAAAATATATTATTGGGATTTTCTGTCAAGAAATACTCGTTGTGTGTGTGTGTGCACGGAATTAGTCTCGCTCCCTATAAAGTATGACATAAAACTGACTCCGTGGCGCAGCGGTAGTGAATGCGACTGCTGTGCATGAGGTCTCGGGTTCGAATCCCGGGTTGGGCCAAAAAAATGTGATTGGGTTTTTCTGTTAAGAAATCTCAATACAAACCCGGAGATAGGAAGTTGGCGGTGTTAGACATCCCCGTGCCCCGGAAAGCACGTAAAGCCGTTAGTCCTGCGCCTGATCTCTCTCCGGCCGTGTCGGATTATCCGTCCCATCGGATCATGATAGTTAGGGAACAGAGAGTGCACTTGTGTTTGCGCACACACTCGTGCGCTATAATATCTCCTGCGCAAATGGCCAGTCTCCGTTAAGATTGGCCGCCATGACCGAAATTCGGTCTGGAGGACATTATTATTATTATGACATAAACACAGCTACCGAAATGTGCAATATTCGTTTGGGAGAGAGCTTTTGACTTTGTATACGTATGTATATGTGTACATACATAGACAGAGGATGTATGAGTAAATTTTAAAAATTTTTTAGTTTTAAAATACTACAGTTTATAAATGATCTTCATTAAGCTGAAGGTTTAAATGAAAAGAGCGTGACCTGCACTGCAACCATTCATACTCGTTAGTACCGACTGGCACTGACAGCGCCATTACTTGTTTTTTAGATTTAACGAAACAGTACCTCGGTTAAATATTTTAAATTTAATAAAAGAATTTATGTAATTATGTTTTACAAATATTCTTAGAAGAATTTTTGGTGCTTTGTTTTTTATAGCCGGCTTGCGTTCTGGTTTCCATCTCTTGGAAAAGAGACAACTACAATTTGACAACAAAGATGGCAAACAGTTATGTGACCCGTATTTATATAAGAAGACCCATGGCATTGCAAACGATCATCATAACGACTTCGGCGTATGATTGTTCGCAATTCTATAGGTATCGCTTGCGTGACGTCTTCCTCAGGAAGAAGGAAGTAAAAAGCATATGAAAGCTTTTTGTTTATATCATCCTACTTGAATTTATTTGATATCAGAGATAGGTATGCAAGTTTTAGAAACTCTTAGTCGTCTGACGACTAGTTATTATCCATACATCGGCGTCCTGTATTAAACCAAAAAAAGAAAACACATAATTCGCACCCTTAATAAAACAGAGACTTATCTCAGTATTTTGGATTAAACAAATTTGAACTCTATTGCAAAGATTCAACACAAATATAATATTAGAATTTAACATATACAATTAGAGTTCAAATTGCCTTACTTTCAAATTTCGAGTTAAGTCGCTGTTTTATTAAGAATGCGATATGTAGGTGCATAATATAGCATAATGTTGTTATATCCTCGAAGTGATAGGCTGATCGCTATATACTTACCCTGAGTTGTTTTGCTACTAAGCGCGTCGACAATTGGCGAACGCCCGCGCCGACCACTCTCACACCTTGTAGCTCAGATGACACCACTCGAACGCTCAGTCTGCATTGATACCATACAAAATGTATGCAGAGCTTCGTTTACAACTTGTGGCGGTCATTAGTAGGTTTACTGAGGCCGCCACCTGCGGCCCTGTATAAGGCAGCATTAAAAATTACATAAACACAATCGGGCGAGGCGTTGAGAGTTAAGGCGGCTAATGAAAGTATCGGATAACCGCATAAGTAGCCGGGACCTGCAACCTTTTAACGATCGTTGACTAGACTGTATGGATGGTACTCTAGGTAGGTATCAGAACTATAATACTACTATTTATGTGGTTAACCTGCCAGTTGTTGAAATGGCAGAGATGATTTTGAAACTTTTGTCTGTCTGACGTCAGGCCGCTGCCGCTCAATAGGTATATCCACTGTAACAACAATTTTAACATTTTGTATTGGAATAGCTGAAGTCTTGAGAAAAGATATTGGATATTAAAAATAAAATACATTCTGAGTCTCATATAACAGCTAGTTATTTAAAAGTATCACGAGAATCGTAATGTCAGCGCATGCATTCGCAAGCTTATTTCCTCGCAACTAAATCTCGATTCACAGTTATGTTTCACAACACAGAATATCGTAGCGTGTCCATTACAGCGCCAAACAACAGTAACTATTCCGGACATGTCCTCAAACATCGGCCAAACTCGTGGTTTGCATTTAAACTTTATCGATCAAACTTTATCAATTGTCCGCCCGATCTTTAATGTGCTGAACTACTATAATACAGCAGAGCAGTGCTCTATGAAAGCAAACAATTAACGTACGTTTATTTTAGTAATCTTCTTCTTCTTTTCGTGTGGTTAGTGGCCAATCTGTTGTCAAGATTTGTTCAAGCCGCCCGTAGGCCTCTGAAATGGCTTAACGACTGCTGTCAATTTGGCAACAACCGGGACCGACTTTTTACGTGCCCTCCGAAGCACGGAGACGCTCAGATGAAATATCACTAAGCGGTCACCCATCTTTAGGCTGCCGCACCCAACGTTGCTTGACCTCGCTATTAGTTTTACAATTTTATGAATGATCTATAACAGCGATAGTCTAGTGCCACGCATAGGTTTCAAACGTTATCTCTGTGTATTAAATAGTTAATTATTCGCTTTAACGGTGAAGGAAAATATCGTGGGCAAACTGCATGTCTGCAAGTTATCCATAATGTTTTCCAAGACATGTGAAGTCTGCCAATCCGTACTGGGCTAGTGTGGTGGACTATGGCCTTACCCTTTACATCCTGAGAAGAGACCCGTGCCCTGTAGTGGCACAGTTTAATACAGGTCTAGTATACAATAAAATATTATTGTATTCTTATTTAGTATAAAGATCACAGAGCATAACCGAACAAATGTGACATAAGAAATAATAAAAAATCCAGTAATTTATACATTACAATGCTAGTTCAAGATACACGTAGAAGCAAATTTTAAAACAAAAGCCTAATTAGTTGCTACTTTGACCAAAGTTAATAACAGCACTTTATATTTTAAAAATAATTGAATCCTAAAAAGTAACAACTTGGTAACATGAACAGTTTTTCACAGCAGCATCGCATACGCTGTAAAGCTCGTTTAGCTAGTAATCATGATGGATAAGGGTGAAATATAGCCTCAATTGTGAAGCTCTTACCTAGCGGGCCAGATTCAAAATATGCACATACGGATTATCCTAATGAATGTTACAAACCTGTTTCTATACTAGTATTGAGTCGGTACATTAAAATATTAAATAAAGATTAACAAATGTATCTGATTAACAAACTTTTGGTGTTCTTTGTGTCCGTTGTTTGAATATTTGTAAAGACAAGAATTCTTCAAAGTTCGAGAGATGTCGTTACCTAAAAAAATAGATATACGACATTATGTTCCTTTTTTTCATGGTTGTTTGCTTGTTCAAGCATTCAAGCAGTTATGCTATAAGCAGATACCAGTTTTACTAGTTTGATAGCTTGTGGCACTCAAAATTTAATTCACGTTGCATCTAATTCCGTTTAATGGAACCAGAGTTATAGTGCATAGTGTGATTTGCGTAAATGACTTTGCGGGCGCATAGCGAACGTTGGTGGAGTCGAGGAGGAGGAGTCGAGGGCATAATCGAGTAGGTACTATAAAATGTTACGTCGTTATTTTTCAAACTTTATTTTTGATCGATTATGTAGAATAAAATAATCGTTTTTATTAATGTTGTCTCTCTGTCCATCTACTTCTGTCTGTGGGTCTATGTAAAAATTTACTTGATGTCGAAACAGGTATTTACTAGATTATTACAGAAGAGCTACATTCTAGAGTAGTAGAGTCTCGCTGATTTCAGCATGAATGGGCCGGCTCGACCGGGGAAGGACTACCCTCTCACAGAATATCGACGTGAAATACCAGTATCTCTGTTGTGTTTCGTTCGATGAGTGAGAGCGCCGGAGGCCTAATAATCCCCCTCCACCTTTCTCGCTGCTTCTCCTTCCCACTTCCTTTCCAAAAGGGTCGACAACGCGCAAGTGATGCTGCTGGTGTTGCAGGCGTCTTTAGGCTACCACTTACCATTAGGTGGGCCGTAGCTTATTTGACAAATCAGTTGTATAAAAAAAAATTACATGCATCTGATTTCATGCAGGCAAAATATTAAAAAAAACAACGCATAGTGGTCGAAGCAACCATTTTTTATAGTTACGAACGAAACGATTCGACACTGACAATTTTTTATAATACATCAAGTATTATAAAAATTTAGAAGTCACTGATTTATTACTACTATTAAATAAAGTACTTATTCTTTAAGCAGGTATTATAAAGGTGTCTTAGAAAATTCAACATTAAGATTAAATCTGTTGGTCCATCATAGTCTATGTCATGTTATTTTTGTTTCAGTAGCTTTTGTGCCGACATAGGTACACGAAGGTTACTCTAAATTAAAATACACCTTCAAGGGTAAGTAAAATTAATTATAAACTACCCACATTTACGCGAGCCTAAAATAAATCACTTAAGAACAGCAATGCCTGCTATATATAAACAAAATAAATTTAGGCGCTTATTTTGGTACCGGTGGCTATACTGGCAATTTACTGTGTTCTGCCATCTAATCTCATAATTCAAAACATAATCTCAGTGGGCCCTTATTTATAATGAGAAGATTAAAAATTCCCCTGTAGTAATTGCTTAGGCATTTAAACCAGATTCCCTTTAGGGGCAGTTCAAATTTGGTTCGCCTTTGATTGTTTAACGGACGGACATCGTCTGTTTATTATTTTCGAAGGTAAATGTAACAAATTACTTGAGATTTTAGATACTGATTTGTGGAGAAATGATAGATGAAGTATCGTTCTAGTGAATATGGGCTGTGGAAGGGGCAAATAAAAGGTTCCTTTGAAAAAGTTTCTGTGAGTTTTTACTATCTGCGTGGCAATGAGTGAGTGCGATGCGTGGTAGTGGTTCGTGATTTTTTGCTGTTAAGTCGAGAGTCCTTTGTTCGTTATTCGTTATTTGGTTCGCTAAAAAGATCAGTGTACATTTAAGGCGGCACAAGAGTACATAATTGTACGCTTATTCCAAAACTGTCATTATCCAAAATTTTGTAATATCGAGATTTGAACACCATCAATCCGTGTTAAATTTCAAACTACATGTCTACATTGACACTTTCTTAAAATTTTAAAACTTATCGTTAGATAGCAATAATCTGTTCCGCCACTAAACAAAATTCCCCGCCGCGCGCAGTGATAGAGTGACTCTTAAAAATAGAAAACCTATCGCCCGTTTAAAAAGGTACCATTATTGAGTGACGAACCGTCACTTTAGTGATTAATCCAGTTTTTCGTTACTCTCGTTGTTAGTAGTTATAGTATCTTACTGCCAAAATGTCTTTTTTTTAGGTTCACATTTGCTGTACGGTTACTTTATATTTAGTAAGTAGTTAGATACAATAGTGGCACTTTTCGTTTAGTGTCAATATAGCGCTAAAATGTTAACCTTTATGTGAGTTGTTTGTTAAGATGAACAGTCATTCTACGATTAATATCAGTGTTGCGTTTAATAGATTTCATCAAAGAATAAATAAAACTGAGTTATTATAAAAGTGCCACTTTTGTTCTTGTTATAAGTCAAGTAATTAATGTGGCTATTAGTCTAAAATGAACAGCGTATTAAATTACTGATTACTAAACGAATTAACGGTAAATACTCAAATCTTCAACCTGTGTTTGTTTGTCATATCGCAAGATTTGGTTTTATGTAATATTCGAAACGTTAGAATGAAAATCAAATAAATAAATACAAGTAAAAGTCAAAGCACACTAATCCAAAATGGAATTAGAGCTTTAAATTTTGTGTCGTACAGTATATTTCACTTCTGCTCCTATTGCTGTAAGAGCCCACTCCGCGCTTGAAGCGCGCACATCGCGCTTCAAGCGCGGCGTAGGCACATGTTTAAACTTTTGAAATATATTGTACGACACACGATCTAATGCTCTGATCCAAATGACAAGTTAATTACTGGGTTGAAGCAGTGAGGTTGCTGTGTGTTTTGACCTTATCCGGTCAAAGTTGATTTATTGTAATGTGTAGTGATCGCAAAAACCTAAGACCTATTTAGCTTAATTATAAAGGATTAGATTTCGGGATCTTATTTTTTTAGAATTAATGTACACACGAAATTTGTTTGTTCGTATTGATATATTTTTGAAATCATCACCAATTTTTATTTCTGTGTAGTAGGTACATTACTTTAACACAGCCAGCTAGAAAACGAGGTAAAGCATACAGTGTTAATGCTAAAAAATCAGGGGTTCCATTTTAATAAAAATACTGATGGAGATATAGTTTAGACTTTCTGATATAAGAATAATAAAATTTGTCAAAGAAGATAACAGAGATATGAGAATATTTTACAAGACTTCGTACATAGAGTATCGATTTTTTAAATAGAACAATGTAGACAGACATGCTCTAGGCGTACTGTTAACAACGTGGGGTTTCCTTTCCTTAATGATACAATACTGGAACTAGCTTTGAGAAAAAATAATGACTTAAGATTATTAATTGATAGTAATTTGATACCACGTTATTATGCAGAGTTGTTTTACCGAAATATTTTTTGATTTTCTTTTTATATTGTCTAACAGTAAAACATTCTATTATATATTTTAAAATGCTTTTTAATGATTACTGCATAGGGTAAACAAGAGATGTAAGTCTAATCATGTGAATTAAAATGAACCGAAAGATGCAAGTCTAATCAATAAATTTTTCGTATGTGGTGTAATAGTACGACCAGTAGTGATAACGAGGAGCGTAAGTTTTTTCTTTCATTCTCCAATCAAAGACTGATTAGAATGTTGAACAGAAGTTACCTCATAGAGAGTTTAGTCTGATTGCTTAACAACAGATACCTAATTAATATTTAGACTTTTATATCTGAGAGTATGTTTGGTTTTCAAATAAAATAAGGTTATTTATTTAATTAAACAGAAAGTTAATTTGCTTTGTTTCTATTTTGTTAAATATTTTTATGCGGATGTCCTTTTGTTTCATTGGTCCTATGACAATACCCGTTGTATATCATGCAACGTCTACTTTATAGTGCAAATATTTTATTTTTATTATCAGTACCTACTTTAAATAAATAATAATATAAATTATTAATTCATCGTTGTAATACATTTAAAATTTAGAATTTCCATTCAAAAGTAGGCGTAAGGCGATATTTGGTGAAAAATATTTTAAAATAACGTAATACTGACAATATAACACAAATAATGTAAAAACATTATTTTTTTATTAATATATATTTATTTTTTTGCTCTTAGATTCAAGAAGTAATGTCAATCTTATTCTTATCATCGAATAATGAAATTGTTCAAGATTTTCTGTTTATTATACAAATTCCCTCAAAGAAAATTAATTTCTGCTCACCTCACAAATTAAGATTTTTGGATAGTGTCAGTAAAGATTTAAACGTGCGATATTTTTTAAATACCACGATGAGTTTATCCTGTCTACTATTTAGATTACTGGTATAATGAAAAGCCTCCTCCATCATACAAAAATGTATTAGGTATATAGAATATTATAATTATTTCGCTTGTCAATTTGCGTTTCCGTTTATCCTATTCATTTAGAGGAATCTGGTTGTAAAGAGCACCGTCGTTTTGCCATCAAATGCTGATATTACTATAGTGACATGGCAGTCCTCATTGTGAGGGCTCTAAGATATGCCTCACTTAATAGCCGTTTAAAGAATTCAAGATTGCAAGAGAATGGAAACAAGAATGCTATAAATAAGTTCTCATTGTTTCAGATAGCCAGTGTAAAACCGATTCATTCGAAATCACATGAAATCACACTTTCACATCACTGTGAAATCACCTTCGCTCAGCAAGTTCAGCATCAAATGAATTAAGAGTGTTTCGTCGACAGAACACTTATGATATTAGCCCTGTTCATAAACTTCTGGGTACGAGCCTCTTCTCAGACTGAGAAGGGTAAGGCCATAGTCCACCACGCCGATACCGTGAGTGTTGGCAGACTGCTCACAACACATCTTAATTTAATTAGTAAAAAATAGCTAACTCGACAATTTTCTTGCACAACCATTCTACGATAGTTTTTTTTGTATAGGTACTCTAATGTATTGTCAAGTTAGTTTAAACTGTTGGATCTCCATATATAAGTTCATAAATAAACTGCTGAAACAGAGATGATATGGACAGATCACCGCTGAGCCTATGAAGAGTGTCTACAGTTGCTGGTATACATACTGGTACCATTCCAGAAATGTAGTTTTTACCATAGGAACGCGAACCGGCCTAGATCGGTTAACTAAGCTAGCTTATTGGCAAATGCACTGCACAGTACCAAAATCGGTATCATCGTGCAGTTGCCAAGAATATGTTTACCAGTTGAACTTATGTCAATTCGCTTTGTTACTCAGCTGCCTCTAACCTGAAGGAAAATGGGATAGTGAATTGTATCCTTTATACGATAATTCTTAACTGTGTGTGAATATAGAAATACTCGTCAATTTCAAAAGCACAGTTGGCACGTAATATATTTTGTAGAATAGAAGATCATGTCCAAAGGTTTACATGTTCTTCAAGTACATGTAAACCTTTGGACAAAAACGTAGATTTATCAAATATCTTCCCTTATCTATCCCTTACCTTTGCATTATCCAGTGTAATATTAAAATTTTATTGATAGCTTTCCAAGCAACTTAATATCGATATCGATTTGAATTATATTCTTTTATCCTATGAATAGAGACTTATTGAAGGGTTATTGACTTTCCTACTGATCATTGTTGTGTCTATATATACTTAATTAGTGAGTGCACCGAGTATGAGTGCGCCGATAATTGTGGGACAAAAAATGGGTGGATCAAAATTAGTTGTTGATTATGGGTGTTCTTTGTGCCCGTTGTTTTAATGTTTGTAAAGTTTTCTGCAACAGAAGCAAAGATGGTTGTGTTATTTAAAATTAAAACAATGTTTATAGAGAAATGTTTAAAAGAGTTTGTTTTCAATCCACGTACAAACTCGGCTTTAGATATTCAAATATAAATATTACATAATGTCTTTTTTGTATCAGACGTATACAGGTATTTTTTTTATTAAATTTAATAACATTACTAAGTTTAGCTTAAATTGAATTTGACCTAAATGTAATAACGTCTTGAATTAGTTTAAAGGTTTTGGAAACCACTTTGAGAACATTTTCTAATCATATACCTAAACTTAGTTATAAATTGAGTTAAAGCGGCAAGCTCGTAAATATACCTTTAAAAACAACGTTTTTTTAATTCCAGAAAAAAGATGTTTCGTTTTTATTTGATGGCAAAATACAGTTAAATGTAATTATGTTATTTTTATTCAAAGTGCTTTACAAAAGTATTCTTTATCACAATTTCAATTTAAATTACATCGTAGGTAAGAACGTTTCTACAAAAAAGTGTTTCTTGAATGCCTAAATTAAGAGCTTTAATTTGAATTAAAATAGCATTTAAAAGGTCTGAAATGTAAAAACTTTTTTATTCTGTGGATGAATGTCTACGACGTTAAAACAAGTTTGTGTCTAATCACGGATTGTACCGATAGCGCAATAGTTATTGTAAGGAACTTGCCATTGCCGATGAGATACGTGTTGCGGGTTCAGTATGTAGGCACATTTCAACTATGTTACCTCAATATTTTAGATGTAGGTACTTACGACCTCAATTGTACAATTTAATTGTGCTGAATTATCATTCGATGTTTTTACTTACTTATATATTTCTGTTTACATGTGTGTATATGTGTATGCTCACACATGCTTATTATTGTGATATAAATACAGATAATTATAATAAAGAAAGCATTCTGAACACGCAATCGTAGTTTTCACTACAGATACAAAAAATATCATTTCTGTCATTTAAGTGCACAAAAGCCTGCATGTGCACGTTGCACATGCAGGCTTTAGTTATAATCTACATAAATGCTATAATATTGTGTACTGCTACCATGCTTGATTTCTTGATAATGTCTGATATGTTTATATACTGTCCCACTTGATAGGGAAAAGGAAAGAGTTTGAGCCCACGACGCATAGTTTTATTTTAGAGAAATTTGTAGATTATGCTCAATGGAAGCAAAACCATCTAAAGCACACTCACACTGGTTAATTATAAATAAATTTAATAAGTTGTGTAATTATCTAGTTGTCTGATGTCGCTCGCAATAAACAAACCATTAATCAAACATGTATCTCGAACTTTCTGTAGTCAACATGTCCGCGAGTGAGTAATTACTATTCCTAATCATAAACAGAGCGCAATAAAACAAAAGCTGTGAGTACAAAGTTAATAGTGTACTTATAACCACAATTTGGTTGCTCTTAAATATTAAAGTGGTGTTAAATTTTACTCGTTTGCTGCCTCCATGAGACGAATAACTAAAATTTGTTGAATGCCCAGTTGTGAACACATCGGGGCTTACAAAAGTTCCAAACTAATTTGCCCATCCATTTTAATTACGAGTTCATTTGTTGGGTATTCGATCGTCGATTTAGAGTCGCTGCGAAAACATCAATAGCTGTTATTCATAGATATGATTAATTAACATAGATATGTTATAGTGCGTTCTATTGATGCGCAAATTTGTTTACAAATGAGCAATTGATAAAGCCGATTAATTTTTTAAGGTTGTATAATAATAATTATTGTTTTCACATAAGGTCTATAGTCTCACGCCCATGTCCCGAATGGGCAGGCAGATATGTATTTCTTTGATATTTCTCTAGCTAGTTTTAAGTTCCACATAACAGGCGCGAGCCTGTTGGCATCTAGTACAGTACCACACTCCGTGCTGCTATCGACAATTACTCGGTAGAAAAACGAATACCAAATTGCCCGCCGCGGAAATCGATCTAAATGTCATCCACAGCTATCGCATACACTACCACTGCGCAAGCGAGGCGCCTATATAGAATTCTTAATTCATATTATATGCTAGTTATTTCAAGTCATGTTTAGGACGTATCGAATTATGCATTGTGTCTAGACACATGTGCCTGTAAGCCGATTTAAGAATTAAGATTGTTTGGTAATCATCACGATAATTCTATCAACACAAAGAACTTTTTTTTTCTTATATATTATTAATATACGAAGTTTGCTAGAATTATGGGTACTATGTACTTATATTTTTGTTAAGTAACCAGCGCGAACATGGCTGCTGAAAAGTATTTGAACCGCCGCGCGGTGTCGGTTTTAAGTCGTGTATTAAGTCCAGAGTAATAAAATCCGCTTCCTCGTAGGTGCCGTAGTTTGCGCTTATGTTTGCGGCGAATTATGAGGAAGTCTGGTATTCAATTCCCAGATCAGATGAAGTGTTATCAGGATTTTCAGCATATATGCTGAAAATGTACATTAGACTCGTTCCCTATACATACATATATGTACAGTCACCTGTAATAGTGCATGGATACTTTAAGGTCCTAAATCCTGTAAACACTCGAATTAGAATGAATATTAATGAACTACATAGATGGCGTTGTTTTATAAATGTTTCAACGCGTACTTATTTTAACAAATAGGTGAAAGTTATAAGAAATAAGCAGATCTAAATAACTTCGTCTGCTTCACATAAGAGAACTATCCTCGTTTTTACAAAATTGTTCATTGATGCTCCGCTCCTATTGGTCGTAGCGTGAGTTATATAGCCTTTCTCGATAAATGACATATTGGACTTGGTGTTTTTATTCAAAATTGTGAGAGGAGTTATCGACTCCCCGAATTTATTAAGCAGAATAAATGTAAATGTGCCCTCTAGACTCCCTCGAAATCCAATTGCACCGCTCGTGGCACCACTTAGGAAAACTGAGTTTGGTAGATACTCTGTGATCCCGCGTATGTGCCGACCACTGAATGGATGCAGCGCGTCAACGGACATTCACTTTAACTCGCTCGCCACCTTCCGAAAGGGAGTTGGCTAGGAGGTATTTAACTTAATTTAATTTAATCTGATTTTATTTACCACTTTTTTAAATTATGAATTCTTGTATTAATTAATGTATTTAAACTTATCTAACCAACACCTAAAAACTACCACCTATTACACACACAATGACACACATACAGGCATGAACACACACATTTACACTAACACACACATCCACACAAAAACACACATATACACACAAAAACACACACATACACACACTTACGCACACACACATACACACACACACACAATCATACACTCACGCATTCACGCACTCTCACTGCTCAATGTTAACTAAAACGTACTAGTTTCACTCAATACACGCTCCACCTATTCAGAGTCTGGAGAGGCTGGTAATCTGTAATACAGGTCTCCTAGTACAGACACCAGTCCCTCACACAGATTGTACTATATTATGAATAATATGTAACTAGATACCTACTATTGTCTTGTTTTTGTAAAACTGTGTGAGAGAACAAATAAAGTTATTTGTATTGTATTGTGTTGTATTTATTGACGTGTTTGATTATTTGATTTATTTTTATTTTTATTTTTGTTATATTAATCTTTAATTTGGCATTATAATTGAGTGTATTAAATTTCAAATTGTTAATTATTATTTATTATTGTAATTTATTGAATTATTTCATCTTGTTAAGTCATGATTTTAATTTATTTTGATTTTATGTAATTTTTGATAAGGTATTTTATAATTTATTATTCTTAATGTATTTATTCAAATGTTGTATCACTTTTACTATGATATATTTAAAGTTGGTCTAAATAACCTTTCTGATATACACACCGCATACTTCTTTCTTTTAGGTACTTTTATTTCTAAGCTCATTTAATTGTGCATGCAGTAACTGCCTTAAAAGGTTACGCAACCAACTAAAATCTGTTATCGTATATTTTTTTTTGTATTGATGTTGTAATCACTGTTGGTCCTAAATAAATAAATGGGCTATCCGACACTAATAGAATATTCCAATTCAAACCAGTAGTTCCTGAGATGAGCGCGTTCAAACAAACAAACAAACTAACAAACTCTTAAGCTTTATAATATTAGTAAAGATTATAATCTCAACCAAAAATACACAGGGACAGAATAATTTTTGCGTACGAACAGAATAGCGAGTCATCTAAAGTATCTTTAAAATAAACTAAAATACATAGATTCACGCGTGCTCCCAGAGGGGTAGGCAGAGACTACGGATTTCTATTTGCTACGATCCTGACACACTTCCCTGGCTTCATTCACTTTCATCACATTCCTCATACACGCTCGCCGGTTTAAGGTGCTCTTAACCTGGCCTTTGTCCAGAACGTCTCCGATCTGGTCAAGAAACGTTCGCCAAGATCTGCCTCTTATCACTGTTCCATTCACACTAGCCTTATAAACTTCCTTAGTCAGTCTTTCCTCGTCCATTCTTTCTACATGCCCAAACCAGCTAAACATATCCTTTTCTATTCTTGTCACTATATCCACTTTCATGCCGCATCTCTCTCTCTTATCACACTATTCCTTATTTTATCTTTCAGAGTGACACCACATATGTCTCTCAAGGCTCTCATACCATTATAAGTTTAAAAATTCATTTGTAATACTTTGCTTCTTGCTTTACCCTGGACAGTGTTCTTTTTTTAAATAAACTATTGTGAATAGAGACAAAAAAAATGTTTCAAGTAAATTTATTACTTCTTTTTATTTTATAGAAGTGCACCGCCATCTATTACGATATAAATAAACTGCTTAACAGTTCTTGCTTCGATTGCCGGCAGATGGCGTCTATTACCGGCTCATACTATTTTAGTGTTGAAATAGGTATGCATTTTTGCAATCCATTGTACATGATGCAATGTGAGTATAATGCGTCTCTACTGATTTTTGTACGTATATTATACAAGACTGCAAGAGTGCCGTAGTGGTTTTAATGGTCGTCTAACCATTGACACTGCGCCGATTGTTCATTTATTTAATTTACGTAATTGTTGTGGGTTTGATCCCCACACAGGACAATAATTGTGTGATCAAACAAATAGTTGTTCCGTGTTTAGGTGTTGTGTGTCTTGTAAAGTCTCCCGCGACACAGGATTTATAGAGAGGAGGTTAGCTTTAAAAAAAGCCTAGTTAAATTCCAATGCAGAACATTTACGTAAACATAAGCAATACTAAATAATGAATGGCACCCATACGAAATCAACAAGAGTCGTGTTGCATTAAAAAAATTGAGAGCAACACTGATTGCAAGTTTACATTATACGGCATAGTTGTATCATATTACTGGAGGCGTTTCACTCGTACAAACGCTACACAGAACATTAATTCTGTTAATGAACTGCACTGGAGCTGTGTTGTGGCGAGGAAACGCGAACATTACCGCAACATCCACTTCCGTCTTATTATCGCTAATGACGTAATTTACTCTTTTGTCGTCGCACAATAGAATGTGGTTGCCGCGACAAATGTCATGTTAATAATCAGACGGTCACAAATTATTGAGATACAGATGCCAGGCTCTATAGAAGACGCGATTATATCGATTCATTCATAGATATGTGCTGCACAAACATACAGCGTGTGAGTAACAGAAAGGTGTGCTCATATTGGGTCCGTAATGTACATATTATTATATCTGAATAATAATCTATGTGACCTATACCCGGCTCAAGACAAATGGTTTTATATTTATGACCATTTCAAACATTTTATTTATTAATTATTTAAACATCGCAAGCGTTACATCATAATCATAATTGCGACTGGTTATTTTCAGGTTCACGGAGATCATCAAGTTAGCCATTAGTGTAGTTTAAGTATCGACTAGAATGTATGATATTGATAAGTCGGAAAAAAAGAAAAAGGTATACCTTAGTGAAAATTATGTATAGATTTAATTGTTTATATATTTCTTATTTGTTAAGATCGTCAGTTATTGGATCAGAGTGAATCGATACGATCACTCGGTCGTGAGACTATAAACTGCGTGTAACAGAAAGATGTGATCATATTTAAAGGTAAGGTTTTCCACTGTACTACTGACCTTTAAACGACGAGTGATCGTATTGGTTCACTCTGATCCAAAACTTGACGTTCTTAACGAATAACATATATATATATACAATTAGATCAGAAAAATTATGAAATAAATTTTCTAATCAGTAAGTATGCGAAATATCCAATGTACCGATTGAAGTCATTGCGATTCTGTAAAATGTTTACGTTTAAAAAACATCACAAAAATAGAATCTAGGCCCCGGCGAGATTCGAACTCACGATCTCCTGTTTACTAGACAGGCGCTTTAACCAACTAAGCCACGGCGCCTACCACGGAATAAACGATATTATGTAAAAGCATTCATAGTACATTTGAGTATAATACTTAATACAAATAAATAAAATTTAAGTCTGTTTGTAATATCAAAATAACAGCGTATAAATGCGTATAAAAGTATATACGGTACTTATATAAAAAAATATATATTTAAATTTGTTTCTATGCCCCACCGATTGTCTTGCATTCTATCCCTACACAGCACAGCACGTTAAAAGAACATAGAAAAATTTAAGAAAATTATTTTTGGATAAGACGATTGCTTACATGACGGCATCAGTGCAGTGTTGCATGTTATATTTTCCTATAATTTAAGAAGCACAAAAGGTCAATGCATAATGTACCTATTAAGCATGTAATGTGTTCTTTGCTTACTAATTAATTAAAAGTTCGCTTCGTCTCGTAGCACCAGATTTTAAATAATATCTTTACCTATTTTTAACCAGGTTTCTTTCATATATAGGAATTCTAGTTTCTGCCCGCGTTTTAGCTGGCTCAGGAATAGTACTGTTTTCCTGGATACAATGTACCCTATGTTCTTTTCTGTCCTGACAAAGTGTATGCAAATTTCATGATGATCGGTCAACTATATAAGGTGAGAAAGTGTAACGAACAAGCAAATTCACATTCGCACCCTAACTAATCGTTTTTAGACTTTTGCGATTTGTACGCATACTAACTAAAATCCTAACTAATATTATAAATGCGAATGTGAGTTTTTTTGTTTGTTACACTTTCACATCTTAAGTCCTCGATCGATCATTATGAAGAAAATATTGCAATCGCAAATAATATTAGTTAGGACAACGTCTTGACGTCCGTTAGAAATTTTATATTTCAAATCGTAAAATGTAAAAAGGGTAAGAATATGACGTGTACTACATTTTGTAACAGTCGCGCTGGTATTAAAAGTGGAGCACGGGATAGCGCGGGTCATTCCCCGAGCGAGCAAAGTTGTGTGTCGTTTGTAAGTTTATGCGGCCTGTTCCCACAGGCGACGCCATTGAAACTTGTTATGAGATAAAATTGTTCTGTTTTATGCTCTTAGCGGTTACGGAACGCGAATAGTGTAAATAAAACTTTAGTTTTTTCTTGTGGTTTAAAGGGTTTTATTGTGTGCCAGTAATTTGTTTAAAATCATTATTTAATATAATATCTTTGCAGACGAAATAGCGACTTTGTGTACAATAATAAAATATGGAATATGTTACTTTCATAGTAAGTCGACAGTTTGATCCATAAAATTATGTTATTAATAACTAAACTTGTATTGAAAATTCAATAAATAAGTAGCGCGATAGATATCAAAATTAAAAATAATCTAAAATCGAATTTGTTGTCCGTTTAAGATTTGTTATTAGAAACCAATTGTTTATAATTATCGCACTCCCTATTCAAACCGCGATAGTTTAAGAACGTACAAAAATTGTAGTATTGTCGTATTTACGACAATTACCTTTTTTAGCTGAAACGAGGGTCCAACACCCTTTCAAGTAACGATCGCTTGATTGTATTCAACTGTCCTGTAATGCTGTTTACTTTTAGTATGGTTAACATTTACACTTTTTGAGTGACTAAACTAGAGAACGTTTAAACTAACATTTGTTTCTCGATAAGGTTAAAAACCCATTTGTAAATTTGAATCTCCGGGTTACTTAAATGAAACTCGCCAAAGTGTACTGCACCACTGAATTTATTACTCGATAATGGACAATATACACTTTAAACAAAGTTCAACAAAATATGTTTTGTTCGAGCTTATATACCCTGGCGTGGAACGAAACCATATCGCGATCTAGACACACGGTACAACGCCATCTATCGAGCTAGACTATAAACTTTTACTGCAATACTGAATTTGGACACGGGGTTCTTAATCATGAGCGTGAAGTTCTAACATGGCGGAGTCAGGGACGATACATAATACCGAATTGAGTTAGAAACTAGTTGAAAGCAAACCCGAATAACAAATGTGCGTTTAACAATTTTATAGTTTATACCATTTTATCTATAGTGTCCTTCCTACTTTAACCTACGGAGCGCAGACAAGGTCATTAACTAAGACTCTGAAGTCCGACATCAGGGTCTGCCAAAGTGCCATGGAGCGCAGTATACTCGGTGTTAAGCTGATAGATAAGATCAGAAATACGGTACTGCGCTCCCAAAATAAGTTTAAGAATGTGGGCCAAGCTGCTGCCGAGATCAAATGGAACTGGACTGCTCAAATCTGTCGCATGTCTGAAAAAAAGTAGGCAAAAATTACCATAGACTGGGCACCAAATTACAAACGGCTCCACGGCAGGCCCAGAATGAGATGGCGGGATGAATTGGATGCGTTCAACCGGGATTGGAGATAATTGGCGCTGGACAGAAAGAAGTAAAAACATCAAAAGGAGGCCTTAGCCTTGCAGTGGGACGGTACTGGATAAAATAAAATAAAATACCATTTTATATACAACGACACTGATTGTCAATTATCGCCTGCTCCGTGCCTCGGAGAGCACGTTAAGCCGTCGGTCCCGGCTGCCATGAACATCTATGGCAGTCGTTATTGGGAAAGTCAGTACCCTCTAATATCCTGACACTGGTCTAGCCTTAGGGTATCGTTAGCCTTCGGGTTGCGGAGGTCAGGTGGCAGCCGCTCCGTGTAAAAACTGATATCCAGTCAAATCCGGTTAAACTAGAATAGCCGACCCCAAGTGACTTGGGAATAATAAAGGCTAAGGGAGAAGGAAAATACAACGACATCTTTTTACATGGTTTCAAAATGCAGTGGATGTCCTGGTGTTTGTAATCTAGGATAAAAATGATTTATCATTATGTTGTTAAAAAGACACCTAATTATTTCACACACAAACAATGCATTACTCCACAACGTTTGATCACATACAAACACAGCTCTGCAAAACTAATATCAATACAATCAACGTTCCCGCAAACTTAATTTTCATAATAAAAGCTTTACCTCAAACGGGAACTTCAATTCACAAAGCAATCAACGCGGTTAATTTATGACGTAAACAGTCACTATTTCCCGTCGGGAGCCCGTTTGGATAGTTTTACACAAACGAAGTAAATTACTTTAGGCAACAACTGGGGATTGTAACTGAGGCTAGATATGGCTAGATGCAGGTACTTGTATTCACACGTTTATAGATCGACGCTCACTGATGAAGTTGTTTTGTTAGTTATGAAGAGCGTTCTTCGAAAGTACAAAACGGATGGCTTGCGTTGTTCGATGTTCAATGCCGTGTACCTGAATTGTTTAGAAACATTTTAGCGTAACAAACATGGCATGTATAGAGTTATTGAAATGTAGTTAGTTGAAAAGCGCAGCTTCCAGAAACCAAGCTTTATAGTATTTTAACTGAGCGTTTGCCAGAACAAGCGATGAGGAAAGCGTTATCGCTTGTTCTACGTAAACAACAGTATCTTACAAGAGCCCATTGTTGCTAAATATTTAGCAACGGAACAAATGTTTGCTATGTACAATATGGCGTTATTATTTGAAAATTTAAGAGTTTGTGAAAAGGTTTGGATGTTTGTTACTTATTCACAGATAAACGGGTTTGAATAAAACTTGGCACTTATATAAATAATGTCCAAAATTAACATATAGCATACTTTTTATCTCGGTAAGCGGTCCATTTGGGATATACGTGGGTGAAGCCACGGGCAGTAATTAGTTTATTAAGATTTTTGGTCAAATATCCTGGAAGTCACGAATCAACTTACATTACGGACGGTTTTATTACTCAATGAGTATATTAGTTATGTAGGCTTAAATTAGTAATACCTACACTATAAATATATTATATTCTCAAGATTATAATCTACCTTACCACAATGTCTAAAGGTATTTAATAATAGATATTGTATGATAAGCTTAGTAGGGCTCGCAGTAAATGTACTCTACACGTACTACTCTAACATATCAGGTATAAATAGATGTGAGATACTCGGATTAAGTAAACATTATTAATTGGAACTAGTTCGTACTAAATACTTGGAATATTTCGACAAGTAATACGTGTCAACTTTATTTACTTGTGATATGTACAAGTACGTACCACGAGCTTTCTATTGTAGTTTACGCACAAATAATTCTAAATATTTTCTTGGTCGCCAACCATAGTAACTTTTAGCGTTTTTATATATTAGAAAAATAAAGCAAGAATCATGAAGTTCACAATACATATAATATTTCGACAAACTACTTTTAAATAAACTTCATCAAAATGAGTTCGACAATATAAATTGAGGCAGTCCAATCCTTACTAATATTATAAATGCAAATGTGAGTTTGTTTGTTTTTTACGCTTGCACACCTTAACTACTCGACCGATCATCATGAAATTTCGCATACACGTTGTCAGGGATACAGGAAAATACATGGAGCACCTTTCATTCAGAAAAAAGTACTGTACGCGTTAATGTTACTACACTACCAATCCACGTTTTCTTCTTCATCGGGGGAAGCAGATCCTCACCCTTTTTTAGATTTTCATCATAGTTTTTATTCCATTCCAACGATCAGCAACGCACGAGGTTAGCCTAACTACTTACCACCGAGGGCGAATCTTTTATTATATGCAAAATCATCTTTAAAATACCTACATTTTTTATATAAGTACTTGCTAACAATTGAACGTTGAAGTAAGCCTTACTAGATTAATAAATGACTGTGACTTTAAATTAGTAATATGAAGAAGAAGAAAGTCGATCCCATATTTAGGTACAAGCTGTAGAAATGCGAACTATACTCGTTAGCTATCTATAAACTATTGATTCGTAGTAATGATACTTGATACAAAGTGCTCGTAGATGGATTATTTTCTTTTAATATTGCTCTGCCGTTACTGTTAGTACCTAAACGTAATGTATTACATGTTTGTTTTGTCTTGCACTAAAACATTCAATCGATTTGTTCTTGAGACTGAGTATCTCACTTCCAATGTCCTGTATTAAATTGTGATTGTACATTATTGCCTTAATGAGGACCTTAATTAGTAGTAAGATTTATTAGTATGATACATATTATGTAGTATTATATATAAGAAATCTTTATTCTATGTAGTCTCACGACTATCTTCCTGAAGGGCTAGGCAGCGGTGTATTACACTAATTTAGTTTAGGTACCTACTAGTGATGTAACGAATGTCAAATTTTAGGCATTCGCGTATGCGAATGCGAATGCGAATATATGCTGTTGATATTCGCGAATGCGAATGCGAATGCGAATTATTCACTTTTGAATTTGGCGCCATTTATATATGGCTTTATTTTGACAGCTTACTCAGCGCGCGAGTCACACGCACACATTTGTCAACGTTTGCATCTCATTCCGAGCATTGTCCAGCCGATCCGGCGCCTACGTAATATAGTTAATTTTAGGTTTTCATTGTCTGAAATCTACTCAAATATGATAATAAATAAAGAAATAAAGAAAGACAGCTTATTATTATATCTAAAATAGCATTTTATGCAAATAGTCAAATAATCATGACACAATCACCGCTATTATTCTCTTCGTTTTATATATCTAGAAATAATATAATTTACTATTAGTTATTTGTTTCTATAAGTAGAAAACAATACCTTTCTAGCGATATATAGCACATATGTATATCATCCTTAGGCAAAATAAAATGAAAACAGCGTGCCAAACTGCATGTTAAGGGTCCGTTTTTTGTTTAGAGTCAAATTATTCATATTTCTTGATATATTTTATAATATGATGTTACAAATTATTATAAAATATTATTAGAATTCTAATAAGAATACCTACGTAAGAAATAATTACGACACGGAGAAAAAAAGAACACACAAAAGCACGCGCTGGCCACTATTTGTTTTAAGTTTTTATAACGTTTTCATTATTAAAACATTGCTATAGCTACTAGAATCATTACCATAATAAATAAAATAACAATTACTTACGTTTTAATGTACTCGTACTTCCATATACTTAAATCCATCACAAAACACACAAAACAACAACACGAGAAATTAATATTTCTTTAATTGATTTACCTTTTTGTTATTGACATTTTATAAATTTTTCGGACGTTCATATTCGCAAAACATTCGCATAAGATTTGCGAATGCGAATGCGAATACGAATGTCAAGAAATATGTGAATATTCGCGAATGCGAATGCGAATATTCGTTACATCACTTGTACCTACCAGGGATGTTGCGAATATTCGCATCCGCATCCGCAATTGCGGGGCTTCCGCATTTGATTTGGACATCCGCATCCGTAGCCGCATCCACGGATGTGAGTCTTCAAAAATCCGTATATGCATCCGCATCCGCAGATGTCAAAAAATCTGCATCCGCAACCTATTGCCGTCTACTGCTCATATTTTCAGTTACTGAAAATTTACCAACAGAAAAACCAAATAACATTTTGCCCAACCCGGGAGTCAAACTCGAGACCTCATGTACAGCAGTCACATTCATTTCCACTGCACCGCCGAAGCACTCATTTATATTCTACACGTAACAATAGCGTCAATACTACACATAATTTATCGGTATTGGCGCAATACAATTTCACATTGATGCAATTTCTAATAGTACACACACAAGCGTAATATCTCTGCATAGAAAATATAAAGGAATATCTGTTCTGCGCCGCTGTAGCAATAACAATTCGGTTTATGTTATTTAAAAGCATTCAATGTCTTGCGCTGATGCAATATTCTTACCATCAATTCAAACTACATTCCAATTCTGCCTAGAAATGTCTCCAACTTATCTAATTTGAGATCAAATCGAGTACTTTGAGTAAACAAATGACACAAACTATATAGATATTTATTAAAATGTAGCGCTTGTGGAATGCATATCGAGTGCGCAAATAATAGTCCTATTTTACATACAAGCCATATTTTATTTTATACAATACAAAGTAAACAGCTTTATAGTTTGGAATCTATTTGCTTGTAAATCCACCCCATAACAGAGATATGCGAGCCCATCATAATTTCTATGATTTGAAATTGGCATTTTTACTAAACGAAAATATTACTATTGTTATGTATGGACATTGTTTCGCAAAAATAACAACACTACTGTGCTGACTAAAAAGGTTTATTTTCCATCACAGATTGCTTTAGATAATGGATGAAATGAAGTTTTAAATTTGTATGTTCAACAATTTTGGACACGATACAATGTTATATGAATTGTTGAATATACCTACTTTATTAATTAATATACAG
This sequence comes from Catocala fraxini, assembly GCA_930367265.1. Lineage (NCBI taxonomy): Eukaryota > Metazoa > Arthropoda > Insecta > Lepidoptera > Erebidae > Catocala > Catocala fraxini. The sequence continues at coordinate 7,992,246 of OV884038.1, forward strand.
TACTTATATACATATCTACTTGTGACGCTTGTTAGCAATATGCAGATGGCCCGTAAAGAGTGATTAATCCTGAAACAACGCATAGTGGAGCTATTGGAGGCCCAAACAGGCAGGGCAGTGCGTAAAATTTTACAAAAATAAATTTTATCGTTACTGAAATTTAAATTAAGACTAAGTTTAAAACATAAATAAATTTAAAAAAATACAACAACATTTACATAGGTATATTTAATTTATCTTTATGTAATTGCAATTAGCATTTAGGAGCAATTACATACATATATATATAAAGTGGACTTTAAGATGTTCCAGAATTATCCATTCTTTGCGGTTTATCCCGTATTTCCATATTATGAGAAAGTATACAGCTGTCTGTTTATGACGTACAGTTTTTACGATTAAGCCGATTTACGTGAAATTTGGTAGAGAATTTAAACCTTCCTCACTGTTTTTCGAATTTCAATTGGAATGTATCATATTATCGATATAGAACACAAAATATATTTTTATGGAATTTTTGTCTGTCTGTCCGTCTGACGTTTATTTGTTATATTATCACGCAAAAACCCGTGAACGGATTTTGATCGGGTTTTCGCCAATATGTTACCTGAAGGCCCGACCATAATCTTAGATAACAATCATGACGCTATGACCTACAGGAGACGAGCAGAATACTAGCATCACATTTAATTGTTAAATTGATGAGCATAATCATAGTGTGTCTCTTGGGTTATCATTTAGTTTTTCTGTCGTATGTTATTCTAATTTAAAATTTACATAAATCTCTTACACGTTCGGATACAAGATGGCGCTGTGCGAAACATTTTTAGATTAGTTTGTCTACATTTCTTTTAATTACATATATAGCTGTGATATAATATATCTAAGCATATAAACTCTGCCATACCTACTATAATAAAATTCAAATTGTTCTTTTTCTATACATTGACTATGTATTTTCGCGAAATTTCAATTGGACTGTATCACAGCTTAGGTATCTAACGATACCTAAGCTATGATACAGTCCACTGCCTCCGTGGCGCAGCGGTAGTGAATGCGACTGCTGTGCATGAGGTCTCGGGTTCGAATCCCGGCTCGGGCCAACAAAAAGTTATTGGGTTTTTCTGTAAAGAAATCTCAATAGCAGCCCGGAGTTAGGAAGTTGGCGGTGTTAGACACCCCCGTGCCTCGGAAAGCACGTAAAGCCGTTGGTCCTGCGCCTGATCTCTCTCCAGTCGTGTCGCACTGCCGTCCCATCGGATCATGACAGTTAGGAAACAGAGAGTGCACTTGTGTTTGCGCACACACTTGTGCACTATAATATCTCCTGCGCAGATGGCCAGTTTCTGTTAAGACTGGCCGCCGTGCCCGAAATTCGGTCTGGAGGACATTATTATTATTATTATCTAACGATATAGAATACTTTAAGCATCACATTAAATTTATCGTAATGAAATATTAACAAAACCATAGTGTGTATCTTAGGCTAACATTTAGTCTTTATTTCATGAAATCCCTTATTTCTATCTAAACTTATCACAATTTATTATTTATTATTTTGATAATATTAAAAAACTGTTTATAATATCAAGTAATAAAAAAATACGAAAAATAAAGCTTAACATTTTTGTCATAATTATATTCTTTGCGAATAATCTTAACTTCGGCTTCTAAACCGGTCCATATATGCTTTGAATTATATTCGCTACACTAGATGTCGCTCACTAAATGACGTAATTTTTTAAAAGTCGATGTTTAGGCTTTCAGAGAGTAGTATAAATATTATGACAACAATTACTCGGCGTCGATTAGGTGGATTGGAAGTCTTAGTTGTTTCGATCTGATTTAAAATTATTGGTTTCATGTGTTGTCTTTGATTTCGTTGTTGTTGTTTGTTAATGTTGATTGTGTGGTTGATTATCGTTGTAATCACTATCGGAAGCTCTTGCTCTGCGGAATTTGCGGAATTTCATGATATTCATGCCGATAGACACACTAGGAACTTACCTAATAGTTTCTGTCATCATCTTACTAACTTTGATGCTTTATTGTTTAATAAATTAGTTCCATATTATTAGCTGTTCAGTTTACTAGAAAGAATCGGTACCTATATTATTATAATATTGATACTAGGTATATAAATACTTAAAAAATAAAATGCCTTCTCGAAAAGAAAACAAATTTATCTATTAAATTTTTTTCAAATATATCGAGAAGTGCTACAAAAAAAAAACTACAAAGGTCCCAAGAGACCTATGATGAGCGTGAGGCTCGCTTAACTGCTAAGCGGAAAAGAGGCTCAGCATCTCGCTTCAGTGAAACTCTTACTCAATGCGAAAACCAACTAAGGGTTGCCAGGGAGCGACACTACTCATACCGTGCCGCTGAAACACTTAGTCAGCGCAAGGCACGACTAACAGGTGATCGGGATCGCCATATAGTATTTCGGGCTTCGAAGACATTTACGCAACAAGAAATGCGGCTCACGGCTGACCGAGAGCGCCATGCGCAGTCTCGCGCTTCAGAGACATTTACGCAACATGACATGCGTCTCACGTCTGACCGAGAGCGGCATGCGCAGTCTCGCGTTTCGGCGACATTTATTCAATATGAAACGCAACTGACGGAAAATTTCTATAGAATTAGACAGGAATGAGAGCCCAAGAGTATTATGTGATATTTCACGTAATAGTGAATAAGCTAAAGTTCTCCACGATTGCTGTTTAAGACTGCGTCGAGCGAAATGTGCCAAAACAGGCGCTCACAGTTAAGTTGATAAAATCAACACTTTTTGTTTAATACAAATATAATATATACATTTACTATAACAATAAATGTGTTTACAATTACTCCGTGTAAAAACTTAAAATAATTAATATTTTTGCCTACAAAATGACGTAAATTTTCACGAAAAATGCAAAAACGTAAGCTCGTGTTACGTGATTTTTAGATTAATTATGAAAATTACAGCTTAAACGAAACATAAATAGTTATATTACAATTTGTCCGTCCCAAATATTTAAGTTATTGGTTGACAATAAAGATACATATTTATCAAAAAAGCACTTTAAATCCTCCATACACTTTTACTATGGCGGCCGCGCGCCGATTTGAATATCGAGCTCTGTCATTCAGTCCAACCGCGTCTTACGCTCGGCGCTGTCTTAATTGTATGGGATGAATATGATGATATCTGCGAGATATTAGGCAAAATGATCGACTGATGGGCGGCATTTCAGTGCTTTTTTGCGGTGACTTTCGTCAAACCTTGCTAGTAATACCACGAGGCACAAGGGCTGATGAGGTTAACCCTTGCCTAAAAAGCTCCTACCTGTGGCGCCACATGACACGTCTTTATCTCAAAATTAATATGCGAGCACAAAGTTTTATCAGTGCTTAGATTTATAGATCTTCAAGGTGAAACAAAATTAGAAAACCAAAAAATAATTTTTTTACTTATGGTACTATTTATCAGCAATACATTACGACCTTAAAACATGACCATATATTAGGTACTGCTACTTTATATTGGACAACATTCCCTATATAGGTACTGTTTGTTGTGTTTACTAAAACACAACAAACAGTACCTATAAGCTAAAGAAAATATTGAAAACCGAGGCCTAAAGTAAATACAGTCAAAGTAGTAGCTCACGTAAGAAGCATAGTTTCCCTGTTGTGTACCAAACCATCCATTTTCCTTTCAACTGAAACGATCTATTCGCGTGTGACTATTGAAACGGGAAAGTGAGAAGGTGGGAAATAGAATGGCGACCTTTAATATCGTAAAAGGTGCCGGTGTTCCTTAATGTTAGTGTATATCCTAATATTGTTAAGAGTTCGTGCTTATATTATCTGGAGTGCCTAGCGCATAATGTATTTTTTTGAACGACTGTACGTGTACTTGGGTAATTTTCTCCGAGTATAACGAAAGAGTTGTACATTTCTTAAATTGCAGGTTTTCGGTGAAAGCACTTGTTCTTAGATGGATGAAGAAACGTCGACCTCACAAATGGAATCGTGACGTGTCTGCGCCAGTCAATTTGTAAACATGTCATGTGCAACGATCTAAATGCTGGGTCATCAATTGTAAATGCATGATTGCGTTTAAGCGTATACGAGAATCTAAACGTAATGGCTAGACGTACAAAATTGATCGCAGATATTTGAAAAAAATTACTGTTTGTGAAAATATGTCAATGTTTGTTACTTAAACACGTGAATACCGTCGAATAGATTTGGATGCAACCTAGTATTAAATTAAGCACACAATTACTTTTTATCCCAGTATCGTTTTCGTTTAAGAGCAGCGATAGCTCTGTGGGGAGACCAACAGACTGCGATGCAGAGGGTCTCGGGTTCGAACCCACGTCGCGCACCTCTGACTTTCGGAAGTTATATGACTTTTCGAAATTATGTGCGTATTGATTGACAATTATCGCCTGCTCCGTGCCTCGGAGAGCACGTTACGCCGTCGGTCCCGGCTGCCATGAACATCTATGGCAGTCGTTATTGGGAGAGTGTCGGCACAAAAGATCCCACTGGGTTGAAGTGTCGCCACAAAAGATCCCACTGGGTTGAAGTGTCGCCGGTCTGCATTGACTGGTATATGATATATAGACCCACATAAGATACATAGATCGTTTCCATAAAACTGCTGGCTGCACGGATGGCGTAGTGGTTTAAGTGATTGCCTTGCCACTGTCACTTTATCCATAATTGGGTGTTGTGGGTTCGTTCCCCATACGAGACAAAAATTTGTGTGGTTCACAAATAGTTGTTTCGAGTCTAGACGTTTTTTTGTTTGAGTGTTTGTAGTGCGGAAGTTGTCTTTTTAAGTAGACACAAAACACTACGTATATTTTTCATCCCCACCTTATTATTCCAATTGTATTCTACTAACAAGAGTTGGAGAAATATCAGTAATTTTCCGTCGCAAAATTGATATAATAGCGTTATAGCAACTGCCATGAGACGATCAGATATCCAATGGGAAACCGAGATTCTAAGATTAGACCAGATAAGCGAATATTCGAGCGTAACTCTGCGTATTGTCTATCTACATATATGTATAATTATATCTAACCAAATTTTACGTTTATATATGTAAACTAAAGACATTCATGATACCCGGATACTACGGCATATATTTTGTTTTTGTATATGGACAACATATACCAAAGGAGGACGATTTTTTTTGTAAATATTACCTCATCTGTAAACATGATGCTGGCAACGTAGCTTGACCTCGCGGATCGATGGATCACTTTGATTGAAGTGTACGAAAATATACAACTATCTACATTAAACAAAGTTATTTAACTATTTGGATTCTTTGATATATTATTTGATAACAATCAACTTTTGTGACAATTTTGCACACGGGAAATAATATTCCATACATCACAACTTAATTGATTACTCATATAAATGGCGTTACCGCTAGGCAGGGTTATATTTCAAGGTTGTTAAATATCAGTGATAAATAGCATGGTGAGCTACTTAATTGAATTATAGTGAATCAACAATTTTCACTTTTCCGTATAGACACAGAATTCTAAACACATCTTTACTAGCTACTAATATCTATTATATTTACTACTAAAATCAGTTATTTAGCTTCATATATTTTTACATTTAATTTATGCGCCAATTCGAACATGCCTTTAGTCACAGTGTCCACCATACAATCTTAAAATACTACTACTCCTTACATTTAGACGCTGTATACGTAGTTTTGTCAAACCACAAACCACATATAATTCGAGCCATTACTTCTCAGAAATAGCTACGCCAAGAATATAATCGGGGCAAACAAATTATATCCGTAAAGGAAGCGCTGGGAAAGGCAAAGTGGGCCGGGGCTCAGAGTTATATTGCACAGGCTCTGCAACGATATGCCGGCCGCAAGCTTCATGGAATGCACAAACTATGGCCGGATGCTCACAGGAATTTCTTCGCCTCGGGAAAGATATTTTAACTATAAAAATGTCTTTGCGACTTTCTGCCGACCAGATAATGTTTGATATATTGGTCTGCGTTGCGAGTTTGTTTTTCTTACTATATTTATCCATTCTTGTTATAAATTAGACAACTTCAGTTTAATTTTTTATGCAGATTGGAACTATATGGTCTGTGTTTCAAGATTCATTCATCATCTAATGATAATATGATTTAAATAGGTTTTAATTAGTAGTGGCTTTTGGGTAGATTATTTTTTTATCTTCGTTATGAATTGTGCACCTTAGTCCGGTTTCAAAATATGTAACCCAAAGTAATATTAATTTGGATTGAATAGTAGACTTTTCAACGAATGCTTCTTTATAGGAAAATTCTCTCAATTACAAATTGATAGAATCTTGCCATTAATGATTGCAAATTGTATATTATTGGGTAGTCGACGTCGCTTCTTCCTAATAAGTTTGCAATACTAACCTTTGCTTGTGGTAATAGTTTCTTGATAAGCCAAGGTAGAGCGTTGTGTATTTTTATAAACCGAATCTGTCTGCAAAGGGCACATGTGCATTTACATTTATGCATGTGTTTAGGTACCTCGCGATAATAAGCGAGATTTGTTTATTAGGTATTTATATTGCATTATTTTTATTCCTCTAAGTTGGTGTGTATTATCTGAGTTATGTATCACTAGCGTGTTGTTGAGGCTAGAAAAACCAAATGTACTTTTACTTACGCAAAGATTCACATATAAAAGTCAGGCAACAAACGATTTGTTTAGAATCGCTAATGATTGGTTTAGTGTGCTAGCCAAAATAATAATTTACAAATAGACACTTATTTACACCAACGCTATGCCAAATAAAACTGTCAAAACCACATATAGCTCTAAATCTGCGGTCATAACCATTCACATCCCGCAGATGTATTTACCGAAGCTTGAAATAAACTAGTGGAATTCAAATCCAAATCGAAAATATTAGCTTCACCAAAGATTTGAATTAGTGAGCCTTCTGACGATACATGCAAATAAGCTACATATTAACCGAGCTAGTGTGCGTTGGCATTAATGGTGCTGAAGTTGTAGTGTTCATAAAATGTAGCTCAGAGGCTAAATACTGTAACTCAGGGAGCTAAATAAGCTCGCAGCCTTTATCAAATGACGAGCTTTTGACGACGTCTACCTGCCGCGGCAAGCAGTCTTTACTTTGTTAATTAACTTCACTAGTTTTTAAAATGATTATGTTCGTAGCGAGTTGTTTAATAATTAATCTATGACATTACAAAATTGTAAATGGCAATAGAGATAGTTTTGAAAAACTGACTGAGATACATATTCTAACTTATATTATAAATGCGAATGTAAGTTTGTTTGTTACGCTTACACGGCTTAGGTAACTACTCGACCAATCATTATGAAATTTCACATATAGGTTGTCAGGTGGACAGAAAAGGATATATAATACGTTTTATCTAGGAAAAAGTATTGTTCCCGAGAAATAGAAAATTAACACAACCGACACTTACACGTGTGAATTCGCAAAATCCAGTACTGTCTATTTGTGGTGCAATTTGTACAGTTTGCTACCTTAGGACGCAATTTAAAATTCAAGCTACATTACATCATATTTCGTTAAGTAGAATCAGAGCCATGGCGTCTACGATACAGGTAAATTAAATCGCAGTAGTCCACGCAAACCAGGTCGCGAGAAAATCGAGCTTTTTAATAAAAATGCCATGTGACTGTACGTGTCTATTACCTCAGAATTCTATAAAGCAATAAATGTTTCTGGGAAAATATCGATAATCATTTCACGAAGTAAGCGTCCGTGAAAACGAATTCCATTAAAAGTCATGGTGCGCGATCAGTTTGGTTCTGTAATAATTTTAACACACTATTATATCTATACTAATATTATAAACAGGAAATATTGGTATATTTGTTTGTAATGCATAAACCCAAAAATTGTTTGATTGTATAGGACCTCAGTAGCGGGAGTGACTTTTAAGTAGATGTATATTACAACTTCTTCATCATCATTATCAGGCTATAATAGTCCACTGCTGGACAAAGCCTTCCCCTAGTGAGCGCCATAGCGCCCTGTCTTCAGCTTGCCACATCCAGCATCTGCCTGCAGTCTTTCGCAGATCGTCATTCCACCTAATCGGAGGGCGTCCTACACTGCGTTTACCGGTTCGCGGTTTACACCCTCTTACGCTAGCTTTATTTTAGCTATGACGTAACAGAACACCACTGGGGCCCGCCAGTGCATGTGGTGGGTCGGTGCCTACTGGGACGCCGGAGCAATCCGAAAGGAATCCCAAGGCCCCGGAATACCAAGGGTAAGAAAACGAAAAAAATTTAATAAATTATCACGTTACAGAGGGCAAGGTTTACGTTGTTTGCTAGGCATCTCCAGACCATGTGCTGAAAACTTTTGTTCTCGATTTGCCAACCAAATCGAACCCAGCACTACATAGGACCAACAAGTCCATAAGTTTAACTAATTGTTTTAAATTCTTGCGACTGTAACGCTACCCTGTTCTCGGTACGAACATTATGTTGATTGCATTCAGTACAAAACGAGTTTCTAAACTTGAAAGTTCTCGTCTGCCCGTTTAAACAATGAGTATCGAAATTTACTTAACAATTTAACATCGATTTCCTTACGCCAAGCAACCAGAGCATAGTGTTGGACAAAGATGTTTCTTATACAAACCAGTTTAATTAATTGCTTTTCTGTTCTACCGAGAGATTTAACTTTTATTCCGACAGCTCTTATTTCGCCTCGATATCAAACGTACAGAATTAAATCCAATATTGTGATTTAACACTGATTTAAACGTGCAAACATCCGGAACCGTGTTCGAATTAATTTCTGAAATATTCATTAAACTTGTTAGTCTTAATGTATTTCTCTGCAACAATGGTAATTCTTTATACCCATATTTTAAATAATATTGAATCATGAAACAAAGACGTTTTATTTTGTCATAAAGCTTAAAATCATAATCCCTTGAGGAAGTTAAAACTTTGCTTCCATTTTAGAAATCGCTTATATTTAAAGTTTGCTTTATTAGTTCGAGAAATTTCGAATGTCAGGCAAGGTGACAAGTGAACCTGCAAATAAATTGGCAGTTGATTGAAGGCCGCCAAACTCCGAAGTGCGTAAAGATAAACTTTGATTTCGAAATAAAATTAATTAAATTTAACTTTTTATTTGAATTCAAAATATGTGCATTATGAAAGATGACAGTAACATTCAAACGGAAAGCCTATTTAATAATACTATAAATTCGTTTTGGCATGTAACACTATTAGATAGAACTATAGTCTACGTAAACATAACCTTATTATTTACAACTTTATTATAATTTATCTTTTTTTTACTGGTTTTTGAACGAAGCTCAATATTAGTTATACATATAAATAAACAAACCTATAACCGAGTACAATATGTATAACGCACCCACATATTGACGAGTGAATATCATTTATTACCTAATTAGCGAGGCCTAATAAATTTCGTGAACAAATATTGTTTCACAGAACACAAATAGGTAGTATGTGATGTTTATATTAAAAGCGTAGGTTGTTCGTTTAGGAGTTGCAATAATACGGCGGTCGGGTCGATAGGCGTCCGTCAACACAGCCGCTCTTGACACGAGATCCACATCCAAGCGATGGTTTATTCATGCCTCCGTGAGCCTCTCAGGCCCAAAGTAAGTGCAAGCCACGGTGGATTGTTCGCCTGAAACTGCCTACACCTATCTTTTATACGTTGCTTTTATACTAAAAGGGTATCGTAAAAATTGGTCGACGAAAAAATTATTTTTGTATTAGTTGCCGCACGTGATGTGATTGCTTTGTGATTGTAGAACACATAACTAACCTGTCAATCATTGGAATACCAGGCCTAATTGAAAAGCTACTGTGTCTGGCCTTAGGTGTGCTGCTACGACTCAGTAGGTTAATTGACAGTACCATTTAATATAAAAAAATATTATTACTTATCGAGTAATTAAATTAATATTATATCAATCCTGCTAATACGGGCACTTTGCCAGCCAGGAGTAGAATATTAGTAGTATACTTAGATAGGCCTGTATTATAAATGCTTTTCCTTAGAACTATGTAAGTGAAGCCGTGGATAAGAACTATTGTATAGTGAAACACATTCAATTACATTCGTAAAGCGACACATACGTTCTAAGAAATCAAATCTAGTTTCAGACTCGATTAGGTTTCACTATTGTCATGTGTTTTCTACTTTTTATTCTTGAAACTCAAGTAAGTTAAATTGTCTTTGATTTGCCAGTTAAAGAAGGCACCCTCTATTTACCTTATAGTTTCTATTTTCCTAGAAAACTTTCACAGACCAATGTAAAATACCCACCAGACTAATAGCAATATAAAGAGTGAATCGAACCAAGATTACAAATGCAAAAGTTTATGAAGTGGTTTGGATGTATTTTACTCCTAACTAATATTATGGTGTTGTGTGTATGTGATAGAATATTTTGAAATTAAACATACTTTATACGGATTTTATAAAACACTATTATTACATAATTTTGAAACTTTAAACTACTATTGTTAAACACTTTTACTAGTTACTGTTTACTTCAATTTAAGCTATTTAAATTATACAAACTATTTAGATTTAATTTTACACAATGTATAACATTCGCGTAAACATAAGACAATATTATGATAGAATATTATAGTTATTAATATTTTTTCGCTTTTATCCTAGCTCATTACTGGGGAAATTCGCTAGAATTGCGAGCTTTTCGCCAAAACAGCTCTGGTGGTGTGGTAATTAATCTATAGATAAAAACTTTATGACAATTCTGCATGTATTTAAGATAACTGCTTTCTGTAGTAATGTATATGTGAGAGGATGGATGTTTAGTGTTTCTAGGCTTGTATGGAGTGTTTTAGGTATGACGCCTGTGCTGGATATAATTATGGGGATGCTCTTGACCGTATAAACTCGCCACTAGGTTTTGATTTCAATAGTCAAAATATCTGCGTACTTGGAAAGTTTGCTAGTATGAGTGGAACTTAAGTTGTGTGTTGGGTATGGCTACGTCTATGAGATATACAACTTCATTTTGCTTGTCGTGTAGTGTGATGTCCGGTCTATTATGATGTATTGGTTTGTCTGTAAGTATAGTTCTGTCCCAGTACATTTTGAACTTTGGTGAGTCTTATATAATTTGGAGCGTGTATTTGTAATATGGTGTTTTTTCGGATAGTAGTTTGTGTTTGTAGGCAAGTGTTTGGTGTATGATAACTGCTACCTGGTCGTGTCTGTGCTTATCAATGCCTCTGTTTGTGTGATTGATGAGCACACATCAAATATGTTCTGTGTCTATAACCTGGTCTTGAATCGCTAGCATAAAGCCTTCTGTTTCAGGAAACAGCTCGCCTCACTTTAGCAATGCGTTTGAAGCTATCTTGTCAACATTTGTGCTATTTAAGTCGAGACGATGTCGGCCATGAAGTGATTTTTGAGTACACAAATCTATTTTTTGTTGTTTAGTTATTATTATTATTTTTATCCCGATGTTTATTATTATTATTATTTAATAAAACAATAATACAATAATTATATTCGGAATAAAGTATCCTATGGTTAATTCAGGGTACAGTCTATTTGTGTATTAAGTTTTACCCAAATTAGTTCAACAGTTCAACTTGACTAGGTTTTGCTCGCGACGTCGCTTGCGTTATAAATAATATTCGATGTATAAAGATCGAATATTATTTATTTTAATTAATATATATATTTATATATGTATATCTTATGTGGGGGCCGGTCAGTGCAGACCAGCGACATTTCGACCCAGTGGGATCTTTTGTGTCGACACTCTCCCAATAACGACTGCCATAGATGTTCATGGCAGCCGGGACCGACGGCTTAACGTGCTCTCCGAGGCACGGAGCAGGCGATAATTGTAAATCAATTATTTACACTTAATAGTGAGTAATAATCAATAATAATGTATAATTTAAAAAGCCGACTCCAAGTGACTTGGAAATAATAAAGGCTAAGGGAGAAAAAAGTAAGTACATCTTTAGGTGCTGACTCCAAAGTACCAATTGCATACATTTTTTTTCAATTTAGAAATGCTAGTCTTAAAGATATCGATATCAACATCCTGGCTCGCTGCATTGTACGATCGACATGCTCTAATTAAAAATGAGTTTTGCCTATATGTTGTTCTTGACAAGGGAGTGTACATCAGGTGTGATCTGCGTAGGAATGCAGATGGTACTCGTAGCTCGTGGTTAGATCCATTCACGAGACAAAAAATTGTGTGAACCACAAATACTGTTTTGTGTCCGGTGTTCATTGTGTCCGTTATTTGAATTTTCGTAAAGTCCACACCGTGACACAGGATTCTACTATAGCGCGGTTGTCGTCTTTCTTAAAAGAAAATGTCTTGTGTAATTTATAGCTAGCTTATTGCTAACAAGTTTTTGACAGGAAAACTCAATAGCTCTTTGTCCGACCCGGGAACTGAACCTAAAGCCAGATGCACAGCATTTACATTCACTACGCCACTGATCACTTTGTAATACAGATTAATTAATATTACTTCATTCTTTTAACTCTGTGTGGTTCAAGCTTCAAGACTACTATAATCTATTTTCTACAACAAAATGTCATCATATATATAATATAGCTACTTCATTTATACATTGAACCTGGTCAGTTCATAAATCGACGTAGTGGTAATTACGCAAACTGCCACATAAAGCTTCAGTATTGCCGGAGTCACATTCAATTGTCCGTTTTGAATGGCCGCTTTTTAGGAGTTCATACTAGGAACCCTTATAATCTGGTCCGTCCTTTGTCACAAATGTTCATGCAGTTTCAAGGATTGTGGGACTTGGGACAGAAACACTTTTTTGAATAAAGAACGTACTAACGAAAAAATAATGTGACCGTAAAATATTCATCTTAACTAATATTATAAATGTGAATTTGTGTTTGATACGCGTATACGCCTTAACTATTTAATCGAATATCATAAAATTTGCATACACGTTCTCTTAAGTAGCTTTTATCCAGGAAAATGTACTATTTCCAAACAAGCGAAGTTATTGGCAAAAGCTAAAATAGTGGATTTTGTAATCAATTTTATTCTCATTCTCTCTTTTTGTCTACAATTGTAAGTCCCAACAATTAAATAAAGCTATTCTTTTTAATTGTGTTTGAATAAATTTTACAATATTCCACTCTTTGCGTAGACACAGAGTGCGTATATCGTACACTGAGAAATCAAAAATGCCTGTATACGATATCGACAATAGTATTGTGCTTTGTTATTTCAATGCACGGCACTAATATTATCGTGAATAGAGACACTATTATAATGAAATTAAATGGCTGTGTCAGTTATGGTTCACGTTAATAATGTACTTAGTTATATAGATAAACTATTGGAATCCCACCCGGATTCCAATTGTTTAGATGTTATGTTTGGTATTTGCCGCACCTGATAAATGCTGTTGACTCATATAATATTATATTTAATTTATATTTCCATATAACAGGTGGCTCGCAGACATTCTGTCCGTCTGACGGTAAGTGTGTCATACCGTTGGCTATCATGTGATCACTTTCCAATATCAAAAAAAAGGATGTAATAGGAATGGAATTAAAGATGAGATGAAAGGAATAGAACGGGCGAGGTCGGTACGTACATACATCTATGGAACTCTATTTAATGGACGAAATGAAGTATCATTTTGACTGCTCTGACGTCTGTAAATGTGTACCATCTGGTACTTGCCTATGCAAGCCGGTGTCATTCGTTCTGATACTAAATAAAAGTGGGCAGTGACGGTCTTTTCCACTCAAACTTGGCAACTTTTTAATAACAGCGAATATATTTCAGAGACGATGGTATGTTTTGATTTCTGTTATATCTGTTTTAACTGAAAACTTATTGAAATTTTTACTGTGACATATATCTTACACTGTCTTTAGCCATGTTATAAGTAATCAGATATGTGGTCACTTCTGAATTAAAACATGTCTACAAAATTCTTAAAACGCATTAATATTTATTAAGTTTTGAGAATTTTGCTTAGATGTAACGTGCGCAAAGTTTTTGTCATGAAATACGAAGGCAATGATATTATGAAATATTAAACTAAAAACACTTATGCTATACTAAATTTACGTTTTATAGTTAGGTACCCTACAGGGCTAGTTTCTAAAGGAAGCTGTAAGACCAGTTGAGTATATAATTATGTACGTTGGTTACCGTATCGTAACACACAAACAATTCAGAGACATAACTAATGAGTTATGTAACTGTTTCACATCAAGCGGTTCTTATACCTATTTGTGTACCACAATACTTGTTTAAAATACCTGTACAGGTAGCCTGTATATATAATTTGTCGATAAACCACACATGTAACCACAAAACTAACACGAAAATATTAATGTGAAGGGATCTAATGAGTTTTAATTTATAAATTCAATTATACTTTTTCCATTAAACAGTTGTACTGCGACACCTGTGTGTTTAGCTACAAGTTTAATATTCTGGGTCTATAGGGTTGTAACTAGTTAATGTAGAATATTTTAATATGTTCTTGTTTATCTGTACTGCTACGAGAACATAAATAACGTTACTGTGCAATTAGGATTCTTGATGTTTTTCGAGTGTAGAGATAAATTCCGAAATAAATTGTTTTTTGATAAGGGATGCCAACGATTTTATTTATTGTGTTTGAGTAGATTTTTACTTAAAGTAATGTTTCAGTTTTTATTGCGTACTTATTTAAAACTTAAACATATTTTATTTACAAATTCAAAAATAAAAAAAATTTTGATTAAGGATGTCAACGATTTTATTTATTGTTTTGAGTAGATTTTTACTTTAAGTAATGTTTCAGTTTTTATTGTGTACTTATTTAAAACCTAAGCATATTTTGTTTACAAAAAAAATAATATTTCTTATTTAAAACCTAAACATATTTTGTTTACAAAAAAGTAATATTTTTCGTTAAAAAAAAATCGATGTATTAAAAGACTTTTTTTTCCTGAATTTATTAAAAGGTAATTACATCTGTAATTTATTAGTCAATCCAGGAAAATACTATATAGCGAATCCTAAATAAAGTTGCGAATGTCATAAGGATTGTCTTAAGATGATCATCTTATGATAATCACGTAACTTTCATCACAAACTAACCAAATTACCAGTAAACTACTAATTAATAAAGCATAGGACCTATGCTTTACTAATTTGTCCATATACTATTCATCTCCTTATGCGAAGTACGTATGTACACGTAGTACTTTCCCTTCTAATAAATCCTCAACCCGTATATCAGATCCACTTTAGCACTATACCGGCTTAAACATTTTTACACCATATATTATAGTAAACCATAGTTGTTTCGCAAATGCGTGTTGTATGTCCGATATGCCTACCAACCCTCTTGTGGCCGTCTAACACCGAAATCAAATTAGCCGAATCCCTTTGACGAACTTGGAATTTGTTCAGCTACTGCGAAATTATTAACTAACTAGGTGCTGCTGTAACTAAATAGACATATTCACTTAGGTGTCAAATGTTGGACAGGACTGTTGTCACGTAATATTCTGTTGTTTAATGTATCGAGTTATTGAATTACACTGTCTTGAATTAATGAGATTATTATCAATCTCGTGCCCTTGACTTTGTTGCCATTGTATATCTAGTATGTAGGTCGCCCATTACACATATTTTTCTGTATATATCTACAATCATATCCCGCATTAGCCAATAGATAATTTAATAACTTATTCTTGATTTTATAGAATAGTAGTAGGAAAAATATAGTAGCGATAATCTAGTGGTAGATTGTTGGACAACCACTCTGAGGTTGCATGCTTTAGCGGTGAAGAAAAATATCCCAAAGAAACCTCTATGTCAGAGAGTTCTCTGTAAAGTTCTAGAAGATGTGTGAAGTCTGCCAACTCGCACTGGGCCAGCGTGTTGGACTATAGCCTAACCCTTCTCACACTGAGTAAAAAGAAGAACAAGAAGCCCGTGCCCAGTAATAAGATTAAATACAGTTTATATACTGGACTGATATCATTATACTGATATATAGATATTATTATTTTCTTAAATTATTGGAACACATTTTGACTCTTAGGGATTTGTATATCGCCATTTAATGGTAGTTATGGGCTTAAAAAAGGTTTCATTCCAACACCCGGACACCGGAGCAAACTTCAGTGGATGAAACAAATTCTTATTTGTGTCGGATTTAGAAACTGCGATGCGCCGCGCATAAAGAGTTGGCAAGGCTTCCGCTTACCCAATGTTCAAAATATTTAGATGATATCTTATTGTAACTAAGCGAAATGATATCGGTATTTTTTTGACATTAGTGATATTGTAATCATTCTAGATATAAAGTTCAGTTTATTGGTATATACAGGTTGCCAATATATCATAGTGTGTGTGTGTGTCTCATTCAGTTATGAGAGACCGATAGCAGTGATATAAAAAGTTATATTGATGATCATAATTAAAAGTTATATATGTATAAGATTTCAAGTTTGTTGTTGAGATTGTATAGATCCAAAATGGACTTATTCCAATGACATAATTTTTTTAAGGTGATTTGTTTTCGTACCGAGTAACTGTGTTTTTAATTTTGGGATGTAGGTAATTTATAATATGTGATTTAAGTCAGTTTCTCGTGGTAAGATTTATGTATATTTCGATTATCGAGTATTAATTAATGTAGATTAGTCATATATCTTTCTTTATGACATTAGCAAACTACGCTTTTTAATTAACCGCTATTAAAATATTCCATTCGTCCGTCATGTCTTATTTAAAACACAAGCTTTAGATAAAATATTATCTAGTTTACCTTGGCTAAACTAAATCAAAGTAGCTAAAGCATCTTTTGAAAATCGCTTTTCGTTAATAATATTATATCTATATTTATATTTATAATAATATTGTAAATGACTGATGTCTGTACCTTCTCGCTAGCTTTTATTGTTCCCAAGTCACTTAGGGTCGGCTTTTCTAGTCTAACCGGATTTGACTAGATATCAGTTTTTACACGGAGCGATTGCCACCTGACCTCCGCAACCCGAAGGCTAAAGATGGCTAGGCTAAAGCTAGACCAGTGTCAGGATATTATAGGGCACTAACTTCCCAATAACGACTGCCATAGATGTTCATGGCAGCCGAGACCGACGGCTTAACGTGCTCTACGAGGCACGGAGCAGGCAATAATTGTCAATCTGTACATAGGAGGTAATTAAAAAAATAATGTGGGACCTTATAAGAGATATTTAGTTTCTTTTCTATCTGTCTGTCTGTATGTTTGTACGCGCATCACATACAAAGTATTACACGAAATTGAATACGGTTTTCATAGTTGTATTATTGGAAGTCTAAATTAAAATTTGTTGCATTTCATTTCATCTTGATACGCCACCTAGATGTCAAGTATTAATCATAGGAAATGTGCAAAAAGAATAGACAAGTACCTACTTCCACATTCCACGCGTACGAAATCCCGGGTAAAATCTAATCTGGTATAATAATATTTTTGATCTTATTTACTGAAGCGAGGTCGCCTCTTAATTATTTAAGTTGTAATAAGCGCTGTTCTCTACCGTTAACGTTCTTACGTTGGCCAAGTCTCTATCGGGAAAAGTGGATTTCTGCTGGAAATCTAGTTCGCTCTAATTTGAGGTTTGATTGCGGATAGCCATATTATTGCGGTTTGCCTCTCGGATATCGAAGGTTGATTGTAAAACAGTAAAATGTTTTATAATTAAAGTTATCGTTCATGAGATGTTTTGTTAAGATTAAATACCAACGCTCATGAACTAATCTAAAACGAAAGCAATTGGTTTTTTCGTCGTCTAGTATTTATATAACACGCATTTACGCATCCGTTTTGGTTTTGCCAATTAGTATATCATGTCAGTCTTTTCAAAGTAACGAAAATACGTATATTTTGTATGTATACAAAAATGAGAATAGGCGTTAAACGCCCATATTGCGCTTATAAGGGCTATCCTGCTTGTATTCACCGCTAAAAGTGCTAGTTTGATAGTAATAGATAAATACAATATTTTGGCATATTGGATGTAAACCGACTGAACTGACTACACAGATGGCGTAGTGGTTTAAGTGGTCAGACCTTTGCCAACGCTCCAAGTGTTGTGGGTTCGAATCCCACACGGGACAAAAATTAGTGTGATCCATAAAATTGTTATCTCCAGTCTGGATGTTCTTTGTGTAAGTTATTTGAATGTTTGTAAAATGCCCACGACACAGGAATCATAATTCCTCTTGACATATTTAAATAAAAAAGAAATACATTTTAATGGAAATTTATGCCCTGTAGGTACTGTACCAGTTTTATACACAAAAAAGCAGCTAAAACTAAAGCTCTAAGAAAACATGCAACTCTAGTCTTAAAGGCAGTAAGTGAAAAATGAATGGCAGCGACCTCGTCACACCCCACCGAGTTTGGTAGCAGTCCAGCAAAACTTTAAAATTTACGTTTTGTAAATTAATTAAACTGTCCGCTGCAACTTGAACACTAATGAATTAATTTTCCGTTAGCTCTTGCCCCCTCCTTACCTCTCCTACATTTATTCAAACACTTAATAATTAACATAGATTACTTCTGATTTATTAATAAGTAAATATGCATTTGATATTTCTTCTTTGCTATTTAATTTGCACACTAATTAATAAATATTTCGTTAGCTTACGTTTTTATGCAAGAATGTTATAATTTATAGAGGCTATTTATTAATTAATAAATTTTAAATTCATATTTCTGCGTTGCCATTTAATTTTAATTATGCTGCATCATTTATGCCTTATTACATATGTTCAGTAAATACATTATTTTATTACATGTCCTTTAACATATCTGAGAGATCTTCAGTTAATATATTTTGGAAAATATAGTTACAGTCTAGAAAAAACATAAAAACGACGACAAACATGCTTGAATTGTGTCTTAAAGATATCTACTTGATCGTAAGGATATTACTCTTCGCCCTAAGTAAATACTGATACAAATACAGTTTTCTGGATTTCATATTTTTGTCCGGATATCAATTCTGCACGTTCGGATATGGCGCAGCATTTTACGCTTTATTTATCCGTCAAAACCACGAAGCTGTTCTTGCACATTAGCTGTAACTTTATATAAACCAGACTTTAATAAAATTCTTAATCCAGAACATATGAAAGAATAGAATTTGTCCACAGTTTCATCATCATTCGCATTAATGTTGACATTTAATTTCTATTCCTTAGGATCGGGACTATTACTTTTTTTTTGATGAAAAGTATCTCTTAATACTAATAATAAAGGTACCTCTGTCCTTTTCTGTAAAATAATTTTGTTAAGATGATCGGTCGAGTAGTTAAGGCGTCAAAACGTAACAAACCAACAAACTCACATTCGCATTTATAATATTAGTTATGATTCATCCAAATCTAGCACAAGCATGCTTCCTTTAATGAACTAATCCATGCAAATGAAATTGAAAAATGAACAAGGAACAAGATAGGTTTTACTTTACTAATAAATACATATATATCGGAATAGACCTATACTGAAGCCTTATATAGTCTCCGCAGTAACCCAGTTGCTATAAGACGTGATTGAAAAATGATTTTGCCTTTAATATGCTTATGGCTAAAGGCTTCTTAAAAAAGCACATGATTCAAGAAATTGCATAAAGCAAGATAACTATTGCGATAATACTATTTAATATTTATTGTTAAGACTGCGCCGAGTGTAAGACAGATAATGACAGAGCTCGTGCGGCGCATATTCAAATCGGCGCGTGGCCGCCTTAGCAAAATTGTATGGAGGATTTGAAGTGCTTTTTTGATAAATATGTATCTTTATTGTCAACCAATAACTTAAATATTTGGGACGGACAAATTGTAATATAACTATTTATGTTTCGTTTAAGCTGTAAAATAGGATAGATTTCTACTGTTATAATCTAAAAATCACGTAACACGAGCTTACGTTTTTGCATTTTTCGCGCAAATTTACGTAATTTTGTAGGCGAAAATATTAATAATATTAAGTTTTTTACATGGAGTAATTGTAAACACATTCATTGTTATGGTAAATGTATATTTTATATTTGTATTAAACAAAAATTGTTGATATTATTCACTTAACTGTGACCGCCTGTTTTGGCACATTTTGCTCGGCGCAGTCTTAATACTCGTCGCAGGTAGCACATTGCATTTCAAATAGTCTCACAAAGTTAGTCTGGGCACGTATTAGATAGAATTGTGAAATATGGCAAATATTTTGGATGTTATTGTCACAAACATGTAGGTACAGTTGAGGATTAACAACTGCTTTGAAATAACAAAAGCTGATAAGCTAGACTCTAGCATAGAGGTAACATAACATTATTATTCGTGTTGAGTGACGTAGGTGGCGAACACAGGCAACACCGTTCGACAGTATCAATGTCATATTTGTATCACTCGAGTAGCTTTTGACTGACAAGCTTAGATTGAATAGAAGCTTACCAGAGAAGTCATTTTACCAGTAAGAAGCGTTTCAACACAAAGCGCGGACTTACTTGTGTGGAAGAATCTTTGTTTTATAAATGATTTGTATAAATAGTTTATAGAGCTTGTTACTTTAAGATGTCATAATTAAGGCTCGTAATATGCCCATGATAAATAGTCGTGTGAATATAAAAAGTTAAGGATAGTTAGTTTTTAGTAAAGCATATTGATCGCATTTACAAAATTGATCAGGTACACATTAAAGAAGAATTAGGATGCTTAAGATTCAAGTCTCTTTTATTTGTCACTGTTTTCTGTCCCATCTGTCGTAATAACGTTACACCAACAATAATAGCACCAAAAAAAATTCTCCAGTTTCTTTTTAGAAAACGACAAGTCTCACAGTAATAAGAATGCTTGCGACGCGGGAATCTTTACAAACATTCAAACAACGGACACAAAGAACACTCAGACTCAGTACAACTTTTTATAGATCACACTAATGTTTATCTTGTGTGGGGATCAAGCACACATCAAACACACTTGGCATAGTGGCGATGGCGAGGCGACCACTTAAACCAGTTCGCCATGCATACAGTCATCAATAACCACATCAATAATTGCATCAGTACTCAATACAAACTTACAAGGAACCTCAATAAATTAGACTCCTTTATAAATAGAAACTCGTAACATAGTTATTGTCCAGTTTCGTACAAGTTGTAACCGATATCTTTACAAAACAAGATATATAATAGAACGTGCTAATTGTTATTACCCAGTAGCCCGTGCAAGGGTCGCACGTAAACGATTATACTAATAATATAGTCGATAAAGTATCATTACTTAGTTAACCTTTCGTTATGAGCAGCGATAGCTCAGTGGAGAGACCGACAGACTGCAATGCAGAGGGTCTCGGGTTCGAACCCACGTCGCGCACCTCTGACTTTCGGAAGTTATATGACTATTCGAAATTATGTGCGTATTGATTGACAATTATCGCCTGCTCCGTGCCTCGGAGAGCACGTTAAGCCGTCGGTCCCGGCTGCCATGAACATCTATGGCAGTCATTATTGGGAGAGTGTCGACACAAAAGATCCCACTGGGTCGAAGTGTCGCCGGTCTGCACTGACTGGCCTCCACATAAGATACATACATACATAACCTTTCGTTGTATAAACTATGGATAAGTACATGTGTAGCTGTATAAACTATTTTTATCTGCAGCTTCACGATGATCGGTTGAGTAGTTAAGGCATGATAGCGTAATAAACAAACTTACATTCCCATCTATAATAATAATTTAGGATGTAATCGTATTAAGTGTGTGTCTCTTTATCTTTTATGGGTCCATTAAAAAGTAATGAATACTTGTGACTACAGAAATGACTTGATGCTAGGATTTAAAGTGACATTCAAAGTAAATCTTCTCTCTTAGCCTTTATTATTCCCAAGTCACTTGGGGTCGGCTTTTCTAGTCTAACCGGATTTGACTGGATATCAGTTTTTACACGGAGCGGCTGCCACCTGACCTCCGCAACCCGAAGTCTAACGATACCCTAGGGCTAGACCAGTGTCAGGATATTAGAGGGTACTGACTTTCCCAATAACGACTGCCATAGATGTTTATAGCTGCCGGGACCGACGGCTTAACGTGCTCTCCAAGGCACGGAGCAGGCGATAATTGTCAATCAACACACACATAATTTCGAAAAGTCATATAACTTCCGAAAGTCAGAGGTGCGCGACGTGGGTTCGAACCCGAGACCCTTTGCATTGCAGTCTGTTGGTATCCCCACTGAGCTATCGCTGCTATTCAAAGTGACATTCAAAGTAAATAATCCTTATTAATATTATACATCCGAAAGTGAGTTTGTTTGTTGGTTACGCTTATAAGCCTTAATTTCTCAACCGATCATGATGAAATTTCGCGTACATGCTGTCAGGGGTACAAAAATTGGACATATCTATATATACCTTTTAATCAGAAAAAATAAATACTGTTTTCAAAAGATAGAAATTTACTGACGACTCGATGGCGTAGTGGTTAGTGTAACCGACTGCCACGCCTGAGGTCGCGGGTTCGATTCCCGCACAAGTCAAACATTTGTGTGCATGAACAAGAATGTTTGTCTTGGTCTGGGTGTTTCTATGTATAATATGTATGTATATACAAAAAAAAAAAAGTATATATGTATGTTTATCCATTGTCTAGTACCCATAGTACAAGCTCTGCTTAGTTTGGGCTAGATGGTGTTGTGTGTACATATGTGATAGAATATTATTATTATTATTATTATTATTACTGATCAAATCTACATTAATACGACAAAAATCGATATAGTAGAGTATTAGTAAACTTTATGATGGGCGAATCTTGTAGGACCTTATAACTTAAATGTTTTGTAAATCCAAATGTTACCATTGAATGATTACCATTCTTTTGATACTATTTTTGCTGGACTCATGCTTGTACCACCACAGCGACATATGCAGATGACACCGCAATCCATTCAATACATGAAAACTACGACTCTGCATCCGAAAGGCTCCAATTACACTTGACTCTGATCAAAGCATGGCTTGAGCAATAGCGTATTAAAGCTAATACAGATAAGTCGATTCAAGTAACCTACACATTCAAAAGAAAACCTGTTAAACTTTACAATACAGAGATCCCACAATAAGACGATGCCAAAAATTTGGGCATACATCTTGACCGACGTCTCACTCGGCGCAAACACAATATATGGACCAAAAGGAAACAACTGGATTGCAAACTCCGAAGCATGTACTGGCTCATCGGATGCAAATCACAGCTGACAGATGCTAGTAAAATAGCTATCTATAAAACTATATTGAAGCCTGTATGGACGTATGGCATTCAGCTATGGGGTACAACCAGTCACAGTAATATCAAAATATTAGAAAGGTTTCAAAGTAAAACAATGAGAGCTCTGTTCAATATTCCATCGTACATAAGCAATAAATTTGTGAACCTACATTGGAAACTGCGAACAGTAAAGGGAGAAATTGAGTCATACAGCAAGAATTATCAAACCAGATTAAACCAACACATTAACCAGCTAGCAGCTGAACTCCAAGGAGTAGGCAGTCTAAGATTCTCTCGCCTCAAGAGAAATAGTATACTTGATCTAGCAATAAGATTTGCAGACCGAAGATGAGAATGGCATCAATGGGTGCACAACTCAGCTAAATATATATACTGATGAAAATCTGACAACATATTAGATTATTGTTTCAAGAAAATAGATTACGAAGTAGCAGGATACATAAAAAACAAAATCCTTTGATGCATAATAAAATTATTAACACCACACCAGGTGCGTAAGAACAGAACATTAACCTAATGTTAATGTTTTAACCCATGTGACGATTTAATTTTTTTATTTATTTCACATACATATGATGCTATCGACTCGGCTGAACTAATGTGCAACTAAATCGCCAAAACACTGAATTGCATGTAATAAAATTCCAAGAATATAGCAATCCTGCATCAATGTTCAAGTCTTAGTAACTTTGAATCTAACACATTGTTAGTAATGAGCATCTTGACACGTCTTTCTTAAACTTCTAGAGTCTCGAGCTTGTATTTGGCAAACCCATGTCATGGATGAGAGCAGTATTCCATACAAGATTAAACTTTTGCTTCGTACATATGAAGGAAATGTTCTAGTGTGAATACAGTCTTACTTAAGAAAGTGTTCGAACATTTTGGCAGTTTTTGTTATCATATTACACTTATAATGTACAAAGTATTACACTTATTTGCAGTCCTAACATATATTAGAAATGCGAATGTGAGTTTCACAACAAAGTTCGTTTTAAATGTTCATAATAGTCCGAATAAGATATTAACAGGAAAAAATTGAAAATGTAGTAAGAAAGATTTGAGCAAATTGACTGCATTTCACCTTTTTACGATATTTGAAGTGGACAACGTCTGTCGGTTGAGATAGTATTGTATAAAACTGTTCTATACAGTTTGTTTTTAGTAATTTGTTATACTTGACGTCAAATCTTCTAATATTAATATAATTCTAATATTCTTTTACTTATATAATATACATAATATTAACACCACACCAGGTACCACAATAATATTATACATAATCGTGTGGGCACTTGTTAGAGCAACACGTATTTCTAAATCACTAACTAATCACTAACTAGTTTCAGATATTCTCAACCGATTTCTATACTTAAAACTTGGGTCGCATTATGAATAAGTGTGCAATGTGTAAGTTAAACTTCACTGATGGAGTCCAATGCTCGGTCTGCGGTAATCAACTGGATTTTAGCTGCGCCGGAATTTCTGAATCTGGATGGAGGAAGCTGGGAGTTGACAGAAGAGCGGCTTGGAAATGTTCATCATGTAGATCTACCTCACCTGCACCGCAATCTACTAAGGAACAGGTATCGTTGGAGTGTATTCTAAGGGAAATCCGAGATATTAAGCTTAAACTAACTGAGCTTCCGATGCTGATAGAAGACATCAAATGCATAAAGGACGAGATGCAAGAACTAAAAGCATCATGTGCATTTACCAACTCACGGTTAGAAGAATTCACTGACAAACTGTGTAATGTCGAGTGCAAGGTCCTAGAAGTTCAACAGAAGCAAGTAGTGATGGATGTAGCTGTGAATGATATTAAACTCTAGTCTATAACAGTGAGCAGAGATCTCGCCTTAATAACGTTGAGGTTAAGGGCGTACCACAGCGAAAGGATGAGAATTTATTTCTCATCGTAGAAAAGATTAGCGTAAAAGTAGGATATGTTTTTCCTAAGACGCAAATAAATTATATATCTAGGATACCTACCTATAACTCAAAGGAGAAATTTATTATAGTAAGTTTCATAAACAGATACATAAAGGAAGAATTTATAGCATCTGCGCGAGCAGCAAAAATCATCAAGTCCGAGGACTTAGGATTTCAAGATTCTAACGGTAGAATATTTGTTAATGATCATTTGACTACTGATACCAAACTTTTGCTCAATAAAACCAGACAGATTGCAAAAGAAAAAAGCTATAATTATGTTTGGGTTAAATTTTGTAAAATACATGTACGAAAAAATGAAACAAGTAAATCATTTACTATTAACAAGATGTCAGATTTAAACAAAATTGTCTAATCAGTTGTTATGCCATTTCTGTTTCGCATGTACATTTACATTTTACGTTAAAAATACTTAAGATAAAATTTATTATAAGGTTAAATATTTGTAATTGGTTGAGCGCCCCTGACTCATTAGTTGCCTCGGTACCTTACTTTTGTTATTTGTCACTGCGAATCTTTTATGCTCATCGCGCTGTTTATTTTATAATAATATACACTAATTATACAATTGTCTCTTTAACTTTCCATTATATGTTGTGATGCATTGTAAAAACTATACTTGCATTCGGTCGTTAAAATCGTTAGCGGAAATATTTTTGGTGTACCTCTATTACGAAATGAATATGTTAACCGTATTAAAAGTGTTAGCAATTTATTATTTACGGAATATTGTAAGTCGTATTACATTGTATATGTTGAGGTTATATTTAGGTAATTATTATGGCGTTAAGTGAGTTGAAAAAATACTATCAGAATGTTCGGGGATTACGTTCAAAAACAGCTCAGTTTTATCGTAACTTAAGTCTTAGTTCTTATGACATCGTAATCTTGACGGAAACGTGGTTGTTGCCTGGTGTAAGTGATTGTGAGCTATTTGATGATCGATATATAGTGTGGCGTCGGGATAGAGACTATGTTTCTACTGGTCAAACTAGAGGTGGACGAGTGCTCATCGCAGTGCGTAAGGAACTGAATACCATCCCACAACCATGTTATGTGAGTACTGCTGAAGATTTATGGTTGACTTTATCCCTTAAGCAAGGCAATATTAGACCTTCGTTTACTTATAACTTAAATATATGTGTTATTTACCTGTGTAAGCAAAATCTCGGACTGTCCTTCTCGAACCAACTAAATAATTTTATATCTAAGCTTGACGACACATTTTTAAAAACACCGAATGAAACATATATTATTGTAGGTGATTTCAATTTGAGTGGACTTTCGTGGTCGTTAAATACTGGGGAGACATCCCTGTCGCCCGTAAATACTAACAGCGTAGACGAACATACATTAATATATTTATTAAACACTCATGATTTACGCCAGTACAACGGGATATTAAATCGATACGGGAGGATCCTTGACCTTGTACTATCAAACGATATAGTCGCCGTTTCTGAGTGTGAGGAACCGTTAGTTAGCATTGACCCTCATCATAAAGCGTTATGTATTGACGTCCTTTTTTGTCAATTGTCGTATTTAAAACCAGCTGAGCGTAATAAATTAGTTTATTCGAAAGGTAATTATGACAAAATGAATAAAGAAATATCAGCTGTAGACTGGGAAAAAGAATTTAAAGGCGATCCGATTGAGATTGCGGTAGGTAGCTTTTACACATTTTTAAATAGAATTATTGTTAAATACGTACCGTCGACAAAGTGTAGAAGCAATGGATATCATGTGTGGTATACGAGCGCATTAAAGAAAGCCGTTAAAGAAAAACATAAGTTCTTCAAAAAATATAAGATTTATGGAAATTTTTCAGATAAGGTTACCTACCAATTATTACGAGATAGAGTAAAAAGATTAGAAAGTGAGTGCTATCAGAACTATATACAATCGGTTGAAACTTCAATAAAAAATAACCCTAAGAATTTTTGGAAATTTGTTAAGGCTAGGCACAATACCTCTAACTTTCCTAGTACTATTACCTACGGTAACTTGGTAGCCGCTGGAGGTGAGGATATTTGCAATGTTTTTTCAGATTACTTTTACTCGACTTTTATACATTCTTCACAGACGTCAACTGTCACTGTTTCACTCAATTGCTCTGAGTCCGTCTTAGAGGTTTCTAACGTAGTATTAGAACGTACTGAAGTGAATAAATTAATAAAATCATTAGACCTTAATAAGTTGGCTGGACCGGATCAAGTGCCTCCTTTGCTACTAGTTAATTGTGCCGACACAATTTCGTTACCTATATCTTTGCTCTTCAGGAGGTCGTTAAACGAAGGCGTTATGCCTTTAATATGGAAGTCTGCTTTTATAACCCCAGTACATAAAAAGGGCTCAAAAACTGAAGTAACGAATTATCGACCAGTCTCTAAATTGTGTATCATAGCAAAATTATTTGAAAAAATAATTCATAATCAGGTATATGCTGCGTTGAAGACTTCGTTTAATGATTTCCAGCATGGGTTTGTTAGGGAGAGATCTACTGTATCAAACCTGGTAATTTTTGATGATTTTGTCACTGAAAATATGAGCCAGGGGAAATAGGTAGATGTTGTTTACACTGACTACAGCAAATTTTTTGACAGAATTGATCATAACACACTTATTCATAAACTTTCTGCAATAGGTATAAGGGGAGACCTTTCAAGATGGCTTTCATCATACATTGTAAATAGATCTCAAGCAGTTGCTATAAATAATTACATATCTAGCTGGGTAACTATGCCCAGTGGTGTTCCTCAAGGCTCCCTTTTAGGCCCACTGTTATTCGTAGTCTTTGTAAACGACATTGGCAAATGTTTTTATTATGCCCGGTTGCTATGCTTCGCTGATGACATGAAGATATTTATGACCATTTCATCGTGTAAAGATGTCCAAGCATTGCAATCTGACTTGTCACGTCTTGATGATTATTGTGCTAGAAATAAGTTAGATTTGAATCCATTAAAGTGCACAGTTGTTACTTATACCAGGAAAAATAATACTATACCATCTAAATATACACTTAAAGGTCAAATTATTCCTAAATGTAATAAGATCCGTGATCTTGGTGTTCTGTACGACTCGAAGCTTCTATTTGATGAACAAATTGAAGGCATTGTTAAAAAAGCTTCTCAAACCCTTGGGTTTGTGATGCATACGTCGAGTTGTTTTAAAGAAGCTAAAACATTTAAGATATTATACTGCACATTCGTCCGAAGTATTTTAGAGTATGGGTCGCAAATTTGGAATCCACGATATGATAAATATATTAAAAGAAGAGAAAGCATTCAAAAAAGGTACATTAAATATTTGTGCTATCGTACTAGAATTACGTATAGATATGAAGACTATTCAAAACTGTGTGCTAAATTTCATATTCTTCCATTAGCTAATAGACGAGATATTTCTGATGTCATATATATACAAAAAATTATATCAAATACTATTGATTGCCCCGAACTTCTCCACAAAATCGGCTTTAATATTCCGGCAAAAGCTTTACGTCAATATACACCACTTCATTTACCTAATGCATCAACAAATTATCGGCAAAATAGTTTTATGTTGCGGGCAGGCAAGACCCTTAATATAATGTATAAAGCGCATGACATTGATATGTTCAACGCAAAACAGGCGACAGTGAGGCGGTTGCTTAGCCAAGATTTTTTCCAAAATTAGTATAAGTGTTATGTATAATTAATTATAAGCTATTTCTAATATTGTGTTCCACATTTTTTATATGTACTATATAGCTTATAAGTGAGGACCTATTAATGGCTGTGTGCTACATAATATTATTGTATAAAAATAGTGATAATGCTGTTGGTCTCCCATGAAAATTAAATAAATAAATAAATAATGTAATGCTAAAATAATACAACAACAGGATTATTGGCTAAACTATTATCACATATCATAATAGGTTGAAGTGACTCGAGACTTTACAAGGGTCTATTGTTTCCACATTCACAACTATCTACTACACAAAATACTTGCTTTATTTTTAAAGAAGTAGAATTCTATTGAGAGCTAATAAAGTGGTAACGTATGGAATCAAGTTGTGTCCGAGTTTCACCTGTAACTCGCGAGCAGAACTCGACTTGTAGCTAGCAAACCAACTTGCGACTTGTTGTTACTACGAACAAACTACTCGGAGCGAACTGTAAATTAAGATTAGAACTAACCGGGTGCACTGGCGAAGTTGTACGAAAATATTTGTCGTCTCTAAAGCTGGGCGTGCTCCTACGAATGTACATACTACGCTGAGAATTTTGCTGCATCCAAACTTGTTACATTTGTTGAAAACTTCGTGTCACACTTTCAAGTTAACTCTTATTAATTGTTCTTGGTTTGTGAAGAATTTTATTCGGAGATTGGGTTAGACAATTGTTAAATTATATTACATGTTTGCTGTACTCCCACATTCCAGTTGCTAATATAGGCAACTCAGTTGTTAAATTATAATAGAATTGTTACACACCCATTGCGATTATGGTGGCTTTCATTTAGAAATAATTGAAGACTTATTAAAGAACAAAATATGAACGTTGTTAGACATCTATTCTATAAAACTGCATTGCATTTTGCCCAGAAAGAGGTGGGTAAAGTCCTGTTTGAAATATCAGATCTAGGTTCATATTATTATATATTTGTATATATTAATTAATCCTTAACATAAACCTAATACGACAAGATACACATAATATTGCATTACGTTCGGCAAACATGATAACATGTTTACATGAATTTTATAGTTGAAGTTTACAACCCACACAAATTTTAATCTAACTTAGGTATCTTAGCTTTAAAAACATTCTTTCACATAGATAAGGAATATCGAACTAGTATAAGAAAGTTTTGTTATAATCTTTAGATCTGTCAATTTTATGATGTTATTTGTCGGATAAGGCAATCAAAAATCACTTCGCTGATATCAATCCATCGGGTGCTAGTGGATTGTTTTCTACATACCTATTACGTCATACTGTTTGTCGTCCTCAAATAGTTGCACCGACTCTAGATGTTTTTCCCATCGCTTAGATATTTACAAAGCAAAGTTCGCTTATTATGTTTATTAATATAAACAGTTATTTATCTTCCATTATTTGCACCCAGAGTTCACTCACTATGGTATCTAACTTTAACTACAAATTTCAATAAGAATTACAGAAAACCAAAACATTGAATAAAACAGTGCACTTTTGCCGCACAAAAACTGTCGCAAAGAGAATTGGGAAAACTCGGAACGTCGTCACATTCCAAATATTTTTATTCAATGAAAGGCAAAGTTGCAGTTTGCATAAGGCTATACATATTCATGAAGTGACAAGCATGGCGCGGCTGGTGCATGTAAATTCAGTAGGAGAGGCGGCTCACGAAAATAACACAACGGAAAACAGTACATTGACGAATCCGTTTTATATTAAACGATCGAATGATTTCGCAGTACCTCTGGCAATACGCGGATCACGCTACGCTGACAGTGCGTTATAAATTGTGTAAAATATTCATTATAATACCAAGTGTGTGAAATTGGAAACGCACAATTCGCGGCAAGTATGTTCAAATAATTTATGCATTACGATTTAATGAATAAAACATTCAGAAGTTTAATCATCTTTATGTGTATTCGTTTTAATTTGTTTGTTGTTAATGGAATGTAGCACGCGATAAAAATAGATGATGTAATCATAATATGATGTTGTTATGTTTCTACAAAATGTAACGGAAAAGTGTAAATGTGGTGGCTTCGGTCAATTCTCATGTAAGAAAATGGCAATTTAATAGATTAATAATTAATATTACAAATATATAGGCCGTCAAGAATTTTCTTACGAATTATTTTTAATAATTGTTTAAGTAATATTACTTAAATTATTTTAAAAACTTATTCTAATATTATTCTTTAACGTATCAAAGTGTTTTTCTATTCAAAGTTATAGAAGACGCGAACGTGTTCCTTTAAAAGGAATAAATATATGAAAAATAATATTCATATTTATTTATTCAAAAATAACTTGTAATTTTACCAACGTAATTATAACGTTGGTATAAAAAGTAAAGATACATATATGTATATTTATTAAAATTATACATTAAAATAAGGGATATAAAAAATACCTAAACTCACAATAATTGATGGTGAGTAACAGATTATTTACTTAATCTTTTGATCTTATGCTCTTACAAATGTGTTTCTACAAATGACTAAACTATTGGATTCATAAAACAATTATGTATATTAAGCATTGAACGTACTTATAGTTACAAGTAAGTTAGTTCTATTCCCCAAAGTTCTGTAGGACACAATTTCCATAGTTAATCGTCAATTGACCTGAAAATTTCTAACACATAAGCAATAAAGTTTGCACGCTCTCACTTTGTCATTTGCAGAAAAAGCCTACAGTCACAGCCACCGCTTTGTTCCTACACAATGACCAAATGTTTCATCTCAAAGAAAGGTTTCAGACCTTTGATGTAGCTCGGTATAAAAATGACCTTTTTTAAGCAAGTCCTTTCACCGTACGATATTGATCTCCAAATTTATACGGCAAAACATCAATCGCCATCTTAAATGTATGCTAAACCCCTTGATATCAACTTTGAGGTATCAACCCTATATGCACGTATTTTCCAAAGACTATAATCCGCCGGCTTTCGATCTGATTCCATCTGAAAAAATCAGATTAAATACACGCCAGTTACTGAAATAGATTCGCGTGTCCCAATCGAATGGGGACGAATGAGCCAAAACAAACCCATCAATCACGAGCTTTTACATTTTGATTTTTAACCCGCTTCGATTTCACATCGAGTTCCGGTTAATTGCAACGATTGAATACGAAAAAAGAACATTACCGTATTCCCAATTAACTATTCCAGAATCGATTGCACTTTTAAATTAATGATGTTGGATTTGTTGTCAAACTTGTGATATATTAGTTTATTTTTCTGTTACAGTTGATTGCGTCTTCAAACGAATGGTTATACTGATGACATTTTGTTATTGGTTTTCAATTTCGCTTCTCGTTTCAGTTTATAGATTATATAAAAAATTGGGTCAGGTTTTGGGAAACCTTTGCTGATTTTGTTTGAAATAAGTGCATTGCAGTTATTTCAAAATAATTTTTGACTTTACAGCATGATTGCTTAAAGAACAAATTGTGACATGTTAGAGAAAACTCGGCAACTAATTGTAAGTGCATACAAAGGGACATTAAAATTACTCACATATATAATTTAACCACTTTAGTTTAAACGTATGAAGGAGAGCTAACTACAATTTTAGATCCCATACTTTCACTGAAAAAAACAAAAATCCATCGGAATTTTTCGTACCGGCCATCACAATTGAGCCCGCTTTATATGCAGTCGCGATTAAGCTTACATCGCGTTTCGTAATTAGACTATTGAATCAAAACGACCAAATACTATTAGCGATGATAATTGCGCGCGACAGTAACATCGGTAACGAGTATAAATAGTTCAATTATGCATCCATACGAAGTTACAAATCGCAATGCTCTTGATGTGAGCGCCGCGCGTCGGGTAACGGAGTTAGATAGGGGTAGCGCATGCAAATGGCCGGCTGTCTGCTAACCTGTTATACAGCGTGTTGACAAATGAGCGCGGCCGTGTCACTGACAGCCCTGTAGCCGCCGCACGACCATTAAATTATTTATCGAACTTGCACCAGGGACTGGACTGTCTCGAAATAGTATTACAAGGATTTCTCGGCCTTATTGAAAACGTTTTGTTTTGTTTTCTTTCTTTTTAAACTCTACTCCCGCACTAGTTATAATTGCTGTGTCATCTTACGAATGTTTGTTTCGTGTGGGGATCGAACCTACAGCACACGGCGTGGCGATAGTGGCGAGGCAACCACTAAAACCACTACGCCATCCGTGCAGTTAAAATAAAAGTTGTTTAAAGTTGTTATAACACGGTACAACTTTGAAATGATTGCATTTTTGACGTAGCAGCAGTGCATGCGACTATTGTGCATGGCGTCCGGGGTTCTATAGCCGAGTTGGGAAACGTGTTATTGGATTTGTCTGTCAAGAATTTGTTTGTTGCAGTGTGAAACTGTACACGGCAAAGACTCATCCCCTTATACATAATACCTAAAACCATAGCTCGCCAGCTATGGTTTTAGGTAAAACATTTGACATCTCGCCAGATGTCAAATGTTTTGATTGCATTTTACAAATTCAACCAACCCCAGTAAGTGGCGGGCCAGCCCCAGCAGTTGATATGCTTTTAACCGACTGTTAACTATTAGTTGTGTAGGTCTATCTGCTTTTCAGAAAACAAGTGTAAATTGTCTAGGCGGCTGAAGACGACAACAATTTTTATTCTACTCTCTAATTAATTATTACAATTACTGAATATAGTCTCTACTCTCATTGCAAACTCCAATGTACGTAATGAATCTTGAATACGACGTGAGTCAGTCGAGTAAGTAATTCAAATAATTAGCTCACATAAATAGCCTGGGAAAGTAGCTTCAATAAAGACATGATTTCAATATAAAAACGATTTCAACTAATAAATAATTTTAATGAAGAATTAATTTCAACTAAAATGATTTCAATTACGAATT
Source organism: Catocala fraxini (assembly GCA_930367265.1). Lineage (NCBI taxonomy): Eukaryota > Metazoa > Arthropoda > Insecta > Lepidoptera > Erebidae > Catocala > Catocala fraxini. The sequence goes on from OV884038.1 coordinate 8,026,175, forward strand.
ACCTTGACAAAGATATAAATTAATTAAAGAAGTGATCACACCTAAAAATTAACCGGCATTTAACTGTAAAATACAACACAGTCTGCTGCATATCTTTCACCTTCAATGCTACTTTCAATCAAAATCATGAATCCTCAAAAAAGTTAATTTCCATCTAGCAACACTGGACACTGATTGCATACCGGACGGACAGGCCACAAGTCAATCATGTGTGCAATATTCTTGCCTATTAGTCTATTGGCTTAGCATCTGAACCTGTAGGGAGCGCCGGCATCCCTATTTTCGTACGAATGTTACCGGTCAAACTCGATTTCGGAACAAATTAGTTCTATGGTGAACAAGCTTGTCTCAAGAGAGAAACGATCTGTTTATACTAACGTATTGCTGGACTAACTGGTATGACGCAATTGAATTGTATTTATTTATCTTTGTGGATGTAATAAGCTATGTATGTGTGCTATACCATAACTACGTATTCATAACATAGGTTGATTACCAACTAGCCTAAATGTAGCGTCAGAAACTTGATAACCTCACTAACCTATGTATATAATTTGACGTTCATAAATATCACTTTGTGACCTCAATGAATAAGATCAGTTTGTATCATATATTTACGCCAGGCTTATATGTTTAAATAAAAATGTGTTCTTTTATTTTATCTGTTAGTTCTATTAAAACAGTAAACGCGATACCTTACAAAAAATAACAGTTTCTTTCAAATAAATTACTTTAAAGAAGTGTTTATTTATTTCTTATATTAGAAATAAATTTTAAATATTTTATATTTCGATTCTATTTGATAAAAGTTCATAGCGTATTGCTTTAAGCCGTTGAAGATAAGTAAAATAACAATCCTGATATTTTTATGTGGAACTTTTACTTTATATCTTTTTCGAAGAAATAAAATGAAGAAAAATATTTAGAGAAGAAATTTTTATGATTTTAGGATACAAGACTGACGAAGGAGTTAACAGAACCATTACGTGCCTTTGTCAGACTGTATGCTCAAGATGAAAGAATATATTTATTATTAGCTTTTGCGTGCGGCTCTGCCCGCGTGGTATCTACATCAATAAAAAGTTGCCTTTGTTCTTCCCAAGGTTTTAAACTATATCTGTGCTAAATTTCACCAGACAGACAGGCATAGTTACTTTAGAATTTATAATATTAATAATAATATTATATAGTAAGGAAGTAAGGATAAAGTATTGATATCCTAACTAATATTATAAATGCGGATGTGAGTTTGTTTGTTACGCTTTCACACTATAACTACTCGACAGATTATCATAAAATTTTGCATATCCGTTGTCAGGGGTACAGAAAAAAGTACTGTTGAAAAAGAACATAAATAAATTGAAAAGTTAAGAAAGTTACCTTTAAATAAAAAACATATTTTACATGATTCGTGTAACATGCACATATCAAGGCACTCGGGCGAGTTATATATTATGTATAGGTCTTGTGTAAATAAACGACGCGAGCCACTCGCGCAAGTAATCTAAAGATTACTTGCGCGAGTGGCCAGCTAATAATAAATTATTAGCTGGCGCATGTAGCCCGAGCGAGTTGCTTGAGCACGTAGCCTGCGTAATCTACTTGCGTCTTACATAATCGGTATGAGCTCAAATGTTCCAGTGAGTTACTTGCGCATGTAACGCGCATGAGCTTGCATCGTACAAAACCGGTATGCTCTTTACTTGAGAGCATACCGGTTTTGTTTGTTGTTGTTGTCTGTTTGTGTGTGATGTTTTCTCAAGATGTGTTAATTTGAAGTCTCTATCTGTTGCATTTTAGAGCTTTAAAATGCATTCCAGAACGCAATATCTTAGTCGTTAAATCCTTAAATAAAACGTGAATGCTTGAAACAGCTTTCTTCGGATCTCGCTCCATAAAATAATTGAAATGGAGTGCAAACGTACGCCACTATTTCTCCGTAAGCCTTCAGCGGCGTTCCAGCACGATTCACTCGGTAAGTCCAACGTAAATAAGGCAGTGATACACTGTAACAAACCTAGCATAGGTTTTAAGAACAAGAGATAATGCATCTTAAGCGTTATAAGTACATTACACCAGCTGTGGGTATACGGGTTATGAACGACGGTGTATTGTCGACAAATAAAGTGTACAAAGTGGTTTTATACGTTATTATAGTTTAAGTCTATGCTAGATTCCAGCTATAAGCTGAGAGGATTATTTTAAGACTATTTATACTAACAGTTATAGAATAAGTGGAAAGATTTATCCCAATATAATTATCTTTTCTTTGATTGGTTAGAGAACAAGTATGATTTGTTCGAGGGTTTACGGCTGTGGTATTCTAGTGTATTAGGGTATAGATAATTACTCTAGATTCTAAGCCTAGGTAGGATTACGTTAGTAAACGCAATATTTTCGCTTCGAGTTTCAGTCGAGCCCAGGCCGAGAGACATCAGTATTATCGCGTGTTATTTTGGATTATAGAATTTGTTGTTTCTTCTCCTTATACTATAAAGGTGTCTATGTAGTGATACATGGCGTTAAATTTGTTCAAAGTTAATAAATAATAATAATAATAATAATATTCTACCACATACACACAACACCATCTAGCCCAAACTAAGCAGAGCTTGTACTATGGGTTCTAGACAATGGATAAACATACATATTATTATATGCTTTTTTTTTTTGTAAATACATACATATTATACATAGAAACACCCAGACCAAGACAAACATCCATGTTCATGCACACAAATGTTTGACTTGTGCGGGAATCGAACCCGCGACCTCAGGCGTGGCAGTCGGTTACACCAACCACTACGCCATCGAGGCATCTTCCTTTTTTTTATTTTTAAAAAGATAACTCTTTCGCTAGGAATAATTCCTGTGTGACGGGGGACTTTATTAAAATTCAAACAACGGACACAAAGAACTTCCAGACTCGGAACAAACATTCGTGGATGGCACAAATTTTGGTCGCTGTGGGATTTGAACCCATAACACTTCGCGCAGTGACGGGGCGGCTATTTAGACCACTACACCATTCGTGCAGTCTGTTAGAGTAGTCAGTTTATTAGTTGTCTTATTAAGTGAAATTTGTACAACTTGTTAAGACAATAAAGAATATTTAAACCCATTAATTAAAGGCATTTCTGTCATTATATTATGAATATCGTGAAGTTTAAGTTACATTAATTTTATGCCAACTGAAATTACACACCGATTTTGAAATACTAAATACCACGCAATATTAATCGTCATTCTAATGTGGTAAGTAGTGTGGCTAAGTTTCTAGGTATAACCAATTTAATACTATATTGTCAAGAGAATGCTTCAAAATTAAATCGTATATAAGGCTCAAGTTAAATAATTGAGGAGCCATACATTTTAGATGAAGTTACGGTTAGTATTTGTTTTTTCCACGCATATTGAAATTGGTTGCATTACCAAATATTGCAAGCTGCACGATGCACCTCGCCAGGGGAGACGTCTAAGCTCCGGGGCTAGTAAAATATAGATATAGTCGGATAGCGGTTCTTTGGGAAATCGTGACAAATATTGTGAAAAGTGGCTTTGAGAGCAAACTTTGGAATCGGTCGGGTGAGGCGGGCCGTGAAGTGTTGTGTACTGCTGTGATTGGCCTAAATTTATTACTCTCATGCTGCATAACATAGAATTTTCTATAGTAAAATATATCTTCAGAAACACAGGCGATATTAATTGAATGTTCAATAACAGACCAGATAGCGCAGTGAATTAAGTTGTCACGTCACCATTGTCAGACCATCGAGTGGTGTAAATTCGGTCCGGGATAAAATTTTGTTTTACGTGTAGCTGATAGTCTACTCAAATCAACTGCCAACTTACAAAGGAGCTCAAAATAGACTTACCCATGTGACGTTATCTCAGGAATTCAAGTAGTAAGTCTAAACTTATTTATGGCATAATTTCAGTCGTTATCGAAAGCGTCTAAAATTTCTCCGATTCCAATTGGCTCTGTATATAAACTGTCCCACTGCTAGGCACGGGCCTCTTACCAGTATGGTAGGGGTTAAATAATAGTCCATTAGTCAGTGCGGTTTGGCATATTATCTTCGACAACATTATGGAGAACTCTCAGACATGCAGGTTTCTCCACAATGATTTTCTTCACAGATAAAGCACCCGATAATTAAATATTAAATATATGCATAACTTTGAAATGTCTGAGGTGTACCATGGGACCAACGAGACCATACAGAGGCAGTCTTAGGATATGGCTGTTTTGATTAAGAATTCAGAAATAGCCAAATTGTTATGTATCTATTTCACTTCATCTCCAGTAGAAATCGATAAGTGCTCACACAGCGAATTGGGAATCGAATTATCAATTGAAATTTATTTTATCTATCGTACATGTGCGGGACAATAATACAATGTAAAATTATGAAAGGCCTGACTCAGCTGCCAGACAGTAACGCCCCGAAGGTCATAAAGGATCTCCCTTTGCGTTAGTACAAGTAGAAGTAGTTTTTGGTATAATCAATAAGGGAACGCATTCTAGAAGTATGCGTATAAGGAATTCCTTTGCACGTTTTCGGTTCGATAGGTTTTAAATAAGGAACATATTTGAACGAACGGCCTTTGAATAACCCAATCTGAGAATCTATTCCAGCACTTATGGCTAGGCAACATAAGCTTTCACTTAATCCAAAGTCCAACGACGTTATCATAATCCTAGTTAATAATATAAATGCGAATGTGAGCTTGTTTGTTACGCTTTCACGCCTTAACTACTCGACTAATCTTTATGAAATTTCGTATACACGTTAAAAGGACAGAAGGTACCTTTCATCAAAAAAAAAAAGAACTTGTCGAGCGAATCCACGTGTAAAACCTTTTTCTAACACATTTAGAGGTATATCGGTAGAATAGTGGTACTGCGGTCATAAGTGACAGACACGTGTAAATCTGCAAGTGCCTGTATTGAAGAGATAGGGAGTGAATCAAAATTTTATGTAGTAAGACATGGTGCATAACGTGATAACGCAACAATTTCTTTCAAGCTGGAAATATCTTATTTTTGTAGGTGCTTAAAATATCACGGTAACGAACATCTTTGCATCATTAATTGAAAATTACATTTTTTGGAGTTGGCGCACTGTTAGTAAACGTAATTTAGCATTGTATTGAGTAAGTGTAAATTTAAAAATGTTTTTCCGTTTGCTTAACAAGCAACAATAATAATAAATTTTATTTCCAAAAAAAATAGTACAGTCTGTTACAATATTTAACACTGAAGTCCTAGCTAGGCTACTAAGTAGCCTGTGTTAAAGATGTTCAGCCCTTAGATCCATGCTTAACAAGTACTCGTTATACGTATTCATATAGATGGCGCAGCGGAATTGTATGCTGTGCATCAGGTCTCAGTTTCAATGCCGGGGTCGAACAAAGTATTACTGGATCTATTCGACAAGGAATTCTTATTAGTAGCACGAAGATTGGAGCTGTGTAAAAGCCAATAGACTCGCTACTTACTACGTACGACCTTAGCTGGTGCAATGTGTGTTTAATACATCTCTGGCTGTCTCTTTGAGATTATAAGGTTGAGACTGTGTAAGTATGTTGTTATTCAAATGACATTACTATAGCATTATAGCACATAGTAATGTCTTTGGCACAGAAGTATATAAATAGACAAGCGAACGGTGCTTATTGTGAAATTATAAGCCGATTCCTCAGCTGCTCAGATATTGTATAAAGTTACTATCTAATATAATTAAAAATATTACATAATATGAAATATGAACTTGACCGAGAGTTATACTATCGTAATTCTTGATTAGCTCTCTGTTCAAATATTTATTGCCTTTAAGTAATAATTATTACTTAAATTAGGTAAAAATTAATTACTTAAGAGCCGTCCTGCGTTGGACGTTTCGAGAAGGGTTGCTGTGCACAGCCTATGATTAATATTGTATAATTTTAAACTTCTTTAGAATGTGGGTCACGACCTTGTTAGGCTAGTGATTTCCTTTCAATAATTACAGATTTTGGTATTATGTCAGCTTTATGAAAATAATAGAAATATTGAGAATGTATTTGTAAAATACTGCAGATAAACAATTGAATCGTGCAGTCAATTCTTTATCTGCAATATCTCTAGGATTTCTGAGAGACGTTTCTAGTCGGTGTATAATCTATCTCTATGCAAAAAAGTATGTCGATCCTTTGTTCCGTTGTTAAGTAACAATCCTTCTAGTAATTTATTACAGCGCCATCTATTGACGTCTTAAAGAACTACATAGATTCTCGGTACATGAAGAGTAGAGATAGCGCTGGAACTTACTCGAGTCTTCATACTGTTTACATACTGGGTATAGCATTTCTAGAAATCACCAGAAACACTTTAACCGCGTAGAAAAGGGCAAAGCTAGTGCTCGCCGAATCAGTTTACAATCGTAAGCGCTCAAGTATTCATCGAAGCGAACGGCAGCGAAAATACCACAGAGTTTGAAGCATAGTATTATAGTGGAAAAGTGCTAGAATAAAACGTGTTTTAGTCGGTAATATTGTTTTCATTCTCATCCCTCGAACCTAGCATATAATAATATAACAATGGAGAATTATTCTGCACAAAAAATTAATTAAGGAATAATAAGGCAGAGACGCGGAGATTTGTCAAATCTACACGATCTATCATTCGCTTTTGCTTTTATCATTCATACTTGAGTTTTTGTGTGTATTTATATATTTGCTCAAAGTAATAATAAATTGCACGGATGGCGTAGTGGTTTAAGCGGTCGCCTCGCCGCAGCCACTGCACTGAGTGTCGTAGTTTCGAAACCCACACAAGACGAAACGGTCGAAACGAACTTTGCGATCAATAAATGGTTGTTCCGAGTCTGGGTGTTCGTTGTGTCCGTTGCTTGAATGTTTATAAAGTCCCCCGCGCCACAAGAATTCTTCCTAGTGCGGGAGTTGTCTTTCTAAATAACAAAAAAAAGGATATGAAAACAAAAATTCAAATGTATTATAGAAGTGGGGCTTCCATTTTAGTTAAAGTGGTTAGCTCGTCACTACTATTGTCTACGACTGTGCCGGATTAAGTGGCCGTCTCACCATTGCCACTGCGCCGAGTATTGTGGGCGTGAACCTCACACAGGACAAAAAATGTTGTATTATCCACGGAGGCGCAGTGTTCTATGATACTTTTGTTTGTAAATTTCTCCACGACACAGAATTTATTCCTAGAGCAGGAGTTGCCTTTTTAAGAAAAAAATTGGGTACGATTTCTCAACGAGACATAATTTTCGGGAACAAAAATAAAGAGTTTATGATTATAATTGCGAGAACGTAAATATTTATAAAGCGGTTCTTTTTTTAATGACGCACCGTCTCGGAGTTTTAACCTTTATGATAAACAAGACAACAATATTAACATTCTTCTTTTATAGTTAGAATTTAAATTTATCGCACTCTATATCCCAGCACCCAAACAGTCTAAGCCCCAATAAATAAACTTACCACTCTAAATTAATACGGCGGTACTAACATTAATTGTTCTCACAATGAATCCCTCGCGAATAAACAACACGCTGTGTGTTTTCATTTACTCACACGCTGTATAAAAACAATATTTCAACTCATTAATTTTATCCTAACATGGTTAATTACGTTAATTAAATTTAATCACATTATCTCGCCAATAAGAGGGTTCCCGCGATACATTTAATTATTCGCGACATAAGCAGGAGAGCGCTCATCCAGACAGCTTTATATTAAATGATTGAATGCACGGCGGTGTTTTTATTTTCAGTGGTAATTATAATATTGTCTTCTATTTACGCGAATATTATTCATTGAAATTAAACTGCTATATACAGATTTTATCGCGTGGTTTATTTGACACTTTATTACAAAATTTTGAAAATTGTTTCACTACTACTACTATTAAACTTTACTAATTTTTAAGCTAATTAAATTATTATTAAACTATTTAGATTTAATTTATTTTTACTTTTACACTTTCCCCGACGTTTCGGTTGCTTTTCAGCAGCCATGGTCACGGGGAGACTAAGATGGCAGTTGTCTCAATGTTCCAGTGTAGTTATTTCAAAGTACCCGAACATAATTTAATCATTGGTGTTTCTATTTACGCAGAATGAGCTCAAAGTATCATGAAGTCTAGCTGTGGTTTGCTTCTTCTTGGGTTTGACTATTTTTATTACTGGATCCCAAGCTGGTGGTACATTCCAACCATCTTCTCTATTAAAATTAGGATGTTTTTTGATTTCAATAGCCTCGCGAAGCATCCTTGGTAGGAATCGGTGTTCTTTAGCGAGAATCTGTGGTTTGTCAAATCTCAGGTAGTGGTTGGTCCCCTGTTGCACATGTTTACACACAGCAGACTTCAACGAGCGTTGGTGTTTTACATCAGCTATGTGTTCTTTTATGCGGGTGCCAATGTTTCTCTTGGTTTGACCAATGTATGAGAGTCCGCAGTCACAATCTATTTTATAGACCCCTGCATCTTGTAAAGGTAGTTGGCACTTGACGGATGGTAAAAATTGACTTATCTTCGTTGGTGGCTTGAAGTATGTGTTGATTGAAGCTCGCTTCAAGATGTAGCCAATCTTGTCAGTGACACCCCTTACATAAGGCAGTATAGCAGGCTGGCGCTCGACTGTGGCTGGCTTTTCTCGGGATCTGTGACAGCCGCTGTCACAGATCCCGAGAAAAGCCAGCCACAGTTCAGTAATTTCAGTGGTAATTATTTTATGCACATTTGTTTAATGCGATTCTTTGATCACGTACTTACATGAGTTGATTTGTGCTCTAGAATAATATTGTAGTTTTATAAGGATACAGTGGTGTGAGTGGTTTTCAAAAAGTATAATTAAATAATATATCTCGTATCTATAGTATTTTTGTATGTGATTAACGTTTCGAGCTGTAGCTGTCAGCTGACGGCTTAATACAATTGTTTCTGTTCCTGGGGAATTCACAGATATTGAAATAACAATCGAAAATAAAACCCAGACTCGGTACAATTATGTATTGGATTACAGATATTTTGACCCGTGTGGCACACATATGTGACCACAGCACTCGGCACACCAACAGGGATGAGGCAAACACATAAATCACTACGATCGACTGTATATCATCTTCTCTCTCCTGAAATACAGTCCAGGCAAAGGTCTTATACATATAATATTAGATATAGGATATTTTTTATTTTTTAACAATGTAAAATATAATGTTTTTTTTTATACTACTGCGGTTGCTTACAAGTATACACCTGATGGTAAGTGGTCACCCTAGCCTATGATGGACGCCTGCAACACCAGAGGCATCACTTGCGCGTTGCCGACCCTTTAAGAAAGGAAGTGGGAAGGAGAAGGAGCGGTAAGGGGGAAAGAGGGTGATTGTGTCTGCGGCACTCTCACTCACCGAACAAAACACAACAGTAGGAATACTGCTATTCCACGTTGATATTCTGTGAGAGGGTAGTCCTTCCCCGGTCGAGCCGGCCCATTCATGCTGAAATCAGCGAGGCTCTACTACTCTAATAATAATATTTTGTGGTTCGCATAAAAGTCCGGTATGGCACTCGAATCCACAATGGCTTGCGTTCGCTTGCCCGCTCCCTTATTTGTGAAATCTTAGTTTTAGATTAATATGTAAATATAATGTAAAATAATATGTTATTAAAGCACGAATATGAGTATAATACTAGGTAGGTATTTATTACCCTTTATGTTCATAAACCGTTCTATAACCGGCCATAGGCTAAATCATATTGTAACATGAGTGTAAGGCCATGGGCTATCATATTCTATAAACTAGAAGAAAAGTTCTGCTGTGTTTAGAACGCTATAATACACTTGCAGGTTTCTGGTTTAATTAGTAAGATACGCACGATCTCAAACCGATGGCTTTGATAATTCTATGCGATCAAATTACTCAATTGAAACCAACCAATGAACGATTAGCATTGCCTCCTCACTCCTCACCGTTAATTGTTAATTGATAATCCAAGATGAAGCAGATCATGTTACATAATGCTGGATGTGAGTAACCTGTTACATAATAACCTAATTAAAAACAAGTATAATGCAAAAGATCTGCGATGACTGGTGTTGAGCCAATTCAGTAAAATTTTGCTACCAAATTCTTACTTAGTTGGCTGTTAGTAAAGATTTTTAACTATGGCAATAACAATTGGTATAAATTCAAATATTTTATTACCATAATATAAATCATTTCAAGTATAATTAAGACATTTTAATAAAAATAACGGGCAATAATTGAGTATTAAAAAAAAACCAGTTTAAGGAGCTCTCATGAGAAGAAGCAGGCAAGTGCAGAGTGGCAATGTGGTTATGAGTAACCTAATAACCACTCTTTTCAATCGACTATTAAATAACAATATACATATTATAGTATACAATATATGTAATACATATTAAATATATAAGCTGGTGTGTGTTTGGTTACTAAATGTAAGTAACAAAAAAAAGAGAGCTTGCTTTAGTTACTGGCAAGGCAATATCAGAATTCGCGATGAGTTTTTTAGCAGAATTGATCTCCTGATTTGCTTTAGTTTTGCTTGTGTCAATCCACATGAACTGGCTGGCTTAGACCCTACTGTAGTCACTATAAATTACATTTCTCATAATAGATACCGTTTATCAGAGTATTATGTCCATTAATACCCTTTTGGAATGATTTATTGAAGGTGAGCGTAGTTTCATGAACCGTGCCGATTAAATGTTAACGGAAAATGATACCGATTGCGGTAGTAACATTACTACCCTACCGGATAAATGTATATTGCTAAATTGTGTGAGGCGAGCAGATAAAGCTTCTATAGGAATAAATCTCATGTCCAGTCAAATTCTCATATTTTAGCATTTTTGAAAGGTAGTGTATGTATAAGTAATATCGTGGACAACCAGTGATCACAATCGATGCGAATCGTTGGAGACATCGGGGAATGAATAAGTAATTATTACTTTTAAATAATCACCGACGTGAATAAGACCCGTTATGTAATATTATATTAAATTAATGTAAAAGTGTAAAAACTTGTACGTAAAAGACAATAATGTCAGATGCTATTGTTTAATGTTTAATAATATTGAATTATTATTAAACATCTAAAATCTGACAATTTGAATTTAATCAAGTTGACGACCTATGGCTGGGGTATCGAGCGGTCTGATGCCAGTTTCACAATGTTGGATCTCAGGATAAACGAAAACTCACTAATAATTATGTTTTTCTCTTCATGTGTACTTTTCTAGCATCTATTGTAAAGTAATATATATAAATGAAATCAAAATAAAAAAAAATCATCCGGCCCTTTGGGAGACTTACACGGAGGTTTGGGTCAAACGTGCCCAGTGGAGAATTTCGATTTGTATTGAAATGGGATATCTACCGAGGTTCTGGCTGCGGTATGTTATTATATGGCATGAAACTTATTAAATCTTGGATGGGTGCCATGGAGTGGTATAAATTAATCAGTTATAGTATCATGCTTTATAGTGTAATTGAGAAATATGTTCAGATAACTTCTCAGAATATACATACATGTAAAGTATTGTACATGTTTCAAATTTAGGTAAACAACCGAAACTCAAGCTCATTTTAAAAGTCAATAACGCAAACTATGTACTTGAACAAAGTGTCAGTGAAATTGCGGAGTTTCCAGAATCCATAAAAAAGCTGTCCTTAAAACGAAATATAAACTAAGATACGAGATATCACTTTGACAGAATAAAGTTTTGAGAAAAAATTCTCCGTCACAACTCTGGTGGTATAAAATACAATGGAATAGAATTTGTTATGTCAGTAGGATTTAAATGTACAGTGTAATAAAACTTTATCATATTAAAGACCATACATAGTTTAGAGACCATTTTGTAAAAAGTTATATATTCATACTATTATTTATTTATTTATTTACATTAAATAGAACGACTTGCGCCAATTACACTATTTAATAATATAATATAAATAAAAAATTTAGCATTCACGCATTCTGCTCACAGTACCTCATACATTCTAATAATAATACTTTCCATTCATCCGCAAAAATATCAACTTCTAGGTTAAAGTCCAAGAGAGCGTTAAGCTGTTTTAGTGACCGAGGTATGGGTGAGTTACAGCGTGCCACAGTACGACACGCTGGAACTGCCGGCAATCGGTGCTTTCTACCATGACAATAGTAATTAGGCACAAACAATCTGCAACATTTGTCGTGAAGAATCGGTGCCTCAATCATACTCTTTAAAATTTTGCAGGTTCCAACCATCTGATCGTATGATAGCCTCGTCTCTAATGAGTTAAAACCTAAACAACCTAACAAAAATTTTGTAGGATACAGATAGGGGTAGAAACCGTACAATTCCTTATAAATAAATCTTAGAAAAGCTTTTTGGACTTTTTCCAACCAATACTGCTTTTGATATGGATTCCACACTACCGCGCTGGACTCAAGTTTACTGCGGACTAATGCATAAAAAACAAGTTTAATAACATGGGTGCTGTGGAATTCACGACAGTTTCTCAAAACGAATGCGAGGCGACTAAAAGTTTCCTTAGCAACCGACGAAATATGCTGGCTAAGCTGTGTGCTTTGCTATTGCACACAGCTTAGATACCAAGATATCATTATTTACTTTATCAAAGGCCTTGTAAAAGTCAAAATAGAGTACATCCGCTTGATTACCGCGGTCAAGAACGGATTATAAAACTGTACTAATTATCCACGTGTACCTTTGAAATATAAAAAGTATATTATTGACTATTTGATAGCTGAGAGTTCAACTTAAATTCTAAGCTACCTTTGAAAAACCCTATTTAGAAAAACCGATTTAGTGCCAAAGAATCATAGTCATCTCGGGCGAAGTTTCAAGCAAAGGTTAGTTTTATATTATAACTTGTAGTTTATATATAGACAGTGTGATAAGGTAGGTTCATATTTAAGGATTGTAACGTTTACATGACAAATAACTGTATCATCTGAAAAAAGAAACATAATTAGGCACAAAAACCAATTAAAACTTATGAAACGGGACTAACGAGACAGTTACCTTTATATCAATATTAAGGTAAACTTTATGAAAAAAAATCTTTTTATAATAAATTAACTATCTGAAGTCAGTGTCAATTAAAGCTTTTTGAACGTATATCTTTCTAACGGGAAAAGGTTTTATACAACCAACAGAATATTTTAACTAACCAAGTATATATCCTCCTTATCCAACAAACAGAAATACAAAGCTACACTTACTTCCCTCGCCTTTGTAACGCTGAAAGCTGAAAATTATTCCAGTCCACTAATAACTCGTTGCCTAGCCTACATTGACAAGATGTCTGGGGCCATAACAACTTGTCTTAGTCAAGAACATTATCAAAGATAAATTATTCATATCACAGCATCCCTGGACCTTCTTGTACTGTTAATAACTGTTCCAGCATAATTAGTTTTGTTGTTCCCTTGCTACAATTTCAAGAATTAAACTACGACGCCATGACATTGTATTAAGCCTTCAAGCTTTGTAATAATGATCACATTTTATAAAAATACTACTATTAGCAATATGATATAGAAAATATTAATTATACACTAGGTGAGCTTAATTATTTATATATGTATAAAAACAAAATAATTGCTTTAATAATATAATTGAAATTAAACTACTATATACGGATTTTATCGCGTTGTTTATTTGACACTTTATTACATAGTTTTGAAAATTGTTACACTACTACTACTATTAAACTTTACTAATTTTAAGCTAATTAAATTATTATTAAAACTATTTAGATTTAATTTAATTTTACACTTTCCCCGACGTTTCGGTTGCTTTTCAGCAGCCATTGTCACGGGGAGAATCTGTATGTAGTAGTTTAATTTCAATGAATAATATTCGCGTAAACAGAAGACAATATTAATAATATAATATTTACATAACTGGTTTAAGCGTCGTATAATTCGCCAGCAAAAAATAAAAAGAAATCTTCATGTAATTATTTCTATTCTTTTTCTTTTCTTTTTTTCGTGTGGTTAGTGTCCAACCTGTTGTCAAGAGTTGTTCCAGCCGCCTGTAGGCCTCTAAAATGGCTTAACGATCGCGGTTGTCAAAAGTCTCGTCTGAAAAATCGGTCTCGGTTGATGTCAGATTGACTTTGACATCAACAGAGACCGACATTTTTTACGTGCCCTCCGAAGCACGGAGACGCTCAGATGAAATACCACCCATCTATAGACTGACCGCACCCAACGATGCTTAACCTCGCCAATCGTTTACCAATCAGTGAGTGCAACTGGCTATGAGCGCCTGTGTTAGCAATCTATTATCTATTAGCAATGATAAAATAATTTCAGATTTGTAATATTAAATGTACTACATCACAGTTTATTATATTTTAAAGATATTTGTTGCTAGTTTGTAGTTACAAGCATCTTTTGCTTGTGCCAGATAGGTGCGATAGTTATCTGTGCAGGCTAGACACACGATTTAATCGTACGGATTACATGCGCGGGTGGTTCGCGTCGATACGTTTTCACATTGCGTACAGCCTGCATAAGTCTCTCATCTTGCGGCGTGTGTACAATAGCTACTTATTGCTTTCCATTATATTAAGTATTAGGCTTTTCGCCACAGCTTTGCTGGGGCATAGTACTTTTTTCTGGATGGAAATCATCCTATTTTTCCGTATCTCTGACAACCTGTGTGCGTAATTGCACGAGGATCGATCAAGTAGTTAACGTGTGAAAGCGTAACATACAAATTCACATTCGCATTTATAATATTAGTTTGGCTATTTCATGTTAAGTTGAGATGTTAGTAGAAAACGAGGAAAATGTCGGCCATTGCTTTAGTATCACCTAAGACACTTAAAGAGGGAAAGTTCAACGTGACAGGGCTATAAATAGTTTAGTTTGTAGGGACGACAAGGTTTTTCGAACTCAACGATTCCAGTCCCGCTTTATGGTGCAATTTTTCTCGTTTAAAATTTACTAGGTTTTGTCCATGGCTTTGCTCGCGTAAAAGTAGGGTAAGTTATGTTAGTAACAGTACTTTTAAAAATATAAGATATAGCCTATGTTACTCGGTGATAATATACCTTTCCAATGGTGAAATAATTTTGTAAATCGGTTGAATTTTTTATTTAAATCCTTACAAACAAACAAAAAGTCAAATCTTTCTTCTTTATAATATTAGTGTAGACAGAAGAATTCTGCAAAAACGCCAGGTTAAGAGTACACTAAGCCGACGAGCGTGCGTGAGTGTCATGGCTGAACGAAGCATGAGAGATATGGAGTTGTCATCGGTGAAAAGTCATTCCAGGACACAGGTGTGAGTCAATAAACATATGGTAATTATTATATTTAGTGTTTCTCGGTACTCGTTTGGTGTATCAAACGGTTCACTTCAAAATGTGCCACACGGACAGCGACTGGCATTTGTTTTTGATGATACCCCTTTGTATGTGACACGGAGACGCCAAATATTGCATACGTAGTGTGTTTGTGTTGTGTCAAATCTGTGGTGTGTTTGAGATATCTATAACGTAATATTATTTCGCCGCTTACTTTTTTAAGCTACGCAATCAGAGATTTTTTACGGTATGCTATTATGTATAAAACATTCTTATTAAGTATTTATATATAATAGAAAATTCTGTGTTTTGTAAATAGGTCGTCAAAATCAACATCAAATTAAAAATCTTTGTGATTTGAAATAACACGCGACAATTCATATAAAAAGATTCTGCGTGCTGACAAGCAAAATAAAAGTGCATCGCCATAGTATATCATGAATGAGCAAGTATTTTTGCTAAGCACGAACATTGTTATAAAAACTATATAAGTAATCAGTTAATTTGTTAATGAAAAGTTTATCACGTTTTTGGATAATATGTAATTTAAAACATTATATAAAAATCAGTGCGTGCCAAAATATTATTAGAAGAAATAATTGTTATGTTTTCACAATAGTTCCAATACCAACACCATGTTATAATAACTGTGTTTGCAGCAATACTCAACTAGTCACATGACGTCACAAAAGGTATTTGTTAACCAAGGATAAAAGGGGATCTAAAAGCGTGTTTTATTATTTAGACCACAGATAGCCATCTATTTCCCGAACCTTGTCGGTAGCGAGGGAGCTTATTTGATCTGCCGTGTTAAGATCTCATTAAGGCGGACAAAAAACGTTTGAAGACTCTCGCAACTCGTATTCAGGAAAGTCTTTGACAAAGACAATCCCTCATCTTGTTCTAAGAGCGACAACAATAGAACATTTTATTTCCAACGCTACCGAACGATATCTATAACAATGTTCTTGTGAACCTATTGTGAGTTCGTGTATCGAAATTGCATTTTTGTATTGAACTGGTTTGTATTGCGATCTTTTTGTTAGTTGTGCAGTTTCTTTGAATACATGCTTTATTGCTCCAATTTGGAAATAGATTGAAACGTTTATTGCTAACGTGTGCTTTCTAGATTGAGTAGACGTTCGGCTGGTTGTTATGGATATGGTTAAGGTAACTTAGATCGTTTGAACATAACGCGTGATTTTAATACCAACGTATGGTTATTATATGCATGGATTTTAAATTGCTATTTAGACATGTAGTTTTGCTGATGTTTAATAATGACCTTATATCTGAAGACATGATTTTAACAGCATTTTCACACTTGAGATGGTACAGAACAGAATAGAATACACAAGGTACACTCAATCGCAGCCCTTTGGAGTTGACGTATTGGTAGAGTGCCCCTTTAAGTATCACATTTTTTGTTCCGTCAGGATTATTTCCTGAAACTATTGGACACTTCACGATTAAAGTAGTTCTAGCCATGTAAGCCCTAAATTCCTTAACTTCACCAATAATCCGTGTTTTAAAGTTTCGCACCAAGGCAAAATATGAAGGTTGTTTCTTTTTTAAAAGTCATCTAAAATAATTAAACGCGTTACTTTTGCCGTAATTCAAGTTACAGAAACCAAACAAGTGTAGCACACAACACAAGTATACATATATCAAAACATTAATCCGTCTATCTTAAAACCGAGTCTCGAAACATCACTTGCAGGATGTGAAGAATTATTAAATTCCACGAAGCGTGTGCACGTCTAGCGGACTGGAACCGAAAGCGGGACCGGTCCGGTAAAATATTACGATCAAAGTCTGATCATGCCGCAACAACAAATCGAGAGATCGTACACTCCGCACTTGCGTCCTTAGGGTCCCGCGGCTGTTTTAATTTCTCAATAAATAACGGGAGATTTTACGCTCAACTAGTAATCGATTTGCGAACTTTTGCCAGGTTAATAATTGAGAGGAACCGTGACACGGATACAAAAAATTGTAAGTCGTAGGTCTCTAATACTCGGAAAACTGCAGTCGTGTGACCTGCGTTGTAAGAAACGAACTTATATTGTTTTAAGAATTTCGGACGAAAATAGTAAAATCAGTCTTGGGGCGACTTTGTCTGGCCAATGTCCATTCGTACATCGGTTTATCTATCTGGAACAGTTGCTTATGCAATTACCAGTGCTATGGACTTGAAATTTAGAATAGTTATAGGTAACAGTTGACCAGCTCTATTGCAAATGTAGTTGAAAAATTGCTTATAATTACGTTTATGATTATAATAAAAATAATGGTTGGCTTAATACGCAAAATAGGATTTGAAAGAACGTTATAATTTATAACTTTTTCATGCAAAGTCTTTGACTAATGATAAAAAGCATAAAAATACCACCCATACCATTTTAGAAGTATGAAAAGAGAATTAAAATTAAAAATATAAATTGAGGAAAATAAATGGATGCCACTAACTTAACTGCCCGGTTGACTTAGTGGTTTAAGTGGTCGCCTCGCCACTGCCACCGCGCTGAGTGTTATGGGTTCGATCCCCACATGGGACAACAATTTGTGTGATCCACAAATGGTTGTTCAGAGTCTGGGTGTTCTTTGTGGCCGTTGTTTAAATGTTTGTAAAGCCTCCCCGCGACACAGGAATTATTTCAAGAGCGAGAGTTGCCTTTAAAAAAGAAACTAGCATAGTTATCAAGAAATTTGCAAATATCGGTTACAAATAAACCATTTGATGCGGTAGGTATTCTACACGTTTTTTTTGCTTATAAGACACAAATAAAAAAAATAATACGGAACCCTTGGTATGCGAGTTAAACTTGACAAGTGTTTTTATTAGTTACAATAATTAAAGAAATGAAATGTAAAATATAGGTGTAATATAAATATACTCTTTAACTACGAAATGGACAATATTAAATGGTATTGCATGGCTTTCAAGACCCATTTTGATTTATTACACAAGCGAAGCTATATTTGACAGCTGATATTCACAAAAGGTCGCTAAAGAACATCAAAGAAGTAAATATCCCAAGGCGCAGATTCAAAATAAAGGTATCTCAAGGTTGTATTTACTATCCAGGTAGGTGCTCAATATTTTCTGTCAAATACAAATTGTTCCCAGCGGCCGAGAAACAATATGATTGATTCCATTTCTCCCTACCGGCAATATTCTAACAGATGTTTCGTACTATTTTGTACGGACCATTGATAAGAATATCGATGAAATTAAGTATTGCTTTAGGGCAAAAATAATAACATTACTTTTATTAGCATTTATTTGCGGCTTCGTGATTCCGAGGAAAGCTAGCTATCTCAAATAAAACATGGCACTTATTTGGAAAATTGTTGCTTATAGGAGCCGAAGCTCCTCAAATATTTCAACGTTAAATTCACGTCGTCCATTTGTTATTGTGGGTATTAAGAAGATATATTATATTTTGTTTAATTTTAAGTCAAAGTAATAAATAAGTATGATAAGTATTCGCCTATAAGCCACGTAGTGTACTTACATATTATTTAGAGCAGCGGTAGCTCAGTGGGGAGACCAACAGACTGCAATGCAGAGGGTCTCGGGTTCGAACCCACGTCGCGCACCTCTGACTTACGGAAGTTATATGACTTTTCGAAATTATGTGCGTATTGATTGACAATTATCGCCTGCTCCGTGCCTCGGAGAGCACGTTAAGCCGTCGGTCCCGGCTGTAATAAACATCTATGGCAGTCGTTATTGGGTGAGTGTAGACACAAAAGATCCCACTGGGTCGAAATGTCACCGGTTTGCACTGACTGGCCCCCACATAAGATACATACATACATATTATTTAACTAATAATATTAAAACGTAAGCGATATGGGCAGTAGTCCAATGCTTAAGCATATCGAACATTGCGGGCTTACGATCGTGAGGTCATAGGTTCAATCCTAACCCATATGTAACCCCACATCACACAACTTATAACTTGGCTAATGACTCTACTGTACCGTTTGTAGTATATATTACTTACTAGAATTATTTGTATGGAAAATCAATTTACGTAGGCTTTATCAATCTAAGGCAAAGATCCACAATGGATCTGACTAATCATTATTTCTTTTCAGTCTGTATTGTCCCACTGCAGGGCAAAGGCCTCCCTCTCGCTTTTCCACGTATCCCTGTTATACGCTAGTTTGCACCATTCTCTCCTGTAGGTATTTAATTCGTCCCGTTATCGACACTTTGGTGCTTAGCACCATCTGGAATCCAGTCTGTGCTGATTTTAGCCCAAAGCGCGGCGGCATGCGGTAAACCTTTCCAGCCCAATCTCATTTGAGTTTTGCGGCTTTCTGGGTGACGTCTGCGATTTGAGTTTTGGAGCGTATTGTGGAGTTTTTAATCCGGTCCTTTAACCAGACATCTAGGATACTAAGCTCCATGGCTCGCTGATAAACCTCTAGTGCGGACCTCTGCTGACCAGTCAAAGACTATGTTTGAAGAATGACTAATCATGGTGTAAAATAAATGATAACGCAATACAAATCTAATAGGTGGTATGTAAATATTAGGACAGATTAGGTTTGTATTGCGTTATATGCGTGTAAACGCATTTAATGAATGTATTATATAGTATAGGTAGTGCGTATTGATTGACAATTATCGCCTGCTCCGTGCCTCGGAGAGCA
The DNA here is from genome assembly GCA_930367265.1 of Catocala fraxini. NCBI lineage: Eukaryota > Metazoa > Arthropoda > Insecta > Lepidoptera > Erebidae > Catocala > Catocala fraxini. Next base: position 8,046,209 of record OV884038.1, read on the forward strand.
CGTTAAGCCGTCGGTCCCGGCTGCCATGAACATCTATGGCAGTCGTTATTGGGAGAGTGTCGACACAAAAGATCCCACTGGGTCGAAGTGTCACCGGTCTGCACTAACTGGCCCCCACATAAGATACATACATACATACATATAGTATAGGTATATAATGCATATAGCTATCATATATAGTCAGTCTGTATGGGTGAACTAGTGATGATATTGCAGTAGCAAGGCGACCGAATTGCCAAGATAACATAATCTTTTAAAGATACACAGGTAACACCATTTCACATTTTACTATATAGAGTAAGTAAACAAAGCACGGTACTTACTTCTTAGCTTTTACTTAAACAAGAACTTCTTTATTCGAAATTCTAAAAGCATATTGTGTAAAAGCGCAGTAATTAACATTCCTTTAAAAAATTAAGAAACACCGGTGCGTTAAAACACTTAAGTGATAAGTCCTTATCCTCAGTTATGTATTAAAACAATGGAGTTAATACATTTTTAATATAATATACTAGCACTAAACGGGTCTTACTCGGAGCACTAGCTGCGTTGAAATGTATCTTTATGCAGTAGTGCACTTCGTCGAAAGCATAAAGTGGTCTTAAGTCCGCCATCTTCTGTTTCAAGCGCTTCACTGGCTTACTGTATCGTGCTCTGGCTTAAAGGCGAGAGAAAATACTCTTTCGCAAATATAGGAATATAACGTGATATATGATTTGGAAGTTTGTCGCTGGTGGTTTGAGCACAATGGTTTACGGCGAGAGGTAAGTGCGTGATTCTCGAACGTGAATTATTGAGGACGCTTGTTTGAATTCGTTCTATTGCTTGAGATGTTCTCGAGGCTCGAGAACCGTCGCCGATAAGCCACTATGACGCGGTGATTATCCCACTTCGGATTTCTCTGCGGCCACAAATTCTTTCTGAAGTTTGCCAATCTTGTTAAGCCCTTATCGACTTAATTATTACTTGACTTTTGGCGACGCTTTCGGATATTAAAGATTACTTATTCTTCTGGTACTGGGCGAAAAGCTTTCTTTGTGATTTAAAACGTGTTATGGTGTTAAATTAATTCAGTGATTTTATGGGATTTTATATTAGAAATATTTGCGTGAATCGTGTTACAATGACATGTATAAAAATCAACATCATATACATGTCATTCTAACATGATTAAATGTTTAAATAAAGAATAGGTTTTGTTTATAATAAGAGAGTGTGAGACTCGTTAATGTTTTAAAAATCAAAGGCAAGAGTCGTGCTAGTCCTACAATCGTTTAAAATATTCGTTCATTGCAAAAATAATGATCATATTAAATTATCCGTTGTGTAAATGGATGTAATATTATTACTTAATCGCTTTATTACCTTTTACTTCGCTACACACTCATACATTGGTATTCACTGCTACATAAGAACTCTGCAATGTATACAAAACTTACGATAATATTATTATTCTCAGTAGTCGGCTCTTACCATAATTATGAGGAAAGGAGCGAAAGAATCCAGCTAAATAGAAGTTTCCTGTAAATAGCCATAATAAAAAGCGCCGGACTGTGTTTAATTGTGTTAATTTCCAACATCGTTATCTCGAGAATCATATTTCTTAGTTCCCCTGAGTAATTAGAGTCCAGCTATAGGTTCCTACAATGGAAACGAAATTGAATTATACGAGGATTTCACATTAAGATTTAATTAAAAGAGTGTGAATTGTGTTTTAAATTGTGCTCTTTCTTTAGTGTCAAGGTGTTTAAGGACTGTAAGTTGCTGGAGGTGTTTGTTATCTTTAAAGTATAGACATAAGCAATATAACCGGTGAAGTAGTTATGTGTGTTCACGTATGGTTCATTGAGGAAATTGGCCCCGACAAATTCTTTAAAATATTTCTGAAACCTGGATACTGCCTCGGTGGCGCTGCCGTATACATGCGACTGCTATGCTGCCGTGGTAATAGAGACGGCAGTAAATTAAATATAGCCATTTTTTTAAATTACTTATTTGGAATGCTTCACTACTATAAACAATATATTTTTTCCTTTCTTCTGACATATAGAACATAAAAATCGAGTATATATTTTTATCACAAACGCTAAAATTGTAACAAAATCTTTGCGCGTTGTTTTCTAAAACAGCCTTTTCTGACTTACTGCCCTCTCAATTACCACGGCAGTAGATCTCGGGTTCGATTCCCGGTCGGGTAAAGTGTAAAAGCGTTTTACTATCAAGAAATGCTCAGTAGCAGCACAGAATCTGGTATTCTGTCCGATAAACGTCAATAAAATAAAAAAGCTCTACATTTGCCTGCGCGTGGTATAAATTTTTTAGAAATACATGCACTACTAGTTAAGTGCCTAGTAGTAAACATATTTAAAAAAAAATATATACATATCGTTAAAAGGTATTCCCCGCGGAGCCCACTTGAAAAGTGCTATGTTCTTGGCAATGCCACCTATTGATAGGTTCAGAGCTAAACTGTTATTAAACAAGTGAGAAACGGCCATGGATTGCCGTAAATCTTAGAGTTCGAAAAAATGGTATCACGTGACCGTGGTCAGAGGTCAAATGTCATAGTAATTTCGGGGTATATCGACTATGCTGAATCGAATGGCGTTAACCACGAGTCTCTAGCTCTTACGGTTCTTGAGTTGAAAGTTGTATAACAGTCAGATGGACAGATGGACAGACGGACAGACGGACGGACGGACAAAGTTGTTGTATAAAAGTTTTTTCAAACTTTAAAAATATTAACCTTTTCGCTGTTTTATATTACGCAATAGTCAGAATAAAAAGTTTATTGTTACATATGACACGTGATTCATCAGACAGGTAACCTATGAGAATTGTACTATTATTCTACAGGAACGCGTTATTGAGGTAAAAACTATACTATGTGTTAATTAATGTCTATATATATGTGTAAATCTTTGTCTGATTCTTGTACATTATAAGTAAATAAATGCGGGTAATCCATACGCGAAGCTATCTTAAAAAACGAAGAACAGACATAGAAGAGCAAGCAACAATTTGAAGATTAACCGAGGGTTGTTTAATTGTGTACCCCGCTCACCGACCGACGAGTGCAGTTCCAAACCCGTACTATTTCATGCTGTACATATTTTATTATCTAGACTTGTATCCTATCCTAATCCTAACTCTTCTCTCTTAGCCTTTATTATTCCCAAGTCCACTTGGGGTCGGCTTTTCTGGTCTAACCGGATTTGACTGGATATCAGTTTTTACACGGAGCGGCTGCCACCTGATCTCCGCAACCCGAAGGATAACGATACCCTAAAGCTAGTCCACTGTCAGGTTATTAGAGGGTACTGACTTTCCCAATAACGATTGCCATAGATGTTCATGGCAGCCGGGACCAACGGCTTAACGTGCTCTCCGAGGCACGGAACAGGCGATAATTGTCGATCAATACGGACATAATTTCAAAAAGTCATATAACTTCTGAAAGTCAGAGGTGCGCGACGTGGGTTCATACCCAAGACCCTCTGCATTGCAGTCTGTTGCCTCCCCATTGAGCTATCGCTGCTATCCTAATCCTAACTAATATTATAAATGCGAATGTGAGTTTGTTTGTTACGCTTTCCCGCCTTAAATACTTAACCGATCATCATGAAATCGTATACACGTTGCCAGAGACACAGTAAAGGACATAGGGTACCATTTATCCAGAAAAAGGTACTGTTACTAACCTAACCTACATTTCAGCGAGTGAAGCCGCGGGCATAATCTCGTAGGAAATGTTTATACCTGATTAAATATGGCTACGCAAAGGCTCTAATAAAAAAAAACCTCTATAAAACCATTGCCTTTCGCGAGTCTGTAAAACAATACTTGTGTTATATTATTTTAAAATAATGTAAATCCATTCGTCCATCGAAAATGTAAGTGCTATGTCAATGTAGCAATTTCCATATTTCTCGATCCCTTGCCAAATCCTTAATTTATTAAAATATAGAGATATATCTTTATATGTTAATAAATAAAAGATTTGTTATATAATATATAACACGACCGGAGAGAGAATAGGCATAGGACCAATGGCTTTCCGTGCTTTCCAAGGCACGGGGGTGTCTTACACCGCCAACTTCCTAACTCCGGGCTGTTATTGAGATTTCGCAACAGAAAACTCCAAAACTTTTGCATCTACATATATGTCCAACATTTACATTAAAAGAAAATAACACCTACTTTATTACGTAGGTAGGTACTGTATCTACAAATAAAAATTACAATTATACTACTATCGATCTAATACTTCTTAAGTTTGTTCATTACAAACAAAAATAGAAACATTCAATATAATATTATTATAGATAATTCCTATTGTCTGTCATTTTTTCACATGAATGCAGTCATAGGCAAAGACAAGTAATTAAGTATTAACGCAGGCGAAATTGGGGTTTATGAACCTTCATAAACGGCCATTGGCCCATCTGATTATATATCGTAATTAGGACTTCCTAACGACAAACGAGAAGCAGCGATAGCCTACTGGGAGACTGCTGGACTGCCACGCAAAAGTCTCGGATTTGATCCTAAGTCAAAATATCTAACTTTTGGAAGTTATGTACGTATTCGGTTAGTTAATTAGCGTTTCTTTAACGGCGAAGAAAAACATCGTAAGGAAACCAGCATATCTGAAAATTCTGCATAATGTTCTTAAAGATATTTGAAGTGTGCCAACCCCCACTGCAGCAGCGTGGTGGACTATGGCCTTATTATTCTCACACTGAGAAGAGGCTCGTGCCCAGCAGTAGGACAGTATACAGGGCTGATATTACTATATTATAATCAAAAGGGCCAATGATACATACAATTGACTTACTACTAGCCAACTCCTTTCAAGATGGCATTGACTTTTATACACGTGAACGACAATCTACACAACAAAATATAATTATGTAAAGAAACATGATATTTTTGTTACTGGTAATATATTAATATACCTTTTGTATCCTAATGTTGCTTGTAAGAAATTGGTTTTAGCGATAAATCGAAACTGGTTTATAATATATAACATATAATGCATACACATGGTATTTAATACATATTTTTTTTACCAATTTAATCTTCAGACAGTTTAATCCCGCCAGAGATTGGACGACACAAGAAAAGCAACACTACTACGTTAGGTACTAATCACATATAACCTTCACATTATTCGAGAAAACTCGAATGACATTGCTTAAAAAAATAAATGTACAATAGTTCTACATGTTTTCATTTGTATAGTACACATAAAGTTGTAACCAACAACACTGTGATATCATTGTCTAGAGTGCTGTTGCGAGAAAATCTCGGATTGTACGTATTTACTCTTGACTACTGCAACTTTTTCTCTCGAGATTCAACCAACTAGATAAAGGGAATGCTAATCGAGTTGGTGATAGTCTCAATATTATGAAATATTTCTTCTTCGTCAATATTAGATAAGACTAAGTATTTCTTGTCGAGTCGCTTCCCTTTACGGGCGCGTTATCAGTCTGGCGATAAGGAGTAAACGAGGCTTCTCGGGGAAAACCGCTATCATTTTTTATAACGCAATATGCCGCTCGTAAATAGTCGTCGGCCCTTACTCTAGGTTATTTGCTTTTGTCTTAGGGGAGACAAGCGAAGAGTTAGAGTTATGTATTAGATTGTGTATTCTGGAATTGTACTGTGATGTTGAATGGTAATGATTAGGACTCGTACGGAGGTTGTAAACTTTCTTAAAGTAAATACGTTTTGTATGTTTTGTCATTATCTATATATCTGTATATAGTTGTAGCGGGTTTTCTTGACCGTGGATATATTTTAACGGTGATTTACGATGTAAAAGGATAGGACTTTTTCCATATAAAATTTCGCGGCTCAGTGACGTGGCGCGCACGTCATGAAGCGATGCCGCGTTACGTCATCATACTGAGAGTTTACGATCCGCTGTTGCCTGAAAATTCACCATTTCTCTTATGATGATACCAAAGTGAGGTGATGATAGACCTTGTATCTCTTATGGAATATTGAGGATCAACATTTCTGAAGATAAATTTGGTCACGGGGTTTCTGTTTATCTATTTATTGGCACTGGAAACTATGTGAGTACGTGTGTATAGAAGATTATATTACCCTACTTATCCTAATTAATACACGATTACCGAGGCTTAACTGTCTCCTTGAAGCAGCGGTACTGAATGCGACTGCTGTGCATGAGGTCTCGGGTTCAAATCCCGGGTCGGGCCAATAAAAAGTTATTGGGTTTTTCTGTTAAGAAATCTTAATAGCAGCCCGGAGTTAGGAAGTTTGCGGTGGAAGACACCCCCGTACCTCGGAAAGCACGTAAAGCTGTTGGTCCTGCGCCCGATCTCTCTCTGGTCGTGTCGGATTACCGTCCCATTGGATCATGAGAGTTAGGAAACAAAGAGAGCGCTTGTGTTTGCGCACACACTTGTGCACTTATAATATCTCCTGCGCAGATGGCCAGTCTGCGTTAAGTCTGGCCCCCGTAGCTGAAATTCGGTCTGAAGGACATTATTATTATTATTATTGTAAGGATTTAACTCAAAAATTACAGAAACGATTTAAAAATTCTTTCACCATTGGAAAGCTATCGAGTCATTTTATTTAAAAAAAATACTGTTTATAACATATCCTAGCTTAACTTACTTTTACGCGAGCAAAGTTTTGGGCAAAAGCTATTCCCATTACTAAGAATGCCTGCAAATATGCTTGATAAGCAATGGGCTCCGTTGATTATACTTTTCACGTATGTATACAGTCTGCTGGAGTTCACTGCTAGATAAAGGCGACTTCTTATTAGTATAACGATTCTGAGATTTCTTTCTAGCTGTTGATCCCACGTGACGTCTGAGGCCGTCAGTCTAACTGGTCGGAGAACATGCAATATTTTTAGGCAATAATAATAATAATAAAATATTTATTTCAAAAAAGTTACTATTAGCTTGAACACAGTACATAATATATCATGAGACAAGTTTTTGAATTTTGAATTTGTTGAACTCTGGTACCCAATGTATGATTTAACTTGTGTTTTGGATACCAGGTTTCTGTTTGGATACATTTAGTTAATAGTTACAAAATATATTAGGTGTTCTTGTGAGCAGCTATAAAAATAAGTGCAAGTAAGCAAGGTGTGTGCGTGTGTGTGTGTCGGTGTGTGTGTATGTTTGTGTGTGTGTGGGTCCAATTAGAGTACTGATAATTTTAGCATGATCTCAGTTTGAGCATAAGTTTTGGTCATGAGCCATTTTGCAACTTCTTTCTTACATTGGGATCGAATGAGTGGATAGATGTAGTTCTAAGGTGACAAATAAGCTTGCGTCAGATCATAAGCGAATCGAAGTGAAAGCGAAGCAATTATTGTAGTCTATAAAAGCTTGCATCTCCTTAAATAAGGATGTGTTTTACCAGTGTCGGCTGAAAAGATCATTGGTCGCCTGCTGACAGACAAAACAGCGCGGCCTCAAGGAATCAAATTCCTGCTTATAACATGAACGCATCAAGAGTTTTTATATTAACCATCCTTAGGACGCCAGCGTCCAGACGCAATGGAATGCTATGCAGTACAGTCAGCCACATAAGTCGATAAATTCCAATCCCGGAGTAAATTTTTATTCATAACATACTGTTATAAATTTGTTTTATGTTCAGCTATATTTGTTACTGATTGTACCATTCCTGGCGAGCAGGCTCATTCTTATCATCTCCAAAAAAATTGGTAAAAGCAGGCGCTTCTACTCAGCTTTTCAAGTTTAAACAAAATTTAGACATTTAAACCAAGGTTTAGATTAGAGATCTGAAGCTGAATCTGTGCTTTACCCTCTTAATAACACTTACTAATTTTTATCTCACCTCCAAGTATTATCACTTACACACTAGATTGAACATACAAACTATACTGCCATTCCATTCGCAGCATTAATGAGTTTCCAATTATAAATATACAATTACGTATTCCGTAACAATCAGTGTTTGCATGCAACACTTAATTAAAGCTAATTATGATTATCAACAGCCAATAACATACATTACACGATGTAATGTGTAAATTGTTTGCTAATTAATATCGGTTCTGTTTTCCTTATAATAATATTTGTTCCGTGGCATAGGTGCGCTTGTATTTGCAGCTGATCACTACAAATTGGAAATATAGCATTCTTAAAAATATATTTTAACACGCGCGTACATACACACACACACACACAGTTATTTTTCACGGTAGGCAGCGCCTTTGTTGTGTCCTGACATTGCTGAAGTCCATGAGCAGCAGTTACCACTTCCCATCAGGTGGGCCGCACGCTCGTCTGCCACAAAAGGCAATTAAAAAAAAAACAAAACACACAAACACATTAGCTTAGTTAATGGCTTAACAGGTTTCCCGGATCGGGCAATATGTTATCGGGTTTCTCTGTCTGTCATTCTTAGCAACAGCACGCAGTCTTGATCTGTGTCTGGTATACGGCAATAGACTTGCCTCCTATTACGCGGGAACTAGAATCATACCTCGCATTATGAAGGTTTAATAAGCCTATACCTCTTCAGGGATAAAACTATATAAATAAAGAATAAGGTATTCATAAGGTGCAAAATTATCAAAAATTAAACAAAGTAATAATATATGTTTGTTCTTGTTCGGTTTTGCTATGGAATACTTAATCCATCATCCATCAAGCACCGATAGCCTAGTGGGAAACTGTTGGACTGCCACAAAGAGGTCTAGAGTTCGATCCCAAGGCACGCATCTCTGACTTTTCAAAGTTATATGCGTATTAAAATAGTTAATTATCGCTTGCATTGACGGTGAAGGAAAACATCGAGAGGAAACCTGCATGTCCGAGAGTTCTCCATAATATTCTCAAAGATATGTGAAGACTGCCAACCCGCACTGGGCCAGTGACCACGCCAGCCCAGGCCAGGCCCAGTGCGGGTTGGCAGTCCACCAGGACTATGTCCTGACCCTTCTTATGTTGAGAAGAGGCTCGTATCCAGCAGTGGGACAGTTTAATACCGGGCTGATATTATTATACTTAATCCATCCAACAACTGAACTTATATTTCCTTAACGGTATATAGACCGTAGACGCGACACGTAAAACAATTATGTATATTGCATTATAGTTAGCAACACTGGATACAATACAACTGCCAAATTCTATCTTTTAACACAAAATATTTTGATAAATTTCCTTAATTTAATAATATTGCTTTTACCTACAAGCATAAGTTTTTATTTAATGGTTCTTAGTAGCATAAGAATTCCTTGAAGCCGGCTGAAATAAATAAAATAACAATACCACGATTATTGTCCAATATATCAATTGTCATTATTTTACACGTTCAATGCATCGCTAATCATAAATAACCGCGAATAGTAAATATACTGTTGTGTATACACACAACGATGTATTTGTACAGTACAGGAGTATATAGTGTTTTCTTTATACAAGACTAAAAACAAGAATATTATTGCTTGCAAAACCAGCGGTATCTTCACTAGCGCGTTACAAAATGGGAAGAAAAGAAAATAAAATAGAGAGGTAGATATGTTAACCTTCAAAACTAATGTGAAAATAGAGTGAAACGCTGTAGTAGAATTTAAAACTTATTGTTACCATCACCAAATAATTGTCAATATTTGTATTGTGTTCTTCAACTCTACTTATATCTATTAATAGTTTGGTGAGGTATATATTTAGTGTTTTGCGAGGGACACTATGCAAAATTACTCTCGTTACTAATATAAGTCAATCTAGTTGTAATACATTAAGTAAATTTATGTTTTTGACTACACTGTTTAATTAACTATGAATAAATAAGTCTAAGCAGTACTGCGAAATGGAAACTTTACTGCAGTATTTCAGGAAAAATAACGTACCTATTATTACAAAAATAACACGGCTTTTTCAAAGGTATTATCATATCTACATACATATCTATGTATCTATGAATCTATGTAACGGAATATTTGAACGTGATTTTCACCCCTTTCAAACCGACGGATTGATTTGAAACTTTGCATACTTATCGAGGACCGATGACAATACAATAATTTAGAAAAAAGTAGTTCAAAAACTAAATAACACGCTTTATAATGTAGAAAATAATTTAATAATTTAAATGTAAAAAAGCGTGGGTTCTTTCTAAGATATTTTCATAATCCCACCCAACGCTTTTTTACATTAAAATTATTAAATTATTTTCTACTTTTTAAACCGTGTTTTTTAGATTCTTAAAACTATTATTTTTACTTTCATTAAGTTTATATAATTGGAACGTAAGTTGGCGTTGGCGTAGGATGACAGTTACGTTCAAATCACGTTTACTCCGTGTCCACTTCGATGCACTTTACGTGGGTAGTACACCCGCGCAATATTTCAGAGGCTGTGCCGACATCCACGATGTTTGGCCTGGTAGGAATAAGGATTTATTTGGAATTTAAGTGTTAAATACTATTATTATATTCATCCATCGAGGTAATATTAACCGGCCAAAATCACTAATAATAATGATAAGCATTTTCTGGCCGGCGGTGTCTGTAGGCTGATGGACTTATTAAGGTTCAATATCTTCTTCTCCCTTAGTCTTCATTATTCCCAAGTCACTTGGGGTCGGCTTTTCTAGTCTAACTGCGGCTGCCACCTGACCTCCGCAACCCAAAGGCTAACGATACCCTAAGGCTAGACCAGTGTCAGGATATTAGAGGGTACTGACTTGATTTGTAAGACCAGAAGTATCAATCCCGTGTATTAATTAAGTGTGTTGCTAAAGCGAGCGCCAAACATCTTTGAATTCTCTGCTGTTAACTCAATGTCTCCTTCCCGCTAGAAGCTATTGTCATCGCAGGAAAATAACTCAAGGCTTGACTGCGATCGTGTGTGCGATGGAGGTACTGCCCCAGTTAGGTTACCTTATAGGGTATTCCTAAAGTGACTATGATTTAAGTAGAAAAATCGTAGTTAGGCCGCTACAAAACTTATATCTACATATTTGTAATGTAACGAGTCAGGGTGCCGCGTCCTTGATTAAATCTTGGGAAACAAACTAGCTGGGGCCAAACAACATGTAAATATAAAAGGTTTCTAGATTATATTATGAATACAATTTACGAAGGTTTTTGTTGTATCAACAACTATTTAGTTTCTTTTCCATTATATGTTCAACAATTTTTTTCAGTAGTATCTTAATTCATATGAGATTTTTTTGTGGACTTAGGTATGACTAGACTTTGTGTGTTAAGATGATATATTTACATAGATACATTTATATAAAATTCTCTCCACAAAGTTGTAAATGCGTTTATTTATTCAAAAATATTCTTGATAAAAATATCGCTCGTAAAATTATCTCTGTGCCAGTGCCTGAACTTTGTCTTAAAAGCATAAAAACCACACTCGCAAACTTTGTTGACCAAGTTTCTCTGCACGAGAACGTCGAACTTGGCCTGTGAAAGGATTTTTCCTATATTCGGCTATATTTTAAAGCTTATATGGCACGCTCGGCTTCGTCTCGAATATCCTTTCGTTTCATCTCCATTTTACTTTCGGCTTATCTGGGCTTCTAAGATTTTTTCCTAGACAAATGATACGTTGCGGTCCGTGAGAAGTTAATTTTTTCCTTTCTTGTTTATCGTCTCTGTATCGTTTTTGTCCCTTAAACCTTTTTCTAGAATTCAGGTCGTGTATTGTACTGAGAATATGAATGCTCTGCGCTACAAGACTTTGTTACGCGGTTTCGGTAGAATGAGAAATGAGATTGGATTTCATGTTCATGAGCCACGTAACTTTGTGACGTAATAAAATTCTAGCACGCAACGTAACACGTGTTATTGCTTGTTGCCTGTCGAGCTGTCATATTGTGACGGATCACATAGCTACCTAGTTGGCGCACTTCAACAATCTTTTTAGATATTCGCCGAGCGCCGCGCGTCGCCCGCGCGCGTCACGTCTTCACGTTTGTAATAAAAGTCTTCATTATTGTAGATGTGTTTTGACGCGAGATTTTGAGATGTTCATTACGAATTTTGTTTATACGCCTACGTGTTTACCAAAGAATAATATTAATCCATCGAGAATTCTCAGTACTATTCTTAGTGTAAACCTCGGTATAATTTACCTGGAGATAGGACTGGTGTAGGCACTTTCTAATTACTGGTGAGTTTTAGAAGACAGTTGTGGTAGACATCAGGGAATTAATAAAGTTCTTATATTGTGCCTGAGGCGTGGGCTACAACACAAACATCATACTGAACGTCGATCCTCGGAGACGAAACTTGTTCAAAGCTAATATTATAACTACCCAACTTCCCATAAAGGTGTTTCGATATTTGGTTTGTCTTAGTCAATGATCGGATGAGACACCAATCAATCAAAGTATATCGCTAGTGATATAAACGTTTGGTGTTCGTTTACCTTTCTTGTTTTCTGAGAGGTGATAATTATAGATGTCAAACTAAAGCTTGAACAGAGCGAGAAACTTAGAACAGATTAAAATGTTAATACATAGTGTAATTAAGAGGTTGCAGTTTAATGGATAAGGCATCGGACTTTTTGTCGTGGATTTGAGTCCTAACATTTGTACTACCGACGTGACCCACTCCTAACGCAAACTTAATAGCTTAGCTGGAGAGGTTAGGAAAATTTACAAAAAAAAAAGAAATGTTACAATGTGTTGTTTTTTATCGCTGGGTTACAATCAAGTGCTTATGTTATAACTAGTATCAGTCTAAGAGTACTAGTATCAGTATAAATCATAGAACAATTGGATCAATAAAATCAAGACCGCTACCACTCAGTTAAGTTTCGGCATTATTCACTTCTCGATTGAATAACCTACGATAGAATAATCAACGGATTTATTTCACTCACAAGAAAATGTAAGGTATATATAAGGATAATACGTAACTTGAGCAAAATACAAGTGGTTTATCAACTGATTCCTTTACTGAAAGCCTTTATATACTGATGGTAAGTTTTTACTAGGAAATCATTATAATTTTGTTTTTAGTTCTTATATAAAAATACATAAATAAACGTACATAGAGTAAACATTTCTTAACATAACCAAATGTGCCTGTCATCAGAAAGCTTTTAGTATATAAATACACTTACGTACAACTGCCGATTTTTCCTATCGTATCAAATAATTTGGTACGTAATTAAAACTGCTAAAAGAGTTTACAGTCTACGGTCTTTAGACATTTATGTAAGTTAGGTATCTTGTAATACTAGTATCTCGTAGCATACCGTAGCTCGCCGTAGACTCCTGTAGCATAATTCCATTTTGTAGCATATTACTTTTTGCAACGATATTAAGATTGCTACAAAATGCTACAAGACTTTACAGTGTGCTACAATGTAATACGAGGTACTTGTGTTACATATTCATGTAATTCTAGTATCTCGTAGCGCTCCATAATTCATATTCATATTTCTTACACAAACACTAATTTAAAACTGTTTTGTCAAAAATAGTCGACAAACTTATACAATTTTTTTAACAATAGCCATCATATTATTGTCGGTGTGCAAAAGCTATCGTAATCTATTTGGGCAGAAGTTAGCCCCGTTGGGAAACAAGTTTTTACTTGTGGAGGTACTTTTATCAGTGTTATGAACTCCGGGGAAATCTACACTTATACTGCTCACGACCTTTTGAAGTAACATATGAGCTTTTTATACGTAGGTATGTGTAGATAAGTCGTCTTGTTTAGTTTAGTGGCCTGAAGTGTTTCAGACTGATAAAACTCGTGTGGTTTGACACGGAATCTTAAATTAAAATCTCTTTTGTTGTCTTTAGTTCGAGAAAAACGTATCTCAATGACTGCTTTTGTTTTGATACTTCAGTATTAAGATCTTTTGTGCGTACTTGATGAAATTAGTATTGATCTTGGATAAAATTGTTTTCAGGCATGCATGACCCATGCTTGAAAATTTTATATGCAATGGTGGAATCGTATTTATTCATCAATAATTTTTGGTAGTATACTCGGTGCATCACCGAGTAGTGTAGTAGTAGTGAATGGGACTGCTGAGTATGAGGTCTTGTGTTCGATTCTGGGGCAAAATGATATTGAGCTTTTCTGTAACAAGGTTATTAGTAGCAGTTTGCAATCTGGATATGTGCTTAGTAGACAACAGTAGGCTAGCTGGCGATATGTACGTGTTGTATACCTTTTGGGTGAAATGTGGGTACTATGTATGTAACCTACGCCTAGGAGTATATAAGCGTGATACTATGTATGTACATGCATAGAATCATACCTATATGGGTATATACATACAGGGTGGTGCAAAAGTGAGTAATTTCGGTGTATTACATCCACATTTCGCTAACTGTGTAAATGGGCAAAACGTCTAGCGGGACATTTCCAAAAACCGTACTGCTAAATAGAATATTTATCAATTTACAAAAAAATGTAATGAGACTTTGCACTACTCGTGAAACGAAGCCGAGGGCTCGCGGTTTACCGCATAGCTATGCTACAAGATCAATAAGACAATCTTCCAGTTCAAAATCTAAAACAATCAACATTTCTCTCAAGGTCTCAAACTTAGTTTGTAGTTAACACAACTAAGCTTAAGTTTGTGTATCTTCAGATTGGAATTATTGTATTAGTAGCTTTCCCTACTAATACTTTAATTAGTAGTATTACTATAGTCTTTCGATAGCTCAGTGGGGAGACCAATAGACTGCAATGCAGAGGGTCTCGGGTTCGAACCCACGTCGGGCACCTCTGACTTTCGGAAGTTATATGTCTTTTCGAAATTATGTGCGTATTGATTGACAATTATCGCCTGCTCCGTGCCTCGGAGAGCACGTTAAGCCGTCGGTCCCGGCTGCCATGAACATCTATGGCAGTCGTTATTGGGAAAGTCAGTTCCCTCTAATATCCTGACACTGGTCTAGCCTTAGGGTATCGGTTGCGGAAGTCAGGTTGGCAGCCGCTCCGTGTAAAAACTGATATCTAGTCAAATCCTTAGGTTAGGTTAGACTAGAAAAGCCGACACCAAGTGACTTGGGAATAATAAAGGCTAAGGGAGAAGAAATTACTATAGTCTCTCGAAACAGTGGTTATTTCATTTTAAGTTTGTTATGACTTAATGTAAGTGAGATCATATTCATGAGAAAAGTTTTGTAATTAGACATTAACGGTCTTATTATGAAACTTAAATAGAGGTAGATATTGCATTGCGCTTGTATATAGCCGCGCTTGTACAATATTGTAATTAACCTCCAAAGGTACCTACCTGCAACCTTGCAGGTAGATTATAATTTCATTAATTTTATTGAAGTGTGTCACAGCTTTGGAAAACTAATCCATAAACCTTGCTGACAATCACAATGAAACATTTGTGCAAGCTGTTGCGAGGAAGAAGAGATCCATCGCTTAAAGTTAAAAAAATCAATAGGGCACTTTCAAAATGTAGAATTAATGACTACTGTAGAAGTTGAATATAAATATATGTGTAGTTGTACAATAAGTATAAACTAAAATCTATATTTAATTGAATTTTTATTACAGCTCCCAGCAGTTTTTAAACGGTTATAACTATTTTATAACTGTAAAATTTGTTTTGCACAAAGTGGACTGCCTTATTTTATCTATAGAGTTCTTATTGACGATAGACTAATTTATTATTTAAATATATTTTAATACCTTATATTTCTCTTCGTTATTTCCTTGTTTGATAATATTCTTTTCATACTTTTTCTAATAGCATCGCTAGAGGAAACGTTTATCAATTAATCTATATGTGTCATCGTCATCCTCTTGCCCTGGTCCCAATTTATTTGGGGTCGGCGCAGTATGTCCTGCGCTTCCATACTTCTCTGTCAGGAGTAAATGATCAGATGAAGGGTGTCATCTGATCATTTACCCCTTTTCATTTCATATCCATCCTCTCACAGTCCATCCATCTTTTCCTTGGCCTTCTTCTCCCTTTTCGTTCGGGAGTAGAGTAGTATGGTCAATTAATCTATATGTATAATAATAATAATTCGTGGTTAATCCTAGTGGTGGTGGAGAACCTTAGTTGCCTTCACCAATTATGTGAAGGTTATTTATATCTAATAATATTATAAAAGGGCAAGTCTGTTAAAATGTTTGGGTGTAATAATTATGCTCATTATATCAGTATGAGTACCCGTGAAATTTATCCAAGTAAAATCACGGTTAGAAACTAGTTAAAAATGTGGTATATGTAATGATTCATAAAAAATAGTATTATTATAATATTTAATTATTAATACATTTTTATGAATCATTAGGAGTCCCGCAGTTTTGTTATTGTATCTCTCTCCTACTCTACGCCTATTAATATTTTTGTAGTATAGAATGAATTTAATAGTATTAAAAGTCTTATTATAAATTAGTACTTTTTACTATTCTGTATAGCTTTTGGTTTGCTATATTATTATAGACAATCGTATTATTTTTTCACCGGATTTATAATTATTTTCCTGCTTTACTTCTTTCATCTTTATCTGAACAATTAGGCGATGAATATCTCTAGCACAGTCTTTTCATTACCACGGATGCTAAAAAGTATTCGGATGATCGCCGCCTAATCAAAGCAATAATCTGTGCATGTGGGTTCCATCACTGAGTCGTGGAGTGTTATAATAATAATAATAAAGGGCCAGGTATTGTGATAAGAGAAACATAATAATTATCTTTATTGTCAGATACATGATCCATACACAAATCTAAATTATATTTGCAACAAATAAATAAGAACAAAATTACAATATATGTAAATATATTAACCACAAAGCACAGAGTTTGACCCCCTATAATACCCACGTATTATAGACCCAGGCCTACAGCTGTAGCTGGCAAAATGTGTGTATAGTATGTGCCTCTGCCAATTCATCAGAATTATAAGCAATGGACTATCTGTAAATGTATAGGTAAAATAAATGAGTAATAATCTTTTGAGCATTTTATACCAATTTCAAACGTAAGCTATGAAAGAATGCTTTCTGTTTACGATTATAATTAACCTACTTTGAATAAACACGCTTACTGCCTGTTCATTATGAATAAAGGAGTGCTAGGGCTAGCTGCATGTGCAAATAAAACTTTGTTCTACATAATATACCAGGTACAGCTATTGTACAAAGCGAGAAGAGTTTAATTGGTAATCCGTGAGAAAACAAAGCTACCTTTGTAACGAAAAGCAAGACATATAATTTAGTACATACATATGTACTGTTTATATTACTTGCAGCATGTAGCACGCCCGTTTAATAAAGGCAATTTAGGTGCAATTTACGATTATAGCACTTTCCACTACAATTTGCGTGTGTCACAACGAACACTCAGTCGGTGTTAAACAAGTCTACGAGATAACTCATAACTTTTAATATTAAACTCTCTCCAACATACAATAAGGTCGATTTTTGTGTTTATCGTCAGATGTAAGCAGGAGGTAAAATAACGTTTAGCACAATAGGCGGCCTTATATAGCACAGCACGCGTTGTCTTTATGAATATTCTGACAAACATGATGATGTAATATTTTTGTGATGTTAAATTGTTTTCATATAGAATAAGATTATTTCATATTGCATTATTGACTATTGAGTTGAAGCGGCACACCGGCGGCCTGACACAATAGGTTTTCAATTATGTTGGCATTCTAACAATTGAGATGTTAAGTTGGATACAGTGAGAAAACAAACAAACACAACAACAGAGCACATACCTCGAGTTACGATACCCTGATTTACGCGAACCCGAAGTCGACATGGTAATATGGTAAATAAAAAAATATCGTATCTCAGGAATATAGTTATAGAAAAAAAATATAGTTAGGATAGATTTTTTTCATATTTTTTTTCTGAACAGCCATCAGTTCTACTATAAGACATTACAAGGTTATCCATTAATTACCGGACACCCTGTATAATATCATATTATTCTGTCTGGGTTTAATAAATTAGTAGTATAAGACTAATTGTATATTTTTAAAATTACCCGTTTATATAAGACCTATTAATATGTTAGCTAGTGAAAAGTGAAGCTGACAAGAGTGGGCTTAATAGATCACGTGTTGACGTGACAAATAGAGACGTGATTGAGTCTGTAGCGTTAGTTTGCGTACAGTCTTGACGTCTTAGTCTCCGTTTGACGGGTAAAGTGCTTAATGGTATTTTATTATAGAAACTCTTAATGCTATTAAGAATTTCTTAAATGTAATTAATTAAAAAATAATTGTAATTTATGCAAGTATATTCAATATACGGCAATATTTTCCTCTCCATATTACGTGCAACCTTAAAAACATAGCTCGGCCTCAATGGCGTAGTAGTTAGTGTAACTGACTGCCACGCGTAAGGTTAGGTTAGGTTAGGTTAGTATGGTATATAGGCAAACAATGGATGTTTGTCTTGGTCTGGACGTTTCTATGTATAATATATAGGTATTTACAAAAAAAAAGTATATATGTTTATCCATTGTTTAGTACCCATAGTACAAGCTCTGCTTAGTTCATAGATGGTGTTGTGTGTATGTGGTAGATATATATGTTGGATATAGAGTGCCTCAGTAACCCCATCGATAGACATAATGCGGGCGTAAAATAGGGTGATCGAGCAAAGTGAAACAATAAATGCACACTGATCACTTTTATTGTCTTCACAATAATAACACGAATGTCTTGCACGAAACGAATGACAGTTTCTAGCGAGGAGGTCTGCACTCGCCGACGGTAAAATGATGCCCCGTCGAAAAAAGGGCGCCTCCATTTAAGTAGGCTCTGTCGTAGCACGCGAAGTTGGCTGCGTGTTGACGTCATAGCAACAGTGCTGCCACATATTCACTAACGTGCCGAGTTTCGTAACCGTACTAACGACCGTCTCCGACATATCATTCAGTCTCTATGAACCTTAGCTAAAATTGACTCTTAAATATGCAGAAGTACGTAAATAAATTTAAAAGCCATTATCATAGTTCAGGTGGAAAATGTTAATGTTTTTTTCTGCATTAGTGGCTAGCCAAAGGAGTATAATGGCAGGTAACTGCCGCAGGATAAGGCACGTACGAGTGTTGTATGCGTCGTCTAAGAGTTTGTGGCGGGCTATCCGCCAATAGTTACGGCATGTAGCTCATGAGTAGTTCGCATGTGGCCCGCGCCAGTTATTTGTGTCGTACAAGTTGCATAATACTAAGTGCTAAAATACTGTCTCATTGTTGGATAATGAACAACAAAGTCCATTTGTAGAATATTATCAAAATGTGATCAAAATCCATTTAATAACCGCAACGCCGAAACGTGTTCATTCTTGCCATCTGGAAGCGTCTTTGTCTCGTATAGTATGCGTTTAGTGACTATTTATCAAAGAGGTTTAGCAGTGAAGGTTCTAAAATTAACGATATGCCACGGTGTTGCCTGAGCACCATGACTCGTCCCTTTTTCCAACCAGTTTTAATGAGATTCGCAGTACACATGGTAGTAACTTTTAATATCGTTAAACATCGTAAACTTATTACCATATGGACCACTGGTGTTTCAGTAACCGGAGGCAATAAAAACTGTAACGCAGTCGAAACATTGTCATTTTTTTTTTACATTATTATCATTTTATTGATATTAAACGAAATTTTGAAAAAGTTATAATTATTACTTAAAAATATATTAAAATATTTTCCTATGAAACAGTTTTTCAAACAGAAAGTCGAAATTTTGACAAAAGGTTGGTTTTGGGACTGAAAGTGGTAAACGTGTTTTTGGATAAGGTCATATGTTGCAAAAACAATTTGCACTTAATTGGACGGTAATGTTGACAACTCATTGACTTCTTTCTGATACATTGGAAACCAATATAATTAGATTACAATTGACACGTTTGAAAAAATAAAAAAAAAATTATGTCCCAAATGCCATTTCAAAAAGAATACAATTTCAAGTGAAGTATTTTATAAAGCTTGTTATTGCTCTGGTTAGTGTTTCAGAACAGTTTGCAACTTCCAACATTAAGTTAGTTGTATTTTATGGACAGTATATTTGGTCATAAGAGTAGCACAACGTTAAAACTAAATTACTGCAAGCTACACATATGAAGGAGCATTACTTTTTAAAGCTTTGCAAAAGCGATCAAAGTGGCTGCTACTGTTATTATTTAAGTAATACCACGTGGAAAATTTCTGGACAAATATAATCTACTCTCTACTAAGTCCTATGGGCAAATATTTACGCTTTATTATCTTTATTTGTTGAAAAATAAAGATCTTCATAAGTCCACTAATAGAATACAGTAAATGGTGATTGATGTAAAGCCCAACAACTTACGCAATTGAATATTCGATTGCCATTAGAATAATTCGAATAAGTGGCTTAGATAAATTGACATTCGAATACAGAATCAATGACGGAATACATTGTTAGGCTATGATTTTCTATAAAATGAAGCTATGTTGGTCTCAATCTAGACTGTTCCAATTTAACATAAATGGCTGGCTTGATTAAGGATTCCATTGTGCTTGCTCTCTTTACTTGGAAGTCAGAATAACCGCTTACGGCGCGTCAAATAATTGTATGTCAGTTTAATTAAATACAAATTTCGAATATGTGTAACATGCCTTTGGAAATTAAAGAGCCAAGTATACATATTAATCATCTTTTATTAAATTAAGTAAGTAAAATATTTTATTTTAAGTCCACAACTAAATACATACATTGTCACTCAAATTCGTTAATTATATTTACTCTTTTGAATAAATTATAGGCCTTTGAATAATATAATTTTAAAACATGTGTCGGAATTCTATTGTATATTCATACAACAGTTGGCTTATTATAAAGCTTTTGTTTATTTTCGAGGCTAGAATAAAATTAAATGTGTTTTACTATTTATGTCTTGTTTCTTTTATAGTACTCACTGTAAAATAGTTAAAATTGGCTTTTATGGTAGAGAACAACATTATTACTAGAATTTAAGTATAAATGTTCGAGCTGGTTTTCTAATTAGGATCGGAATAAAGACTGCAAAAGTAAATTTATATTACATTTTTATTGTCTCCCTACTGAGTTTGCTACAGCGATACTGCTGACGCTTTAGTTTTATATGGTCAGGCGCAAGTATGCATTAGCGCCGCGTGGCAGTCCTCTCCCCGCAACCACTGTGTTAGAGCAGCGATAGCTCAGTGGGGAGACAAACAGACTGCAATGCAGAGGGTCTTGGGTTCGAACCCACGTCGCGCACCTCTGACTTCCGGAAGTTATATGACTTTTCGAAATTATGTGCCTATTGAGTGACAATTATCGCCTGCTCCGTGCCTCGAGAGCACGTTAAGCCGTCGGTCTCGGCTGCCATGAACAGCTATGGCAGTCGTTATTGGGAGATTGTCGATACAAAAGATAGCACTGGGTCGACCACTGGGTCAACCCACAAAGCTCCCACTGGGGAGCTTTTGTGTCGACACACTTCGAAGTGTCACCGGTCTGCATTGACTGGCCCCCACATAAGATAAGATAGGTTGCAGGTCAATTATATATCGTATTTATATTATATGTAACTGGTACCAGTAAATATATGTCGATATCTACAATAAAGCATTTCATTTGACCAAACACAACAACACTTCTGATTCTCCCGACGTTATTAAAAGTGAGTGCCTGATACTCAAAAACCTATGATATATGAAATGGAGATATCTTTATGAGCCTTAAAGAATCTCTTGATATAAATATTGACTTGGGTCAACATATTACAGAAGATTTTATAAGCTAAACAATGAGCGTGTAGGCTAGCATACTGGTATACCTGTATGTTGGCCTACAGCTACTTATCAATTAGGCAAAATAAGTAATATCTTACATAATAAATTTAGCTTACGCCAGTACCCGAAACCCTAGAAAAGTAGTCTATACTTGATTTTTATTTACACAAATCTTTTCATTTCAATATAAAAATATTTTTCACGACTTAGCCCGAAGTTCACACAGTAAGCCAAGGAGCCACAGCAAAGCATGGCCGAATTTAGCTAGTCTATACTAATATCATTAAAAGGATGTGTTTGTTTGTAAGGGCTTAGCTTAAAAACTACATAACCGATTTTACAAATTCTTTCTCTATTGGAAAGCTATATTATCAACATAGGTTATATTTTATTTAAAAACAAATGAGAAACGGCAATAAATTGCCGTAAATATCAAAAGTTCGAAAAGATGGTATCACGTGAGGTCAGAGGTCAAAGGTCATAGTCATTTCGGGGGTATAACAACTATGCTGAGTCGAATGGCGTTGACCGCGAGTCTCTAGCTCTTACGGTTCTTGAGTTGAAAGTTGTATAACAGACAGACGGACAAAACTGTTGTATAAGAGTTTTTCGAACTCTAAAGACCACTGTTACTAATATAACGTAACTACTTTTGCATGACTGAAAACGCGGGTCATTTTTTATTATAAAAAGAAATGTAGTTATATAATATAAAAAAATAATACAAAAAAATATGTGTACACGTCCAAACTCTTATGAATCTTACGAATTTGTTTGCTAAATGTTTTTTTCATATAAAATATCAAACTACACAGATGACATAGTGGTTTAAGTGATCGCCTGGCCACTGCCAATACGCTGAGTGATGTGGGTGCGTTCACCACACGGGTCAAACAATTGTGTGGGATAGCTTTTCCCAAGTCTGGATGTTTGCTGTCTGTTGTTTGAACTTTTGTAAAGTCCTTCGTGACACAGGAATTTAACAATGATAACTAACCTAGGGTTTCTTAAAGAACTATATTGCAATTTATATTTTCACACAATACTTAACAACCGAATTAAATCAGCCAACCGATTAGTGATATCGTAAGAGAGAGAGAGAGATTAGAGATTCTGTATGTGAATGAACAGCGGAGGCAAGTTTTGAAAATATACTATGAAGCAGAAAGGCTCTTCTAAACTTTACCCGTTTTACTTCTAGGCTCAGCTTACGAACTATGCCTGGTATTCAAACGAACTAAGTACGAGGTCAAACATTTAATGCATCTTAAGGAGACTCTTTAAAACTTGGCCTTCTTTGAACTAGCGATGTGCGAATAAGTATTCAAATTATTATATCGTTGATACGAATGTATTCGATTACCATTAAACGTAATAAGTCGAATACGTTAATTGTCTATTTATTAAGTATGAGGAATATGTAAGCTAATTCACAGTGCAATATTGACTCGAATGAGAACGCAATGAGCTAAAACAATAATAAGTTTGTAAACTTTAACAACAACTGACATTCGCATGCAGGATTGATTAATGTTCGGATTATTCAGCATTTTGAAAACAATTGTTAGTTCTGGGTACCTAGTGCGAGCTCTTTTTACGTTAACGCGATCGAAACCTTTACCGCGTTTGGCTCTCTGATTGGTTAAGATCTTGAACGGGCCAATCGGAGCGCCGAACGTCATAAACGTGTCGATCGCGTTACCGAAAAACAAACTCGCAGTAGGCACTCTGTGTAACTACCCTAAATAGATAAGTTTCTAAAACAATAATTCAATCCATAATAAATTATATAATTATTATCAATTACTAAATAAAGAGTAGCCACCTTTAAAGCATTATGAGTTTATTGCATTTTAAAGTATAAGCCAACGCCGTGAAGTAAATATTGACTAATTGAAAATTAATTACATGATAATTTATTTAATTAGCCTAAAATATACACATATTAAACCTATATTTATTATTGTGCTTATTACTTTGCAAAATGGTTTTTGGAGGTTTTTAGAACATGATTATTATTAAGCCTTGCCTATTTTATTGTGGTGCGATGTTTAGTGATGATAATACTACCATGTATTTTTCCGATCACTGTTTCAGCCCCATTACATGGTAGCTAAAAGCCTCTGCTTAACTTTTACGTCTACGCGTCAGACTATATTTGTATTTTCACAGCCATTAGTCAAAGAGAAAAATATGCAAACCTTCCAATTTCGACAAACTGTATTTGTTAGTACATATTATTACTGCACTGAATTCTCTCTATAGTCGGTTCCTCATGTCTGAGGATCGTGATCATCGTTGGATAGTCCACACTTGAATCGAACGATTTGCCTCCATCGGTTCCTGTTCATGGCACTTCTGACCACCGAGCTGAGATTGGTTGAAGATGAGTGCTTTACTTGATCGGTCCATCTGGTTGGGGATCGTCCTCGAGCTCTTTTGCCCACCGTGTTCCCAACTACGATCAGCTTTTCAAGGTTCTCATCTCCTCTCCGTACTATATGGCCGAAGTGGCACTGAATTGCGTACATGCAATTAGTATCTTCATGAAGCTAATATTAATCTGTGACTGTATTCACCCTATTATACTAAAGGTCAAAGCAAAAGCCTAATTACCCCTACTGTACTAATATCTCGTATTATTATCGTTTAATTACTTACATACATAGACTTCAATTAACAATAGTAAGTCTGCTATTATTTCTTATGAAAATGAATGACCACTTTAATCATAATATAATGTTGCAAATATTAAATTATTATAGGTATTAAATTTCAGTATAACTATGCCTATTGAAAACCTCTTACGCATTTATATAAACAAAAAAGAATCAGGATTATTTTTATACTACATAGCAAGCATACGATCGTCTGATGGTAAGGTGAATCAGTGATCGCAGTACATGATTGTTTAAAAGGGGAGGGCAGTCTATATCCGCGTTGCTGACCCTATAGTACAGTCATTTGGTCCCAAATAATGATGTTACCTGGAAAGCTTTCCGAGAGTTTTGGAATATGGTTATTTTATTTTATTGGGTTCTTATAGATTTCGATGTGCTCTTTCCGAATTTCAACTTTGCCAGCTCGTTCCTTTGCCTCTCCCGCTGCCCTATTGGAAAAGTGGCGCCAGATAGCAGTTTTTTGCCAATATCGCCTATCCAACTGATTTTACGATAAAAATATTTTATACAAAATTAAACTAAAGAAATTGAATAGAAATTGCCTACAATTTATAACCTAACAATATTTTTGTAAAATCTATAGTTTTGACGTACGAGCGCCGCAAACCTTTGTTCATTTTTTTCCTTTGGAGGTGCTGTCACGCCTACCTCTCTGCGGAGCGACGGAGAGGTTATGTCGGACTAACTGGGGAAAGATGATGAGCGACATCCCAGTAATACCGACTAAACCTACCACGGTTTTCTTCGTCATAACCGCAATCTGCGGGGCCGCTCGAGTTACTTTCACATGCAGTCGCGACCCCGCCGATGTATGTCCAATGCCGCCAGATTGTGAATACAAATTTATAATTTTGATATGATGCGGTGAGCGCATAATAGCTGAAACTTTGAACAACATTGCTTCGGTGTACGAAGAGCAAAATCTGAAAGATGATAATGTATCTATTAATCGCTGAGATGCATACTTTTAAAACAAAAATGAGGCCACTTCGATTACTTCTCAGTGGCATTAGGCTCAACAACAATTTTTTTTCTTAAAATTCTTGCTCTGGGAATTAATTCTGTGTCGCGGGAATCTTTACAAACATTTAAACAATAGACACAAAAAATACCTAGACTTGAAACAACTATTTGTTCATCACACAAATTTTATGCCACGTGGGTTTCAGACGAAAGCGGCGATGGCGAGGTGACTGCTTAAACAACACAGTACAGTTATTATGTTATGTGGGACCAAAAGCCAAAGCTTACAAAATCTAGGCGTATTGCAACCGTGCCCCTCTTTCTTATTTCTTTATAAATATATAATGTATTTCTTCCGTGAGCCCCTTGGTATATCCTCCAATTCCTTAAATAATTGAAACCTATAAATCTTATCTACATATATTGTATTTCTTTTATACCGATATCAACAAGATTTCGCAAATAAATACATTGACTAGAATTAACGACATCACCAGCTCACTGATGTAGAAGACGTCAAATGACAAACGCAAGCGGTCAGTCCCTTCTCTTTGATGATCACCGACGTATGAGTGAGGATTTTACGGTTCATTGGGTTATTTTCACGTCAACATTACCACAAGATATGGTATTAGAAATTGTACCTTAATATTAGGCTGATACGTCTTAGAATAAAAAAAACAGGGAGTATATATAAAGGACTATACGTGTTATTTTATTAGGTACACGTAAAAAAATTAAGGATGAGAAAATAGATTCATGTATTTTTCCATTGTTATTCGGATACCAGCTAGTTGATATAGTACTCTTGAGTTACAATTGATTTCTGAAAGCCTCAAAGTTATGCCAAGTCTAATGACTTGGAATATTGGCTGTTGCTAATTTATTCAACCAATTCAAATAGTTTTGTTTTCGTTTTTGTAAAGATTGCTAGCAATTTGGGTTTCAAATTACTAGTATTCTTGTTAACCCCTTTAGCTAAGCTAGAATGCTTGTATTAGGAGTGAGTTCACGTTGGTAGTGCAATGGGTCGAAGTCGAACCCACGACCTCTTGATTGCAAGTCCAATGCCTTATCCATTGGGCTACCGCCGCGTAGTTGACATACGTTTGAACGATTTTTTTTTGTATTGATGTGCGTTTTAAAAACTGTTTATAATCGACAATTATTGTGGTCTTGGTAATCGATTGCCTATCTACCAAGTTTTATTCCTTTGTACTAGGTTCGTTTATTGATGATACTATACTACTACATATGTTGGTGATCTAAGGGCGTGTAGGCGCATGTTATAATGCCGATCGTGGGATAAAGATAGTAGATTTGTGACGTAGGTATTTGCTTCAGAGGTTAGCATAGTTTTGGTATCAGTTATCGATATTAGAATCAAGCATATTGATTTTCTAGTCAAATAAAGTTCTCACTTACAGAATGCAATCTGTAAAAGTGGTTGTACGCAATAGGAAGCATACACTTTCTTCAACAAAAAATAAAAGCCTTGTGGCAGACCTTTGGACTGCCACGTAGGGGTCTCTGTAGTTTGTTAGTAGGTAGGTAAGGAAGGGTCTCTATAGTATTTTTCGGTAGTTTGATATCTGACTTTTTGAGGTTATATGCGTGTTAAGTAGATAATTCTCGGTCGCTTTAACAGTGAAGGAAGCATCGTGAGAAATCCTGCATATCTTAGATTTCTTCATAAAAGTTCTCGAATGTATATGAAGTCTGCCAATCCGTACTGGACCAGTATGTTAGACTATGGTCCAATCCTTCTAATACTGAGGTTCTTCTCAGTCACGGGCCTCTGCCCAGTAGTAGAACAGTTTGATACAGGGCTAATATTGTTACTATGATATTATTAAACTAAACAAAAACAAACATTGGTTTCAATGCACTAGCAGCACAATTAAACCGCATACTATTAGGATAATTTAAGCGCATTCAAACGTAACCGCAGTTGGGTGTAAACGAATTAAAATAGGCGTCGTTGTTTCAACGCGCACGAGACACGTGCATAAGTTGGCCAACTTGATGGTTCCACACAAGTTACTCGTTTGAGGCGAGCGCGCGCTGCATAACTAAGCGGCTCAACTAAACTTATGCCACTGAAACTTAGCTTCTTGCTTCTTGTATCGCGCTTTCATTTGTTCCATTAAGAGTTGACTATGTAGCGACGCTTCGCTTCCCAGCGTTGCACGTCGCAACGCAGCGCATATCAAAGGTTCCATTGTTCAGCTTTGTTTCTTTCGCTGTCTTTTGTTTTGCTTCTTGTAAAGACTGAAACATCCTAATTAATTAAATTTAGACTACTTTTAGCGCTATTAATTTTAACTGTCGTAGCGACGGGGAATACGCGACTAAGCTTCAACTTTTCAGCCACATTTTATACATATTGAGATCAATATGTACAAAATGTTGCTGAAAAGTATTCAATACGATATAGATACGATTGATCGTTTTTTACTAAGGTTCATCTCGGATTAAGCCTACGTAAAAAATATCAACAACACAAAAAATGTGACGGTTTCCTGTAATTTTAATACGTTTAATACGTAGTATTTACGTGTACATAAGTTAATACGATGATTTTTGTCTTTTCTTCAAATTTTATCTAAGCAATTTTACACATTTTTTATAAGCTATATGCTACCACAAATGAAGTAATTTAGATTATATTATTATATTTACTTCTTTTTCATTTTCCATTTGAAGTTGGTTACACAATCAAAGTCGTAACAAAAAGTTAAGAACCGAAGAGTAATGAATTGTGACACCTGCCAGCCACAGTTCTTACCAAACGGAATCCATTTTATCGCGCCAAGTGTTAACATCCGGGTCGAAATTGCTCTCAAGAAAGTCAGAGTAAACATCCGGCGAAGATCAGATAGAAAATGAAAATGAAATACAGTGCATAGAGGTACTTTGCGAAGTGCTGAAACATTTTCAAGTATTGAACGAAGTATAAAATTTTACTTTTACTGCCGTTTCCAATTACGATCTACGAAGTTTATGTTTTACCTGGGTATAATAAAAACCCTTATCATCACAGATTCCCGGATTTTCAATTAAACTTTAGGTAATCACCATTTGTTTAGTACAACGGGCGAACAACTTCGCTGGGTGAAATTGCCAAGTCTCGTCAATCTAATCAAAGCCTTTTTGATGGCCGTTATAATTTTTGCGCTTCAACTTTCTTTTAATAAAAATGTTGGTACTAGTCGACAGAATTTTCTTGTAAATATTTATATTAATCTTAGCACAGGATGCCCAACCTCATAGTTGAATTTAGTGCCATACGTCATAACTTGTACAGCTATGCCTGATCGACATACAATTAAGCACAGCTGTACTTTTTATAGTGTACTTGTAAAATAACTGTGCTAGGTAATCGAATGAGCCAAATGAGGTGTTGACTTCGATCACAAGTCTCTACGAGGCTCTACTCTAGTCAAGAATTCAAAGAAAATCGTGATGGAATCATGTCTAAGAATTCTCGATAATGTTCTCGTAGATATGTGAAGTCTGCCAACCCGCAATGGACAAGAGTTGTGGACTACGGACAGGTTAATACAAGGCTTCTTTTCTTTCTTTTCGTGTGGTTAGTGACCAACCTGTTGTCAAGAGTTGTTCAAGCCGCCCGTAGGCCTCTAACATGGCTTAACGACTGCTGTCAATTTGACAACAACCAGGACCGACTTTTTACGTACCCTCCGAAGCACGGAGATGCTCAGATGAAATACCACTAAGCGGTCACCCATCTATAGACTGTCCGCACCCAACGTTACTTAACCTAGCTAATCGTTTACCGATCAGTGAGTGCAACTGGCTATGAGCGAAGTCCGTTTCTACACAGTGAAGTAGTATAGGTACTACTAGGGTGGGGCTGCTTTAAACCCACCCGCTCATTTCGATGCCTCGACACATTCGTCTGTAGCTCAATGATGTCTGCGTGCAGAGTTCACTTAAAAGGTCTCTCTGTCGTACCTCGGCCGTCTCCCTGATGCGCCACCGATGCTTGCTACAAGATAGCATTACAAGATTGAAAGAAAGAAGTATACGTTTAAAAGAAAAACCGTCATTGCTAACAATACCATACTCAGATACTCTGCGTCTCTCCATACTCTGCGACTATGTATATAGGAATATATACATAGTCGCAGACCTGTAAACAGAACTGTATTATACCAACTATTTAGTAGCTCTAGCTAGTAACCTATAGAGGTTGCACATAATATGGGTCGCACTCTACAGGTGGATTATTTAAATTTCGAATCATAAACTCTTTGGGAATTTGTAGATATGTAATGAATTCAGAAGTAATTTGTTTTTATAAATTGGTGGCAATTTAAAAAATTGTCTGTGGTGCGTCGAAATAAATTCGACTAGAGAAAATTTTCGCTCGATGATTTATTTCGACTGCCATTGCGGTCTTACTCAACAACAATATTACGATAGACATTGGCATTTCATTCTGGCAAAAAAAAAAACAAGTTGTAAACAGTGCCACGAGATATCGTGCCACTGTTTACAACTAGTTTAATTAGTTTAAACGTGGTCGAAGCAAACTCAGTGATGATTCTCGACAAGGACGTCCTTCTACGGCGACTATTAAAGATATGATAAAAGCTGGAAGATTCGGGTAGCTTAAGGCATTGGTTTGAGCCAAGTACAAAAAGTTTTACATAAGCATATAGGCGTCAGAAAACTTTGTGCTGGATGAATACCTCATAATTTGAAGGCAGATCAAAAACGCCATCGTTTGGATCAGTGCCGCTCAAAACTTCAAAAGTATGACGGAGGTGATTCGAATGCTGTATATTATATCGTCACAGGTGATGAAAGCTGTATATGTTGTTACAGACCCGTTACCAAAAGACAATCTACGCAATGGTTGTTTTCATTCGAAGATTTGCCGACAGAAGTAAAGAACGGTAGAAGTCAAGGGAATAACATTTTATTCCTTATATATAGCAATCATCATTGCTTCATTCTTTGGACGGACGGGTCATTTCGCATCATTCCAACATCTATCCTATCGTAAGATAAAAGGACTGTTACTGCAGATTGGTATGTCAGTCTTTGTTTACCAATTGTATTGGAAAATGTTAGACAGCAGCGCACGAGAAGCAGGATCTTCCTCCACCACGACAACGCTCCATCTCGCCGCCAGACGGCCTATCGAATATTTATCTATTGAAGGTATGCAGTTAGTAAGCCATCCTACTTATAGTCTCACCTTTTATTTATTTCTAAATATAAAGGATAAACCGACAGAATTCGTCTTATGAACCATGAAAATGCCGTGGCTGCGTTTGAGAATGGGCGTGGAAGAGATCCCTAAAGAAGAGTGGGCTCACTGCTTCAGTCAATGGTTCCATCGCATGCGACGGTGCTTAAAAAGGAACGAAGTCTGCTACGAATAGCTATAGAAATATTAACAGGCTTCTATATTATTCCGTGTATTATTTTCTAAAAACTTTAAGTTTTGTTAGCAGCCAATTTAGTGATGTGATACCATGATATATAATAAAAAAAATGCTGCATAATAATCAAAAGGGTAAGTTTTAAATCGGGTACTTAATAAAAAATATGCGGCATTTTGTTTATTATTTTGTTGTTTTCTGATAAATAACTAAATTTGATTGTTTTCTGATAGAAAACCAAAGTAATTAAAATTAGCAAAAACCAATGTATTTTTAGATAAGCGTTATTTTACGAAATGAATCATATTTTAGGTAAATAAATCTTCTCCCTTAGCCTTTATTATTCCCAGGTCACTTGGGGTCGGCTTTTCTAGTCTAACCGGATTTGACTGGATATCAGTTTTTACACGGAGCGGCTGCCACCTGACCTCCGCAAGGTCCTTAGCCCGAAGGCTAACGATACCCTAAGGCTAGACCAGTGTCAGGATATTAGAAGGTACTGACTTTCCCAATAACGACTGCTATAGATGTCCATGGCAGCCGGGACCGACGGCTTAACGTGCTCTCCGAGGCACGGAGCAGGCGATAATTGTCAATCAATACGCACATAAATCCGAAAAGTCATATAACTTTTGAAAGTCAGAGTTGCGCGACGTGGGTTCGAACCTGAGACCCTCTGCATTGCAGTCTGTTGGTGTCCCCACTGAGCTAGCATTTTATTTTGGATAAATATTTTAGGTAAATAAATATTTTTCCAAAATAAAATGTTTGGAATGTTGGATAAAAATTACTGAATTTAATTTCTTAATTCATCTGCTATTCAAAAAGGTATAAATCTCAACAAAAACCTACGAGGCTGGTATACAATCACCTTAAAAATTAAGTAATCTATCTAGAATCACTCTCCATTGTCTTACCGCGCTGTTTTGTTTGTTTGATGACGCCACCTTGCACTTGGGTAATCCTTACTGTTACTGCGTGTGATCCACCACATGTAATGATTATAGGGATTAGTGACCAGAACAATAGTAACCTAGTTAACTTTATCGAGTGGCTTAATTTACCAGATTAGTTAGTTTCAACTATACTCTGAGTTAGAACAGATTTATCGTTGCATTCAAACTACATTTTTCATCATTAACCTGTCTTACAATGGATTCATTCAGTTCCGTAAACTTGGCTGGCCTTTTACAACGCAAAGAAACTATTCAGGCAGATCCCGTGTTTTACCTACTGAAGAAGAAGAATAAATACGATTTGTTTCGGAGAGATCCAACAATCTCTATAAAGTTCTCAAAGAGATATGTGAAATCAGCCAACCCGCACTGGGTTAGCTACATATATTATGGTCTCGTTCTTCTCAAACTGAGAAGAGGAGATATGGTTTTATACGGGGAATTTAGAGGTTTTCCTGTTTATCACCAGCAATAACTGAAGGCGACCCATGCTTTAATGATTCTAGTTCCATGCTTGAATAATAGTGTTGTAATTTATCGGAACAAATATATATTCTTCACTTTTATATCTTTGTGTCAATCGAAATCAATATGGATACTAAATATATTTCATAAATAATATGACTTAAATAACATTTTTATTAATTTCTGATAAATGATCTATGCTAATATTATAAAGAGGAAAGATTTAATTTTTTGATTGTTTGTTACAATATAACTCCAAAACTAATCAACCGATTTTTAAAATTCTTTCGCCATTAGAAAGCTAAATTACACCAAATACCATAGGAAATATTTTATTTCTAAAAAAGTACTGTTATTAATATAACTTAACCTACTTCCACGCTCGCAAAGCTGCAGGCAATTATTGTTTCTAAACTAAAACCTTCTTTCTTTTCTCGGCTTTCAAACTATTTATTTCTACACCTTGTATCAAAATCATTTTTCAGACTATATGTCTAACTTATATGTTCAACCTTTATTTTTACTTATGTATGTTTAGCCGTAAACTGCGTTTTACAATCAAATATTAGTTTGGATACAACAATATCTTAAAAATATACTAACTACATTAAAGGTTTTGTATTGCATATTTTAAAGTAAAATAAATATTTCAGTAGAGCAAAATAACAGTACGACAAGCAAATGTTTAAGTTAATTTTACACGTAATATTATGCAAACAAGGCTTAAAAGATGGACCTTTTTATACCGTGACCGACACGAAATTAATGACTGAGCAAACAAGACAAGATATCCAGCTTATTTCAGGTAACAAAACAACAATCACCCTTAGCCCATAATAAGTGTAGTGGTTAAGTAAATAAGAGTCAAAATTATACAAACATACTGGTGTGTTTCCCGGAATATGTAAGCGCCGAGGTAAAGGTGGACGCATATATTTCGCCAGCAATTTCTGGTCTTATGTAATGTAGCATGTCTAGTACCGTCTAACCAGCTTATTTTCAGACTCACAAACGCCTAATAGAATAACTAATAAAGCTAATTGAACTTTTTATACCGTGGGCGAATTATTTTACGCGAAGGGGTTCGCGGTGAAAGTGGACCATAGAAGCAGTTATTTCTGGACAGAAATACGTAATATCTTTTGCCACGTTATCTTCACACCAATGTAACTGAAACAAGCATTTCGCGTTAGACCTTTGTAAATAAGAAAAAAGTCATCATTCGTCTGTATGAATCATAAGTTATTCCGAAGCTGAGTATACTTTGTGCATATTATTACGAAGTAAACCCATCACATTAGAAATGCCACCGAAACCGGTCTTGTCTTCGAGTAAGATTTAATAATATTACTAAAATTAGATTGAATATTTTAGGAATAACTTATTATGAGTGACGTAGGCTCTGATTAGTTCTTATAACTGAGTTATTATGGCTCAATAAGTTATGTTTTTCGCTCCTACATTGTTCGCTACAATAATGTTAATACATAAAAGGCCCTTTGCAAACGAATTTTGACCAGCGTTGTAAATGTTATTGCTATTAGTAAACTAAATTTATTGCTGGAACGTTAATTTTCGAATATTAGTTTTGTTGGACGCTCAGCAATTAGACTTTTTTACGGTAATTGGCTAAGCTTATCTGTAGAAATTCTGTTTGTTATGTTTTGTAATGAATTATATAAATATTAACTTTGGGTATGGTCGCATTTAAATAATAAAAAAATACTAATGACTGTTTCATAAAAACGGTTTTAACAAATGTTTTAAGGGCGTTAAAACATTAGTAAAACCGTTTCTATGCGTTATTTATGTTGGACTAGCTAAACTTGGCTATGCTATGCTACGGCCCAGTCTAATATTTTTAATTTTCTATTCTCGTGCGAAGTTTGGCGTAAAAAGTATATGAAAATATTCTAATGTTTCTATATTAGAGTATTACGTCACTTATAAATGCAACCTACATAAAATCCTTCGACTTCTTTTCAAGTTTCGCGTAAACAACCGTACGTAATACAAATCATAATATATAAAGATTGTGGGTTATTTATATTCTTATATTGAAGTCATATAAGACATATGACATCCTATTTTAATAACCTCTTGCCAGCCTGATTCTTATCTACCTGTCAAGTAAATTCATTATGATGTTTGAATTTGACAAGTCAAGACATCAAAGAAGATTTAATCTTCATGATGGGTTAAATCAGTAGCTGCAAAGGTGTAGTGCTGTCCCAATATTCAAGAGGAGAATATTTTAGTTCTGTTTTCGAAAATTAGTATTATAAGTTTTGAAGTTAATTCGAAAGAATTATTATATCAATCATTTTGAGGCAGCTCACTATGTTTGTGACTACTAGTTCCAAAACGCTGGTTTAATTAATAGTACATGGTACATGAGCAAGATAGTCGTGCGGGCTACATGCGCAGATAACTCGCGTCGGTCATTTACGCGACACGTGTAAACCGCGGCGACTTGGGTTTCCTTGCTCATAAAAGACACAGAAGTTTCTAAATTTGCATAGGATTCTAACACTATATACCTATATAGTCAGAAATAGATCAGGAAGTTAATTACTTGTTTGGCTCATACAATGCTAGATTAATGTATGTCTTACATGTATGGCAATTTACGTAAATATCATGTATCAAGTAAGAAAAATAGATGCCATAATATTACTATGTTGTGTGTATTCTTCGATACTATATAACACCGACGACATATAGAAATGAAGTATCGAGGGAGAGAATATCACGCAATTTGTTTTAGGTTATAGGAAATAAATAAAACCCAGTAACAGAATATCCGATATATTTATGTTGTTTATTATTCTCGAAAATTGTTATCTTTAATTCATAAGATTGTCCCAGAAAACTGTGCTGGCTGACGTCGGAACTAAGTATATTTGCTATACAAAAGGAATGAGAAAATATACCTACTACAATTTACTCAGAAGTAACTTGTCCATATAACAACGTGTGATATGAATTATGTGATATAAAGGAATATGGTTGGCGGATTGTTACAAGATTAACTTTAAATGACGTAAGTATCCGCTCGAAGTATGGCGTTCTTATTAGACCAGAATTTTAACATGGCATGTTGATATTTGGTTGTAATACAAATGCCAAACTTTCTCCAATGTATTTTCATACATTGTATATCATTCCGATTTGAATTTAATAAAATAATTGGGGGAGAGGAATTTGCCGCGCATCTTCGGATTGCCAACTCAGTTTGGGTCCTCATACTTTTGCCGAACGATCAAGGCATGGAACTCTCTGCCAAGGCACGTGTTTCCTTCTTCCTTCAATGCTGGGTCCTTTAAGCAGGGCGTAAAAAAGCACCTTCTCAGGCCGTCAAAATAGAGACCTCAACATCGGCTCGGCTGCTATGAGGACGGTGTGGAGGCCACTGCTCTTAGACCACACGATTGCTTACCATCAAGCAGAGTGCGGGCATTTTGACGAGCAAAAAAAAAACAACTATTGCAATAGAAAAAGGTGATTTCAGCATGAATGGGCCGGCTCAACCGGGGAAGGACTACCCTCTCACAGAATATCGACGTGAAATAGCAGTATTTCTACTGTTGTGTTTCGTTCAGTGAGTGAGAG
Source organism: Catocala fraxini (assembly GCA_930367265.1). NCBI lineage: Eukaryota > Metazoa > Arthropoda > Insecta > Lepidoptera > Erebidae > Catocala > Catocala fraxini. Next base: position 8,082,033 of record OV884038.1, read on the forward strand.
TGCCGGCTGCCCAATCACCCTCTTTCCCCCTTCACGCTCCTTCTCCTTCCCACTTCCTTTCCTAAAGAGACGGCAACACGTAAGTGATGCCTCTGGTGTTGCAGGCATCCATAGGCTATGGTGACCACTTACCATCAGGTGCTAGTTTGTGACAAACTAGCCTACGTTAGTTGTATAAAAACAAAACTTCTCTGGAAGTCAAACTTAATGAGTTCATCCATTTAGATGACTCATTCGTTGCCAAACTCTCTCGAAGATGCCTCGTGCTAAGGCGAAACTCGTGTAAACACATATATTGTGTTTAAAGCGGAATACTATAACTTGGAGTACGCCCAGGTCACACGACACGGTTGTTCCTATCCAGAGGACTGAGGTATTGTCAACCTTTTTCTATTGCAATAGTAAGGGTGGGTAATTCGAGGGTGCATGGCGGGTTGCTCTATTCCGAATTATTTATTTTATTATAATTTCTGCCAAGTCACGCCTAATTCGACTCATTAAATGAGAATTTAGTTTAGACACATGCATAGACTCAATAGGTTAGACAGAATTGTATTACATTTACCTTTCGCCAGCTTTATTTTAAAATCACGATCGCATGCAAACACGTGACTAACGAGGCAGTTGTGCCAGACTTCAAATTACAGACATTATTTATTTTGTTTAACACCTACATCTACTCGCCTATATACCTACATACAATATATATACCTACTTCGCTTTTATGAACAGTCGAAATTTTTCCGAAAAGGCACGTTTGGCTGTTCATAGAGGACTAATAGTGCCCACACTTATGTATGGAAGTGAAAGTTGGGTATGGCAAAAGAAGCATGAGAGCAGAATAAATGCTGTAGAAATGAGAGCGCTGATAAATATATGTGGTGTGACTCTGAAAGATAGAATAAGGAATAGTGTGATTAGAGAGAGATGAGGCATGAAAGTGGATATAGTGACAAGAATAGAAAAGGGTATGTTAAGGTGGTTTGGGCATGTAGAAAGAATGGACGAGGAAAGACTGACTAAGAAAGTTTATAAGGCTAGTGTGAATGGAGCAGTCGCAAGAGGAAGACCTAGGCGAACGTTTCTTGATCAGATCGGCGGCGTTCTGGACAAAGGCCAGGTTAAGAACACCTTGAACCCATGGGCGTGTATGAGGAATGTGATGAAAGTGAATGAAGCCAGAGAAGTGTGTCAGGATCATAGCAAATGGAAATCCGTAGTCTCTGTTTACCCCTCTGGGAAACAGGCGTGAATCTATGTATGTATGTATGTACCTACATCTACCTACCCATAACACAGGTATTCTTATACCTATTTCGGGCACCAGTCTCTCACAGATGTTTTGTTCTATTTATATTAGATTAAGCCATAGTATACTGTACAAACATTTGTGATGGGAAAATAAATTATTATTACCATTATCTAGAATGTCTGTTAACTAAACTGTTAGAATTATTTATGAGTTTGCAAGGTTATAAAATTATATAAAGCTGCGGTAACTGCAAGATATTGTAACAGACTAGGAATAGAGAGATGCATAGTAATGACAACTTTAGATATTACGTACTCGGCTATGTGACAAATTATAACCAGTAGGTTGAATTTGTCACATAGCCGAGTGCTGCTTCATTGTTTTGGCCCATATAGATTAGGCCTATTTGTGTGATTATTACATATTATGCGTGCGTAATTTTTATGATGTTTTCTGTATTCTAGAGAAGTGTTTCGTTTACATTGCCATAACGATGATAAGACGTTAATATTGCAATCATGTTCATCGAGATCGAGATTTTTAACGACGGTCGATAAACAAGGCTTTGCAATCTCAAAGGTTAATATAACTACGTCGCCGCGTTAAGGTACCATATATGGTACCTTAACGCGGCAACGTAATTATATTAACCTGTGAGATTGAACTGGCCTGGTCTTTTACTATAGTAAAAGACCAGGGCGGTTTCATTAGCGATGAGTAATTGATATGAAAAAGAAAATTTGAGTAATCGAAAATTGTATGAACAGCAGCCGAATGCTAATCAATTCGATGTGACCGATTATAATTTAAATCACGGTCGCAAATTCAATTTCCTTTATAAAAAAATACAATAATTATTAATACATATTGTTTTTATAAATGTGATATTTTGAGAATTCGTTAATTCACTTAAACATTGAACATTAATAACCCTTAAACATTATTTATGGATAGTTCATATTTTTACACTTTTACTTTTTCCTGATTTCTGTGTCGACATAATAGGTATTTTATTATATCGACACAGAAATCAGGAAAAGAATACTAATTTCAAATATGTATATAAGCCTATCTCAATTAACCTTTCAACCGTTGATATATTGTATTATTGTGTATGAATAATTGTTATTTTCATATAGCTTTCTGTGACATAGAGAGTGTGTTTTTTGTTTACATTGCAATAATGATGGTAAGATTCTAGCGTTGCTTTAATGGTCATCGACAAACAAGTCAATGAACTGCATGTCTTATCATCATCTTATTAATTGTATATTGATTCTCACATGCCATAATACAAATTAAATTTATTTATGCCACATATAGAAAAGTTTTGAAATCATAATTGTACTGATCTTTATGCTAAATTATCGTAAAGCAAATTGATATTGCACCAACGCAGTAGCAACGAGTGTTATTATAGCAACGGTCGATAAGCGTGGCTTGGCAATCCCAAAGGTTAATATAATTATGTAGCCACGTTAAGGTACAATATAGTAATATAATAAAAAAAAGACGAGGACGTTTTCAATAGCGATGAATAATTGCTTTGAAAAAGGAAATTCGAAAATTGTATAAACAGTATAACCGAATGTGTTATTTTAACAATTCGTTAATCTTCTCGAAATTTAAACAGTAATCTGTCAAGTCTTGGAATATTAGACGTAATTAAAAACCTATTGTATCTGGCCGTCGGCGTGACGCTGCGGAACAATAGTTTAATGACCCTTAAACATTAATTACGGTGTGGTTTTATTTCAACGTTTGCTATTATTTACGTGTCCCAAAATTTAACGATAAGCAGACAAGATGTATCTGCTTATGACAACTTGAAAAAAATATGAAAAAAGAGAATTTATAAATTACGATAAAAGATCTGAAGTCCTTAGAAATTCTAAACACTTATTATATTTTTAAGTACCATGGCTACAATTTTACAAATATGTCAGACTTTGTTGTACCAGCAAATTAAGTGCTATCTACCACAATTTTTATAAATCTTAGAATGCCTGTAGTTCTTAGACAATAATCAAACGCAATTATTTATTTCCCTAAAATTATAAAAGATGTTTACCTCCAGTTCTTTTTAAATTGACGCTACTAACCAAGATTCCAAAATGTTATAATACTCTAAGAAAACTAGCCACAAAAAATAAATACGAGTCTTATATCTGAACAAGAACCAAATTTCATAAATTGTTATTGTTGTATGCAGAACCTTTGGGACACGTATATATGAATGCTGGATGCATATGAATAGTATACAAGTATTTTAAAAATGATATGCTAATTCTAATTATGCTGATGGTATAATTATCCTTTGAATTTAACCCATAATGCCACAATCGAATGTCATAATATAATATAATAATAATGTACTCTTTAATGCTGGTTTATCTTACGGCTTCTCTCTTTAAAAATACAATATACTTTATAAACGTTGAATTTAAAACTGAACGCTCATCAACTTTGACTTGAACAAAAGCTATCAGGTTAATTTAAACAAACAACTGGGCACGTAAAAAGCGGGGTCGTTGAAAATTTACAATGTAAATTGCTTCAATCCTTTCACGTATACAGCTTATTGGAAAGTTATAGATTCACTTGCAACTGTGCTATCCCGTTTGACAGTCAAATAAATATTATCAAGCTCAATTGACCGTGCCGTGGAGGGTTATAGTCTGCGTTCAAGCGGAGAACGGACTGTCTGTGTTTTGGAATTTATATGAAGCCTTTTATAAAAATAAATTAACATTAGGCCTTTAACAGATCTGCTGAAATCTACAACAAATCAACTTATTTTATTGTTCTATCGTGCTGACTACGACTATTTATAGTGAACCGAATTTACAGATCTAAGGGATTGCGTTTGTATATTGCATTGTCATGTAAGCATATATTTTATGATTTGAATGTCGATAATCATGATTTATTGTGATAGAAAGCTTATGTATAGTTAGAATAGAATAATATTTATTGTTTATTTTATAAAAAATAGTAGGAATTATAATAATAATATTCTACCACATACACACATCAACATCTAATCCAAACTAAGCAGAGCTTGTACTATGGGTACTAGACAATGGATAAACATACTTATATATTTTTTTTTTGTAAATACATACGTATTATACATAGAAACACCCAGACCAACACAAACATCCATGTTCATGCACACAAATGTTTGACTTGTGCGGGTATCGAACCCGCAACCTCAGGCGTGGCAGTCGGTTACACTAACCACTACGACATCGAAGCTGAAATGAAAGAAAATTGTGTAAACATCCTTTAAATAACCTTATTGGTAAAAGCAATTCCTTACAGAAAATCTTTAGGTGGAAGGCAATAATAAAATAGATAGTTTTGGTGCAAACAGTGTGGTAGATTATGTGGTGAGTTTATCATTATCAATTCAGACAATACAGCAACTTAAGAAAAACATGTAAATGAAATACATTTATATAGTTTGACCGAGCCTGGATGATTATTGTAACATTAGGGATTGTGTTCACTTGCGTAGTTGTCTTTATTATAGATATTAGTAGATGATAAAACATGCTATTTACAAAACTACATAAGACATCCCTGACAGTGATATGTTGGTACGATGCTTTCGTTCACCACCCATGTCTGCCTGAGCCCTTAAAATACCGCCTCGCTTGAAGTGTTAACTCGCAAATACTCTAAATTTTAAAGCGTTATATCACACGCACGAAGTTTGGTTAACTCACTAATAAAAATAAAATAAATTCTTTAAACATAAGAACCGCGGCGCTTTTGGTATGACTGCCTCGTATATACTGTAAAACATTCCCTGACAATTGTTTTCGCAGCTTATAAAAAGTGTCGGTAGGATCATGCGAAGCTTGTTGTAGCTACGTTGCTATCCGACACACGGCGTTCATCTTGTTCCTTAGGACTATGACTTGACAGCCGCGAAACAGAGTTGCCACATATGATTCCAATATAGTTAGCTTCAATTAATCCCTAAGTAGGTAAACAGTTCATGCAATAATGGTGTCTAAACTATTTTCATAGACATGTGTAGACATTTTAGAAAGAAACATACGAATAATATAAAAACTAAATCTTTACATCAAACAAAAGAATAAGCAACATACAAGAATTTTTCCGAAAGAATAAAACACAAAATATATAACATGAAGAAAATAACACAAAGTTTTGACGGCATTGTGTGAAATAACTTACAAATAAATCCAAATGTAGGCAAGTCTTGGTACAAAACCCAAGATATTTTCGTTAGGGTCTCCCGGATATCTCATTTGTCAGGAAAACCTCAAGAGCCAGATAAAATGGCCGGCTTCAGAACTGGTGAATATAAGAGTTGGGTGTATAATAATTCACGCTCAGTTTTACAATAACACCGGCTCTCTAAAGCGTCAGGGAACAATTTGTCTTGGAGATACGTTTTGTGGATTTATCAATCAAGTGAACTGGCATTTGGCGGCGTATTGACGTATTAATGGGTGTGACTGTGATATACGCCGGTGGAAGGTTTGTATTTTTGCATTCTATTTTCGTTCTGGCTGAGGGGCCATTTCGATTGTATCTGTCCGTGAATAAAGCTGTGTTTATAATACATACTTTCACCGGTTATCTTTTATTAGGTGACGAGAGGAATGGTTAATATGGTCATAGTTTTTTTATGAACAAATACTTTAACAATTTAACCAGTAATCAAAGGAAGATAAACATTACAATATTATATTACACGTAGTGTATTTCACACATTACACTGCCGTGGTTATACAAGTATATATTGGAAAACACTTTTTCAGGTACTGAAAAACATTTCCGTAAATACTTTCACGAAGTCGATAATTTTGATATTTACGTTCATACATTTACTTTTTAATTGTATTCGCAGCGCACCCGTTTTATATGGGCCTGTAAAGTTGTAAAACAGAAGTTGTTCCTCTCAAATATTATAACTTTGTTTTTTTAATGTTTTGCGCAATCAAAATTTAACGCCACTGTGGCTACGGGCGGCAATATTGCGTTGAACTCACCCGAATTACTTTAAGCAAATTTGAACTTTATTTTCATCACGTAAAAGTTAATTTTGATTTTAAAAGGTAGGCTGTTCCAAAATATTGTAAAAGCCCAAGTTTGATCGTTTAGATCTTATAATATAAAGTCTAAGTGATCAGATATCGTTATTAGCTATCTTAAATACTTTTTTAAAAATGATACGCAACAATTTTGGCTCATTGTGAGGATATTATAAGGGCTGTGTTACTTTAATGTTTTATAGACTTAGAACGTAACATTTACATGAACTTTCTACTTTCCAACTTACTACTTTACTGCTTTCGATGGCCTGAATGTATTTTCTATTTTAAGAACCTTTTAAAAACTATTTATCAAATTAGTAGTTTGTATTTGAAACTAAATGAAGTAAAAACTGTCACAAAGCCCTAAAGAAATTAAATTTAAGTGTCATATTGTCAAATTTTAGTTTGTCATGAATTTTTTTTTTCTCTTAATTATTTATATACAATATGCATGTAACCTATATTTACAAATGTACTAAAAAAGATAACATAATTAACATAATTACAAAAACACAAATAATTATAATACTAAATATTTACAAAAATGGTTTAGGCATCGTAGAATTCTTCAGCATCGCTTGTCATGAATTGTATAATTAATTTATTCAAACAATGTTATCTGGGGATTATAAATGGCAAAATTTCTGACATAATACATAACGAGATATATGATATTGTGGTTTCGTAACCAGTCTGATGAGAGGAATTACGTATCAAAGAGTGCAAAACAACATAAATTGAACCGATAGTGTATAACACTCTTTGGAAGCGTATATGAAGCTATTGTCATCATAATACTCACTAATTAGACTATGTATGATTTTCATGTATGTGTATGGGCTTGTGTTTGTAAGTGAATTGGCCAACTACTTTTTAGAGTTCGAAAAACTCTTATACAACAGCTTTGTCCGTCTATCTGTTATACAACTTTCAACTCAAGAACCGTAAGAGCTAGAGACTCGCGATCAACGCCATTCGACTCAGAATAGTAGATATACCCCCGAAATGACTATGACCTTTGATCTCTGACCTCAACGGTCACGTGGTATTACGTGACCTTTGCATATAATTTGAACCATTTTTTCGAACTTTTAGATTTACGGCAATTAATTGCCGTTTCTCACTTGTTATTAGTGTGTATTACAGTTTGATGTCAAAGCACTACAAATTTAAACATTATTGGAGAGACAAAGAGTATGTATAGCAGTGGACGCGAATACCGTCAGACGATAATGTGAATTATATCCTTAACTATTAGCAAATTGGCAAGAAGATGGGTAAACGGTCGGTTGATACTTCCTCATTATATCGTCAATCGCAACTTCTTCTCCGTTAGCCTTTATTATTCCCAAGTCACTTAGGGCCGGCTTTTCTAGTCTAACTGGATTTGACTGGATATCAGTTTTTACACGGAGCGACTGCCACCTGACCTCCGCAACCCGAAGGTTAACGATACCCTAAGGCTAGACCAGTGTCAGGATATTAGAGGGTACTGACTTTCCCAATAACGATTGTATAAACAATATTACCTTCATTACTAAGCGTGGAGACAGACATGCAAATAGATCACTAAGACACAAAAACCGACTAATGTTACCAGTAGGTATATGACTAGAAGTATCTTACATGACCCTTCATTCCAATATTTATGCAGAGATTTATGTAATATACAAAACAGCATGCTCCTCTCTTCTACATTGCCGTGCTCTACAGGGCCCATATTGTACCTACTGTAATATTGTAACACCTTTATATAACATATCGAGTGTAATAAAGATATTGAGTATTGAGTATATTCACAAAAAGTTTAAGCCACGTCTCTAAACTCTGTTTTTACTGTGAATCTTAACAGAGAAATCCAAGAATACTTAAAATACTTTGAATGACCCGGCAATCCGTGTGAATTGCTACGCCACGTGACCAAAAAATATTTAAGAAAAATAAAATGTTATATACCGCTCTTCTCCGTATTAACGTCCAATTTATTATTCAACCTCAATTCTATGAAAGTACAATAAAAGCAATAATTTCTTCGGGGAAATATAAGATTGCTATCTTTATCCATCACTGACACTTGACAGGTCCAAATGATTTAATTTCCGCCGATCTTTGACAAAAACGCAAATATAAATTGAATTTGCTACCGTCTAACCTGCTGAATATTCTAATAGCAGATCTCATTTCGTTTAATGCAGAAACGAGATCAAGAATATGAGAGAAAGGCGATAAAATTATGGGGCCGTAATACACCATGATAACTTCATATTATGTAGGATGGCTTTTAATTTTCTTTTTTAAGATAACATCGTATGTTTACCGTAAGATTGACGACGTAATGTGGAGGCATCAGCAGACCTTTTATTTATATTTTTGTCAATTTTGCAGATTAATTTGCTGATCCTTTGTATAACATTTCAGTACATTAGTAGTGGCGAGGCAATCACTTAAACCAATACCTACCCCGATTTTAATTTTATAAAATAGCACGTTTAAGTTATACGTTCCGATTGACGACTGCAAGCAATAGCTCAGTGGGGAGACCAACAGACTGCAATGCAGAGGGTCTCGGGTTCGAACCCACGTCGCGCACCTCTGACTTTCGGAAGACATATGACTTTTCGAAATTATGTGCGTATTGATTGACGATTATCGCCTGCTCCGTGCCTCGGAGAGCACGTTAAGCCGTCGGTTCCGGCTGCCATGAACATCTATGACAGTCGTTATTGGGAAAGTCAGTACCCTCTAATATCCTGACACTGGTCTAGCCTTAGGGTATCGTTAGCCTTCGGGTTGCGGAGGTCAGGTGGCAGCCGCTCCGTGTAAAAACTGATATCCAGTCAAACCCGGTTAGACTAGAAAAGCCGACCCAAGTGACTTGGGAATAATAAAAGCTAAGGAGAAGAAGATTTACAATCACTAAACTAGACAAAAACTCAAGTAGGTAGATAAAATTAAAATACTATAGGCGGGCAACCCTAACGCGTATCTACGAACCGCGCTGTTGTAAGTAATTATTTCAAGGACAGTGCCGAGTTACAATACTGTATATGTATGTACTGTGACTATACCTTATAAGCTCGTGGAGATGAGATGAACTAATATAATAATATAGTGTGTAGTCTCGTTAGCCTCAGCAAACAAGGCGAGTCGCTAATTGAAGACGGTTCTGCTGATGTGTATTATTTCATCTGATAACAGAAATACGGAGTTACATTAATTAAGAACTACGCCTCTTTTCTACGTTGCTGTCTCGTATTTTTCTGTACATGTTTTACTGCCTATTTTAGTTTATCGAATTTTCTTTTTTTATACGATGCAAGTAGCGTGTGCTTATAAACGCAAGTTTGTCTTACAGGTTATGTACGCGTATGGCTCAAGTCAGCTGTTTGTACAATTAACCGCATAAGTAGCTTGTGCATGCATGATCCATGAGGTACACGGGAACTTTTCATATATGTATGGATAGGATACGGAGCATTGCCTTCTCTAATCGTTAAGGTTTTTAGAACACATAGAAAATGTATAATAATAAAGAAATCTATGTTTACTAATTATTTTTTTAATTCTAGTTTTAATTAGTGTGCGCGTGGTTATGACAGATTTTAGAATAATGTCCTAAAAATGCTCAAGGTAGAAGAAGAAGAACGCTATTCAATTAACTATAATGATTCAGAAAAAATAATAAATATAATAAAAAATTTTTTTTACCTAGTTGATTGCATTGTCGCGTACTCCTCCGTGGGGGCGGGCGGAGGGGTTATGTCGGACTCACCGGGGTAAAAGAGAAAGACGGTAATGATGATAATAATGGAGCTCCCGGAATACCGACTAAACCTACCACGTCGTTACTCGACAAATCCGCAATCGGCAAGGCCGCGCGAATCACTTTCACGTGCGGTCGCGACCCCGCCGAAGTTTCGGCCCGCCGTATGAAACAGCAGGCCACTACACAACAAGACTAGGCTTTGCTCACCACTAGATTTAAGCCCTATTGCCCCCCTCTTGTGGGGGGATGGAAACACGACACAGAGGCGCGCGTGGGAACACGCACGCCGCCTCTCAGCCCTTGTGCTGATCGGGTAGGCATGTGGGCAGGCCCACGAAGCCTACCACCCCCAGGTCAAACCATAGGGTGGCTGGAGGTCATCTCGCGCTCTCTGGCGCTCGGTTCGGTGGTTGGGGAGAGGGTTTAAGAGCGCCCTCTCCCGCTCCGCCGCCTCCTTGATGGAGATGACTTCCTCACGAGGAGGCGACGACGTTCCACGACCTCTCGTTCCGGACCATAGATTGAACCACGGCCAGGAGCGAGAGGACAACCATACCGACTGCCGCCATCAACACACGGCGCTGCGATATTCAGGCAGGGCAATCGGCCAAAGTGTGCAGCGCCGTGTCCTCAACAACGTCGCGGCAGTCGCCACAGTGGTGACAACCGGGTGTCTCTTGCCGAGCTATGCGACACAGGAACTGGCCAAAGCAACCGTGAGCAGTCATTACCTATGTCAGCTGGAAGGTGAGGGCGCCATGCCACCTCACCAGCCACTCCTCAAAAACGGGTCTTACCGCCACTATTGTGGCGTGCACGGTTACTAATCTAACCTAACCGAACCTACATTTATGTGAGCGAAACCGCTGACAAAATGTAGTAGCATATAAAGGAACAACTTTAGAATAGATTGAATACAGGGAAGTCTTGCGAGTCACAGGATTGGATTACATAACCAAATTAAATTAATTGAAATTATACTACTATATAGATACGGATTTTATCGCGTTGTTTATTTGACACTTTTTTACATAATTTAACAACTTCTACTATTAAACTTTACTAATTTTTAAGCTAAGCTAAGCTAAATCTTAAATCCGTATATAGTAGTTTAATTTCAATGAATAACATTCGCGTAAACAGAAGACAATATTAAATTAAATTAAATCAACATTTGAAAGTACTCTTATGGGTTCGTGTCTGTTCCTCACTTGTTCACAACGGAATACCAATTACAGAGAGAAACAAGTGAGAATCAACAATGAATTGCCGTAAATCTTAGAGTCCGAAAAAATGGTTCAAGTAATATGCAAAAGTCACGTGATACCACGTGACCCTGAAGTCAGAAGTCAAAAGTCATTTCGGGGTATATCGATTATGCTGAGTCGAATGGCGTTGACCTCGAGTCTCTAGCTCTTACGGTTCTTGAGTTAAAAGTTGTATAACAGACAGACGGACGGACGGACGGACAAAGCTGTTGTATAAGAGATTTTTCGAACTCGAGACTCGAGACTCGAGACCTCTAGAAAGTCTTCACTTACAGAATTAGTCACAAATCATCTAAATTAGTATGAACCTTTTCTTTGTTATAAATTATCTTTATCCTAGTTATTAATTCAACAACCCATTATATAAAGCCAATTACGCACATTCAGCATTTGCACCATGGTCGCCAGTAAAAAGGGGGCTTTTGTTAATGAGGGTATAAAAAGTTCCCTTTTCTGAATTATTTGTACGAATTTGCATTTTAATTGGAAAGAAAACGATACCTACTTTTGTATTGCAATCGTTTCTATTGTATATATACTAACGTTTTATAAATGTGGCATTGTTATTTTGTTTATTAAATATTCATGCTAGCAATGTCTGCAGTTAAAAGCAATGAACTTTAGAAACTTTAATTCACTTTTTGTGCTTTGTAAAGTCAGCTACGATTATTAATTTTGGCTTGTGAAAATGTTTGTTTCTTTATGAATAGCTAAGTATACCCTTTATCTATTTAATGTATTGTTCGAGATTAATTTAGGATAGAATTTGTTTTAATCTTTAGCTGTGTAAACGTATACGTCACAAAAGCAGATTAGAAGTCTGAAGTGTTTTTATAGTATAGGCACACTCTTTTATGTGATGACCGAGCGTCAACATGATGGTTGGTTTATTTAGTTTTTATAATAAATTAGGTTGACCATAAGCAACTGTTTTCCTGATTCCAAAACGATATTAGAAATCGTCAATCGTAATATCATTCAATTTGATTTTCGAGATAGACCTCTGACCAGCTCAATTGCAGGGTTAAATGCTTCTTATTTGAATTTTTTTGAACTATAGGGCAACTAGAACATTTATGCAGTTCTTACTGCATCGCATTAATAATTTTGCCGTACAGGATTAGAAAGGCAGGATTCAAAACGAATAAAAACAATAATCTCAAAAAATTACATGTGTATCTCTTTAATTCTAGAATATTAAATTAATTATTTTCAACTTCCTTATGTTTAAAAACAGTATTCGCCTGGAGTCTTATTACTGTTTATCTATAGAGTGATTTTATTGGGTGGACTATAATTGTGAGGGAGACCGCGCGAGGGATGTACAATAAGAAATCTGATCTTAACATTCCGATATTGTACATGTTTTATATCTTACTTAAAGATTCTAATAAAAGACTCGTCTCAGGAAATAGACTCCACAATTCAACACATATATTCACCACTATTAATTTCTTATAAAACATATGATTAAAGATGTAATCTTTATTTACCGATATTCATATTTAGCAATTGTATACCGTACTCACACATTTTAATGATACAATTCGTCTCGGGAAATCAGCTTCACAATTCAAAGCAATACTTAGTAAAAATAAAAAGCTTTCAAATGCCAATGATAAAGATAAGCAAATAGAAAAACAAGGAGGGGAAATCGCTAAGCTTATATTTCCTATTGAAGTAGCAGAATCGTCTGGGGAATAGGTAATCGTCGCAAGCATTCCTGGTGCCATCAAAGCGTTTTATCGCGACTCAAGGGAAACATTCAGCCGTCCGTTTTAATAATGATTAAAATTTTGTTTGTATACGGATTCTCTGTAGGGCTTTGGAACGAGCGTTTCAAGCAAGATACGGAAATAATGGGTAAAATGAGTATCGTATTTTGGAGTAAGATTTTAGCTTTTCCCTGCGCGTTTCCTACTAGAAGGTAGGTACTGTTGTCTGTTTCTCTGCACCATACAGAACATGAGAAAATTTAAAACTTCCATGTCGGCGTAGAAAGAAACAAGTTTCATTTTAAATAGAAACTAAATGTTGTCTGCAGTTTTACCCTCGTGTACCTTAACCAGGATAAAAGAACGCTACGTGTTATTTAAACTATGAAAACGGATAGATAAAAATCATTGTTTTAGTTAGAATTCTCTAAAAATTCGGTCGTTATACCTAGTCTTTAAAATATGACAGTTAATATTGGAATGTGATATTGTAAATATTTTGAGAATTTATTTAATTTTATAGAACACATTATCGACGTATTATTCAGTTAGCTACTTGAAAGAATGTTTGCCGAAGAATATTCATTTACCCATACCACTTCAGCGCAGCCTAGAAAGAAGAAAAATCTGTGCAACATCGGTCCACTACTGAATGGACCGATGTTGCACAGTTTTTCCTCCATCGTCTTAGGATTGATCAGAAGCCTCACACGTTGGTTGCTCACGCTGCAACAATGTAAGAGCACATGAGCCGCTGTTTCCTCAATCTCGAAGCAGCCTCTACATTATGGTGATGCTAATGTTGATGAAGTTTTAATTGCCCTATTATCCAGCTACTAACAAAACACCCTGTCTAATATTACAAATGTGAATGTTAGTTTGTTTGTTTTGATCATCATAAGATTTTGCATAGATTTGGTCAGGGGTACAAAAAAGGATATATGGTACCTTTCATGCAGTAAAAAGTACGGTTCCCGAGGGATAGCAAGTATTAAATATCCTCTGGTATAGTGGCCACACAGAGATTTAATTTCACAGGCGTTCCGAAGGTGCCAGGTGATCACCTCTATTAGTTTGTTTAGGTTTTAGATCGCAGATTATTATAGTAAAATGCTGTCATAACTGTTTAAACACTACGTGTTAGGTTTCATTTTGGTTTTAGTGTAGCTGTGGAAATTGTTACGGGAGTTTAAATCCTACAATTAATGAATGGGAGTTTTACTAGGTATAACCAGATTTTGTTGTCATTAATTTTAATTTTTTTATTTTTTTATTATTAGTTTTGAACAACAGCCTGGTTTCCAAATAGATAATAAGTTTACTAACATAGGTATAAGTTATCTTTTGTTTACTAACCCATATGGATGTTGCTTATCCGAAATAAAGAATATTTTATTTTATTTATTAATTAGTTGCGGTTTGATGATGACGATTTTATAAACATAGATATTATGGACATAAGTTTATATAAGACTCACAACATTTCATAGCACTCGGCTCAATAACTGAATGAAATCAATGAATAGTAGGTTCCTTTCCTGCACTATCTCGTATATAAATATATTACGTGTACTAATACACAGGCTATATGTATAGTAACGAGTCTAGCACTTTCCTAAGCACTTACCGTACGATCAATACGCACGCTGTCATTTTGCAACCATTTCGGATTTGGCAATCCCGATGACAATTGTCCACAAAGGCTTTTATTTGTTAATTACCAAGCAGAAGCCTTCACTTTTTGTACCCAATTGGGTACGCAGTGTCCCATTAAACATTAACTCGTGTATTACCCATATTAAAATAATAATGTAACGTGTAATTTCCTCAAAGAAAGTAGCCACACAATTTGTGTTTATGACTAAGCCTATGTCCACCAATAGAGTGTAAAAACCCAAGCAAAAAATATCTTAACCCCTTTATAAATTCATAATACACATTACGCTCAACAGGCTTTACGATTGTTTGAACATGAAACTCATAATCAGCGCTCTTTATGATTTGTATGATTTCCCTTACGTTCATTTCATTATCATCTGCGCGCAGCCTTATTTCGTTCGTTATGTTTTGTTCATTCAAACATGCTGGATGTTTGAATGGACCGAAAACATTTTGCTTCCGGTCATTAATCGTAAGCCACGCATCTCGTTTTGGTAAGCTTATCTTAATGGCATGGGTACACGTGACGCCATTTTCACCAACCAATCCGCATTGAGTGAAGTTTCGTATTGTTGTACACGATTATGTTACACTCTTTTCATACTTACATATTGCGTAATGTAATTTTTTAGAAAGCTTCTTTGTTGGTGTTGTATACTTAGAATGATTATGGACATATTATTGGTATACTTTACTATTTTACTTAATTTATTCCGCACATTTAAAGTTGGCGTGCAATAAAGTTTTATTTGCTTGGTAATAGTGAGATCTGGAAAAGTAGCGAAGCAGAACTATTCAAAATTTTATCCTGAATACGTTTGCTGTGTAATGAAATTTGCTTAAAATGTACATACTAGTAATGAATCTTACACACTATGTCCTAGCGCGAAAACCCGGCATCTGACACACTTATAGATAATATCTTAATACCATCTATCTGATTTGACATTTTAATCTTTCGATAATCTAAGTCGCTAGCTCATTCAACTTGTCATGCAACTAAATATAATAAAACTGTGAATTAGTTTTCGATGTTACTATTGGGCAAAACAATAGTCAACAAAAATTTAATAATGTAAAACGTATTTGTAATGTTATTAAATAATATTGTCTTCTGTTTACGCGAATATTATTCATTGAAATTAAACTACTATATACGGATTTTATCGCGTTGTTTGTATGACACTTTATTACATAATTTTAAAAACTGTTAGACTACTTTTACTTTTAAACTTTACTAATTTTTAAGCTAATTAAATTATTATTAAAACTATTAAAACTATTTAGATTTTAATTAATTTTACACTTTCCCCGACGTTTCGGTTGCTTTTCAGCAGCCATGGTCACGGTGAGACTAAGATGGTAGTTGTCTCAATGTTCCAGTGACTGTACTAGTGTACTGTTATTAAATTTAAAAAGTTAATTTAACAGTATCTTATGATCATTAGGTCCATTATTTAAAAAAGACTGATTCATTATTACATGCCAGGATACCTAAAATGAAATGATTGTCAAAATATTATATGACTGAATGAACCTTCATTCAGTCATATAATATTTGCATGAATATACGATGACGATATCTGCTGTTTGAAAGGTTTCATTTATAATATTTTTTAATTTTTTTTCTGGTTTATTAGTTCATAATAGCTTCAACACCTTGTACATAAATAATAAATGGTTTTTGACTTTGTCTTGTCGTATTCAGACGGGTTAAGTGACTTTTTTTGTTTATGTTTTTCTCATAGACTTTAAGTTCATTTAATTAATGAGTATATTGATTGTGCTTGCAATTAAATAATGTCAAGATATTTTAAGGTTTTCCTTAGTTAAGCATGTAAATTGTCTCACATTTTGTTACAAGATACAAATGAAACAACTGCCATACTAGAGGTAATCTCTCTGCGTCGAGAGAATTGTCATTGAGTCAGTATACATAATTATATTATGTAAGCGCTAATTACGTAATTAGGTCCCACGTTATTAATTATCAGGTTATAGCCAATTAGCTTAGTCTTCCTTGTCACCTTATGAAATACAATGTTACATGATTTATGTATTCAGTGTGTTGTAATTGAGCACGAGGACTGGCTTGCTTAGATTTATGTACCATAGAATAATCTTATACTTACTGAATTTCTTTTACGAAGGCTGCATACTAAATTTATCCCCGTAAACCTTTTTGGTGAGACATGATTTATCTTAGTTGTCAGCCCTCGTAATCTTCGTAATCTAGCTAAAACTTTTAGTTTTACTTTTTGCAGTTAGAGTAAGTCAGATATGCTATTTTATGCTACAAAAATTCATGCCCGTTTGCTAAAAGGATAATCTGTTCCTGCCATACCTGGCTTGCTTCATTTACTTTCATTATATTTTTCACATACGCTCCTTGTTTTAGAGTTAAACTGACCGTTCTACAGAATATCGGGTATATTCTGTAGAACGGTCAGTTTAACTCTAAAACAACAACATGTGGTCAGAGAACTTTCGCCGAGGTCTTTCCTTGCCTGACTGTCTGTTCATATTTGCCTTATTGGACATTTTATATTGCGCATTATCAATGACCGTTAAAATTATATGTAATGTACGTGGAGAAATCAACAGACTGACAGAAGTGGTTTTTTAAAATATGAAACTGCTTTAATGGGAATTTTTAAGATTTTCTTCCCATGCAAGGCCTATAAAATATATACCAGAACGCAAAAAAGTATATAATTTTGTATCTTAAGAATAGTTTATGATCTCCTATGCAGCTCATCAAGTTGAAAGGCTTTCAAATTACAACTAGCCACAACAAACTTTTCTTTTTCGAGAAGTTGCACAGTTATTTGATTGCCTTTATTGAAGTAATCCTCATACAAACAAGTCTGACCCCTTTCCTGTAATACCAGCACCGTGTTCACCACCGATATTATCGCCAACATTTCGGTCAATATTAAGAGAGTGAAAAACCGTGGAAATTTTTCTCGGCGTTAAAAGCGAACGGAACTTTGCAAATACTTCAAGGAATTTAATGAAAAAAGTTTGAGAAATCTTCATAAAAAATTGCACCCTTTGGGCTAGAGGCTTTGATAAATTTTATTCCAGAATAATTAATTAGGGTCCCCCCTTTATTCAGAAGTACGCATTTATTGACAGCGTACCTTTCATCTGATGAAGATTTGTGTTTCATTAGAAAGTTGTTTGTGATAGTTATAAACGTCAAAGTATTTGACCTCGATTAAAACATGGATGCCAGCGTCGAATTGCGACGTGACGTAATACGCGAGACTATACGATTTAACCGTAGACCCTAGAACCAAATGACGCATGGTAGAAGTGCGGCGTATGCTTTGTGGACACAACATTACATGCCACATGTATCTATAGGACGAATGATGGCAAGCGAGAACATATGAAGCAATGCAATGCAACCTTCGATACACTACAAAAAACGGCGCCGCGTCGCAGACTGGTTTACGTTACAACATAAGTTCATAACCATTCATTAGATTTAGTGCGCAGAAACATCGGATGTTTGAGGAATTAGCAAGAATGTTTCGGTCTATCTAAAAACAAATATATATCGCTGCTTAATAACTTTACGTTGTTTTCTTGTGGTGAATAGAGTTTCAGAGCCGCTAATGGAGACGCTGTGCTGTCTTAACCGGGAGTTGTAGGCCTTTGTCTCTTCTGTTGTCAGAACAGCGTCTATTTTTCTGTTCATCTGTGCAAGTTTCAAGCTTCAGGAAGGACATACCATTAGCCAGGCCTTATTTATCATGTTGTTAGAATAAAAATTATACATCTTATTCTTCGCAGTTTTATTGGAATACTATCTGCATACGGCTGTAATGTAAGTAAGGGAAAGATAAAGACTAAAAGCGAAAGTATGTACAATATCGTAGATAATATCTAGTATTTTATATACCAGACATGTCGTCGTGTCATGTTTGTCCTCACGAATTAAACCTAATAAAACAATATAATAATAATATTTATGCATAGTGACGGACGGCGTTGAGCGCAGGCAGTACCGTCAATTCGACAGAAGAAGTGTCATAAATTATTTATATCACCTGTATAGTTGTCACCACAGAACATACTCTTATGTCCTGTGGTTCTCAATATCACGTTTAGTTTATAGACAATATGATAAGTAGAGTGTCTAGTAAGCATTTAGTTCTGTCAATCAACGAACTCTATAACCGTGACATGTATTACTATAATGTGTTTGTAGTTACAGTATATTTTAATGAGTTTTATATTACACCCAAGTTACGAATTGCTAAAATGTATAAATCACCAGTATATCACAATCGTTATACTTAGAACCCACTTGGAGCATGCCAATGTTTTTTAATAAATTTTAAATATAATTAATAGGACGTTTGTATACAAAATTTGTTTGCCGTAAATAAGCATATTATCTTTAAAAAATATTGTTTGCTTTGTTTTAAGGTCACCGTAACAAAAACCGACATTGGTACGAAAATATAGTTTTAGACGTCCTCACCTAACGTGAGGACGTTTCCCATTTTAAAAACAAAGCAACACCTAGTTTATATGGACGCAAAAACGTATGCACTGTACAACGTAGCTACACAATTTGTGCTTACAGCAATACAAAGGTATTTCTAGGCATAGTTTATATAATTTAAGTGAAAAAGGTGGCCCATGTCAAAATGACCATTTTTAGGCTTAAATTTGAGTGACAAAATATGTGAATTTGTCACTTACATAGAGCAAGGTGTAATTATTATGTTGAAGAAGGCAAATAATAGAAAATGTACTACAAACATCAAAAAAACGTCAATTTCTGAAAATATCATGCCAACATCTGGTGTATCTTTAAATATAAATTATTCTCTGACACCATATTTAAGATGCACATCTAGGGGTAGGTAGAGGTGTATACCATGTTTCGAAGACCCACATACCCTATTATGCGAAAACTTAAAACTATCAGCTCTATTATATAGCCGTGTTGCTTCTGTAAATTGCCTAATAGGAAAACAAGCAATAACACTTCTGCCGTGATAACCAGGTCGAGATCACACGCGAACATAATCGTAAATGTATGCTGCAAAACTATCGAGGCAGTCAGCTATATAAACTTGTAAAGGTACGTAAGGTTACTGTTTACATAGTTCCGGATTGAGGTAGTCAAGACTCTGAATAGAAACCTATAAATTTAACTGTTAAGCTTGTGTACATTTCTGCACAGTCAGTACCGTTTCAATTGAAATTATACGTAAACCATTTAGTTACAGTGTCGAACCTATAAGACCGGAATACCTACAGATAGGTACGTACTCTCACAAAGAGAATTGGTCCCAGTTATGTCAAATGTAACAAGACAGCATATCGGATTTGATGATATTTGAATTTCAAATCAATTTTGTTATTTGATATGTAAAGGTAACAAAATATTATAATTTACGGTACAAAGGAATATCAGTATAAAAAAAATTAAATGACATTAAAGATTTGCAATAAATTTAAGAACTAGGTATATATTTTTTATTGTTATGTTATGTCATTTGTCATATTACATTATTTCACTTGTGATTGTTCTTTTATAGACTAACTGAATGTATATCTGTTACCTCGAGTGGTAGGCAGAAGCAACTTTAACTTTTACTCTCTTATGACATGCCTGCTCTTTTTACAGACTGCTCCATTGACACTTTTTGCATCATATACGTTCCTAATCAATGTTATACAGACCATTCTATAAACTGTTGAATCCATCCATCCTTTACAGAAGTATAGAAATAAATAGTTTATAATATCAACGATGTCAAATACGTTATAAGTCAATGGTGGACTGTGTTTAGCGAATAGTTAGTATCGATACAGCAGCATTGTGGAGAGACTGTTGCAATGGTACCCATAGCCCCATGCTGTTTTGATTAAAATAGTTGATCATGTGCTTTAACGGTAAAGAAAAAGATCGTCAGATTGCCAGCATATCTAAAAGCTCTACATAATGGTTTGGCAGTTATGTGCTGTATATCAACCCAAAACAGACTTGAATAGGAAACTATGACTATATTGATCAATAGCCCATGTCAATAGGAAATTTTTGATACATATTGGTATCCACAATTAGTGGGTTGGTACAGTTCTGTTTAACTGCATCCAATTGTTCTAACTGACTTCACTGCGTAAGCATACGCAATTTGTCCCAAACGGGTCCAATTTCCGAGCCGGCTTGATCGTTTATTCATAGACGTTGTTGTCGCCTTGCAAGTAAGTAAGATAACTTGGCAACCGTTAACGGTCTTTGACGCGTCCGCTGCTTAAATAGAATTAATTATTAGCAATAACGGTATTCACTTAGTTGTAAACTAAATTAAATTAAGAATATTGGATTACGTATCTTATTTAATGGTTTAGAAGCCGGTTAATAACAAAGAAATCCTGTATAGCAGGGGCCTTCAACACTTAAGAAGAAGAATTACAAAGAACACTAACTATATACTCATAACAAATATTTATTGATTATACAACCTCTACGGCGGAATAACAGGGTCCCAGCGGCCATTTAAACTTCTACGCCATCCAGGCAGTAATTAGAAATAATATTTAAAGGTATTTTGTTTAAACGATAAGGGTAATGGATATTGAAATCAAACAAATTTATACGGATTTTATTGCGTTGTTTATTTTATATTTTTATTTTCAATGTATAACATTCGCGTAGACGTAAGACAATATTTATTGATATTGTCGAGATTAAATACTAGATAATTGTCTTTCAATCGATTAGATTTTTTTAAATAATACTTATATCCAATATGCTATTAAAATACAAAAATCTCCTTAAAATTTATCCACACCGAGAACTGAGGTGAAGGAACTGCTTATTAAAGTTGATGCAACAAAAAAATCTTATGATACGTGTCGCGAAGACTGCAGACAGAAGTACTTAATACGTTCCACGTCAGATACTTTATTATTATTACAAACACAATCAAGTATCCTCAAGAAACTGAGAAGCTAAGCAAAACTAATAAGTACGGAATAGGCACTGAATAAGTCTCAGAGCAGTCTGTATTAGTTAATTGGCAAAATAAATTGCTCAGAGCCTTACAGTTAGCTGAAGGGTAAAAGCGTTACAAGTGCCTACACACTCGTCACGACGTATTGTTTGCACACGTGTAACAATTTAGAGTGCTCCTACGTGAGTGAATAGCTTCAAGGATAGTAAGTGTTGGAGCTGAATCAAGCCTGACCTCTCTGATAAATCCTATTAGCACTGTCCTGGAATACTGGCCTTAGTAGTACAGGCTGTCATCAAGAGAGAATTGATGGTGTGTGCGTTACTTTGGAATAGTATATGTGAGTGTTATGCATGAGATACAATTTCACGGTCGGGCCCGGTAGAGTAATTAAAAAGCTCGCCCCCTTTTACATGGGATCTAATAAAATAGTTGGCGATATGTGAGTATAGTATACGTCTACATACATATTCATTCGGGAAAATAGGCGATAGTCAATATATGTAGTTTGAATTATAACAATGTGTTCTTACAACACAAACGTACAAAGGCTTACTCTGTGTATATTTTTAAAACCTTCTGTAGCAATCGATTATTTGTAAATTTAAACATAATATTGAGTGTAAGGGTGTTGAGAGAGATTTGGGTGACCGTTAAATGAGCTGGTAAAGTACCAGTGTATGTTTCTTGTTCAGGCAACCAACATAAGAGTATTAATACTGTTACTGAGTTTTGCTCGCTTAGTAAGTGCTCTGACACAAACCAACCTCTACTAATTTTTCTTACATCCTATGTTCAATTCCATTTTCTAAAGTCATATATCATATACTACGATAACTGCTTACCATCAGGCCGACGGTATACCTTTTTGTCTGTATTCTAACTTAATATTATAAATATGAATGTGAGTTTGTTTGTTGCGCTTTCACGCCATAACTGCTCGACTGATCATCACAAACTTGGCATACACGTTGGCGACGGGATAGAACAGGACATAGGGTACCTTTCATCTAGACAAAATACTGTTACAAAGCTAACCTTCATAATCTAACCTATATTTACGCGAACGAAGGCTCGGTTAAATCTCGTAAGAAAATACATCTATAAGTATGTCTAATAAATAAAAGCTTTGTTTTATTCGAGTGTATCGTCGTAACTCATTGAATGTAACTATGATTCTCCGTGTATAATCACAATGTCACATTTACCGTAAAGTGCCACGGATTATATTTGATAGTCTACAGGTGCTTAATCCCTAAATAATTATATAAATCCGACGTTGTCACCACAAAGTCCCGTTTTGCTCAGCTCTATAAATACCCAATTGCAGCCAACAGAGATTCATAATTAAACTAATTGAAGTGGCGATTGCACATTATGTTTTCATGTCAACCTCAGAGTTTATGCTATAACTTTAAAGATATGTTTTGATTTTGTTGCTAATAATTAGAATATAGCAAACTTTGTTTTTGTGTATGCTGTGCTAATACGTAAGTACAGAGATAAAATATAGACTATTAGTCTGTTCCTAGGATACCATCTATCTTCTTACCAAATTGCATCAAAATCGGCTTGGCTGTCAAAGCGTAACAAGCAGACAGCCAATGATACTTTCGTATTTATTTATAATATTGGTATGGGCGAAAAAATCTTTTATTCATCTTTATGACACAAACACCGGTAAATGACAGATAGATTAACGCAAAAATTTGTTAACAAACGGCAAATGCATCTAAGAAGTTTGATCTCGACACGTCGTTCTTCCGAAACCGAACGTAAGTTCTTTATCTATCTAATGGAGGAGTAGATCACGTTGCATTTTCAAACTACCATTACCACATATAGTAGCATTCCTGGATCAGCATCTGGGAAATATGTTATCTATCGTTAAGTTCTCTCAAGGGTTCGACACGTATTGGTTCTATGTAGTCACGTACGTATCCCAAAGGATATTTTATCGTTACACCAAGTAAAGTGTATGGGTAATTTGATTTTTAAAGCAAGTACAATTTAGTATTGGAACTTGTTCTAAAGTTTAAATACACCTAATAAATTTACATTTTATTTTATCATTTTTCTAACGCACGAAAAGAGAATCAACTCTTTTGCAGATATAGAATGGAACAGATTATCTCAAACCTGCATATGATGATAATAAATGTAAAAAGCATCCTTGTCCTACTTTTTCGGTAGCAATCGGATAAAATACGCAGCGTACACAATGATTACTCTCTTAATTTTGTAGTAAACTACAATAAAACTTGATGAACAAATATAAATGAAACGACTATGAGTACTGACTGACAATAACAATGATTGGATTACACAGTCAGCGTAAACGCTTTAGTCGTTCGAGGCTTGTTGAAATCGAATCAAATGTTCGATTCCAAAAAGATAACAAAATAGCCATCAGTTAATACATTACAAAAATACGTCGCGGAAATACAGGTACGTGGTAGATGGTACGTGGAAGCCATATCAAACTTTTCGCAGCTCACTTTAGTGCGGCGTTGAAAAAACATGTTTTTTTTTCTCTCCGTAGAGTATGTATACATAACCGTTTTGGACGTGCCGTTATTCATCTTTTGTGCCACGAAATTTTAAACTGTTTCTCTTTTACCACATTTTTAAATTCTTGAAAATGGAACTTGCATTTATCGAAAGATTTACTGCTTGGAATAAACTACTGGCCGTTATTAAAGTGAGTACTTACTTTGAGGTTTGCGCAAAAGTAAATCAAATAGTTTAGTATCTTAATTTCGATTCCTGTTTCCAGTTTTCTGAGAAACCTAGCTATGGTTTGTTGACAAGTGACCGTGGAGAAATAGTTTTTATTAATTTTTATCCCATGTGGTATTATAAACTAGGCGTAGTGGCTTGCCATAATACTGGTTTTCATCATATTTTAGGCCGAAATTGGAGCAATCAGGACTTGATTAGCGTCCACGTAGCCCATTGCGGCAATGAGAATACATCAATTAATTTCTAATATAGACCTAATTCACAATCAGGAGCCTCTTAATGTTATCCGTAGATACATCTATAATAGAACGCTAAAGCTTGTACAAATAAACCGTCATTGCTTACCATTATTACGCTCGACAAATCACAAAAATCTCAGTAAAAAGTCGACGTTGCCCTAATACAGTTGTATCTCTTTAGCGTAATATTAGATCCTTGGCCGGGTCTCCACGTTTCAGAGTTTCCTGATAATAATGACATGAGGAAATAGGAAATGCGAGAATTCCGGTACTTGTTTGCGTTGAAATAATCCGACTATAAACAAAATACACTGTATCAAGTTATCTACCCTTCCACGCCGTCACAGTCAGTGTTAAGAGAGTGAAATTGATGACGGGTAAGTATAAGGGACGTCTACCGTTTCATCATTACATATAAACGTATCATAATTCATTTATATGTATATGGATATAAATATATATTTACATTGATGATAATCGATGAAGACTACCTTGTTGGTTCGGTGTGTATGAATTAATGAATATTATGTTTTACTAGTTTCTGCTTGTCGCTTTGCCTCTGTGGATCATAATTATGGGGGGAAAAATGTTTTAATCCAGGACATGTTGTATTTGCGCACAAAATTTCATAAAATCTATTGAACGGTTTACGTGACGAAATAACAAATATCTTTGTTGTATTACTGCTAGCTTTTGCCCGCGATTCGTACGCGTGGCATTTGGAAGTATATACCTGTCTATATTATGCTTTCTTTTCATGTACACAGCTGATCTACATACATAATACTCGACTTCTAGGTGACGTTACATGGTGTAACTCGCTTAATATTGTCTTAGGTTTACGCCAATGTTATACATAATAATAAGTACATTGAAATTAAACTGCTATATACGGATTTTATCGCGATGTTTATTTAACACTTTATTACAAAATTTTGAAAATTGTTACACTACTACTACTATTAAACTTTACAAATTTTTAAGCTAATTAAATTATTATTAAATCTATTTAGATTTAATTTACTTTTACACTTTCCCGACGTTTCGGTTGCTTTTCAGCAGCCATGGTCACGGGGAGACTAAGATGGTCTCAATGTTCCAGTGTAGTTATTTCAAAGTACCCGAACATAATTTAATCATTTGTGTTTCTATTTATGCAGAATGAGTTCAAAGTATCACGAAGTCTAGCTGTGGTTTGCTTCTTCTTGGGTTTGACTATTTGTATTACTGGATCCCAAGCTGGTGGTACATTCCAACCATCTTCTCTATTAAAATTAGGATGTTCTTTGATTTCAATAGCCTCGCGAAGCATCCTTGGTAGGAATCGGTGTTCTTTAGCGAGAATCTGTGGTTTGTCAAATCTCAGGTAGTGGTTGGTGCCCTGTTGCACATGTTCACACACAGCTTAAAAATTAGCAAAGTTTAACAGTAGTAGAAGAGTAACAATTTTCAAAATTTTGTAATAAAGTGTCAAATAAACAACGCCATAAAATCCGTATATAGCAGTTTAATTTCAATGAATAATATTCGCGTAAATAGAAGACAATATTAAGTACATTGAAATTAAATTATATAAGGATATGTCGTGACGTTTTTTATTTAAAAGCACTTTTATTAGATCATTTTGAGAATGACGTTTTATATGTCTTTTGGTAACTTTTCATTGGTTATTTGACACATTTGATCACGGTACATTGCTACGGTAACCTAATGGCTAAGAATAGATACTCGCGATCTAGTGGTCGTGTATTTGTATGCTAACTAAAACGACTCTCCTGACAAAAATATATTAGCTGCTTAGCTGCAAGGCGTTAACAAATACTGGTAATGAATAACTCAGTTAATATATTTAAAAAAAGTTTATTTACGTTTTCTGTAAAGGTGCATTTTATGACGACGATCACACGTGTCAGTAGACCATCACTCTTCTTTGGATGACGACAAAGCACTGGCCTCTCCTTTTTATAACTTAATATAACACTTTTCCTTCTTGTCTAATCCCCTCTTTTGTTTTTAATTTGTTGCATAAAACTTATCTTTCTTTTCCAACCGTTGAGATTTTCTTTTTAAAGACATTATCCGCGCTAGAAATAAATCCTGTATCGTAGAAGACTTTACAAACAGTAAAACAACTTCACAAAGAACAACTATTAGTGGTTTAGTTGGTCCGAATAGTTTTGTCCCCTGCGGGGATCGAATTCACAACATTAGGCGCAGTGCAGCAAAACGTCATCGTGTAGCATCAAGAGACTACATTTATCTTCTTTCTTGTATATTTATAGACTTTATTTCATTAATTCGTTATTATAAAAGTCTAATTAGTACGTACTATAATTGCAATGCTTAACAAAATCCTTGCATATTTTACTTGCGTAATAATTCAAAATGAATGTAGAGCTGCACTAAACTAAATTTCATTTTATGCTAACTTGGTTTAACTTGGTCTCGTATGTGAATTCCATCTTAAGCATACATCGCTCAATGATTATGAAATGTAAAATAGTTTGTCTTTATTTTACCAAAAACCACACAGTCCATAATATTTTCTTTTTCTTAGCCTATTCGCATGTCCCGGAGCCGAAGTCTTTCAGTTGCCCAAATTTCTAACCTCTCTTGAAAACTTTTATATACCATATTAACTTTTGTTAATAGCAGCGATAGCTCAGTGGGGAGACCAATAGACTGCAATGCAGAGGGTCTCGGGTTCGAACCCACGTCGCGCACCTCTGACTTTCGGAAGTTATATGACTTTTCGAAATTATGTGCGTATTGATTGACAATTATCGCCTGATCCGTGCCTCGGAGAGCACGTTAAGCCGTTGATCCCGGTTGCCATAAACATCTATGGCAGTCGTTATTGGGAAAGTCAGTACCCTCTTACATCCTGACACTGGTCTAGCCTTAGGGTATCGTTAGTCTTTGGGTTGCGGAGGTCAGGTGGCAGCCGCTCCGTGTAAAAACTGATATCCAGTCAAATCCGGTTAGACCAGAAAAGCCGACCCCAAGTGACTTGGGAATAATAAAGGCTAAGAGAGAAGATTAACTTTTGTTAATGTAAATGACTGCATGGATAGCGTAGTGCTTTAATTGGTCGCCAGTGGTCTGAGTGTTGTAGTTTCGATACCGACACAGGACAAAAATTTGTGTTATACATAATTATTTTGGTGTCCTTTGTGTCCGGTGTTTGAATGTCTGTAAAGAATAATGTCCCGCATGAGCATTATTCTTTGTGCGGGAGTTGCCTCTCGAAGCACCCTTGGTAGGAATCAGTGTTCTTTGGCGGGAAACTGTGGTTAGTCAAATCTCAGGTACTAGTTAGTTCCCTGTTGCACATGTTCACAACAAACAGTACTATTATTGTTTAATTAATAGTATTTTATAGTCATTTGTCTGTCTAGAATTATTAAAATCTAAAATACTGTATTTCAGTTGCTAGAATATTCCTATTATCACTTAGTACAGTAATGCCAACTGTTCAGTTTTGCCGGAGTTTGGAGTCAATGCTTGAACTACGAGAGTTTGTCATTTAGTGTTTGACACTTGACTCCGTCACGCTGCTCAGGCGCCGTTAACGAAGGAGTTATGAACACAGACCGGTAGAGTACGGTTAAAATTTAGTCGAATATGGATAATGGATGTATCTGCATGATGTCTGATATGGGTTCGAATAACTTGAAGTATTTAAGAAGTTATCATTTATGCCTCTACGATAGAACTGCGCGAATCTAGATTCGACAAATTGTGCGAAAGCATATTGTACTGCCTCTTGAGAAGAAAATTTTTTATTACTTAGAAAATTGTCTAAATCACGAAAAAAATGGTAGTCCGTTAGAGCAAAGTTTGGCGAGTACGAAGGATGACGTATGGTTTCTAACTGCAGCTCCTGTAAAGTAACAACGGTTTCTCGTGCAGTGTGAGGTCTTGCGTTATCATGGAGCAATAACGTTGAAGATGGATTCACGAGTCGGGTCTGTTAGTCTGTTTCACTACCAGTTTCACCATCATTGCTCGAAGTTTGGCACAGTAAACATCTGCTGTTATTGCTTGACCAGACCTGAGAAAGCTATATTGAATAACCATGAAGACACCACCAAACAATTAGCATTTCATTTTTATTGGTAAGCTTTGCTTTAGAGCACTGTTGCGGCGTTTGTCCTGGGGTCAGCCATTGCATTTTTCGCTTACGGTTATCGTAAAGAATCCACTTTTCGTCACATGTCACAATTCGATCCAATATTCCTTCATTTCTGTACCGATTCAACAAAGCAACACAAGTTTTAACTTGCATTTCTTTCTGCAGATCAGACAAATCTCATGATTTGACTGATGCCTCATGGCAGCCATTTTTCATATCTTTTTATCTTATTGATTTGATGCAAATGAGCCAATATTGTAGGTAGGGTAACGTTAGACTATGCCGCTAATTCCTGGGTAGTTTGATCGGATCGGCTTCCACCATCTTCAATTTAGCGTTATTCACCTGTGTGTATGTATGTGAAGGTAGAGCTAAACTTGGTACAGCCATGCTGACCAGTAATACTTTTATTTCAAATGGGGCTTTAATTCGCATGATATGGTGCATTAGCAGTGACGATGCGTCCTTTTATCCATTTATAAATGCAAAATTTACCGTAATATTTTTTGGAAAATAATACGCGTAAGGTATGTTGTTCATAATTCAACACTATTGTTTATTTTTATGTATATACCAACACTGACTGCCTTTAAAAGTCAGCGCTATCAAGCGTAAAACTACGGCTGTAGCACAATGCTGGGTGACATCCAAATTTTGTACACATGTAATCTACCTACGTTTTTCGTTTGTTGTGTTTTTGTTTATATTTAGCACTAGATTTAGCTTGCGGCTCCGTTCGCGTAAATGCAGGTTATGACAACTTTTTATCCATCGGCAACAGCACTTTTTCTGGTGAAAGGATACCCTATGTTCTTTTCTGTATCCCTGACAAAGTGTATAAATTAAAAAAATTATCGGTCGAGGAGTTGAACCGCAAAAACGTAACAAACTACGAGTAAATCACATTTGCATTTATAATATTAGTTAGAATTTATACGACTTGATTTTAAAAATATTGTTACGTCCAGTGACATCTCTTGGCATTGTGGGAAAGACTCTGCAGTTCCGTCTTATAATTTACACCGCCATCTATTGACATCTTACGGAACTACGTAGTACAGTACGAGAAAACTAGAGATCACGCTGGTACTTTCTCGAAACATCGTACTGTTTACATACCGAGTTTAGCGTTACTAGAAAACTCTAGAACGCTTTACCCGCGTATAAATAGGGCGCACGCGCACCGCCGAGTCAGTTTACAATCGTAAGCGATCAAGTGTTCATCGAAGCGAACAGAAGCGGAAATACTACGGAGTTTGAAGCAGTACAGTGAAAAAGTGTGGTATAGTGTTTGTAGTGTTTTAAATTTAATTGTGTGTTTGAATAAAACGTGTTTTAGTCGGTAATATTGTTTATATTCCTATCCGTCGAACCCAGCAGGTAACAATATGTAAAGTTACAATGAAACAGAATTAAAATAAAATGTACAAAGATTAATAGATCACTAATGCGGACCTTGTTATTTTAGTAAAATTACAAATGTAAATGTGAATACAAGTGTCTAACGATATTTGGATGATTAGAGATTTCGTATTCAATCACGCGTAAACTGCCTAACGTCTTTGGATTACATTTTTGCTAAGGATATTTAGGCCTAATATTGGCTTACATTGATGAGAATATTGTTTTATACAGATTTTACCGCGGTTTATTTGAAACACACTACATTTTATAATGTTAGTAAAATTCCAGTTATATATATACATTGTCAAACATTTAAAGAAAATTGTATGTACCTATATAATTATATTTATGTATGTATTTTATTTTATGTCCAGCAGTGGACTGCCAAGTGCTGATTTTATGATTGAATAGTTATATTTATACATGTAAAATAAAATAATAAGGAAAGGCACAATCATTTGGGGAAAGTGCAATTTTAATTTAACTTTAGTGTCAGCGCAAGAAACACTTGCCCTAGTCACTTAGCTATTAAACTGCATACCTGCCATAGTGGCCCAGACTCTGAATGTTCATGCCCATGCTTTGAACAGGTATTCCACATCAAATACCTTGTGTCTACATTGATAAAAACCTCACCTAGATAAAGCAAATAGAGAATGTGAGTGGACGTGTCAGGAAACTACTACATGTCTTTAAGAGATTAGGTCAGATTGCAAATACGAAGATTTTGAAGATGATTTATTTTGAACCACGATGAAAGAGTCTGGCCTCCACGACACAGGGAATCTTAGTGTGGAGACCAGTGATTTATCTGTTTTGACTATGTTTTTTTTTCTGAACAATCTTCTACTTATTATTTTTATTATAATCTTAAAATAATTCTTATTATTATTATAATCTAAATAGTTTTATAAATTCAATGTAGTGTTTTCAATCCGTGAAGATCCATGTAGATAGTAAGATAACTTTTAAAATTTTTAAGGTAACGTTATTCAAACTAAACTTTACTCAATTGAACACATCAGTAGATAGAAGGCGCTGTCCAAGAACATCGTCACTTCAAGCGAGAGAAGCTACGGGCAGGATCTAGTTCAAAATATATTATAACAAAACATGCGGGCAGTATCCGCGTAAGTTACGCCGCAGGTAAAACGTAGTTTATACATGTAACGACTAAAGTTATGACAGTATTGCTTTTGCTATTATGGACATGCAGAGCTTCAACTTCGAAGGTGTACAAACTTGCTAAGTTTAAACAAAGTAGGTGTGAGCAAAGTTAAGGTATACGCGCGTGGTTGATTGTAATTTATTTACAAAGCTAAAATAAATGAAGTGGAAATATAATAGAAGTTTCCTTTGCTTTTACTTGAGATTTATGGACAGGGTAATAAAAAATTATGGAAGTATTAGAAATACCCGTTTGGTTATTTTCGAAGAATATTTATAGTATACGCTTTTTGAGCTCGAGGCTCTTGCTCTTACGGTATGCTATCGCTGCTTACTGTTTGTCACTGTAATATATATAAAATATATTCTTTGTTGATGTTCGAGAGAAGGGATCGTTAGATACTTTAGGATAAAACAGCATAATGATTGCATACATACATACATACATAGATTCACGCCTGTTTCCCAGAGGGGTAGGCAAAGACTACGGATTTCCATTTGCTACGATCCTGACACACTTCTCTGGCTTCATTCACTTTCATCACATTCCTCATACACGCCCGTCGGTTCAAGGTGCTCTTAACCTGGCCTTTGTCCAGAAGGCCTCCGATCTGATCAAGAAACGTTCGCCTAGGTTTTCCTCTTGCGACTGATAATGATAATGATTGATTTCATAAAAATAAAATATACAGAAATTTAACATTTTAAAGTTCTTTAAAATATATTTGATGTAAAAAAATATGAAATGATTTTCACAAAATAAAGCAAAAACAAATTAAAAATAAACAAACTATGTACCATACTTTGCTTTTTGCACAAGTTGAGATACTAATAAAATGTTTTGGATTTTCAACCATTTATCAAATATGAATAAATGTATAGACTCACATTTACATAATATTTTTAAAAGTTGTAAACAAAAAGATAATTTATCATGATGAATGCTAAAAAGTCTTCAGCTGTGATTGAATAGCAAAAAATAATACCAAATATAATGAAGCTACGATTTTGCATTTTAATGTAATCATAGATATACATATGTACATTCGTAGAATTTATTTATATGTAGATTGTAGTTTTGTTAAAACTCTTATGTTGTACATTCAATCTGTAACAACTATCACCGATGAAACGAGATTATTCTTACAATAACGTTAATTGAATGTCATCATCATCATTATTTCAGCCGAAAGACGTCCACTGCTGGACATAGGCCTTGAATTGAATGTATTTCATTTTAAATATTCTACGTGTACCTATTTTTTTATGTAATGGTTTTGAAAGTCTCTATCATGAAAAGCAACCATTCTTCTTAGTTTTTTATAACAGTAGTAGTTGAAGGACAATTCACTTAATACATACGTTTAAATAATAAAAAGTTTTAAGTCATAAACTAATGTTAGAAATTAATTCAAAGGTACTCATGTCGCTGACTGTACATAAAATAAATGGGAATTTTTGGGATAATATGTATGTGTACACAATAAGTTAAATGTACACATCATTAATTTGTGCTAATAATGGTTTTAATTATGAAACAATAATTATTTCAGTACTTTAGTATAATTAACTGATGTTGAAATATGGCGTGAATAATTATATGTAAGTTAGAGTACATTATTTTATTGTTCCCAAATGTTTAATTTAGTTTTCAAACATTTTCTATTGGCCTCAAAATAATATCAGTTTCATAAAAGCTTTTGCAAAACATAAAGTGCAATTGTTCGGTTAACAGCTCTCCCACGTTAGCTCTTTTCATACATATATATGAACAGTTTGAATTAATAAATACTTATTAATTCAAACTATGAACAGCAAGTGCAGTTACAATAATAAAATAGTCTGGGCATCAGATATTCGGTCTATTACTATAAAAGGATCACATTATTTAGTTTAAAATATCATTCGACCCTGAGGAATTAGCCTTATTGGTGGCCTGCACTACCCGCCACCTACCGTTTCACAGGATATAGGTATATATTTACTATATACGTACTGTTGTTACGTTTGGCGAATTAGACGAATCCTTATCTACTTCTTATTGCTCTTCCCGCTCGTCTTTTTACATAGGCGAAAACAACTGGAAGGCGGTAACTGCTAATTAATCATCTGTCAGACCATGTACTTATTGAGCTTTTATTAGGTTTACGGTAGGCACGGCTGAGATGCGCTTCCTTTTTTGCAACTATGATGTCAACTAAACACAAGCATGTTCATGAGCAATGGTTATCGATTGCTATTAAGTAGAAGGCTCGCTTGCCGCTGGCTCATTTACCACCAGATGCAATAAAAATAGTATGCATGTAACGGGTTGCGGGTGGCAGGCCGACGGTCTTCCTATTAGGATATCGCTACGGCTTATGGTTTAGTTTATAATTAACTGATATGGTAATATTACAAAGATATTTCGATTGCATATTTTTAAAAACTTCTTCTGCACTAGATATAAATCTTATATTGCGGCAGATTTTACAAACATTCAAACACCGGACGCCTAAGACATTCCCGCTCAGGACCATTTACAAATCTCACAAACTTTTGTTTGGGATTCGAACCCACAACGATCGGAGCAATGACAATGGCGAGGCGACAATTCAAAACACTCAATGTACAACCACAAAAATGCATGATTCAATATTGAATGGATGCAAAAGCATAAATCATAAAGATTAAATTGCATTATAGCATAGGTCCTAAAACTTGAGCTACTTAATTATTTGATCCTACTAAATTAAAATTAAACGTAAATCATTAAACAGATTAATTCAAAATTTGGAACACAAACAATGACCAATGTCAATCAATATACACAGGGCACTTCTTATCCCGGTATCTATGTGATTTACACGAAAAAAGCTGCGGGCAGACATTAATTAATACTAATTCAAATAAAAATAATACAAACATGATTGCCCTCTTTCTTATTAATGAATGAATAACAAATAATTAATGTGACTATCAGAATTAATTTCGCGGAAATAACGTCTATATGACTGCAGCCAGCAAACACAACGGCGGAAAATGAGAAAATGACTCGTACTTCGGTGTATTTTCATTTAATTAATAGAAGCTATACCAGACGTTCCCGAGAGTACCTATTCCTGAAATACTTATATCTTTTAAACATAATAAAACCTTCAGTTCAGGTACTAAATTAATTAGGGAGAGGAAATTAGTAAGAAGAGTTAAGATATAATAATTCTTAAGATTATCCAAACTACAAGGAAGGTCGTGAGTTTATGTCAAAATTAATGTCACTGACCTCGTACTTTTAATAATATAATTATAAACATACGCTGTCTCACGTCTACAGCCAAATTGGTAGCCATATGTATTAAACTCACATCGATCACTCACTAGGGACGATTTGTAGGTCCCTCATCATAGCGAGACTTTAGCTGTCTGCCAGATTTACTGGCCGTAGTCCCACACTCCTTGCTACAGAAAATTTATTGAAAGAAAATCCTAATAAAACTTTACCTGACCCGTGAATCCAATTCGGGACCACATGCAAACATAAGCATAAAAGAATGTGCATAATTTATAATTGTTTGTTTGTTTGTTTCTTTGTTATTTTGATATATGTATGTGTATGTGGTATAATGTTTTTATAATGCTGACTCTCTTGACATTCCTTATTTATCATGTATGGATTTAAAATCTGAAATAAACGTTTTATTATTATTATTATTATTATAATAAGTAGTCATAATTGCTTTCAAATATATGCGCTACAATGCGCAAAAGATCACTCGATAAAACATTATCAAGTCTGGTAGTCATTACACGTCTTTGCTAACAAGCAAAGACGTGTGATGACTACCAGACTGCATCTGCACTCTAATTTCAACCACGGCTTATCTCGCTTAATTCACGAATCTCTGTCGACCGTCACTTTAGTTTTTAAATAAGTTTGATATTATAATACTTATCAAATAAATATGAATTACCGTGATTGATAATTTTTACGCAATGAGAAATCTGAGCACACCTCAAAACACCCATTTAACCGTCTAGTAGATGACCGTATATTTTGACAACGATATTGATAGATATTAAAACGAATAATAATATTTTATCGGTGGGACATAGAGGACTCCCATATGGAGTTCATTATGTCGATATATGGAGGCCCGTGCTGATTATACCATAGATTAAAAATAGTCGTTATGACCCACGGGTTATAACAACTATTTTAATAAACACGTTCGTACAAATAAGACGTGTCTTATTTGTATTGTTTTTATTTGTTTACAACAAATGGCTGATAGACAGAAATACTGCCATAGATCTTTATTGTCGTACCTATGCCTTACGATATATACGTATATAACGCAAGGAGACGAATTGTTTCGAGCGAAACATGAGATAAGATGTGCTCTTCACTC
This sequence comes from Catocala fraxini, assembly GCA_930367265.1. Lineage (NCBI taxonomy): Eukaryota > Metazoa > Arthropoda > Insecta > Lepidoptera > Erebidae > Catocala > Catocala fraxini. The sequence goes on from OV884038.1 coordinate 8,117,829, forward strand.
TTCACACAATAAATCTTCCAGAGCACCTCGACCCTGATTTATTCAGTCGATAATCTCGACTTGTCCGGAACTTATCTCCTCCAAAGTTCGATTCGAGACGAAATGTATGTGAATGAATTACTACGACAATATATTCAGGACTGACAAAATATCTTGTCGTCGCACTTACGATGAACGGTATTATGGAAATCAAACGAACTTGTGTTACAGACCTGTGTTGGATCGATGCCGTGTTTTCATATAACGCTTTTGCGTAATATTGAATCTAAATATCTCGATATTTTGGGTGCTTTTTAAGAACCATAATGTCACTTTCTTTTGGTATTTCTATAATATAATCAATCTTTCTATACGTTTTCCGTACATAAATAATCGCCGATATTTTAAAGTAAAAATATTATACTGTCCAAAATTCAAGGCAGCCTACATCACACTTTTCAATGAGTTAAATAAATGACATTGTAGTTGACGGTGTTTAGAACAGACACATGAATTATTTGTTATGATGTGTATATTTTGTTAAACTTTTTTTTATTTGTTAAAATCAAGCCCTCTGATTTTAAACTATATCATTTGCATAAACAAAATATAAGATTCATATGAAATTTAATACCATATAATATAATGAAATATCCTTTAAAAGGTTTATACTGCTATTTCATACGCTCGCCTCGTGCAAAAGAACAAAATATCTTTTGTAATGCTCACGCAGTTTTATGATAATCTTTATAAAATAAACAGCACTATGCTCGCCGCAAAGGGCACCATTTCGCGGCTGCTAATAATTTCACAGTTTAACCAAGTTGCCAGCAAACACGAACTTCGTCAAAGGGATTTGGTTAATTCAATTTCTGTGTTCAGTCGCCGCCTTTCCATGCTTAGGTGGTAGAAAATTTGCGTAATATTTAATTTCAATACCATCTTAGGCTGAAAAGCTTAGTGAAATCTTGCCAAAGTTTGAGATTTTCCTATTTAAAGTTGATTAGAATATTAAAATTTCGCGATTGGTTATGCAAGACGACTATTTTATCGCTTATAAATCTTGGTGAAATGACGCTAAGCAAAAATATACGGTAAGAAAGAATACTTTACGAAGTTGAGATTGAACTAAGTCTCGGCAGCCATTGAACGCTTGTCCCCTCGTAATGTATTGTTATCATATTATCCGGGCGGCCCTCAGATCTCGCTAATGTAACTAATGAAACGTGGAGCTATATCCCCATCCTGATGATCCCCTACAGCTTATAACTACCTCATCTTATCTTTATAGCGTGCCGCTCGTACTAATTGAGAAACTATCACTAATAATATTTTAGGGTTGATTGTTATTTCTAAGAGCAGCGATAGCTCAGTGGGGAGACCAACAGACTGCAATGCAGAAGGTCTCGGGTTCGAACCCACGTCGCGCACCTCTGACTTTCGGAAGTTATATGACTTTTCGAAATTATGTGCGTGTTGATTGACAATTATCGCCTGCTCCGTGCCTCGGAGAGCACGTTAAGCCGTCGGTCCCGGCTGCCATGAACATCTATGGCAGTCGTTATTGGGAAAGTCAGTACCCTCTAATATCCTGACACTGGTCTAGCCTTAGGGTATCGTTAGCCTTCGGGTTGCGGAGGTCAGGTGGCAGCCGCTCCGTGTAAAAGCTGATATCCAGTCAAATCCGGTTAGACCAGAAAAGCCGACCCCAAGTGACTTGGGAATAATAAAGGCTAAGAGAGAAGAAGATTGTTATTTCTAAATGAAAATGTTCGTGAAAAATATATGGATTAGTTTATGACGTTAGCGTGTTTGATTAAAATGGATTGCTTGATTAGCAAGTATAAACAGAATCCTCATTAGCGGCTTTATACGGAAACGGTATCAATAAATGATAGGACGTGTTGATCAACTGGTCTATAGTTTAAATTGAATGATTGGGGTGTCGGTGAGAATATATATACAACTATATATATTAATGATATTTAGAATTGGATGGCGTTATAATTACTTTGTAAGTTGATTCCAATCGGGATGTTGCTGGTGCTGGCGTACTTTTAAAGAGAAGAAATTCATTTCGTCTTGCTGCGTGAATAAAAGTGCAACGCCTGCTCGTGTAAGTATTGGATTAACTGTTACCATCAGGTGGTGGGCCGCTGGTTCTTTTGCTACTAAGTATTGTCAACGCATCTCTTTTTAACCCACTAACCCTACTGATGACCGCAAGTCCTCTTTCATGTTATAGTTAAATATATACATGACTTGCTTTTTTGCTTTTAAGATTATACATAGATTGTGCTTTAACCGAACCTAACCTACTTTAACGCGACCGAAGCCGCGGACAAAAGCTAGTTTATAATAAAATGGATTATCTGTATAATCTGTATAATCTGTGGCTTTAACAATCAACAATAATCAAATCTTTTTGTTTATTATGAAGGATTAGTCATCTCATTGTAGATAAATATAGCATACGAATTTCAATATAGAATAATTTTAAAATATCGCAGTTGTAAAACAAAAAACTACCTTTAAAAGTCTAAAAACCGAAGCTAAATTTATTGGTTACTAATGTTACATGTATGTAGGTGCTTAGATAATTTCAAATCATTGAAAGCCGCGTTGCACTTATAAACATGACTCTCGATTACAATTTAAAATTTATAATTGAACTATTTAAGACTTATTCTAAAACGGTACACTCGAGCACATCCAGTCATACAAGTTCAACACTGTAAATAAATCGTCTAATTCTTGATTGGCTTGGATTTGTGGAAGATAATTGCCTCTGGTTTGATTGACGCTTAGCCGATTTAGCTGTGACATACCTTTAGCACAGTTGTACGAGAATTAATGCTCTTTTCTTCCGTTTTGATTAATCCAATCTTCTTCAATCTTTGTAGTTAATCAATCCTATTAATTACTAATCTAAATATAATTCGGTCACAAAGTGTGCACAAGATCCAATATGGTCCTATTAATGAGAGGGCAGCTTGTGACCACAGTTGGTATAACCTGGTTGAAACTTCAATGAAATGTAAATGCAAATGTGAGTTTACTTGTTACGCTTTCACGCTTTACCTGCTCGACCAATCTTCATAAAATTTCGCATACACGTTGTAAGCGGTACAGAAAATAGAAATTTAATGCAATTGAAAACTGTAGTCACGCGATCGAACCCGCGGGGAAAACCTGGTACCCTATAAATTTAAGTAAACATAAACAAATCTCGCTGATTTCAGCATGAATGGGCCGGCTCGACCGGGTAAGGACTACCCTCTCACAGAATATCGACGTGAAATAGCAGTATTTCTACTGTTGTGTTTCGTACGGTGAGTGAGAGTGCCGGAGGCCCAATCACCCCCTTTCTCCCTTTCCGCTTCTTCTCCTTCCCACTTCCTTTCCTACAGTGTCGGCAACACGCAAGTGATGCCTCTGGTGTTGCAGGCGTCCATAGGCTACGGTGACCACTTGCCATCAGGTGGCCGTAAGCTTGTTTGTCGCCTTAGTTGTATAAAAAAAAACTTATATTTCAGCGTAAGTTTGACTACTGGGCATTATAATTTGTTAAGAAATCACTTATAGGCAGTTAGAACTTAAAACGTTGTGGCGTTTATCCTCTAGTGTACAATATTATCATGGTAACGGTGCAACTTGGAACTAGTTGATGTAACGTGTCAAGTTTAAATTTAAGTAAAGTCGGTGTTAGGCCAAAAACGCAAAAACCTTTTAACACCCTTTTTGAAGAACACCATTTTTTTTTCTTTTACGTGGGGAAATTCATTGACTTATACCCCTCCGTGGGAGCGGGCGGAGGGGTTATGTCGGACTCGCCGGGGTAAAAGAAAGATGGTAAAGATGATAATGGACCTCTCGGAATACTGACTAAACCTACCACGGCGTAGTGTCCTCAACAACGTCGCGGCAGTCACCGCAGTGGTGACAACCGGGCGTCTCTTGCTGGCGTATACGACACAGGAACTGGCCAAAACAACCGTGGAAAAACACCATACTGTAGTCTTGTGGGGAAACCTCGGCAGCATTCCACAACCTGAGCACCCATGGGGGAAAATTCCTTTGGAACCGCGATAAAATCTGTATATAGTAGTTTAATTCCAATGTATAACATTCGCGTTAACATAAAACAATAGGTACTATGTAAAACTGGAATATCTTTCTGTACCGTTGTTATGTTTCATTAATATTTATATTCTGTGCCTACAGTAACTACTAATGTACAAACATACGCAACAATATGAACTCATTTATGGACTCAACTTTATTATTCAAAGCTCTGATTGTGATAGTAAATTCCACATCCTGCTGTAAGGGTAGGAATAAAATGTTAGCTGTTTGTGTAATATTTAGAGAAATGTTGGATACAAATTAGCTAAAGTATTTTTGAGACTTTTGATAATCAACGTATGTAAAAATCTGATCTAATCGTAAGTAATAGGGTAGCTAAATTGTTTTAGAACTATTGATAAGGGTTCAGCTTGGTATAAAATAATTTCTAAAAGTAAAGAGATATATTTATTGCTATTTGTAAAATTGCCTTGCTTACGCGGTATCACATAGGATATCAAAAAAGATTTTACGATATAAATTAATGCTTATATTTCTAATAACTCATATCATAGCGGCACACTTGTAATGCCCTCAAATATAGACATAGATTTAATTATCGCATTTAGCAAGTCATGTTTAGATTCCAGGTAATAGGGGCTAACTTTATAGAGATCCATCTACCAGGCATATTTTCAGAATTCAATAGAACTGAGAATTTTCTCAAAACAAATAAGCAATATAATAAAGTCGAGTGCAATTTTTTTTTTATTTCTATATTCTACTTAATATTGTCTTATGTTTACGCGAAAGTTATACATTGAAATTAAAAAAGCTTTATACGGATTTTATCACGTTGTTTATTTTTTATAAAACACTATTATTACATAATTTTGAAACTTTAAACTACTATTGTTAAACACTAGTTACTGTTAACTTGAGAGCAGCGATAGCTCAGTGGGGAGACCAACCGACTGCAATGCAGAGGGTCTCGGGTTCGAACCCACGTCACGCACCTCTGACTTTCGGAAGTTATATGACTTTTCGAAATTATGTGCGTATTGATTGACAATTATCGCCTGCTCCGTGCCTTGGAGAGCACGTTAAGCCGTCGATCCCGGCTGCTATGAACATCTATGGCAGTCGTTATTGGGAGAGTGTCGACACAAAAGATCCCACTGGGTCGAAGTGTCGCCGGTCTGCACTGACTGGCCCCCACATAAGATAAGATACTGTTAACTTCAATTTAAGCTATTTAAATTATACAACTATTTAGATTTAATTTTACACTTTCCCCGACGTTTCGATTGCTTTTCAGCAGCCATGGTCACGGGGGCAAAATAAACAACGCGATAAAATCCGTATAAAGTTTGTTTAATCTCAATATGTTCTACTTTTTTACGATTCAAACTACTACTAAGAAAATACTCCCTTTAATTATGAGTGATGTTCAAACGTAAAACGTTTAGCGTTCACATAGATATGTGTGACATCGTCTTAGAGTATTAGAATCCTCATAGTTTATTACGACAATTTATGTCAAATTTCGCTATACAATAAAGGATTATAATAGACATGATTAAATACATAAATGTGCATTATTAGTTACATATATTCTACTATTTAGAACAGCGTTGGTGAAAGTTGCAGCCTCGCTTTTCAAACACATGTCACCATATGTAAAGCCAACTTTACTGATACAAAATATGTTATAAACGGAAACTTTTGCACGTACGCACATAATATAAGTACGTGTAATACGAATAAATGGATTCACATTTCAGCGGTTGTATTTTACTACTTTTTGCCCGCGACCTTGTCCTCGTAAATTACAGTTGGTCGCGGTTTCATTTTTGATAACTACTTTATGCACCTTAGATTTAACTGACCAGAACAGCACGCGAAAAAATGCAAATTTTTAGTTGAAAACCAGGCTACCACAGTCTAAAAATCAAAATCAATTCAGTGGTTTTCGCGTAAAGGCAGAACAAATAAATAGACATAAATAAAAAATTTGATTTCGTAATATTTAGAAATTCTAGTTGATTCTGTTTTTTTAATATATTTAAACGGGTCTAATCGTTGTTAAAATCCATGCAAACCATAGCGAAACTTGGAATTTATAATAAATTTGCTGCTTAGAATAACCCAGTTTTCACTGTTATATAGCCCTAACCATTGTGCTATCATAGCCAAAACAAAACTAATTGTATGAAATACACTGAATACACAAACGTTTTTTTTATTGCACTCGTCATATTTCTCACTCACACCACAAAATACCACGAACTACCAATCACACAGCATGCATCTGCATTAGTGTAAAAAAGTCTAGAAATGTTTTTATTCACAAAGGCTTTCCTCCCAGCAAAACTATATAAATCTGAAATTACATTGCAAAGAAAATATTACATTTCTCTTGAAATTTTCCTTCTACAGACACAGCAATAGACTTACATATCTCACAAATTAGTATTTATGCTCTCATAGAAAAGGATTGCACTTAAAAAAATGAAGACTATTTTAGTAAAAAGAATTCTGTTTGTGTGAAACATTATGAGCATTTGTTTCAAATACAAAAAGAAAAGTGTTCAGTATTTTGTCGACACCGAATATTATTCTGAAATGCTTTGATTTTTTTCTACGTCAACAGATTTTGGCAAAAGCCTCTAGTGCCAGAATTTAGGGGATTGGCGGCTGTTTGGAACCTATCTGGTACAGCAACAAATACAGCGAGACCTATAGGCACTTATCGACAAGTGTATTATGAGATTCGTCGGTCCAATTTTCCCTAGAGGCTGTGCAAAGAGGGTAACTACATAGCTGCCTGATACTGTAGGTCTGTGGGGAAGTCTCCAAACAATCAACGTTTCTATATAGGACCTAAGAAATATAATAGTTTTGAGATTTTTGTATCGTTTATATTGTTACACAATAAATTGATTATAATCTTTTTTCTTTCTTGCGTTACTTTCACCTTACTTTCATATACAAAGATACGATAAAAGATACGATACGAAAAATTTCTCGAACTATCTGATTAGTTCAGTCTCTGTTATACTCTAATTTTAAATCCACTGTAATGGAATTGAGTTACTAAACTTTTAGTATTTATGTTTTGGTGAAAATCATGGCTAGGAGCTTTTCTGTTACTTTAACAATTGAGTTGGGCAGGATTTTAAATACTACATTAAAAACGATTACGTATACATATATAGGATCTCTATCATTTTCATTAAGAAACATTATGTGGTTTCAAAATTTGAAACATGTATGTTTTTGGTACGTGTTACTTATGACGTTTTAAACAATAATAATAATATCACGTCAAGATTCTGGGTCCTATAGTGACGTATAATAAGTCCCTATCTCCCTAAAATAACATAAAAGTATAAAAACATTAATTTGAATTTGTTTCTCAAGATTATTGACACATGAGCTAAAGGATTGGTGGTCATCTTGCGAATACTCATTTAAGTCTATGATTAAAATACTGCAACCTCAACGACTATCTGATCAAGATCATAATCTAAAAAAGAATTGACTTAGAAGGTGTATTGCTTTCCACGACACGCATAATATGGAGCTCCCTGTCTGTATTATTATTATTATTAACAAGGAATGCCTTCCAATTTCGGTTGAATGACAGTTTCACTCCCAAGCTATACATAGCCGATACAAATAGACATTTAGTTAAATGACTCGCATGTTCGATTACTATTACGGTCACGCTTGTTCACCTAACGTGCCAGCTAAACTACTCACACTTTGAACCAATAGAAGCCAACGTTGGCCACAATCATGTACTTAATGTCACAGCGTAATACTACAGTATTGTACTATATTGATTAATTAGCGGTGGTACTGTGTTTGTTAGTGGAGTATATACTGTGGTCTACATTGGCGCATTGCTCTAGCATGTGAAGGGCATTTGGTTACATAAACACAAGTTTCAACGCCCTTATAAGAGCAAATATAAAGGCCTATTTACCCAGGGGAACAACAAATTTCTAACTAAGTTTCACAGAGAAACTGAAGGCAATTAAAATTTACATGTATTTAACATCAAAACGTTTGAAGATGACATTGAATGAAATTGTTAAAGAACTCTTTTCATTCGAGTCAGGAGCTAATTAAATTTTTTTTTGGCCACCGTCAAAGTTTACGTCGCAGTAAATTTATTAAGGGCCCTATTCTTTAGGATGTAGAATGGAATTGGATATTCTACGCCGCGAGAATAAAAGTAGGCGTAAAAATAGGTTTAGTAACATTTTATGTAAGTATTTTAGCCGGCCGTAGTAGAAAGGAATAATTCTCGTAAAAACGTACCATTTTCGTTATGCTTGTGTAAGCAAAACAAGAGTATATGTCTAAGTACCTATATAGTAAAAAATATATTTACCATGCTAATTATATTTAATTTAATTATTATTTTCATGTAGCTGCTTTGTCTCATTGTCTCCCTAATATAAGATGGCGATCGACTGAAGGTCGCTGCATTAGATTCTTGGATTGGAATAAAATGTTCTATTAAAACCCGTAAGAACCGTGCTTATGGGTTTTTGTGATAAGAAAATTCTTCGCTTGTATGGTGTGTATAAGCTCATCATAGCACACTTATGGATGTTACTACTAGACTGAGTACAAATAAATATTATATATTTTGAATCAAACAAACAAACAATGTGTATGTAACGTATGTATAGCATAAATCTATCCCTACATAATAAAAATTGAACCTATCGATTAAATGCGAATAACGTTGTCACCCACTGCGTCTGTATATCATAGGGAAAGTATCAACAAACGTAAAAAAATATTTAAAGGGTTATTTTACTGCTATCAAAGTACTTAAGAAATTTAAATCAGGTATTATGCACATGTTGATGTACGAGGTTGAGTGATGTTGACTATAGGGCCGCGGCCCAATTATTGTCGCCGTTTACGTATATATAGTAACTCGTAATACAAAATTCGTTTGCGTCATTCAGTCTCCAGTACAATTGGCATACTTGAGTACAGCGCCATCTCTTGTCGTCAGTTGTAGCTTCTTCGTGTGTAAGGTGCCATACACATAAATTATACCCAAGACAATTTGCGGAAGACACAGCCTTATCTTTAAAATAATTTATTCTGTATTCCGATGGCATTACAAACGTAATATAAAACTCAAAGTAGAAAACAAATTAAATATTTGAGTCAACACAAAGAACACTGACTCGTTAAAATTATCTATTGGCACAAATATATTGCCCACGACGGTAAACACATATTCACCGCAATTATATTTACGTATCACAAATACATCAGCACCCATTCAGTAAATTAGTGCATAAATATATTATCAACTGGATCTAGAATGTGCACAAAGTTTCTGTGTTGAACCACCCGAGTTCGGTCTCAAGAACGTATACTTGAGTAGAGTACACGGCAAGGCAAAAAGCGAGTGTCTCTACAGTTTTCTCTGAAACTAGGACTTACTTACGACTAGCACTAGACTAGACTTCATAAAGGCATGTGGAACACTTCACTTCGGCAACGCGATTTAAGCATTGTTTTAGGTGGTTTTAGTAACATGTTGAGCTTGTTAGTTAATAGTTTCAAAAGCGACCTATCTTAGAGTAACCTTGACCGTAACTTAGTTCATGGTAAGTTTATTCATAGTGAATGTTAGAAACATAATATGTATAATCTCGCTTGTTTATCCCCAGGAGTACACAGAGGGCTCTACGGCTATTTTTATCATAGCTTTCACTCGCTTGATATGTCACTAAGAAAACCAGAATATTTTTAAGAATCTGTTTAGTTCTTCTAGATATGACATACAAATTAAATATATAATAATAATTATTATTATATTACCCTTGCTTACAAACGGCCCCAGTGCTGGGCATGGATCTCCATTTTTATTTTAATGGTTAGGTCACTGTGCACCCCACTGGCCTCGGCCTTGGCAGCCTTCACATATATTTAAGATCATTATGGAAAATTCACAGACCAATAAATTCTATTTCTTTATAATTATAGTGTATATTTGGATTTTTTGACTTGATATCAATATATGCACGGACTCTAGTAATATTCGATAAAAAGGTTCTCATGCTGCATGGCTCCTTAGGCGCATAGCAAAGAGGCGGTGGCCTAGAAATTGGGACATTGGGCTCACGACTAAGATGTCCACGGTTTAATTACCATTTCCTGCACTATTGACGTAAACTTATAACTGAAACTTTTTGCTTTACTGGAATATCTAGTCACATTTTATTCCCATAGTAATCTTACTAGGTAAATATTCAAAAATAAATTTTTCATTTGATATATCTAATTCGCTTTAGATTTTGAGAACAGGGTTGAATAAATGTTATTTATATTTTTAAACATGTATGATTCCTCTATAATTGTAATGTATCGCAATGTAAGTAGATTATATAAAAAAACAGCTTTATTTCAATGTCAAACGTTTCTGTTAACATCAGAAAACATTATGTATACAAGCTGATCTTAGTAAAAGTACCAATTTTCCTTAATAACAAAATTATCTTTCATATTTTCCTTAAATAAGAATTTAATTTATTGACAATACGATGTGAAGGTCCAATTTCTTATAAATATAATTTATGAAATGAATCTTGCCAATGATCATAATTATGTCATTTTTTGGAATATTATATACTATAGGTATTTTTTATTAATAAGCAGTTTTTGTGTAATCTCGATTATTCTGTTGCAATTACGTGAATGTTTATCCATTGATTGCAGGGTGTCTTGTTGCTTCACGAGTAAAAAGCTATTATTATTTCTGGAATCTGAATCTCAATAGTAGCATGGGGTTTAGAAATTGGCTCGGTAGATTGATATAGATTCATCTGTTATTACGAAAAGCCTAAAAAAGACTAGGAAATGTTGGTATTGGCCTTATCCTTTCTAATTGACATGAGTGATGCTCTATAGTATGTAACAAGCTTTTTTGTGTGTATTTTTAATCCAATTTCAGATGAAAAAGCTTATCCAGAAAACTTAGAGCTATTTTATAAAACTGTGGAAGGCGAAACAAGATAACGCTTAACCTAATATCACCATTGCCTGAGATTTCGAGCATCGATCGCATATGTAAGCAAAGCGTCGCGCCTCGCCCCACTAAAAAGGATAGTAGAAAACTCGCTTCCACGAGAGCGCCGTTGTTGGTTAATCCCAGGCAAAATAGGCACGACTATATAAAAAAGAGAAAAATAAAAAGCACAGGAAACACAGAGGCAAACACACAGACAAAACAAGAGGGGTGAAAAAAAGCATACGTATGTGTTTTCCTTGTTGAAAAATATTAGCACCCAATTCACACGTGAAGTGACAATTTCACGGAAGCAGAATACTTTTGTGTGAGGCCGCATCGCAAACCAATGAGAACAATAAATTGCGGCGTGTTCACTGTTCAACTTACCGAGAGAGATTTAAGGCAGTCGATAAGCGAATGTTGTTGAACACTGAAACACGAATGCTGAAGGCGTCTGCGGATTTATGCGTCTGCGAATTGGTAACCGTTCAATATTTTTTTAGATAACATACCTAACACTTGAAGATTCGATATTCTATTACATAAGGTTATATACAAAGGCTCGGTCACGTCTTTATATTCCGGCAAAGTAGGCAGAGGTGTATTAGACCCATAGGACCGTTATAAGTCCCGTATGAGGCGTGAACCGATGCCCGTCAGCCAGGTATATTTTCAAACTTCGTGCTGCGCTTAAGAATTTCCTAATAAGAACTCGACTAAGTATCTCATATGGTGTTTGGTACAGCCTTCCTTGTTTTTCTACTTTGCTTCGATAGTCTGTATAATATATTCAAGTTGAACACGATTACACGTCAGTTGATAAATGAGAAAGTCTAAAATAATCCTAACTAATATTATAAATGCGAATGTGAGTTTGTTTGTTACGTTTTCACGCCTTAACTACTTGACCGATCATCATAAGATTTCGCATACCTACACGTTGTCAGGGGAACAGAAAAGGGTATCTTTGATCCAGAAAAAAATAGTTACTTACATAAGCTAACTAAACCTACATTCACGTGAGCGTAGCTGCGGGCGATATCTAGTATCATGAATAATTTCAATAGCCACTTTAATTTTAGTATTGAAAAAAGCCTGATTATTCTCGAATTTTCTAATAACGCTCTTGTGGGCAATATTCGAACTTCAATTACAAACATTAGTTTGGATGTTGATTGTGAATTTTATGTAGCAATATTCCTTTATAGTGCACAGAGAAAGTCTGAAATAGCATTGCAGAGAATTGTTTGTGTTCAATTACGTTAGTGAATTTTGTGGCCAATATCGTCGTCATATTTAAAATGTTATAGCAACAAGGATGTCTGGTGTGCAAACAGCATTTTCTTATTACAAAAATATACATAGATTGTCCCACGAGCAATATTCTTAAAGGGTAGGCAGAAGCTTTTTACATACTTTTCGCCGATTTTGATTTTAGGTTATACGTCATAAGAGATGAGCAACCGGGTACGATTCCAGATTCGGTGCTACTACTCAAAAACTCAATCTAATTCAATTCGTTTATTGCACTCCATAATGTATATACAGGTCTTATAAATATAAAGAGAACATTTATGGAAGGTCCATAATTGTTCTCTCTACGGTCGGGCACGGCAAAATTAGCAGAGAAAAACGTTCATTCTATTATCATAAAGCATATTAGAATATATTTTAGAGCTTAGTAGATATTTATTTATATTACTCACGTATTATAATTAATATTATATTATAGTTTGTTATTAATTTATTATAAAGTATTAAACTTACTTTCTAAATATACCTACTTACATAATTTTAATTATTACATTTTATCGTTTAAATATTCATTTATATCATAGTAACATTTTTGTATTCAAAAGTATTTTAATTTGTTGATAAAAGTACAAATTTTTTCTTAATTTTTAATATTTTTTGGTATTTTATTATATATGTATTTTTGTGGACATAACATAGAGACTTGATGCAAACATTGATAATCTGGACATTAGTAAGTTTAATCTATTTTTGTGTCTTAGTGTATATATTCTGTATTTAAATCTTTCCTTCTTTTGTCTACTTTCTTCTCTCTGACATCTTTGTGTTGTCTGACAAATTAACATGTTACGAGAATATACATAAAAGGAACGGTAAGTATTTTTAGTATTTTATTCTCAACAGTAAACACCAAAGTCTCTTTATCCGACCCTAGAATCCTATGTAAAAAGCTATTATTACGTGCCTCAACTAGCGTCTGTTAGTGCTAGTCAAGGCACTTGCGCAGTTTGTATACACCGTGTAAACGAGGTACCTGTATGATTAAGCTTTTAAAGGTAACCCTGGATCTTTACAAACATTCAAATTCAGGTCTTAATTTGTATTATGGTCGAGATCGTGCGAAACTGGGCGGGATATAATTCCTACAGGATACTCAATAAAAAATCTGTTAGGATATACCTGAACTATTTATTTAAGTAAACGACAGTACTTGTTATCGCTACTCAAAAATTGGTCTACAAAAAACAAATAATACATGTCGAAGTGGTTAAACCCCGGAGAATCTTAATATCGACTTTTAATTATTGACGTCACACGCACAGCGCCATCTAGTGACACCAATCGGTATTACGTCAACACTATGAACTTAAAGTTACTTGAACATAAATATTTTATAATAGTTGCTTAAAACTTAGCAGTTTTACAGTCATAGCAAATTAGAGAGCACTCCAAAATATTATTTATTTATAGCTAGTTCACATAAAACAGAAAGCATTTTAAACAAATCCATATAAACTTATAAAGCATGTTTGTATTCTTGTAGATCGCCATAGTAGCTTATTTGACAACAAACAACGGACACAAAAAGCATTTACACTCGGAATAGCTTATTGTACGGGACACATTAACGGGATAAAAATTTAAGTGATTCACACACAAATTTTTGTCAGATCTGGCAATAGAACCCACAGCACTCAGCGCAGTGGCAATGGTGAAGTGACCATTTTAACTATTACACCATCTGTGCAGACGATTTTAGTTTTATAGGCTAGTACTACTCTTACTATCCAGACAGAATATAAAATAAAACTCGCTATTCCCACATACTCCAACTATAACAACATGATATCATGTTTACAACTTTTCAAAGATCTATAAACTAGGTAAAGGACTTTCATGTATGTACGCGTATTGCCGTACAAAGGGTGCATCTATGCGTTAAATGCATACTAAATCGCCTGGAAGCCGGTGCAGCTAAGCAAGGACCTCTATTTTTAGACTATGACATTTTCAGAATATGTACCATATTGTAAGGTAAGTTTAGCATTTTGTGTCAGTGGATTATTAAGACCAAATTAGCTATGATATCATTGGCCCTAGAAAATGGTGTCAAGGCTTGTAAGTGAGATTTATTAAATGGTTTGATCGTTAGCATTAAAGCATAAAATCGGCCTCGATGGCATTGTGGTTCCCGCACAAGTCAAACATTTGTGTGCATAAACATAGATGTTTGTCTTGGTCAGGGCGTTTTTATGTATAATATGTAAGTATTTACAAAAAAAACATATACATATGTATGTTTATCCATTGTCTAGTACCCATACTACAAGCTCTGCTTAGTTTGGGCTAGATGGTGTTGTGTGTACGTGGTAGAATATGATAGAATATTATTATTATTGACACATTGTTTCTGAATGGTTAAACTGTGATGTGTTGCAAGCGTTAAGCTTGGCTGCTATTCATTTAGTCAGCCAATTACAACAGATGACATGCGTTTGGCCGTCTGTTAATTTTTGTTTTGTATTGATCTACGTTTTTCGTTTCCAGACGTAGAGGTTCGGTTCAGTAATCGGTTTCTCGGAGCAATTAAAAGCATGTTGTGTATATTGCATTGGCAGAGCAGCAATGTTTTTAGTTTTAATACTAGCATTGCAAGAGTCTGAAGCCTAAACATGATTACAGTCAGGCCGGCCGTGTGATAAGTTGGTTATAAGACATAATTTGCAATGAGTTTTATTATGTATGTAAATACGCAAAATGAAGTGACAAGCGCCTAAGTCAAATTATTGTCACCATTACACGTAGCGTGGTCTAGACTCAGGTAAAGACCGATGATTTGATATTCGCTTTAACAAATGAGTTAGTATGGAGCGTCCTGCTTAAACCTATGCTGCCGTTATTTACATGATTGTATGTTTAGTTATATCATATACACATAATGTACTGTAATTTCAGAGGTACCTACAGTCGAAATAGTTAAAATGTTGACATATCTAGGTTTCAGATTTTATTATATTAAAGAATTTTATTTTATTAATTTAAAGAAAGTTAGCGGGTTTTACTTTAACGAACTTTACTATTTTAACATATTAACGAACTCGATCTTACCAGGTGTCTTTATTCTAGGTTGCTTTTCGCAAGTTTAGAAACGTATGATTAACAATGGAAGAATCTATAGATAAAACCCGTACGCTCTAAAATATTATAAACTACAAAAAAACAAGGCAAAAAGTATGTAACTAATCATGTATTAACTAAAACGATAATATACATCTATTTTATTAAAATGTGTACCTGGCGCAGAGATGCAATTTTTTATTATTAATCTAGTCTTACGCCTGTAGAAATAATACATCTAGTTATTAATTATTCAATAAATATAGCTATTTTATATACTTATACTTCGGTAGAGCAATATACTCTACGAGTATTTGTCTCGTAGACAAATAACAAATGGCTATATGCAGAAACAAGTATATGTTTATCTGCTCATATAGTCTTATTTTAAATTCGCTTATATTAGTGTTTTAAACAAAACTCGATTATAAGGTACTTCAGGTAAGGTACATAATAACATGAAACTAGTATAATATTAGACTTCATGGTGAAATCATCAGGAGTTGAAATACGGTATTAATTCGAGCAATATAAGTACATAATTAGGTACTTATATTACCGTCAAGATAATGTCTAACAAGTGTTATGTAATGCAATCACTTAATTGCTCTGTGGCTGTTTGGTTGTGTAATCAAGTTATACCTGTTCCTTTTTACTTAGTTCACCAGTGACACAAATAATATGACATATAAATAGGTATCCGTAGCTGTTTGTCACTCGGCTCGATTTTATCAATACTTTTGTCTGCCATCGCGGAATTGCTTCTTATCTAATCACGAGTTTATATGAGTAGGCCGTAAGTAATAAGGCACCGTTAGCACAATCTCTTAAAGCATTGTCATTGTATGTGCGAGAAAGAAACGGCAAGTTACGCAGTGCCAAGCTTTGTCTCGTTTTCGCGCATGCAATGATTTAAGAGATAGTTGTTAGCCTCAGGTCTCAACTTCGTGTTGCTACTGGATATATCCCGATTAAAAATCCAGTAACCACCGACTATTGGTATAGATAACATTACCGGTCAAAATCTGACGTTCCTGGGCTTTTATAACCTGGTTGGTTTAATGATATAGGTATCATTAGGCCAACGGGGTTGTGACAGCTAAGAGAAACTTTAAAGAATCACATCCAGTTACCGAAAAGCTACTAAATTGCTGAATAAAATACTAAAATTAGCTTTAGCGGTTACAGACATATTAACTTTACCAAATTCAACTTAAATTTTAATAGAAGCACACACAGAAAGTCCTTGCTTTTTACTCACGGAGTAGTTGGCTTACACACATATTTCTTATTGTAAAGCTCATTCATATAAGTTTATTAGGTACAAAACCCTCGTGAATGTAACCGCGGATTTTAATTTCGCCGCTTGTGCTCTTAATTTAGTGTGCTATTTCCGAGCTCGCTGCGTACCAGGTTCGCACTCTCTCATGTTATAATAAAAATGTTTTACCTGATCTTATATTAAAATATTATGAGTGTGATTAAAGAAACTTTATTAGAATGTATTTAAAATTTTATTTTGGTTTCTTTAATAGATATTTATCCTATATATACTAATGTGTTTTGATAACGTAGTGAATTCAGTGGTCGCCTTGCTAATGCCACTGCGCCGAGTATTGTGGCTACGATTCCCATACTGCACAAAAAATAGTGTGGCCCACAAATAGTTGTTCCGTGTCTGGGTGTTCTCTGTCTGTGTCTGATTTTTTGAGCGGCATATAATTTATATCTAGAACGGTAGTAGTCGTTAAAAAAAAGAAAATCAATTTATTCGGTTTGGTACTTTTTATTATTACTGTTTTTTATTCTTAATAGGCTTGCGTTTGACCGCAATCTTACTTGTTGATAAGTGACAATGCAGTCGATGATGGAGCACGCTTGCCTAAAAGATACCTATAAACTTGCGATTCGAAGAGACCCAGATTGTACTCATCGCGAAACACAGACTTAGGTAGCGAGTTCCACTCTTTTGCGGTTTGCATTATAAAAGTGAAAGCAAAGCGCTTTGTGCGTAAATGTGGTATATCTACCACTGATTTCAGAATAAAATCACATAACAGTGATTTCCTAGATTTATTGTTGCGTAAACGTTCAAATAAGAATATAACTGACCTATAAACTGAATAAATTTTGTTATAGCCGTCACTCCAACAAAGTATACCTCCAATCTAGTTATCGCCGAAAATAGAATATGTGGAAAGATTTTCGGCGACGCATATGCATTCCTATTACACCAGACAGAAGCAGAAGTGCTGGTCGAATCTCTCGGCACGCTAATCTTAATGATATAATACGTCGTGCACTTGTCACTGCTGGCGTTCCAGCTGTACTTGAACCCAATGGCTTGGTACGTGACGATGGGAAGAGACCGGACGGAATGTCATTGTTGCCTTGGAAGATGGGCAGGCCTTTGGTGTGGGACGCAACATGCGTTGACATCCTTGCGCCATCACATTTTCCAAGTACTGCGGGATGTGCCGGCGCTGCTGCTGCAACCGCGGAAATCCTCAAACGGCGCAAATATAGTAATTTAGTTGGAAATTACATTTTTGAGCCGTTTGGGGTGGAAACCCTAGGTTCATGGGGTCCGAGCGCTCGTATTTTGTACAGGGAGATCGCAAAACGCCTGATCGACGTTTCGCGTGATCAGAAGGCTGGTCTTTTCTTAGCCCAAAGAATCAGCATTGCCATTCAACGTGGCAATGCTGCCAGTCTTCTGGGCACGTTACCAGTTGACAGCGATGCTGAAGAATTCTACGATGCCTTAACCATTTTTGTAAATATTTAGTATTATAATTATTTGTGTTTTTGTAATTATGTTAATTATGTTATCTTTTTTAGTACATTTGTAAATATAGTTTATTAGATTATTTTATTTTAAAATTAATTATGTAAAATTTAATTAAATAAATTATTAAAAAGTTAAAAAAAATTACACCAGTATGCTTCTTTGCATTACTATTGTGTTGAATGTAGCTAAGTATTTTAAGCTACATTTTATAATACTACAGAAATAATTCTGCTGGATGTAATTTCATCATTTGTGATATTGGTGTTTTTCAAGCTATACTATTGGCCGTAGTCTCTGCCTACCCCTCTGGGAAACAGGCGTGAATCTATGTATGTATGTACTATTGGCTAAACCTTGGCTTCGCTGTGTTTCAGTTTGACTATAATTACCAGGGAAGTATATCAAAATATTATATTGCCCGTTTCCGTGAAGATTTCGGAACAAAAAGTATATTAAGCCTTATTTATACATAAATGTAATGTTATGTAAATAATTTAAATCAATTAATAGAATACTTTTCAAGATTTGAAAAGTAAAAGTGTTATTAAATAAAGGTTACTGTCCTGATCGATATTTAAGTTTCATATTATATATTGGGGTTTCTTTGCTATACATAAGATAATAGATTAAAATGATATAAATATATTCTGGAGAATTGACAACCGATAGGGAAGCGTTATCGATTCGCGATAACAGATAAAGTCGAAGAACGACACCCACTTAGAAGGGCATATATCTCATTCAAACCGTCGGAGAATTTTTATACGCCGCAACCATAGACATAGATTGAGCGTAGCGAAAATATTTAAAGTACAGTACAGACAACATATGTTTAGTATGTGCCAGTGCAGCCTATAATAGCAAAAACAAGACAAAATGAAGAAATCGAAGCTTCTAGCTATATTGAGTCAGGCCAATTGTCTGTCGTCAAAAATGAAGAAAGTAAAATCTTCGATAATAGTAACATTGAAAATAAACATACCGTGGATGTTATTTTAACAGGTACATCGAGTCTTAAAACCACTATCCCTACGGAAGTCAATACTTAAAAATTACTAGATAGATAATTGTCTGCTTCGGTGGCGTACTGGTTAGTGTAAACGACTGCCACGCTTGAGGTCACGGGTTCGATTCCCGCACAAGTCAAACATTTGTGTGCATGAACATGGATGTTAGTCTTGGTCTGGCTGTTTCTATGTATAATATATATGTAGGTATGTATGTTTATCCATTGTCTAGTACCCATAGTACAAGCTCTGCTTAGTTTGGGCTAGATGGTGTTGTGTGTATGTGGTAGAATATTATTATTATTATTATAATGCCCCACCACGTTAACTTTAAATAAGCAATATTAAACTTAACAAATATTTAAGAAAATATTACAATAAATAAACAGCAGTGGCCGCCAAATGTTGCTATGGTTTAAGTAAATGATCAAGAAATAAGTTTTCATTAATTTAAACATTTTTGTTCTTTCTTCTTCAAGTTAAGTCATGCTTCTTAGAACAGTTGAGTTTATTCAGCTTTTACGTGTGGTACGGAATGCCAATTCTCGTAAATATGTTAAAGAATGAGTTTTGGTCTAGTTTAATACCATTTGTGATATTTATAACATTGATACAAGATCGCGCGACTAAACTGAACATTTATTATTACGAGAAGCGAACCTCAGATTTTGAACGTAGAGCGGTTGGTTTAGCAAATCTTACACGTGGCGAGTAGTTGACAACATGTTCATTATATTTTTTAGTTAAGATCTTATTAATAGTCTAAATAAATAATAATTATTTAATTTGTTTTTGAGCTTTATTGCATAACTAGCAACCCGGCTTTGCACGAGTAGTACAAAACCTTAACAAATTATACACTTGAAGGTTCCTCATAAATCACTCTGTCTATCGGTTAAAACCGCATGAAAATCCGTTTAGTAGTTTTTGAGTTTATTGTGAACAGACGCGGCGGGGACTTTGTTTTATAATATCTAGTAATGTCTAGAAGCTCTATAAGATCAGTGTTTAGTGAGTTGAAATTATCGCATAAAAACGTTGCTAACTGTACGATGGACTTGGTCACCAAAAAGTAGGTATATTTTTTGAAATTCCCGTTTTATTATGTAGAATTTGACGAGCAACATGGCTAATTTTTTAAATGCATTATACACATATGAAAGGTTATTTCTTAGTTATGTAAACATGTCTGGAATTTATGAAGTTACTTTACAAGTACTAGCCTTACAAGGCATTTGTTTGGCTCTCAGCCAGCACTGGGTTTAATCTTGTATATAACATGATTTTAGAGATTTGCTTCTTTGTTATCCAATTATTGATGATAGTATTTTATGTAGTTACAATTTACTAAGTTTTATGGCCAGTTTCAATCGTCGCCTCGTTCTATACAATAGTGTTGGTGCAAATTACTTTTACTTATGCATTGCCGCGGATGAATTTAAGTCGGCTATATGTGGGATCTTGCAAAAAGGTACGGATGTAAATGATAGGTTACATGAAAATTTCTAATTTTTTTTTACTACACATAAAAATCCTTAGAAAGCTATTCTTCTAAGATACTTATTTTAAACTATTATGCAATTTTATAAAATTATAAATCTGAGAGCCTTAAACAAGAATGCAAAGACGGCGCGGTCATATACGATGTCACCTTACCACTGCTGGTCCGCCGAACGAACAATCTTCAAAACAAAATGTTGTGTGATTTACAAATAATGAGAGATCGGGTATTCTTTATGTTCATTATAATGTTCTTTTATTCTTCGCAACACAGTAATTGTTCGGGCGAGAGCAGTACTTACAAAAAAATTGAAATTACTCTTTTCTATACTAATATTATAAAGCTGAAGAGTTTGTTTGTTTGGTTGAACGCGCTAATCTCAGAAACTACTGGTTCGAAGTGAAAAATTATTTTAGTGTCGGATAGCCCATTTATCGAAAAAGGGTTCCTATTGGTCGCGTTGCCTATAAGCTATATAACATCACGCTACAACCAATAGGGGCGGAGCATCAATGACAAATATTGCAAAAACGGGAAAAATCTCTTATGTGATGCAGACGAAGATGCGCTATTGCGTGTCAGCTAAATAATGAATAAACTACGTCTGTCTGTCTACTAAGTCTGTCACATAATTGAATGCTATTCGCAACTTAAAACAAACTTAGCTATCAATTTGAATCTGTATAGCTTAAATCTCTATTAAATTTAAATAGATTTAGCATTAATTAATCGATCATCGATAATTAATGAAAATTAAACTCAAAGCGCACTATTACTAGGTATAATGGTCAAATTAAAATCGATCAAAACACTAAGAGTTCAATCACAAAGTGCTAGATGGTGTTCGAGCTCAAATGGTTCAATTAATTATATCAGTTAGTTTTCCAATAATTGCTTCGTTACTTGCCAACTTTTCAAGTACTCGTAGGTACGTACTCCCTCGCTTTGACTTTATCCATTGAGTTCGCCTGTAAAGCTTTGTTGATTTCCCTTAATGGGAAATTTTCAATTTCTTTCTGAAGCCGTTTCCAACCAAATACGTGTTTCTAATTTGGTTTGGTAGCTCGCGAGTTTCTAGATATGCCTTTGTCGTAATTGTGAAATGTGTGTGTTGAAATTAAAGCCCTCCATTTTACATTTTATTTACGAGCACAAGCTACTGTTTCACAGACGGAATATTTGCTATATAATTTGGACAGACGGCTATGTACAGTCCTGTTTTTGGTTTGTCCTATTTAAGATCTTTGAAATTACTTCTTAATACCGTCTTGATTGGGAAGATTTTACGAGAAATTAAAGGGAACCTGAAAGGAAAGTCCTTGTTCTAGTTTTGTTTATTGTAACATTTATTATAACTATTATGTTGAGGGTTGAATTAACTTATTAGCTGTTATTATTTTAGTATTGAGGTCGTATAGTTTGTTATTTATTTTAAGCCTAATACATTACGTAATATAAAACTTATAAATACATATTTATTAGAGATTTTATGATTAAAATAATGTTTATCAGCCACACTCCCACTGTGCTGGCAAATATTATGATCCCGTGGTCAGTGTTAACTGTTCCTGCCATTGTAAATAAATGGTGAAGGATTAAATAATCCTTCATCGTGTATTATTATATAATAAACTTGTATATTTCGTTTAAAATTTGACGAAATATTTAAATCAATATCTAGTTTTATTATATAGTTGCATATAGAATCTTGATCATTTCATACATATGGCACTTTATAATAGATACAGTTAAACTGTCAAAATTGCACTAAGCTTGATTCTTAGTCATAAAACTTTACACATTCTCAACTTTGACATTTTAATTAATAATAACCAGCAACTACCAAAAGTATAATATCAGCCCTGTATTAAACTGTAGTGTGAGAAGGGTTAGGCCATCGTCTACCACGCTGGCCCAGTGCGGGTTGCCAGACTTCACATATCTTCGAGAACATTATTGGGAGCTCTTAGAAATGCAGGTTTCCTCACGATGTTTTCCTTCACCGTCACAGCAAGCGATAATTAACTATTCAATATGCACATAACTTCGAAAAGTCAGAGATGCGGGCCTTGAGATCGAACTCGAGACCTCTGCGTGGCAGTCCAACCGTTTCCCACTAGGCTATTGCTGCTATCAAAAGTAATAATCAGTATATCCCAAAACATAAATTCAAATACACGTAATATGAACAAAAACTATTAAAATAACATTATCTTTTTGTAAGATTTTGATTATATTCAATTAACTACCACGTCCGTCGGTTGGTTCAGTAATTATTAACAAAAGTCACGTATGAATTCCATCTGTTTGACCTTTTGAATCTACGTTTCAAATAGATACTAACGAAGTTAATGTCAGAAAAAGATGTCTATGGATAAATAGCACCAACATTTCCCGCATAAAGGATTCATGTAATAAAGAACTGACAATCTCCTTTTGAAATGTTTCAAATACACAATTGTGCTAAAATACCAAGATATTGTGGACTATTTATTATTTACGACAATACGAAACCAATTGTAAGTTTTGAAGGCTGGAAACGTTCTGCTCGACTGTTTTAGGAAGAGCTCACATTTACGAACGTGTCCGGAGACTTTAAGTGTGCCAATTTCGACGGAAACAACACGCTATGCATATCTCGTGGAGCAGTTGCATGTAGTTCCTTAAGGCTATTCGTCTATAAAACGAGTACAAGTTTTGTAAGGGCAGTTTTGTATTGAATTTCGTTTAGTTTAAGTTGGTATCGTATTTCTATCCGAATATCTTAAAGGTTTGGTATCTTGGTTATGTGTTATATAGCGATAAGTTAATCTTCTCTCTTAGCCTTTATTATTCCCAAGTCACTTGGGGTCGGCTTTTATGGTCTAACCGGATTTGACTGGATATCAGTTTTTACACGGAGCGGCTGCCACCTGACCTCCGCAACCCGAAGGCTAACGATACCCTAAGGCTAGACCAGTGTCAGGATATTAGAGGGTACTGACTTCCCAATAACGACTGCCATAGATGTTCATGGCAGCCGGGACCGACGGCTTAACGTGCTCTCCGAGGCACGGAGCAGGCGATATTTGTCAATCAATACGCACATAATTTCGAAAAGTCATATAACTTCCGAAAGTCAGAGGTGCGCAATGTGGGTTCGAACCCGACACTCTCTGCATTGCAGTCTGTTGGTCTCCCCAATGAGCTATCGCTGCTACTAGCGATAAGTTAATAAATAAAACAATTATTTTTATTTATGTAATCATTATGGAAGTACCTTTTTGTCAATATTTTGTAAATGAATGTATTCTGATGGTATATAGTGGTAAGTGGAATTGAGTGATTTAAAACTAGACAATGGTTTAAATGAAATGCTTAGCCACATACATAAGCTTTATATAATAATGATGAATGTTCTACTACCTGATTTGTGATGTTATTGATGTAGACTTGCCTTAAGTTGGCCAAACCATATTTTTTTTAATGACAGGTAATGGATAATATTGACAATATTTGTGTTTATAAATTAATTAAGATTGAAATTGAAGCTCTTAATATTTGCCGTGTGGGATTCGAATTCATAGCGTTCAGCGAAGTAGCAGCGACGGGCGATCATTTAAGCGATTACGCCACATGTGTAGTTTAATATCAATGTTTTTAAAAAACTTACAGTAACGTCAAAGCAGAACTAATTGCAGCGATCGTATCAAAGTGACAGCCATTCAATACTAGCAGTGGAACATCGCAGAGGAAATTTATTATCTAACCCAACGTTCAATATTGAATATGATAAGGCTGCCGTGATGATGCCAACCATTTTCAGTTACCACATCAAAGCCTGTTACTATAAAGCCTAAGCAAACCTAACTGGTCCAATATGCACACGTTCTACGATTTTGTTTACGTAGGTATGGTCTACGGCTCTCTACGACGGGCGTCTTATTTCAATATGCAAGTAAGCACCCACCGGATCTCGCCGACTTACATCATAAATTTGAAGCCACTATGTACACTAAAATGTTGTCTAACATTTTGTAGGTAAGATATTAGCTTTATTTTGTTTATGTTTTAATCTTGAGTGCTGCTTTTACTTCTTTTGTGATCTCGATGACTTTTTTATTAATTATTAAGCTTTTGTATGGCATGTTTATGAAAGGCAGCGGTAGCTGAGTGGAAGACTGTTAGACTGCTACGCAGATATCTCAAGTTTGATTCCAAGGAACGCACCTCTGACTTTGACTTTGAGTTAATTATCGTTCGATTTAACAGTGAAGGAAAACATCGTGAGGAAACCTACATATCTGAGAGTTTACCGTAAATTTCTTGAAGACATGTGAAGTTCGCCAACCTGTAGTAGGCCAGCGTAGTGGACTGTGGTCTAACCCCTCTTAAACTGAGAAGAGGTATAGGCTCTTCTAAGTTTGAGAAGGGTCTTAAATAGACCGATCCTTCGTAAATAGACTGTCCCACCGCTCGGCATAGACCCATGGTTTATATAAATAGCAAGTTTAACATAAAAATGTCAAGTTCAAAGTTAAGTATCCCGTCCTTTGCAATTACTTGGTGACGATAAGAATGATCGGTTTTCCTGCGCGAGTAAAAGTTCTGTGGGCTCACATAACTACGTCACCTATTCCTGTTCCATTATTTTATTTTAGTTCCATTTCCCTACCCTCGGAAACGTGTGAATAAAACCTGATATTGCAAGCCACCGTAGGCTACGGTAACAGCTTACAAACAGTTAGCCCGTATGCTTGTTTACTAACTAACATAGATATAGATTTTATTTTTAGATGATGACGTAACGCTCCCGCCCTTGTCTAGCTGCGGTGGCGAGTGGGGCACGATTTTCACACGAGACAATTATATTATGTTGATATTAAACTACTTTATACGGATTTTGATGCGTTGTTTATTTTAAAACACTTTTTATTACATAATTTTGAATTCTAACAACACTATTATTGAACTTTAGTACAATTTAAGCTACACTTACACTTTGCCCCGACGCGGACGCTTCGTTTGCTTTACAACAACCGAACAACATCTTGCAGCAGCCATGATCACGGAGAGCCATGGCTGCTGCAAAATTATGTAACAAATTTTTTTTTAAATAAACAACGTGACCAAATCCATATATAGTAGTTTAATTTCAATGTATAACATTCGCGTAAAAGTAAAGCAAGAATTATATTGTGCGAAATTACAATGATTGATATGATATACTAAGTGTACTTTGTGTCCGTTAATTATTTGTTTGTTAAGGTTTTACTCCCTAGGAGTGGGGAAAAAAGGTGCGGGATTGGTATTTTAAAATAAAAGGAAAATATAGGAAAATTACACACATTCAAGTTTTTTTGTTTTTTTTTTATCTTTATTTATTTAGAGGCTTTTATTACAGAGTAATATGTTAGCCCCATCGTGGCTTATTCTAAGATACTAACTTACTATTTCATAATAGGCAACAGAGGAAGTCGTTGTTGTACATATATCTCAAATAGGTCTAACGCCGCATTTGAAGTAGGGTCACTTAGGATATTAATGAAAAGTCCTACATCGTACACGTTAAGGTTATATTTGAACATCAACGAGTTCCTTTGGCGCTGATATTTGACACAATCCATCAGTAAGTGTTGGACATCATCAAGGACTCCACAAGTATCACAATCAGGCGTATCGACTTTTTCATGAGATGTCCAAACTTTCTAGATGGATAGGATAGTAACCTGAGCGCAGCCTATGCGCTATAACAATAATATTCCTATTTAAGTTACTATTAATAAACCAGGGTATCCTAGCAGGCTGATGTTGAATGGTTTTATACCAAATGCCCTTTTCTTTACTCCTCTCGTCAAAATATTCTTTATAATGTCTATTACATAGCTTTTTTATGTTACCAAAGTATTCAGAGTAAGACATTTTAACAGCGTAATTAATTCCATCTGTACATGCTAACTTAGCCAACGTATCAGCCTGCTCGTTACCCTGGAGTCCACATCTTCAAGTATAGATAACCTTTATATAGGATTCCACAATCCATTTTTGTTCCCCGTTAAACTCCAAACATTGTAGTTATTACAAAATACTAACGTCATCGGCACACAAACGCAGCGCTTACCAAGAGAATGTACATCTATTATTCGTATAATGTTACTATAACCTACAAATAACTATGTGCAATTAAGACAACTGGGAAGACAGCCTCTTGGTGATAACAGTAGCAATTGCAGCTGTAGTAGTGCAATCGTTAACCCAATTTGGTGCTAAGTGACCCGTTTTACTCAATTGTAACTTATAAATTGTGCATGCTGGCGTGTTATACAGTGTGTAATAGAAAACTGTGGCCATAACGATGGCTTGTGACATATTTACGCAAGTTGTTTTTTATTTGATACGATTATCACTGCATACACTTTTGGAAAAATAAGTATGAAATTGTGTAACGTGATATTTTTATTTGCGATAGAAATTTTACTGAAAGCCACGTAGAAATAATAAACCAGATTTAAAACATGGATTCGTTGTATGTAAAATCTGGTTCATTATGTTTTGTTACACTTTGTGTACCGCATCACTTATATAAATTAAATATTTTGTAAAAATATACAAACGGCATTTCATATGGTGTGATAGTAGCAAGTAGCAAACCACAGCTAGACTTCATGATACTTTGAGCTCATTCTGCGTAAATAGAAACACAAATGATTAAATTATGTTCGGGTACTTTAAAATAACTACACTGGAACATTGAGACAACTACTATCTTAGTCTCCCCGTGACCATGGCTGCTGAAAAGCAACCGAAACGTCGGGGAAAGTGTAAAAATAAATTAAATCTAAATAGTTTTAATAATAATTTAATAAGCTTAAAAGTTAGTAAAGTTTTATAGTAGTAGTAGTGTAACAATTTTCAAAATTTTGTAATAATGTGTCAAATAAACAACGCGATAAAATCCGTATATAGCAGTTTAATTTCAATGAATAATATTCGCGTAAATAGAAGACAATATTATGGTGTGATAGTCTCTGCTATAGGATGATCGTATGGAAGCTCGGACTTATACCCACATTTTAGTATAAATTATTAACTTAATTATTTATACGTTGACTGGTATAAACGAAAATTAATATTAATATACTATGAGGTCTGTAAGTTATAAAAAAAGAACAAAGGACATCAGGCAAACTCCATACAAAGTTGGTCTAAAAAAATAAATTGCGCGGCCAGACCTAGGATTATTTCCAATAGCTAGTTCATATTAAGATCTACAAAAAAATATATGCACTTAACCCTGTAACTGCATTTTCTGAGTAGTTACTCAGTTAAAAAAAAAAATGATTGAAATTAAACTACTATATACGGATTTTACCGCGTTATTTATTTTACACTTTATTACAAAATTTTGAAACTGTCACACTACTACTAGATACTATTGAACTTTACTAATTTTTAAGCTAATTAATTTATTAAAACTCCTTTCAATATCTCCCTCATGTTTACCATCTCTTGTAAACAAAGTACCCAAATATACAAACTCTTTTACTTGCTCCACTTTTTCTCCATCAATCATAATATTACACATCGTCACGCAACTAAAAGGTTATTTTAAATTTAAACGCACATGCAAAATATTCTTAAATTACATGCATATTATTATGTGTAGTAAAAGTGATTACAACAAAATAGATATACAGCATTGCATCTGAAAATCTTTGCCTGCTAAAGCAACGAGTGCTGATCATGAACGTATATGTAGTAACGAGTCTGTGACGTCACCAACGGGTAACACTATATACATATACACCTATATATACCCAAAGAGGTAGGTAAGCCATCAGCTATGTTTCAGTGTATATACATATGTATGTATCTATGTAATAAGGAGCGAGCTCATTGACATCTACCCAGCACATTTCCAGCTTAAATTCAGCCACTTAGAATTTCCTATCAATAGTAATAAAATCCAATAACACACTTCCCGGTCCTGGAATCAGAACCAAAGAATGAAAAAGGCATACCATGCAAACATAATTATATTTTATGCTAGTCAATGAATATAGCCTCCTTCGTCACTGCTAAAATGTATAAACTTTATATCGACTATAATACTAGTAGCAATAAACTGATAGCCTATATAGATAGTTACTTAATTCTTAGCTCAGACTTAGGACTTAGGACTTAGGCAAAAGCATCGCTTTTTTTGGGAGTGACACATAAAACAATGACAATTAAAAGAAAACATAACGAAGAACACAATTGAAGGATAAAAAATTATACTAACTGCTATAGAATCCGAGCTATCGGGCTCCTATGCAGTAAAAATCATGCTTTTTTTCATATCGCTTTAAAACAGAGCTATGAAATAATACTGAACATTTATTAATAAAATATGATATAAAATAACAATGAGCCAAAAATATCGACTACTTTTTTATCACCATTATTTAACATTTGGCGTACAAAAAGAACAATATTTACGTTAAAAGTTACATTTCGTTTATCGGAACCGTTAAAATAGTTTACATAAAACGTACTATGAAGCATTTAATTCATTTTATGTATCATACCTACCCGTACCCCAATTTTGTGGCATTGATTCGGTATGTTTTTTTAAATCGTCAGCTAAGCCATAATACGTTGATTCAATCTGGCCATCTTCCAAAGACAAAGGACAATTAAAGCTTATTAAATGTATTAAATAGTATACAGAAACCAACACTCTATAAATATACTCATCTTTTTCTTACCCTGATTCCACTTCATGGTGACTTGCACGGGTGGTATTCTATGTTTTAAAGTTCCAACACAGGAATTACTTTTAGTGCAAAAGCTGACTTTAAAAAATGTATCTCTTTTTTACCTAAATATCCTTAAAATGATATTGAATGCAACCGATGTCGATGCGGTGAAATGCCTTTTTCAATTCTCCTACGGTACCGGATGCGTGAAATAAAATTCACGTCTGAAGCTCGTGAGCTTTGTGGCACAGATGCCTGGCAACGTCGTGACTCGCTTCTCGAGTCGTTCATGCATACATGCGGCACAAAATTTGCAACTAAATATCGAAATTTTAATATATCAAAGATATTGTAATGCGATTCTATTTGAATCATTGGCCTGTTCCAAAAAGGATTTTTGGATTCAAATCAGAAGATAGATCTCAGCTTAAATATTAAAAGATGTTTGTTAGAATATAAATAAAATTTATATCGAAAGGAAATAATAAAACTAAAAGCCTGATTAGAAGTAAAAATAAATAAATAGATTTGAATTCACGTTATTAGTGCAAAAAGTGAGATTCGTAACTGTTTCATTTTGCTCACAATTTTAGTCTTGCCTATTAACCTGCTAAGTATCGACAGACTAGACGTAATTAAAATTTATTTTGTCTGTCCGCTGGTGTGCCACTGGGACTCAATCGGTTAAGATGCCATCTTGAATTCAAAAGGCTCAATAAACTGATAATTTACTTAACATTCTTAATATTCTTATTAATTAACTGTAAACGAAATGAAGTAAACTATACGACAAAAGCAATGTTCTAAAGTGGCTTTAAATTCAATACTCAATAATTATAAACTTTAAGTGACTGCAGTGTCTCGAAGACGAAGACATTGACCCCACTGTGGTGATTGATGTTGTTTTTGAAGCAATAAAATCTTCAAATGGAATCACGAGTATCGTTTCGTCGGTAAAAACATATTATTGTACCTTTTCCTCAATTCTGATTATAATTATGTTTTGTTCTGTTAAGTAGGCTGTTAATGATGGCATTTTCATATTATATGTTAGATAACAAATGTACCAAATGTACATGTATATGAGGTTAAAAACTGGACAGAGCTACAACGCTGACATATTTTTTAAATTACTGCTAGCCCGTAATGCATAGCCCATAATGGTTTAAAATATTGTGTACTTTAATGGAGTTATGGGTACGATACTCCTTTGTCAGAAAATAATTAAAATAAAATACCTGTGTGTCTTTGATAAAGTCTCTCTAGTGACATTCACCCTCACCACATATATCAAGAAGCTTGTCGGTTGATAATCTAAAGATTATGTACCTATAGTATCCTTCCTTCAGAATGTCTCTGATATGGTAAGGAGCTTATAAATATGTCCTAATAGCAAAATTCAATACAAAATGTCTTAATTTAAAACTGTAAGAGAAATGTATACTGACCATTTAAGAATGTAATCACAAAGTTAAATTTCTGACTTTGTTCAGTATTCAAACATGTAATGCAAAGAACTTTCGTAATTAAGTGAAGCTTAAAATGTACCAGTTGTTAGTTATTTGTAGCAATTTTAACAGTTCTTCAGCTAAACATTTTTACACTTTTTATGGACGTTTTTAACATCCTTGATTAAAATAATTTTTCTTTGTTCAGATATATTGAACTACAATAGTTTTACAGAGATTTAGACATCATAATCAATCAGTTATTTTTACATTACATAACTTCAAACTATGCAACCTCTATCAAAGTGTAACAGAACATACTAATATTATAGATTCGAATCTGAGTTTCTTTGTTTATTTGCTTATTAATTTGGTACGCTTTTACGCATTTACCACTCGCCCGATCATCAGGAACCATGTGTCATTTTCTATGCCCCTCACAACGTGTATGCATTGTGAGGGGCCAGAAAAGTATATAGGGACATCAATTAATTTATCATCCAGAAAAAAATATTTTTACTGTGCTTAAACCGCGGCCAAATCAACTAATCTATAAATTGAAACAGAAGTCAGTATTGGATTCAGAAATAATCATAAATGATATATTACTTGTTGGAAGAAGTTTCTTGTATTTGTATACAAAGTTTCGCTTCCAAAGAAATAAATAGAATTTCTCGCTTACATCTCTGAGTTTTCAAAGTTATGGACCAAATATTTAATTATCGCTCGCTTTAACGGTGAAGGAATACATCGCGTGGAAACCTGTATGTCTCAGAGTTTTCTATAAAGTCGATGATTTTCGAAGCCAACCCGCACTGGGCAGCCTGGTGAACTATGGTCCATGCCCAGCAGTGGGATAGTTTATATACAGGGCTAATATTATATTAAACACATAGTTTAACACTTGTTCAACATTAGATTGCATGTTGCATGCTCGGAAAAGTACTTCCTTCTAAATGAAATGTACCTTATCTATCTTATGTGGGGGCCAGTCAGTGCAGACCGGTGACACTTCGACCCAGTGGGATCTTTTGTGTTGACACTCTCCCAATAACGACTGCCATAGATGTTCATGGCAGCCGGGACCGACGGCTTAACGTGCTCTCCGAGGCACGGAGCAGGCGATAATTGTCAATCAATAAGCACATAATTTCAAAAAGTCATATAACTTCCGAAAGTCAGAGGTGCGCGACGTGGGTTCGAACCCGAGATCCTCTGCATTGCAGTCTTTTGGTCTCCCCACTGAGCTATCGCTGCTTATCTAAATGTACCCTAAGTCCTTTTCTGTACCCTTGTATGTGTATTTTTATGATAATCGGACGAGTAGTATAGGTGTACATTCACATTTAAAATATTAGTTAGAATGCACGCAGCATGTTTTTCTCTTGCTTTCATTTTTAGGGATTAAGCCAAGCTTTAGCTTGGCGTTAATTTGTTTAAAATATTCAAAAACAGTTTTACTACGTGTCTCACAGCTTTTAGAGCTAATGATAAATGTTTGTTTGCAGAATTAACAAGAGGCTAATCCTTTAATCTCGTTCGGTGCTAAGTCGACGCGCCAGCGAATTGCATTTCGCATTGTCACAAGTCTAGTGAAGCTATCCGAAGTTTGCTATTATTGTCCCGAGATCAAAGGTTTCAAATTTAGGCATTAGTTTGCCTGTGAACGGTGCGACGCTATTGTCTGGGAGCCCAGTTAGGAGCTATTTCAGTATAATATTGTATTATAACAGAGGCACTTGAAGTGACATTGTAGGTTTTTTGTTGTGATGGTGAGTGAGAGAGTTTAGGAAATGTGGTGGATTCATAGTCCGTAAATAAGAGGTGTGGTAGTTAGTGGTGCTTGAGGAAAATGTCTAAATCTGTCTTGCCTATTTATTATATAGTTAATAATAATTACTGCTAGTGTCTACTGCACACCAGTCTGTGTTTAAATGCTTCACACGTTTGTGTTCTGCCAGCTCTGAGTGGGTTTTAAAACTTTTACTAGCAAGCGATTTATATGCTATTTAATGTATATTCTGATTGTTATTAGTCTCGTAAGTTTTGCATATGTTCATGGGAATATGTGCATAATTCTTAATGAATTATAAACTATTAATAACATACTATTTCATTTTAGTACTAGCTGATTCAATTTTATTTTGCCTGCGTGGTAGGTATATTAGAAAATATAATTAACTACTAATCCTTCTCACACTGACAAGAGGCCTAGCAATAGAACACTCTGTATACAGAGCTTATATTATTATACTTTTAGCTTTAGTGTTGTGTCCTTGTTGTGATTAAACACCAATATGATGAGAAGAAAATATTAATAGCTTCAATTCTCCTTGATCACATTAATATATGTCATGTCATTGTGTTTGTCCCACAATCATCTAGGCAATACCTTGATGTAGAACTAAGTTTTACATCAAGCTAATGTATAAAAATCTCGAAATTTATATAAAATTATTCGCTTAAACCCTAAATAAATATTTATCCATCACACTGACTTCGCAGCTTCCACAACAAACAAGCGTTTGTTTTCTTCCGATCTTTCTATTCAGTTGCAATGATTGATAATTTATTTTTGATATTCAACCATTTGTATATTATACCAAGTGTTATTTATTTCCCATTTCATCAAACTTTAAAAGAAATTCAACACGAAACTTTTTCGCCCGTTCTGTTCTTAATAAAAGAAAAATGTAACGTAGTCTATCAATCTTGCTAGCAGGCGCTCGTTCTGAAGATCGATGAAGATAGTTATTTCGGTATTTATAAGTAATAAGTTGGCTACATCTGACATTTTGTGGTTGATAAATACTAGTTACATAGAATCAAGTAAGAACACGTGTAATATTTTTTTAAACCTGATTCACTAAAGTTATGTAAATTAAACGAAGGCTTGCGATACAAGAGGTATCAGTGACATTTTGCTGATACTACCGAAAGAAAATATAAGTAGGTGGAACTTCTCTTTGAAAAGACAACTCCCGCACTAGAAATAAATCCTGTGTCGCGAGGGAGTTTACAAACATTCAAAAAACGGACACAAAGAACACCAAGATTCGGCACAAACATTTGTGGGTCACACAAAGTTTTGTCCCGTGTGGGATTCAAACCCACAATACTTGGCGTAGTGTCAGTGGCGAGGCGACCACTTAAAACACTACGCCATTCCCGTAGTCAAAAAAGAAATCGAAGGCTCTGGAACTTTAGAAAGTTTGAGCTTAGTTTTGATAAAGCATGTCGGAAGATATCTACACTAGCCTATAGTCACTTGTAAACATAGACTGGACAACCTATTCTGTCGAAATGCCACACTAAAATAGAATATATTTAGCTAATTTGGGAGAGTGCTACGGTAGTATAACGCCATTATTCATTCACACTAATGAAAATTATGTTTTGTTATTACAATGACCAGTTTAATAATATTGTAAATGCAAAAGTGTGTGCTTTGGTTGGTCCTTCTATAACTCAGTAACAGATTGCTATTTTTTTATTACATAGAGATAATTTATCGACTGCAGACTAGTCCCACCTGCACTCCCACAACTGTAACACCTATTTAGTTAGATTCAGCTGTGGAGCAACATCATGGAACAAAATATCAGCTCGAGAGTGATATAGGCTTTTGATCCCGTCCAAAATACTCAGCTCCTGATGACTGTTGTTTACAGGGTCTACGCATTTTCAGACAGCCGCAGATAAAGATCAGTACGTAAGTAATATAAAATACATTTTAACATGCATACACAATGTCAAATCGTATTTCATTAGGGCATTAAGGCATTACAATATATATCTAACATTTCATATTTTTTGTATTACTGAAGAAGTGTAAGTAATTCTAAAGTCATAAGCATATCGTAAACTATATTTGCCAGCAATTTAATAATTGAAAGAAAGGTACCTATATATAAATAATTCCTCCTACCAAAAATGTTACACAAATAATTTTGTTCAAAATCCAACATGTTTATGCACACGTACCATCGACGGTTCACGTTAAGTAAACGTAGAGGTTATGCGGGTATCCGTCAAGAGTGTGAAGTTTCCGATACACTAGGGATCAAACCTCGCAACTTGCTGTGTGCCAAACACACGAATCATACAAGCTTATGCGGGAAAGTTTACCAAAAGGAAATATTTGAATATGTTTTTCTATCGCACGGCAACTTAATCGCATACAAATAACAGTCTCGTTGTTCACGTGGCGTATGTGACATGAGGTTTCACTTCAATATCCGGTTCGGCCAAAATGTTATTATGATTTTCTGTCATTATATTCTCAGTTGCGAAACTGAGTTTGAAAGAAACGTGTTCTCTCTGACGTGGGACCTAAAATCTACTTAGCAAAATGTGTTTTTATGCTGTGCGAGATCGAAGCAATAACTTTGTAATGTAAAAAAATTAAAATAAATATGCCAGAAATATTCTTACATGCAAGAAAGAAGCTACCTGGATTTCTTCCGGAATTAATGAAATCCATACCGATAAAACGAAATCGTCGGCTCCGGACATTGACACGTCAAATTAACGTTAATGGACATCCATTAGAACGGTTTCTTATTACTTTTTCTTTAAGCATTTTTCATCCATTCCGCTTTTTATTGCACGCTAATATTTTATCGATTTGAGATTTAAGATTTCCGTTCAAGAACTTAAGAAGGCTCTGTACTTTGCACTCATTTTTCATAACGCCATTTTGTTACCGGGATTTAGTCAACGTTGTAATACGTGTCGGATAGGATTATGACTGAAAGTAATTATGTATAGCGACGCCTTAGGGAGATACCCCTGTCGCCATTGGCTTAAGACGTGTTATGATTTTGAACGTGTGTGAGTTAGTATTCAAATATGTGTGAAATCATGACAAAGACAAAGATAAATTGAATTGAATTAAAATTGAGTTTGTGAAATTTAGAAAATCTGTTTGCCATTTAAATACTCAAACACTAAGACTGCGATAGTAATAATCATAAGTTAAAATTTTCCTGAAAGTCTTTTGTAACTTTATTGTTCGTATTAATAATAAAACTCTTTAATTTTTTTTAAAACATCTATATATTGTTGTGAGAAAAAAAGACAAAAAAAAAATCTGCCGTACGTAATAGACAGAGCATGCTTAATCACAGAACGCTGGTTGGCAAAGCCCTTGTTTCGATTCCCAGGCTAAGCAAGTTATCGCGTTTTTATCAACATACAACCAAAACATGATCGGCTATCTTCATAATATATAATAACGTACATAAGTTTGGTGCAATGCTAATTCTTAATATCGTTAGGTAGGTCTTGGCATAACGAAGCTAACAGCACAAACGAAACCATCTAACAAAATTAAATAAAACTAAATGCACAACCTCGCCATTCGTTTTTTCCGACAACAAAATACGTCTTTATAATAAAATATATCAGTCTTGTTGAATATTCGCTCGGTGTGCTCGCTTGGCAGCGGCGCATCTGATAAAATTTATGTCAGTACTAGCTTGTGACGTTCACCCGCAACACCACCTCCTCTGACAAAGGTGACAAATCCTGCTGCGCTATTGCTCGCTCCTTTGCCAAAGAAATATTATTTATGAACGAACAATTTCATAGAAGCTCCATATAAAATGTTATAGAGTTCAGTGGTTTTCTAAGATTTATGTAACAGCTAGGTAGATAACTTGTAATATTACCTTCTTTAAGGATGGACTACAGTGTATTGGTAGATTTCACGGTCTAGTGACGGTAGACAATAAAGCGACGACTTCTAGTTCATTTTCGATGAAAATAAATAGCGTACTCACAATGTTATAAGCTTATCGTTCGAGAGTAGGTACGATTATTTCGTAGCACTACTGTTTTCTATCTTAGGATAATATTTTATAATAAGATTGTTTTGAGGTTAATGTCTTGTAGAAATACTTACGTGTAAAATTTTATGATATAGTTATTACATATTTAAGTGACTCAATGATCCCGTTTACGCTTATGTTTGTGTGCGATCGCGTTGTCCGCGATATAAAAATGATAAATTGCAAACAAGATAAACGACTAAAATATTACTGAAAAGTGGTACTGAAATATTAAGCTTAAATTGACTTGAACCATAATATAATATATCACATGAAATTAAAGACAACATCTTTAAGAATAAGGTCAAGAATCTGTTCCCTAAAATAGAACAGCAAGCTCGCGTCACTTAGGATAAATAATGTTGCTTCCAACAACATTAACTTAATATAAATGGACTACTACAGATGCAAGTTCGTGTGTACATCAAAACTTAGACTTCCTGCTTTAGTATACGAATGAAAATATGTAATAAATATGGAATTGCATATCTGTATTATTGTGAAACTGTAGCGAAGTTCTATGAAAAATTATTTGGTATCGTCATAAAACTGAATTCAAAACAATGAATTTTTATTTTTGTCTTTGTTTCCGTCTGTCTGTATGTTTGTTCCAGCACTATGATAAAACTGCCGAACCGGTTTTGATGGCATTTTACAGTTAATTATTACTACTTGGACTACTAATATCTAAGCAACGTTAGATAAAATTCTGCTTATAAGAGTCGGCGAAATTGTGTATAGTTTTAATTGCGTAAATTAAGACGCGGATAAACTGTAATAAATACGATGACGTGCTAGCCTATTTTAGTTTTTTTAATAAATTCAAATTGACCTAATTTTATTATATCAGAATGCTAAAATGGCTTATCTCGTGTTGGTGGGCTTTTATGGGTGCCTATAAGATCAGATATTTTTTATTGCACTTCGATTTTATGAAAATATTTTCTATGATCGTTCCCTTATTTGAACTATATGCAGTCTCTTAGAAAAATGATGGATACCGGTTCTCAAAGCTTCGACAAGCTGAGCATTCCTTCGGGCACGCCACGATCGTGGCGGTAAGTCCCGTGTTTGAGGAGTGGCTGGAGAGGCGGCATGGCGCCCTCACCTTCCGGCTGATACAGGTAATAACTGGCCACGGTTGTTTTGGCCAGTTCCTGTGTCGTATACGCCGGCAAGAGACGCCCGGTTGTCACCACTGCGGCGACTGCCGCGACGTAGTTGAGGACACGGCGCTGCACACTTTGGCGGTTTGCCCCGCCTGGGCATCGCAGCGCCGTGAGTTGATCGCGGCAGTCGGGTTGGTTGCCCTCTCGCTCCCGGCCGTAGTTCAGTCTATGGTCCGGAGTGAGAGGTCGTGGAACGCCGTCGCCTCCTTCTGTGAGGAAGTAATTTCCATCAAGGAGGCGGTGGAGCGGGAGAGGGAGCGTTTAAACCCTCTCCCCAACCGCAGAGCTGGGTGCCGGAGGGCGCGGGACGACCTCCAGCCACCCTGAGGTTTGACCTAGGGGTGGCGGGCTTTGTGGGCCTGCCCACCTTCCGTTCAGCACCAGGTCCGAGAGGCGGCGTGCGTGTTCCCACGCGCGCCTCTGTGTCGAGTCCGTCTCCCCTCTAGGGGGGACAGTAGGGATATTATTGTGAGAAGTGCCTTTGGGTAGGTCTTTTGCGTAGTGGCCTGCCGTTTCATACGGCGAGCCGAAACCTCGGCGGGGTCGCGACCTCATGCGAAAGTGATTCGCGCGGCCCCGTCGATAGTGGTTTTGTCGAGGAACACCGTGGTAGGTTTAGTCGGTATTCCGGGAGGTACGTTATCATCTTTACCATCTTCTTTTACCCCGGCGAGTCCGACATAACCCCTCCGCCCGCCCCCGCGTCATGCATTCCCCCACGTAAAAAAAAAAAAAAAAGCTGAGCATTCCTTGGAAAAACCTTTGTTTCAAAAGTACTCACCTTGGCTTAACCAATTTCTTTCTTTGCTCATTTGGATTCGATTAGAATAAAATGGGTAAAGGTTTTTAAAAATATTATGGATTTTTTTACTTATTAACCATGTGAAGATGCCTATCGATTATACAGTTGCAGATGACGCATTACCCGAAGCTTCATCTGCATAGACTGCATTTGTGATTGAAAATCATTGTGATAGAAATATTTCTTTAATTATCACATAAAGCTAATATTGATATTATACATTATACGTTCGTACTAGATAATATTTTATTTTCACTAAATGTGCCCCGTCGTTGAACTAACTCCATTCTTAAGAGTCTGACGAGAGATTGTTTAAACTTTTCCTTAATGAGCAGGCTATAAAATGTAAATATAATGAAATGAGGTTCAAAAATTCGCGTTGAAAAATAAAATTATCTTTTAATCTTTACTAATAAAGAAAGCGCTTTTATGAACAGTCGAAATGTTTCCGAAAAGGCACATTTGGCTGTTCAAAGTGGACTATGAACAACTATGGCTGTGAATAGTGCCCACACTTATGTATGGAAGTGAAAGTTAAATAGAATAAATGCTGTAGAAATGAGAGCGCTGAGAAATATATGTAGTGTGACTTTGAAAGATAGAATAAGGAATAGTGTGATTAGAGAGAGATGCGGCATGAAATTGGATATAGTGACAAGAATAGAAATGGGTATGTTAAGCTGGTTTGGGCATGAAGAAAGAATGGACGAGGAAAGACTGACTAAGAAAGTTTATAAGGCTAGTGTGAATGGAACAGTTGCAAAAGGAAGACCTAGGCGAACGTTTCTCGATCAGATCGGAGGCGTTCTGGACAAAGGCCAGGTTAAGAGCACCTGGAACCGACGGGCCTGTATGAGGAATGTGATGAAAGTGAATGAAGCCAGAGAAGTGTTTCAGGATCGTAGCAAATGGAAATCCGTAGTCTCTGCCTACCCCTCTGGGAAACAGGCGTGAATCTATGTATGTATGTATATAATAAAGAAAATATCTACTACAAAAATCACAATATTTTCGATAAAAAAATTGTGTGGAAGAACTGACTTGTGATCACTCAAACCATATCCTATATGCGCAATCGAATACATTCCGCAGTTACCACATCCATATTTTTAGTGGAACGAGTACTCTTGTTTATTTGACCTCTGATGTTAACACAAGGGGTTACGAAGACGTAAGGTTTATTCTGCTCGCTAGTATTGTTTACCTTTGAAATTGGATATGACGGCAGCATTATCTTTATCGAGGGATACTCGGGACGAAAATTTAATTACACCTCTGCCTGTCTAGGCACTATGTACATTATTAAACTTGTTTATGAAGAACCTAGTTTGTCTAAGGAATGAGGCTAGGGTGTAGAGTAAAGTCTGTTAAAGATATGTCTATGTATTATGATGACGCACTGTATAATGAATAAATTTGCTTAAGGTTGCAAATATTGACGCAATCAAATTATCGACTCGTTTTTCAAACAGTTCGTTAAAATATAAACTGAAAAGGGGCATTTTTTTAAACAAGCATGGTAGGTAGTATCATATCTTATCTTATGTGAAGGCCAGTCAGTGCAGACCGGCGACACTTCGACCCAGTGGGATCTTTTGTGTCGACACTCTCCCAATAACGACTGCTATAGATGTTCATGGCAGCCGGGACCGACGGCTTAACGTGCTCTCCGAGGCACGGAGGTAGTATCCCAACTAATATTACAAATACGTAAGTTAGTATATCTGTTTGAAATGCTTTCACGCATTAACTGCCCGACCGATCACCATGAAAGTACGAATACACGTTGTCAGGGCTACAGAAAGGACGTAACCTTTCATCCAGAAAAAGTATTATTCTCGAGTACATTAGTACACGTAAATACATTTACGACAGCAAAGCCCGGAGCAAAATCTAATATAGTTAAAACAAAGAAAAGTATTCTAGTTTTCCATTTTAGGGGCACAAAACATGTCGATAATCAGTGGTAATAGATTAATTGACAGGGCCAGATTTTATTCGTTGTATTATTTAAAAGTAGTATTCTCAACATTTTGCAGTAGTTTAAGGATAGTAAAATTAATGGATATTCATACATTCTAGTCAGTATATAGATGCTTATGTCACTGACTGTACCTTGAAATTCCTATTCCAACTCCTCCTATATACTTGTGATTATATTCGCTGCGGGTCTCAAGACAATGGACGAGGAAAGACTGACTAAGAAAGTTTATAGGGCTAGTGTGAATGGAACAATCGCAAGAGGAAGACCTAGGCGAACGTTTCTTGATCAGATCGGAGGCGTTCTGGACAAAGGCCAGGTTAAGAGCACCTTGAACCGACGGGCGTGTATGAGGAATGTGATGAAAGTGAATGAAGCCAGAGAAGTGTGTCAGGATCGTAGCAAATGGAAATCCGTAGTCTCTGCCTACCCCTCTGGGAAACAGGCGTGAATCTATGTATGTATGTATGTATGGGTCTCAAGACAGTTTTAATTTCCCCGGTACTTCACGACTGTCAAAACTCGGAATTTTCCATGTTCACCACTGCTTAGCCTGGCTACAGCTACAGCTGAAGGACCAATCAACCCTTTTACCCCATTCCTGCTCCTTCTCCTTCCCACTTCCTTTCCTAAAGGGCAGGCGTCCATAAGCTACGGTGACCACTTACCATCAGGTTGGCCGTATGCCTGTTTGCTACCCCAGTTGAATAAAAATAAACACTGATGTTAGTAGTGGGAATGTATGTAGGTGGAATTAGTTCCGTAATAAATGATGACGCACTTTCTTTTGAAATTTTCACTTTTAATGAAGTGAAAATTTCAAAAGAAAGTGCGTGTGCTTTTTAAGTGGCATGCATTAGCATGCCACTTAAATAGTTTAGTTTAAATTAGATATTATATTTTATGTATTATCTTGTATAGCGTTTCCATATATTTTATGGTACGTTACTAGTTTACAAATGTTATTAAAGGTATTTTGGCAGGCACATGTTAACACGTCTTATTGGTGTAGTTTTGGTTATTTTAAGGTCATCCGTTGTTAATAAATGACTGTGTGTACAAATATTTAAGTTGGAAAATTTAGAAGAGTAAAGTATTTATAAAAGTAACATGAGTTATTGTCATAATTCATTGCTAAATAAAACATAGCGTAACAACTTAAAGAGAAGCCATCTACTTCCGAAGAGTTTTAAGTACGTATGCTAAATAATACGGCTACAAATATCTTTGCATTACTTTAAGAAAATAAAATGTATGTGTTTCAGTGAGTAACCTCAGAGTTCCTTAAGGCGAGATGCATAGTTCAACATGCGATATCGATAATAATCGACTAATTTATGTTGATTTTAAAGAACCTTTATCTAGATGTAACCTAGGTTGCTGATGGTAAAACTACTCACGTACTTAAAAATATATTCTAATTTCAATTACACTAAGGTTGACTTTCAGCCTAATGTTTCAAGTCTGAATATATTCTACAAGTAGAATGAATGCATCTTACTTCAAGCTGAAGAATACCATTAAAATGTAAGAGAGAATTTGATCTCGCTTCCTACTCCGCACTCGTCTTGTTACCGCAAGAACTTTTCGAATATGTATGCCGCGACAACATAAACTAAAAGTATTTGAATACGATTTCACTGCACTTACAGCGAAGAAACTGCAGATAAACTTATGTATAAAACATCATTGTGATACTAAGCTCCAACGATCTGGTCTGCACTAAAGAATTGTATAAAGTTATTTTATTTTATCGCAGTTTTGAGCGCCAATATCTTCACAACATACTAGGGTAACCGTACTATGGGTTTCAGTGACATTACTATTGCAATAACCACACAAATGGTGTCAATATTATTATATTTTATATCCGCTTCATAACTATTTACTACGCATACCTTCTAAAAATAAAAAGGCACGTGCCGTGGGACTGAAACTGAAGGCCTGCATGGTAATCTAACGATCTTTCCACTCGGTTCAATACAATCGAAATTAATATTGTGTCTTTAGCTATGAAATTGCAGTTTTTGTCCAACGCCTAATATTGTGGTCTTGTATAAAATAAAACGATTATGTTAAATAAATCATTTATATTTCGAGAATAGACTATATATATTAATCATCATCCTCTTGCCCTGGTCCCAATTTATTTGGGGTCGGCGCAGTATGTCCTTCGCTTCCATACTTCTCTGTCACTCGTTATCTGTTCATTTACCCCTTTCCCTTTCATATCCATCCTCACACAGTCCATCCATCTTTTCCTTGGCTTTCTTCTCCCTTTTCATCCCTCTACCCTCAAATCCATCACTTGCTTACCTACATACATACGTATCATCTCTTCGCATAACATGTTAACATACCAAGCCAAACGATTTTCTTTTACCTTCTCGTCTATGGGCACCACTTTCAGACTAGCTCTTACGTATTCATTCCTAATTCTGTCCATTCTCGTCACTCCACATATCCATCGTAACATATGTATTAATAACAAATAATATTTATAATAAATATCAATAACCTTTTATACAATTTGTATTTAAAGTTATATCGCATAATATCTGTCCGCATTCGTTCTTTCAATTCACCATAATTACATGATGGTTGATGTTTTTGTTAATTTAAGACAAAATAGAGTGACCTAAATACAAGCAACTATACATGAAAAAAGTAACATAGAATTTGGACTGTCTATTTAAAAATATTGATAAAATGGTTAGGATGAAAATCATAATGCTACCGATTTTCTTCATATAAAGCAGCAACTTCATATCTAAACCCCTATTATTAAATTATTGTTGGCTTTTACGGTAAAGGAAAACATTATAATGTTCTCAAAGAGGTGTGACGTCTGCAAACCCCTACTAGGCGGTGTAGTATAATATGGCTCAAGCCCGACTTATATAGAAAAAGGATTTTTTGGGGCTTATAAAGGGTTATGTATAAATAGGGCTGATATTATTTAAACGTTTCATACATTATCATACATTTAATGTTTTGGTTTATGAAATAATAAATGGTTTCTCCGTCTTAATAATTCGTATGTGATTTCTAGTTTGACATTTTAGTTTGTTAACATTATGCGCGTTCATGGAGTAAAATAAACGTCACAATATCTGACCAAATGAATACTATATACTCTAAGTCTGCACTGCGCAGATGGCACATTGATATACGCGGTCACTGCGCCAAGTGCTGTGGGTTTGATCAACGCATTGGAAAACAAATGTGTGACTCACCAATAATGTACAAGGCTGGTACCGAGTTCTAAAATCTTGCGTTTTACAGAAATTAACTAGGATGCAAGAGACGTCCTTTTAAAAAGATTTCAGGTTAAACAGTAAGCTCTTTTTATTTTTTTTTTTAACGCGGGGAAATGTGCAAATCACCTTCCCCATCGCCGGTTTTGGGGCGGGCGATGGGGATATGTCGGAATCCAGCCCATAAGATGGAAATTTGGGCTGAACCGACTAAAACCGCGGTGTTCCTCACACCTTTATGACGGAGTCGCACGGATCGCTCTCGCATTCAAATCGCGACCCCGTCAAAGGTTTGACCGGCCGATGGACGTGGCGGGTCCCGCAAACACAATAAAAATTTTATACCCATAATTGGGGGACCTGGTCCCCGACAACAAAGCGGGGGGACCTAGTCCCCTTTCCAACATCGAGAGTCGTGCGTGG
Organism: Catocala fraxini; assembly: GCA_930367265.1. Lineage (NCBI taxonomy): Eukaryota > Metazoa > Arthropoda > Insecta > Lepidoptera > Erebidae > Catocala > Catocala fraxini. The sequence goes on from OV884038.1 coordinate 8,162,225, forward strand.
AACACGAACGCCGCCTACTCGGACCTGCACTGATCGGGCGGTGGACGTCCCCAATGGGTCCACCGCCCGCAGGCTTCTACTCAGGGTGGCTGGAGGTCGTCTCGCGCCCTCCTGCGCCCGGCTCTGAAACAGTAAGCTCCTTATAACCCTAAATAACCTACAAAGAGGCGATTCTTGGATATTCAGAATATATTAAATATATTCTGAATATCCAAGAATATTAAATTGGATTTAATAAATAAACACGGATAGCAAAATATAAATATGAATAATAATAGTGATAGAAATAATTTACATGTTAATTTTAAATCGGATTGTGGTTAAGCTCAGCATATACCTCCATACACTTTTATTAAAAATACGGATTATGAGCTCGCTTTAACCCGTGGTAGGGGTACAATACAATCATGCATTGCCTTCCTGAGGATGCATAGAGTTTATGACGTCACGACAAAGTTATGGCGGGTGTACATGACGTAGAGTGTGGCCATAAACATGCGGCCGTAAAAGCGAGTATGTCCGGCCAGTAACAATGTTTCATTACAATGGCTATCTGTTCTTTTATGAACCTAAAGGGTTTTAATTCTTTTTTTAATTTATACGCAGCTTTTGCGTAAATTTTTATCAATTAAAAAACGTATATGCTTGTATGACGAATTTTTTTTATGAGGTAATGTTGCTATTTTGCACTTTTGCACACTCGAAAATGTTGTTTTAAGAGATACACATAATTTTAATTTTTTTATATGATTTTGGTATGTGGTTATGCTATAATTACAAATAAACTGAAGGTATGATGCAGCAAGTGTCATCTTATTACGGCTAATTCACTAAGTGTAGAGGTTTCAATCACGGCTTTTCTTGATCCACAAACAGTAGTTTCGAATCTATCTGATATATGATGTGTTCTTTGTGTTCATTATTTGATTTGTGTCAAGTCCCGCGGGACTCAGATGCCATTCTTAGTGTGGCAGGCTAAACCCTTTAAAAAAGAAGATCTAATATAAGTAGGTAGCGCTTAAAATGCGGGCCAAAAACGATCTGTGAGCTATTGCGATCAGATGCCGAAATCAGATCCACCGCTAGTACTTTGAATTTTGCAACATATAATGTCCATTGCTGGTTTAAGTTAAGATACTGCTCTAAGACATACTAGACTCACACCATATTAAATACTCGGTGGGGTAGGCAAAAATTTACCACACCTACATTCCGCAATATATTTTTAGATACCGTATAGTAGAGATCCCACGTCTTACGCATATTTCTAGCTGCTCCGCTGCTACTTACCTGAAAAAAATCTAACAAGAAAACCTAATAACTATGCCCAACTCGAGTAATTAATTTATGATCACACGTGGAAGCGATCTCAAACCTATTGCACCTAAATCTAAAGTGTTATTTTTCTTTCCGTGCGTCATTTGACAATAAACTATGCTTCAGAATTACTGGTCTGTACGTACATTAGTGTCAGCAGTAAACAACTAAGGCCAACACACCACAAAGGGCAAAATAAACAATTGAATGTCCTACTAATATTTACTCGTATTTTGCTTGTTTGTTCGTTTAATATGTGTGTATTTGTTTACAGTACTCCGGTTACATACATTCCTGATAGGACGTTAAGTGTATTGATATTAGTATTTGAATATCAATTATATTTACATTTTATATGATGCTAGTAGTTTTCCCGCGGTTTCACCCGCGTAAGTCCCGTTCCCGTGTGAATATCGGGTTTCACCCCTTTCACCCCCTTCAGGGTGGAATTTCCAAAAATCCTCTCTTAGTGCTCCCCTACACTCTCCAATGAACATATATGCCAAATTTCAGCTTCTTGCGTTCGGTAGTTTCGGCTGTGCGTTGTCTGTCAGTCACTCAGTAACGGAAGAGTTTTATATACATATAAAGATTATATCCTGTTTATATAATGAAATTTATACAAGTACATAGACGATGATAGGACGATGTTTTTCCCCTGTTATAATTTGCATTCCACCTTAGCATGGGAAATGCTTATAAAAATTAATCTTAATATTGTAACTAATATTAAAAATGTGAACGTGAGTTTGTTAAGCTTTTACGCCTTAACTACTTGACCGATAGTCATGAAATTTTGCATACTCATTGTTATGGGTACGGAAAATGCTTCTTTTTAACTAGAATAAAAGTAATGTACCCGGGGGATGTTAAATCATTGGCAAAATCTACATTAACGCGAGCGAAGCCTGGGGGAAAATCTTGTACTATACATGAGGCAGTGTTCACTTTAACAGAAATTGATACATTCGTTATATATAATTGCTGTTCGCTTAATTCTATAACTATACTATAGATGACAAATATCATTACCTTAGAAGCTAAACACAGAGGCAAATTTCAGTCCTTAACATAGCAACACGAATAGCTCAGTTGAATAGTTGTGATAACACGGTTTTAGGAAGTCGCAGGTTCAACTCCTGCTGTATGTATTGCCTTTTTCCTTATTTATAATTAACAGATGTTATGATAGTTTATCTTCTACATATGATATGGCTTGGTTATTGCTGTGGCATAAGATTGAACTTGTGTGTTCATTTTTGATTCGATTTGATTGTCCCTTGGTTCGATTTTTGAGGTGAACAAATGCTAATTGAGTTTTTGGACGCGATAGGAGCTGCATTCGTCTAATGAAAATCTATTGTCATATACCACTGCTTACCCTTCCAGACATGTACAAGCGAAATAGTATTTAAAAGTACAATCAAACAGCATAATATTAAATACACTATTTAAACACTGCTTAATTGTAAAATAGAGTCTTACCTGCTATCCTTGTATTAAGACTGGTTTAATTAATTTTCCTGGAAACGTGTATGTTACATAAAATGTTTGTGTATCAGGGCATATTGCAAACATTCAATGAACTATTATTTCATCCACAATACCCAGATTCAGATCAATAGTCTGTGGGGATTGAACAATTTGTCGACTTACTATATAATATTTCACTCAATATTTCATCGGCATTTAATTTAATCAGGAGTTTCCACTTTCTATTGTTGGAATTTTTTTTCTTTTTGTATTATACATATCATGTTACTATGCGCGCAGAAGATTATGTAAGTATTTGTATAATATATATTTCTGTAATAAGTATTGCAGAGAATATGTAAATATATATTTCTTTTGGTACATAGATTTATTTTTAATTATAAGAGCAAGCAAGAGCACTACAAGTTTAGCAAACGTAGTACTTAACATAACATTTAGTAGTTAATTGTTCAAATATTTTTAAAACGCAACAAAAGTAATTTGTCGTCGGATACTATCGCCTATAATCGATTAATTACAAGAGGAATAAGTTAGATACTTATTCGGATAAATGTAAGTAGATGTCTATATATTAATACGTGAAGCAAAAACTTTGTACCCCTTTTTACGAAACTTGCGCGGACGGAGGAGTATGAAATTTGGCACAGTTAAAGTTTATATGGAGAAGGAGGGGCGAATCCTAATATTTATATAGGTCGGGAAAAATTAAAATTAAATTAAATCTAAATAGTTTTAATAATAATTTAATTAGCTTAAAAATTAGTAAAGTTTAATAGTAGTAGTAGTGTTACAATTTTTTTAATAAACTGTCAAATAAACAACCCGATAAAATCCGTATATAGTAGTTTATTTTATTGATACATATGTTATTATGTTATATTATATCATGGGAATCAGAAAAATCCGCATTAGCTTTTAGAGTTCGAAAATCTCTTATGCAACAGCTTTGTCCGTCCGTCTGTTATACAAATTTCAACTCAAGAACCGTAAGAGCTAGAGACTCGCGGTCAACGCCATTCGACTCAGCATAGTCGATATACCCCCGAAATGACTATGACTTTTGTCCCAATCTTTGACCCAAGGTCACGTGATACCATTTTTTCGAACTCTGAGATTTACGGCAATTCACGGCCGTTTCTCACTTGTTTTCATTAAAAAGCTTAAACTCTTCTATGTTGCATGGTATTTACTAAAATAAATTCTATTGCTAGATAATTTCTTTTGGAGCGATGCTGTATCACATTGTGGTGAGATTAGTCTTGTTGTCTACTTCAAATTACCACAAACTATGTGAAGAATATATTTATTTATACAAAATTTCTATTTTATACCTTTTTTGATTATAATTGTATTATGACTATCTTAGCTATTATGATATTTTTTGTAACTGCGGACCCTGCCTACCTTGGTTACAGTTTTTGACTAGTACAGGACACAAGTGACCGTTTACACAAATTTTTAGAATCTTAAGTGTTATTTGTGCAACTATATATAAGGTTGAAATATTTGTAACTGTATTTTTGTTTAATAAACATTATTATTATTATACTGTAGTATAGAACGACATTGACGATTTTAGAAGCTGCATTAAGCTGTCGAAGTGCATTTTAATTGCTGATTACTGATGCAAAAAGTAGAGCTTCGTAATAAAAAAATACTTTAATTCGTTATCAACAGGTTAAAACACAAACGTTGTTGAGGCCTTTTTTTATGTATAGGAATACTTGTGCCAGAAGACTTTATTTTATAATATACAAATATTAACATATTTATAGCATTTACTTTTATTCCGTTTAAATCTTAAACATCAATGGACACAAAGAATTTTTGTCCCGTTTGGACAAAAACTTGTATAATTGAACGAGCGAACCCACAACACTTAGCGCAGTGGATTACTTAAGCCTCTACAGCAAATGTGCAGTTCAACATAGCAGTATTGAACAACAATAGTATTTATTCCAAGCACTATAAGAGCGCAAGATGGATATAAACGAATGGGAGGGTTATAAGCCGGGTAGTTATGGAAGTCGTTTGCGCACTTGATATTCGATACACGTACAATACCTTCCCAGGTTGATAGTTAATGCCTAACGCGACAGCTAGCGTCTCTAGGTAAACACGTTCATTTTATTATGGACGTGAGCTTCATTTGTGTTTGAGTTTACCCTTTGAGGGTAGAATTGAGGTAGGTGGTTTGAAATTTATTCTTTTGCCTATTTACCTTTACGCTTTTAACAATTTAGAATTTGTTTAGATTGTAATGACAGAGGTAAAATGAAGAAGTGGCACCCCTGTGCCAAGTTTGTTATGGTGCAGAAGCTGCTTATGCGAAAATCTATTAATAATTATAAGAAAATATTTATTTTTAATTATTTAGGTACATGAAGAAACGCAGCAACCATAATTTACAACTTAACTAATATTAACAAAACTTACTACTTATAAGATGAATTGACATCATAGGAATCACTGATTTGAAATATTTGAAATATTCTACTAATTTTATTAGAAATTCTCACATTTTTATGTGACGAAAGTTAAGTACTTTGTATGGAAACCGCTCGAATTTTGCATAAATCAACAGAATACATTTCTTTAGTAGTCAACTAAATGAGAAGAATGTCATAACAATGTTATTATTAAAATTAGTGGCCGCATATTCATAAATTATACTTTATACGAAAGGTTCCGTATTTTTCTCAAGAAATGTTCATGATTTATTACTGGTATTTTTCGAATCGTTTTCTAGGGAAATTCTTATCTTATTTGATCATTTCCTTGCTCACGAAGTACGATAATGAAATTCGGAGGGTAATAGAAATCTTATTGACGCGAATGAGATGTCAGGAAACAAAGTGAATCAGACAAAGTAGATAAATATTTATTGATTACTTCTATTACGACGGAGCCGGAGACAAAAGAACGGAATTTGTATGCTAAAGACCGGCTGCCGGAATTAATGGGACGTTTTACGGTATAATAGGTACTCATTTACATGTAGATACTCTATACAGATAGTTTTAATATTCAATTTGCATAGTAATGTGCTGTGACAGGATCTCTATTTGTATTATAATAAACATTGAATGGTACTCAATGGTTTTGTCGGCGATCGAGAACTTGGTGTGGCGCACTTCCGTGCACTTAACTGTAAATGCTTGTTGTTCTGTTCAAGTACTTGAAATTAATTAAAGCTTAGTCACTATCTGTTCAGATATTCGTGTTCAGATTGTTTTAATTGTGTTCACAAATAATATATATTGTGTCATTAATTATTTATATCATTATGAAGAGTGGTATAACAGTCATAGTCATAATTTTATATGAATTTTATAATAGCTACTGAATGACCAGAAATCATACAAATCAATCGGTAATGAAATATATAAGGCTGTTTACTGTCTATTCCCTTTATTATCATTTCTAATGTGCTCAGTTTAGTTTTACGTGAGTCAGATGGGATACATAATAACATGTATGTTGTATGTTCTTAATTAATATTTTAACAATTTTATTAAGGAATATAAATTTACAAGTAAAAATCAAGAAAAATATTTTTATATGGATTTAGTACGAAGTTTTATGGACAAATACGTTATGATAAAATATTATTTCGTCCATGAAAATGCGGCTGGAGAAAAATGCGATTACTTTTCCAAGCCTTGATTTTATTGTTGTTTATGTACCTAAATGAACTTTTTCATAAAAGGCAATTGATCTCTTATCAAAATTTATCAGATACATAATATAATAATGCAAATAATAATACCGGCAGGGTATCATATTACCCAATATAAATTACAGCCCGTCAAGACTGATAAATTACATCTTCAAGTTCAATACATTACTCTTTCATTCCGCAAATATTTGCAATCAATTAAAGTGGATGTTTTACCACTCAAAAAGTTTCCTGTTCATTAAAACTTTACAATATAATTCAATCAGACGTATTAAGTGGCCGAGCGTCAAAGTTACTAGAGACGCTGAAGTTATTCAGCCATTCAGCAATAAAAGTCTTTTGAAGGTGTAATTAATTACCTCCAGATCGACTCATAGTTAAGAAATAGGCACTTTTCAAATAGTTACAATAAAGAGACAATAGATCTAAATTGGAAGGTACAATACTTCTAATTGCTTGACATTTCTGTCTAATTTCGTCGACTGTGGTCGCAGGATGACTTTTGTCTGTCAATGATTGTAATAATAGATACTGTTACAAGATGAAAATGTAAAACTGGGCCGGCTTATTTTACTAGATGAGTATAGATAATGCACAGGCTTAAGTAGTCGTATTTCCATTGCCCTATTTCTGATTGATGTGGATGTATAGATACACGACGCAGAATTTACTTATGATCAGCAAATTTTTGTGTAGAATCTAAAAGTTCTTTGCATCGCGGAGATTCAACATTGTGCGAATGTACTCTTTGCAATAAAATGAAGTTGGAAAGCTATAAGGATTGCGTTAATTATAATGTCTTTTTAAATTCTTTAGTGGACGCCATATAAGTCACGTATATGTTATATAATGTAAATTTAGTTTTGAAATTATCTTATAGGCAGTAAAGGTCATTGACAAAAAATGAAATTAGCATCAGATGAGTTATCTATTGGAATTACAGAATCAAATCCGAGTCCAGAGTATACGTTTACTGACAAAAAATTTTTTACTATATAATGCCGATGAGCATAGAATAACAACCTTATTCTTCTTTGTTGGAGTGATTTAATTTACCAGATTGAAGGTTGTTCGAGTCAAGTACTTGGGCCACCAGATCTCTGATACACTCAAAAAATATATATTATAGAAAGAGAACGCAGGGTATTGTCAGTCAGGGCGAACATGCTGGCTCGTAGGTTTGCGCGCTGCACTGAACACGTAAAACTAACTCTATTCAAGGCCTATTGCCAGTCTTTTTATACATGCAGCGTGGGTTAAGCATACGCAAATGGCTATCAATATCCTGCAGGTGCAATATAATAATGGGTTCAGGGCCCTGATGGGGCTGCCACTGTAGTGCGTCAGGGATGTTTGTAGATGCTGGCTTGGACAGCTTTGCCGCAAAATTAAGAAAACGAGCGGCATCTCTGATGCGACGGGTGCGTGGCAGCTCCAACAGTTTCCATTCTACGTGTAACTCATTGCAGGAAGAATGGTGGGATGGAACACCTACAGCGGCACTAGCCGCAGCAGGCGAAGGACTATAGCTACATATGGATTCTATAAAACGGGGTATGGGTGCTTGATTGACCGGTATATTGGTTATTATGAATGAAAAACGGCGTCTGCCCTGAATACTCTAATAGCATCAATCGGATGGGCAGACGGTGACTCGCCAACTCACTAGAAGGGCTCCTGAATAGCCCCCATAGGCATACAAGCCAGCGGCAGAGGGCAACACCAATGCGAGTGGCTAGGGGTGTCGAGCGGTACGGCACTGGTTTCGCCATCACGGGTTTCGTGACAACGGAGACCCGGAGCCGGTATCCCCGTAGTTATGCCCTTGAAAATTACACTTCCACCCCCAAGCATAAAGCTCTAGCGGCCTCCCTCTGACCGGCCGACCAAGGCAAGCCAGAGTTGAGACTCCAACCACCCCAGTTCCACCCCAGCTAGCCAGTAACGGCAAGCCGGGGATGAGGCCCTAACCGACTCTCTGAGGCATTCAGGACCGCAGTGTTGCTACTCACATTCAGCTCGCCACAAGTTGCCCTGCGGTTTGAGCGCTTTTATTTAACCTGGTGATACATTTTTGTTTATATCACAAGGCGAAGGTGGTATTTTAAAAGGTAGTGTACTGTGTCCTTCAATATCGCGTTAGTCTCATGGTGAGATAACGACTGTCCCAGAGGAGTATATTGTCATCATTATTATATTATTATTTCAATTTTGTGTTTTAGAGATTTGGTAACCGAAATATTCACAGACTATTTTACTTTTGGTTAATCAATTGGGATTTACGGGTTGTCGTTTAATTTCAAGAAATAGAGGTAATACAATAGCTATGTAAAATAAATAATGTATGCTTGGTTACTTAAACTTATTTTTGTGGAAATAGTTTAATTAATATACATGACAGTATTTAAACAGATTACGAACACACTGCGAACTAGCCTACGCAGAAACAAGATGCCAAATTTATCGAAGTTTCGGATGTTTAATCAAGTTAAGCTTGCCGAGAAACCGATATAAATCATAACATTTCTAACATATTAACAACGGAACTTGTATGTACAATGATTGATAGGTAAAACAATTTTGTTTATTACTCGAGAAAGGGTTGTGTATTATATATTACCTTAGCTTTAGGTTAATTCAAGGCTCTATATTAGCTTTCAGAAATATCAAACAAAGTATTACATTTGTATATGGCTCAAACCACATGCGCGGGAATCCACTATAGAGGTACTTTGGAGGTTGAGGATAGTGACGGGTATAGTAACACGTAGACTCCAGATTTCAGAATGAATATATTGGAGTCTTGACACCGTAATTTATAGCACACCAAATATTGCGTTAGCCAATAAAATCTTATAAAATATTTACACAGAAATGTAACCAATAGCAACATTCGACGAATCAGAAAAGAGTTTAGTTTACGCTAACTTCCGTGCGCGGCGCTAACGTCGGAGCGAGCCGTTACCCGCGCAATTGGAAACCATTGGTCTTGTCTAATGTCTTGTGGTGTCGTGCGTGGCTACAGATATATAAAGCTACTACGTTTTAGTAGCACGTTCTGGTCTACGTTGGAGATCGCCGGCGGCCCAAGCACTTTATCGATCTTTGCCTTACCTTCCATACCGATTACAGGTTCCTCCACATAGGCTAAAATAATAGGCAGCAAACCGTGTACTTGTTTGCTACCTACATATTTAAGCAGCAGCGGCTTGGTTGTATTACCTTCACATATGAAAATTTTGAAATGCCATGGTTTTTGTGATGTCAGGAAAATAAAGCTTCATCCATATGCCGCATTACAGTTTATTATTAAATGGGCCACCGCCAGCGACCAGCAGCAATAAAGAAAAACTAGTTGTATCATTTTTGGAATATAGCACAATAACTGCCGTCTAACAAGCACCATTACGCCCAAAAAACATCAGAGAAGTAACCAGTCTATACCATTTTCTAAATCTGGTAAAATATAAGTAAAGCGTAGTCGTAGATGCTTCATCATCATCATCATCGGGCTATAATAGTCCACTGCTGGACATAGCCCTCCCCTAATGAGCGCCATAGCGCCCTGTCTTCGGCTTGCCGCATCAAGCATCTGCCTGCAGTCTTTCGCAGATCGTCATCCCATCTGGTCGGAGGGCGTCCTACACTACTACACTACTACTACACTCAAGAACACGTTTACCCCAGCGGTTGTCGGTTCTTCGCGCGATATGGCCAGCCCACTGCCACTTCAGCTTGCTAATTCTCTGAGCCGTAGATGTTTATACTTACGCTATTGTATTAAAGTAATCAAACCATAACAAATAATTTTATAATACTGTAATCAATTTACGTCAGAATAGTTAAATTCTATGTTCCTATTGTTTAACGTTACCCTACCTACAATATTAGCTTATTTGCATTAAATCAATATGATAAAAATATATGAAAAATGGGTGCCTCATGATTTGAGTGATCTGCAGAAAGAAATGCGTGTTGGAACTTGAGTTGCCTTGTTGAATCGGTACAGAAATGAAGGAATATTGGATCGAATTGTGACATGAGGCAAACAGTGGATTCTTTACGATAACTGTAAGCGAAATATGCAATGGCTGATCTCAGGTCAAACGTCGCAACAGTGCCCTAAAGCAAAGCTTACCAATAAAAAGAATATAAAAAGAAAAATGCCCAAAACATAACTACCTTCTGCAAAATAAATGATTTTTTTTAAAGTATGATGAATACCTAATTTTGTCTTATGTTTACACGAACGTTAAACTCTGCGAATTAAACAAACACTTTTTAGTTAAAATCGACGCGGATGAAGTCACGGGTAACTGTTATAAAAATCATTATTCAAGGGATTGTCTTACGTTAACGCAAATGTTATATATCGAAATTATAACTAAATTATAGGAGTTAATCGCGTTGTTTATTTTATAACACTATTATTACATAAATTTGATACTATTTAACTACTACTATCAAACAACGCGATCATTATACCAATGTTAACAGTAGTAGTTTAATAGTTTCAAGATTATGTAATAATAATAGTGTTTTAAAATAAACAACGCGACTTCGCGCGAAGGACATCTCTGTAAGTGTTGAACTATAGGTAATATGTTGGGTACATTGTATAGAAATGGTTTTAAATAAAAGTCAAACCGAATCTAGTTTGCTTTTGAAGAAACGTTAGGCACTATGATTTCTCTCACGCCTACGTAACCTACATGAGTGCGTAGGTGAATGTTATTCGTGGTATTCAAAGCCTAAATTGGGATATTTTGGCTGATTCCGTGCCTAACAGAGTGTAATAATTGTTAATAAGGTTTTCGGTTTGATTTCCAAATGTCATATATTCCAAATGTCGGCCTCGATGGCGTAGTGGTTAGTGTAACCGACTGCCACGCCCGAGGTCGCGGGTTCGATTCCCGCACAAGTCAAACATTTGTGTGCATGAACATGGATGTTTGTCTTGGTCTGGGTGTTTCTATGTATAATATGTATGTATTTACAAAAAAAAATAGTATATATGTATGTTTATCCATTGTCTAGAACCCATAGTACAAGCTCTGCTTAGTTTGGGCTAGATGGTGTTGTGTGTATGTGGTAGAATATTATTATTATATGATATATTATTATATTTATTTATTTGGTTAACTCACAGCATATATATGATATAATTTTGTGAAAAATATAGATTACAGAGTTCTAATATACATGCCACTTACGAGCTAACACAGCATTCATAGTTGAGATTGCAAAATTATGTTAAAAGTTCACAATCAATGTTCATAAAAAGTAAATATAAATTAACATAAGATACGGTTTCAAAATTTTAAAATGGGCACAAGTACATAAAAGATAAACTAGGAAAAACAAACAAACATAACACTTTGCTGTTTCTACTTAAATTTAATGTTAATGTTAATGTTGACGACTCGATGGCGTAGTGGTTAGTGTAACCGACTGCCACGCCTGAGGTCGTGGGTTCGATTCCCGCACAAGTCAAACATTTGTGTGCATGAACATGGATGTTTGCCTTGGTCTGGGTGTTTCTATGTATAATATGTATATATTTACAAAAAAAAAAAAAGTATATATGTATGTTTATCCATTGTCTAGTACCCATAGTACAAGCTCTGCTTAGTTTGGGCTAGATGGTGTTGTGTGTATGTGATAGAATATTATTATTATTATTATATAATATACACATCATTAATTGAAAATCCAACTATTCTATTTAAATAAAATTCTCGGAAACAGACCTTTGTGTAGAGCTATGTCTAATCGACGCGAGAATATCTCATAGGGTCTAGACTAAAATAGAGGAATCTTATTGTTTCACATTCCTGTCTAATTCTATGTGTATTGTGCTGCTATGACAGGCAATTTAACAAATATTCTTTCATTAAATGCAATTTTCTTAATTTGCACACAAGTAATGGCTCGTTCACTTATGTTTAAACAATAAAGAAAATAAGATTATCATATCTTGTTTTAATTTAAAAAAGAAGATTTTAAAAATAATGCAATTCTCTTATAACGCTTTGGATAAAATATAGTAATGAACACTTCCAACTTTATCGCACCAAATTTAATTCAATCGCATGTAGACGAGAGCCCAATTTGCTGAATATCGGCAAGGCATATCTCGAGTATTCCTTACAATTTTACTTCCTCGGCCCGCATTGTACGTTATATTCGTTAGAATCGAGTGGATGATTCTTTTATTATCCAAAATACCCTTGATCCAAATGGCCTATCCACGGCTCTTGTCACAAAAGAACAAGGGCATTCGAAAAGCAAATAAAACGTGCTCTCTCTTCACGAATTGTGATTTACACAATGTTTTTTTGTTAAGAAACGCGATTTCGATAAAAATGTATATCTCATATAATGTGTACTGTTGACGTTTACCTTCCTTTCGTGCTGTGATTTTTAAGTTCCATGTTACGATGTTACGTATGGATGTACCTATTGTACTTAATGTTTGCACTAGAAAAATATTGTGTAGTAAGAAACGCGTCTGAGAACATCTGTGTGTGTCACTTATATCGATCGATCGATCGAGTTCAACTTATGGATTAAATTAGTCATTAATGTGTTTTGTTCGGTAGCTTAAGCAAGTTTGAATGGACGAAGAATGAGAGAGAATAGAATTTTCTAGTAAGTTTTGTACACAGCAGCTATGTGTACTAAGTTTAATATGCGCTAATTGTGTCACTTACGTGGTTGTAGTAGCAAGTTACCCGTTCAATACCGTACAATTCCGTATCCAAACATTAATTAATTTGTTGTCACTAATTACCATTCAAATTATAATTTAATATTCGAATCCATAGTAAGTGGTTAATATAGGCCCCGGATGATAGCTATGACCTTTTTTCTACTGCCCTCAAACTGCGTGGACATTGAATAGCGGTATTCTATTTAAATGAGGTTCCTAATCAAATAACCAACCATTATCAAAGTTAGAATTTTAATTGGCAATCACCCATAGCTAGTAAAAATAAATATTCTAAGAATTTAAAGCAACATCTCGCAGAATGTAACAAATTACGTTTATTCAATTTGGACTTTTGTTTGAGTTAATACAATTTAGTTGTAATGAAATTTCTTCGTTCATGTCTGTAACTAGAATGTGTTTAGCATTCACATTCGTCTTCGCCCAAGCGACGAGAGTGTAAATAAAATGAATATGCTATGAGGATAACAAGTGTTACAAATATTTATGGCGAAAGCGACGCGGTTCTGAATAGAAAGTTAGATACTGGATTATCGTGTGTTGGATGAGAAAAATAACACGTTCGCCGTATGGTGGGTTTTTTCTCGTGATACTTCAATCAATCATTTTAAATCAAACAGACTTACAGCTGTTAATGGGTTATTAAGGTATTATATAGATATAGCAAGTCAATTACAAGTCATTAAAATAAGTATATTATAAATAAAACTATTTCTGAAAATAAAATATTGATTACAAGTATTTGGATTCGTTATAAGGAGCTATAAACCAAAATAAATATTATGTATTAACAGGTTTAAAACGTCGTTATTCTCGAATACCGGGTCAATCAAAGTGATATTCGTTTATTTTGTTAACATATTTTCAGTAGCAATACCAGCTTACTGCCATTGTCTACCACATACTCCCTTATTCCCACATTTCATGGGCGAAGTTTGTTACGTGTAGGTGTATAAACATCGACGGTTGAAGTGTGTGTGCAAAACATTTCTGGCTGCCTTCTAGTATAGTATATATATAGTCTGCTGCACTGTCCGTGCTGCATTTTATATTACGTTTCACATAAGTCATCTTAATATCAAATGCATTTATTCTTGAGTGTAAAGTGAAGAGGGTGATAATTAAAGTAAAAAATGTGTGATTTCACCTCACTAACTAATTAACCAATGATAACCTGACAGCCAGATGCGCAACAATAAGAAAATAACTATTACATCAGAATATAATCAGAATTATATCATTCGTGGTGATCAAAATTGAGACAAGAAATGCCGCAAATAGCACATTTCGGAAGCAACTGACTGTCTAATCTGTTGCATCTTGTCGCTGCTTTCACGTACGGGCTAATCGCTTTTCGAACTGAAATAGATATCTATACATAAATCAAATTAATGATATCGCGATTATTGCGGGCGGTAGCCTATTGGATAAGACATCGGATTTGCGTTATAGGGGGGTACGAATCTCATCCATTGCACTACCGAAGTGAAATCATTCAAACACAAGCATTCTAGCTTAGTTTGTGGGGTTACAGCAATAGTATAGTATAGTAATTTATAAACAAAACTGCAAAAAATTTTAATCTTAAAAAATAAAATAATAGTTCCTATGGTTATTTAAATGCTACACAATACTTCATTCTTCAACTTTTAACAATTTATCAACTTGTAAGTACAACTTTAGCTGTCTATTGAGTGCGTAATATAAGAATCTGAATAAATAAACTTTTAAGATATAACTTACTTATCTGTATAAAAAACATTTACTATATTAGTTTAAAGTAAGAAATGGAAAACATATAATTATATAATAACGAAGGGTTGGACGGACGGCCATCTCATGACGTCATCATCCTGACATGGTGAAGCTACAGAATATAGGCGGTGGTATTATACCTCATACGAATAGTAACGATAGGCAAATACAAAAGAAATGACACACTAAAGGTTGTCTTTGATTAACACCGATTTGATCGGTAACGCAGCAAGTTTGTCACACCGAATGTGTTCGCGCACGCGTCTCCGGTGCTTAGGTATATAATGTCAATATGACACTGACAACCGTGTCACTCCAACTGACACATCGACTCTGTGACGACCACACTCAAGCTTACGCTTGACGTTCCACAACAAACCAATAGATAGCGCTTTATTAAATTCCAATAACAGAAATAAATTGCACGCTTCCACATATATTAAAATAGTTGGCCAAACCACGTGAACTAATTTGAAATTTACGATTACTACCTAATTTTAATAAAAAAGATACGGTCTCGTTTAATTAGACGCGTAATTTACATAGGTACATATGATCTTTCATAAGGAACAAATTTAGCAATAAAGATCTACTCATATAAAAAAAAGGTCATATATTAATAGATTTTTATGCACGTATTTTATTGAAATTGCCAAGTTCGTCATGGCAATTGTAATTATCTTCTATTACTATATCACGATCATCTAAAAATGCAAAAATTATTACTAATATTTTTGTTGGTACACGAAATATTATTCTGATACAGTTTCTATTTTGAACTCGAAGCCGATATTTACCCTAATCTTGTTATATTAGAGGTTGATCGCAATACGCTTGGGACTGGCAGGAATAAAGCTAGGGAGAAGAAGACAAGAGAGTAAATCATTTACTATTAAATTAAGTTTTACTCAATTCTTGGTAATAAACAAATTTTTTTAAATAAAAAAGAACATTTTTTCATAAAATGTAACTATAATTCTGGCGATAAAGAAAGTAAAAAACATTACATAAAAAAGAAGTTACAATTCATGATAATAAATATACTTATTTGAGTGGACTTCATTGTACAGAAAGCCACTATGATACTGGCATAGTAGAATGGCAATAAAAAGTAAAAGAACTACATAAAAAGAATTTATAAATCTTGGTAATAATCAAACATAACGAATTTTAAAAACAGAACGATATCAAGTTACGACTCATACAACGAAATGCTTGTACATTTCTCACATTAATCCTACAGGAAAGATATTGTTCGCTCATTGTTTTCATATAAGCGAGGTTACCTTGTATTAGTGCACCGACGGAACCCTAAGCCAGGATACCACGAGTACAACGGAACACCGCTTGTTCACTGAAACATTCATCAATGTCAACTGGCTAAACAGATAACTAACAAAGTGATGTATGGAGTGAATCTACTGTGAAACGAGGCCGGTACGACTGACGTGAGAACTGAATAGCGTTCAAGTTTTAAATTTTTTTAAATTTTACGCCTGTGTGCGTGACAATGTGTTAATACATTTGGACGTCCGGCTGTGTGCTATTACAGACAATAGTGTATGAAGGGCTCGCTGTTATCTGGGATTTCGATCGCATTCATTGTGTCAAAACGAAAATCGTTAGAGTTATATATTCTATCATAATATTCTATCACATACACGCAACACTGTCTAGCCCAAACTAAGCAGAGCTTGTACTATGGGTACTAGACAATGGATAAACATACATACATACTTTATTTTTGTAAATACGTACATATTATACATAGAAACACCCAGACCAAGACAAACATCCATGTTCATGCACACAAATGTTTGACTTGTGCGGGAATCGAACCCGCGAGCCTGCTGCCTCAGGCGTGGCAGTCGGTTACACTAACCACTACGCCATCGAGTCGTCGAACAAGTCGTTGCTCTAACGATTTTCTAAACTTTGTTAGTAATGCAGTGAACACAGTCTTATCTCAGTTTTACTATAGCATTTTGAGTGGTATTTGATTATACAACTGACATCCAAATTGGCAGTAATATTAAATAGTTATCTTATATAGGTCATAAACATGTTAAGAAAACACAAATTTAAATGGCTTTTTAAGGTTATTTCGCCTTATCCATTAGGCTACTGCCGCTACAAGAAATATTTATAAGTTGATAATTATTATTCAGGATGGTCGTGATGATAATGAATAACGCGAGAAATCTTAATTCAAGGTCTACCCTAAGCTTCAATAATAACGCTTGAGAAAAATTCTCTACTCATATATTTTCTAAAGGGAAACGTCGATGAATATAACATTACAATATGCTTACATGTCTCATTAATATGTTGCTATGTTACAAAAATGAACATACATACCAACATAACGAAAATAAAAGAGATGGCACTCTAAAAAAAAGCGCTTCATTTCCTTGTTCTCGTCTAGTTTAGGTAAACTGAACGAATCTGCTACAATTGGATAAGTTTTAGTCCTTATTTATAACGTACAAATACATTTAAAATGTATTAAGATGTGCCGAATGCTTTAGATTTTAAAGAAGATATTACCTATGTACTTTTATAGCATAAAATATAACCAAACTCATCTATATATATATTACAGGCTATATTTATCATCCTGAAAAAGAGAAAACTTGCCTCCATGTCTCAGAGCCGCATCAAAACAAGTATCAATTCAGAGCACAAGTGGCCAGTGGTATTATTCAACCGGTAGCTACCGAAGGAGAGAGATACGGATATGAAAACAATTACAACAATATATACATTGACCCTTCGAGTGGGTTTATCCGGCTACGGGTCAATTGATACTTGTATATCTATTGCGTCCGATATGTGATGTTTAAAGGTTTTTTAAACTAGAAAAACATCGGATATGTATTGTTTATTTAAATGTAATATTGCAGCGATAGCCTAGCGGGAGTTCGTTGGACTGCCACGCAGATATCTCGAGTTTGATCCCGCGGCACCCATCTCTGACTTTTTGAGGTTATGTGCGTATGAAATAGTTAATTATCGTTCGCTTTAACGGTGAAGACAAACATCATGGAAAACTTGCATGTTTGAGGGTTCTCCATAATCTCGAAGGTATGTTATTTTTTTTTATATACAACAAAGGTGACAACATGCATACGGCCCACCTGATGGTAAGTGGTCACCGTAGCCTATAGACGCCTGCAACACCACAGGCATCACTTACGCTTTGCCGACCCTTTAGGAAAGGAAGTGGAGAAGGAGCGGGAAGGGGGAAAGAGGGTGATTGGCCCTCCGGCACTCTCACTCACCGAACGAAACACAACAGTAGGAATACTGGTATTTCACGTTGATATTCTGTGAGAGGGTAGTCCTTCCGCGGTCGAGCCGGCCCATTCATGCTAAAATCAGCGAGGCTCTACTACTCTGAAAGTGTACCAACCTGCACTGGGCCAGCGTGGTGGACTATGGCCTTACCCTTTTCACACTGAGAAGAAGCCCGTGGCAAGCAGTGGGACAGTTTAATACAGGGCTGATATTATTATAATGTTTATTTATTAGAATCGTTTCTTTGAAATGATTTTATATATATTCTATGCGTAAACTCTTGCTTATAACCAGCATAAGATGAGGCTTTGGTTTACAAAAAACCTCGTGCTTCTAAAATAAACAGCTTATATGCGGCTGATAAAAAGACTCCCCCATTCTCAACATAGCTTGTATATTTCTGAAGGGGTAGCAAACTGTGTTTGTAACATAAACTTTCGCGTTGCATGATATATATATAATATTCTATCACATACGTAATAATAATACGTAACGGGTATTAACACGATCATGCATAACGTTTACTTTTTTTATGCTTGACGTTTCGACCAGGTTACACCGGCCGTGGTCACAAGCTGACTGGTGCTGCGACGTCATGATCCGTTTGTGAGGCAGAAAAATCTCGATTTACCCTCTTTTTCGCATATTTTTGTTTGCCCATGTACCGTCACACACTATACGTGCATGACCGCGTTAATACCCGTTAGGTATTATATATAATTATATATATGTATATATATGTATGTATGTAGGTTCCACGTTAGAGAGTAGAGCACATTGTCGTCTACTAATTTGTCATAGTCCATGCTGCAAAGAATTTCGGGCAAGAAAATCCCATTTACACTAGCCCAATCGGGCATCGACCTCATACGCTGCTCCCAACTTTTACCATGACACCAACAAGGTGATACGATATGATATGTTTTTTATACAGAAGAAAGATCTGATATTTTGTTTGTTTATAAAGATTAAACTCAAAAACTATACAACCGATTTTAAAAAATGTTGTTCCTTTAGAAAGCTATATTATCATCGAGTAACAATAACAATATATTATGTTTTAAAGAACTACTGTAACGAACATAATCTAACCTTACCTACTTTTACGTGAGCAAAGCCGCAGGCAAAAGCTAGAAATATACTTTATTTCTTCACACATAAACACTTTACAGATTTTGTTACATAATGTGTGTGTAATACATTAATAAATTCCAACATTATTTCCTATATCTTGTACAATTTCAGTTCAATATAAGATAAAGTCATTCAGTATAATATATAATCCATATACCTAAATTGTCAAGGGTGTTACGTAAGCGAAACAATTCCAGAGTTAGAAAAGGGCTAAGTATTTTGTATCAGGAAATTATCAGTACAAGAACTTCACAACTACGCGTGGTAAACGGTAATAGGAACATTTAAACGTGAAACCTGAACGTAGCTAGTGAAATGGGAGTTTAATTGAACTCTACCTAATTTTATATAGATATATAGCTGGCAAATTATCTGACAAACACACACATACATATAATACTAGCGACCTTCACACAGTTATTACAGAACCTTAACAAATTATACACTTAAACCTTCCTTATGAATCACTCTGCCCATTGGTGAAAACCGCATGAAAATCCGTTTACTAATTTTTGAGTTTATCGCAAATAGACAGACAAACGAGGCGGGGGACTTTGTTTCTTTGTTTCATAAATATAGTGATGTATGTTATAGAAAACTAATTAACAAAAAATGTAATTACTTTTTGTTTGTATGACACGGTAATTAAACTCGAGACCTCGTGAAAAGGAGTCATATTCTGGGTTTCATAATGTCACTGTATAATTTAAAATAGTGTAAATTTAGTTATAAACTAAGTCCTGTGACAATATTGCCAACTTAGTTGGATGAAAATGCGTTCAATAAAAATAATAATAACAATAAAAGTCAATGACACATAAACACGTGGCAGTCACAGCTCACAGCCGTTCGATAAGTCGAACGTTGTCAGGCGTGCCTGTGTGAAGCCAACGCTGCAGAAAGTGAGTTAGGTTTGCCAAAAGTGAACTTAATCGACTGGCTTTGACGCTGTTATTGGATCATACGTCGCTTGAACTTGTAGACTGCTGTGTACTATTCTCGGTACGGTAACAAAATACTATTTCATGTGCGAAAACGACGGGAAATTGTTAGGTGACGGTGGATTTATTTTTAAACAAATTGTGAATTCTGTTCGTTTTAATTGAATGTTTGGCATTGAGGCGCGTCGGTATGTTTTTATAACAAACTATTATGTTTGAACCTCTCTCTCAACTTTAAGCAAATAAAACTTATATTTGCATTCAGCTAACTATATTTATGTTCTATAAAATAATGTTGCTCTATAGAGAACTTCTTACAGGCAAGCCCTAGAAGAAAGAAGAAAGAAAGAAAATACATTTATTTTGACAGAAAAACACACAACACATACTGCAGACAGCATAAACGTAGTATACAGTTAGACAGGAAAAATGACAATGGGACACTAGGACAAAAGTAAATGATAATTTAAAATACAATAATATTATAAATATATGGCATCAACAATGAGAAAAAAAAACTATTAGGTACATCAATCAAACATAAAATAAATGAAAGAAAAAGAAAATATAAAATACAAAATAAAATAGACAAACACAAATAGGAAATAAAAAACAAATATACAAATAAACAAATAAAAAAAATATATACCCTAGAATCTGAGTGACCCCTTAAAAGTTTCTACTTGGTGCCTCATAATCCGTTTCTATTTGAACATTCTTAACGATAACTTAGTACGAAGACTGTTGTGCTGTCACGCAGTAGTGTTGGATCGATTCCATGGCATGGCAAAATTGTTACACTACTACTACTATTAAACTTTACTTATTTTTAAGCTAATTAAATTAGTAAAGTTTAATAGTAGTAGTAGTGTAACAATTTTCAAAATTATGTAATAAAGTGTCAAATAAACAACGCGATAAAATCCGTATATAGTATAGCTACAGAATAGCATTTCGCATTTACCAGTCTGATATTTAATTTGATGCTCGGTATTAATGTCATCAGTACAATACAAATACAGATTTGCCAAATCAATTTGTTTACGATTTGTATATCGTGTCAACATTGACTATAAATTAGCATTTAATGCAATATACATTTGGGCAATTTATTTTTTATGAAGTACTATATTATGCTCGCGGTTTCGTTCGCGTAAATGTAGACTAGGTTAGGTTAATAACAGTACTTTCTTTTAGATGAAAGGTGCCGTATGTTTATGTTCCCCTGATAACGTGTATGTAAAATTTCATGATGATCGTTCGAGTAGTTAAGGCGTGTAAGCGTAATAAACAAACTAATTCATTGAAATTAAACTGCTATATACGGATTTTATCGCGTTGTTTATTTGACACTTTATTACATAATTTTGAAAATTGTTACACTACTACTACTATTAAACTTTACTAATTTAATTAGCTTAAAAATAAGTAAAGTTTAATAATAGTAGTAGTAGTGTAACAATTTTGCCATGTCATGGAATCGATCCAACACTACTGCGTGA
This sequence comes from Catocala fraxini, assembly GCA_930367265.1. Lineage (NCBI taxonomy): Eukaryota > Metazoa > Arthropoda > Insecta > Lepidoptera > Erebidae > Catocala > Catocala fraxini. The sequence continues at coordinate 8,184,074 of OV884038.1, forward strand.
CAGCACAACAGTCTTCGTACTAAGTTATCGTTGTATAAACATACAATATTCATTAACTTCACAACTAATTTGTTCAGGAAAAGATGAGTCAACAATAATGTAAGTAGATTGGATTTCTCAAAATGAAATGATTCGTGAAAACCCTCCTTATTCTGTGTTCCATTAGTTGATAGACTTTATAGAAAATACATTGTTATTATATATAATGGTAAAGGATGTCTGTTATTGATGGGAACTGTTAGGCTTTAATAGACGTTATTAATTAGTACATATTCGATGTGTGTGAGTTATTGACAACAAAGATTACTGGGAATAACGTCGCTGTCAAGTATTTGCTCCAATATCAAGGTGTATAGGGCTTTTCAAGTGTCATTGACTTATACGTAATGAATTTGGTCTAAGTGCTTGTGCATACGAGTTTTATCAGATAACGCGCGTATATATAAACTTAACGCAATACATTCGCAATCATGCACAAGTATACACGTTTACACAATACGCAAAAAATCGGATGCAGTCATTGATACCATAGCGCGTTACGTTTGAAGCACGTACATATTTATTGACAACGCGTGTATATCGACGTTTTTCCGCCGTTGTATCGCGTACAAGTTCAAAAAGAAGTTCTTTGAAACATTTCGAAGATCTGCTAACGCGCGGGTCTTTGTAGTAAAGAAACATCGTCTGCGTAGGCTTTTAGGGGTGATGAACTCTCTTTTGTTTCTAAACATGCTTTTACTAAATAGCGTTGCTACGTTATACTATTTTAATGCTAATGTAGGAAATTAAAGACTGTAATGACTGAAGTCTAGACAGACTAGTACAAATAAATTTGTACTAACTAGGTACCGCCGCGCGCCGAAAGTTTGGTAGTAAGTTGTCATAAAATACAACTTGGCGTTCATTAAAGTAATTTGCACAGAATGTTTTTGTATGAAGCTGTATGAGGGTAATTATGTTAAATGCCAGGCAGTGCAAAAGTTTGAGGCAATGTTTGACTTTTATATACAGCTACAAACTTCCTACATGTGACTTGCAGAAATTCTAATAAGTGGGGAAGTGTGTTTCTTGGTTTGGCTTTCTTAGTGAAGAACCGACATGATTAATTTGTTGCACACAGACAGATTTTTTTATTTGATTAATATTTTATATGTATTTATGATTATTTCAGTTTATGGAGCGTGATATAAGCAATTTAAACCCTAAAAATACTAACTGCTAGTCTTAAACCAAACAATAGTTTATGCTATACCCAGTTTTTACCTTTTTATACATAGTTTTTTCATTTTCAAATTTTTATTTGATAGAAGATAAGACAAACGAATACATGTTATTATATTATATCTTACATAGAAAGAGTATTAAAATAGGTACGTACAAATAGTTTTTGTAACAAAACTACGTCCACGTGCGTTAAATGCAAATAAATGAAGTGACTGAAATAACAGTTCATATGGCTACTTATAAGTAGGTATATATTTGATAGGCTATATCTTTTTACGCGGTTAACTTATATATAATTTAAAAAGGCTTTATGCATTAGGTCATTGTTATAGTGCACTTTTAATATTAGCATTTAATAGTTTCACGTACATATATAATGCATTTACTCGTATATATGGCCAGTTCAACTGATAATAAAGCGATTACAGAGGTTCAATCTCTGAAGCTGGATAAACTAAAAAACTCGTAACAGTTTTCTCCAAAACAAACCAACCCTAAAATTGACCTAGTGGTCAACTAGGGATTTAAATCTAAAATACAAGTTAGGAGTTTACATGGCCGACATTAACCCGAACGTTGGATTAATAATAGGATGTGTTTATTAGCTTCGTCTAGTACCTCCGACCCCTGTCATGGCGCATTTGCCGGCTACGTAACAAGGGTGCAGCTACCGCTGTGTCGCATCATTATCGTGTGTGGACAAGCTTATTACAGAAGGCGAGGCGCAAGTAATACTATTGTAGAGGTGAGAAAATGAATCAAAAGGTAAGTTAATTTAGTATTTTGGTACCTAGAAGATAAGGGCAAAAAGGCAAAACTATAACTTCCTGCAAAAATTAAAGTACTAGTATCTAAAGGAGAGCCACTGTAAATTCGGTTACGAATATATTAACAAAATTAACCTTTTAAGTGGCCCACCAGCCACTAGAATTTTTTTGTCAATGGTGGCTGGCAATTTATTTATTTTTGATTATGTCTGGCATTCCAGAAAATAAAAGATTATAAGAAATATAACTGAGTAACCGAACGAATGAACTGCTACATAGCCGTTTACATACTACATACATCCATAGATTTACATGTGTGTGATATTCGTAGATTCACTGTGGCCAGGTCAAAAATATTTCAATGATTTTCTCAAATATGCAGATATTTAATGGCATTTCAGCAAATGTAAAAAATGAACTAAAATTACTCGTGACTGCTTCTATCGAAGCTTGTTATGTCAACATATGGTGCACATAAAAAGGGAGATTTTAAATTGTGTCTGTCACTGCCACCGCTACTGAGCCGTGTATTGTGAGTTCGATCCACACACGGGACAAAAAAATGTGTCTCAACAAACAGTCGTTCTGGGTGTGGGCGTTTTTGTATCCTCTGTTTGAATGTTTAAAAAGTCCCCACGGTATCGTGGGGACTTTTACTAGTTCATATATATGAACTAGTTCTAGGAAGAAAAAGTTTATATAAAAGAAAGAAAAAATTAAAATGGTTAATGTTTTGCGAGTCGAAAGTTAGTAAGTTATTTGAAAACATTGATACTTCTTTTTAAAGATATAAATGGCGATTGGGTTCGTATTTAGTTCACGTCAGTGGTGCAACAAACGGCAATTAAACTCACGATTTCTGTTATTTTCGAATCCATTTACTGGATTATTCCATCCATTGTATACTAAAGCAATATTTTACAACCTATAGATGTATGTATGAAACTTTGATGAGTTTGCATCACATCATATATTTAGACTATATACTTGAAGGCGAAGACATATTTGAAGTATTGCGACCGGACATAGTCAGCTACATTTTAGGTCTTGCGTAATAGAGGGCAAACGTATTGCCATCTTCCAAACATATTGTAATACAGAGGAGTTACTACTGAAAATTCTCTCAACTGTATAATTCCTTGCCTGACCCGGGAATCAAACCTGAAATCTTACGATAGCCTGCAAACAAACCCAGGGTTATACTATGGGATCAACAAATTTGAAACTGTATTAAAATTAAATAACGTTTGATTAATTATTTGTGACATTATAGCTTTAGAGAGGTTTAATTTGTAGCCAACTAATTGCTCGTCCGCTCGCTTGTGGCTAATTGGTCGCAGTGTAGGTTGCCCGGTCACTGCCACACTAACAAAGTGGAACCCCTCGATGTCATGAGGACAAATTTCCGAGGAATTGAATTCGATCATTAAATGGAAGGTAAAGCATTAAGTGTAATAATAAAAGAGCAGCGATAGCTCAGTGGGGAGACCAACAGACTGCAATGCAGAGGGTCTCGGGTTCGAACCCACGTCGCGCACCTCTGACTTTCGGATGTTATATGACCTTTCGAAATTATGTGCGTATTGATTGACAATTATCGCCTGCTCCGTGCCTCGGAGAGCACGTTAAGCCGTCGGTCCTGGCTGCCATGAACATCTATGGCAGTCGTTATTGGGAGAGTGTCGACACAAAAGATCCCACTGGGTCGAAGTGTCGCTAGTCTGCACTGACTGGCCCCCACATAAGATAAGATAAGTGTAATAATAATAGAGAAAGCATACATAAAACAAAATGTTTGACGGATGAAATAAATACAATGGATTGCTTCGGAGGCGCAACGGTAGTGAATGGTTCTGCCGTACATCAGGTATCAAGTTCGATTCCTTGATCGAGCAAGGTATTATTAGGTTTTGCTGTCAATATATTCTTGGCAGCAACTCAGAGTCTAGGACGATTCTCTGTAGATAGTTATAAGCTCACTCCATCTATTGCGTGGTACCCAAAATCATAACCGCCGAAATCTTGGTGTACATATCGCTGTCTAATCCTTCGGGGACATAAGCGTGTGAGTATAATTATGTAAATGATAAATACATAGATGGCTATAACATTTTTACAACTAAATAACACTTTAAAGAATTTGGGAATCTTATTCGCTGAAGAAATACATCACAAAATTTTGTGGATGTTATTTTCGGATGGGTGAAGGTATTTCGCCAGTAGGCTCATACAAGTTTGTTCGAAAGCATAGGTTTAAGCACGACGCCCCATACTAACTCATTTGTTAAAGCGAATATCAAATCATCGGTCTTTACCTGAATCTAGACCACGCTACGTGTAATGGTGACAATAATTTGACTTAGACGCTTGTCACTTCATTTTGCGTATTTACATACATAATAAAACTAATTGCAAATTATGTCTTATAACCAAGTTATCACACGGCCGGCCTGACTGTAATCATGTTTAGGCTTCAGACTCTTGCAATGCTAGTATTAAAACTAAAAACATTGCTGCTCTGCCAATGCAATATACACAACATGCTTTTAATTGCTCCGAGAAACCGATTACTGAACCGAACCTCTACGTCTGGAAACGAAAAAGGTAGATCAATACAAAACAAAAATTAACAGACGGCCAAACGCATGTCATCTGTTGTAATTGGCTGACTAAATGAATAGCAGCCAAGCTTAACGCTTACAACACATCACAGTTTAACCATTCAAAAACAATGTGTCAATAATAATAATATTCTATCATATAACACACAACACCATCTAGCCCAAACTAAGCAGAGCTTGTAGTATGGGTACTAGACAATGGATAAACATACATATATGTTTTTTTTGTAAATTCTTATCTATTATACATAGAAATACCCAGAGCAAGACAAACATCCATGTTCATGCACACAGATGTTTGACTTGTGCGGGAATCGAACCCGCGACCTCAAGCGTCGCAGTCGGTTACACTAACCACTACCCCATCGAGGCCGACAATACTATACTATATAAAATATAAGCTACAGTCTTCTGGGATGGACGTATTTTCCCTAATTGAGTTGTTTTAAATTTCAACAGCGTTAGATACCCAGATGTACCTTATCCCCCTTAAAATAAGTTAGACAGCGCGTCGTTTTGAGAACAAACAATTTAAATAGTTAAAGAAGTTACTTATTTTTTAGTGATATATTTTTCGCTTTACGTTGAATTATAATTCAAATACCTAAGTGAGACAGTTTTAATGTACCTTTTCATATTACAAAGTGTATTTGCGTGTTCGAACATTTATACCGTCTAGCCGAACAGAAAGTCTCTATAGTACTTTTCAATTTATTTGTGACAGCACTCTCGTGGAACATAAAGAATGAAATTATTTGGGGGGCGGTAATTGGGAGAGGGGGTGTTGACGGAAATTATTCAAGCTCGAAGCGACGGCGATCGTACACCATCTGTTGCCGTTAGAAATTTGAACTGGGGCATTTATTAAACAGCTCGCCCATTGTTCCTTTGATTTCGCGTCAAATTGAAAGACTTGCGTCGATTTGTACGCACGCCTCTCAGTCGGCACCCACTTGGCCCTGAAACTTGGAACCGGTTTAACGGAAATTAAACTGTTCCGTACGATATACCTTTGTAAAGTGTCACCCATAAACTTGTGTATATACAGGTTAAGCTTATTCGGAAGATAAACGTTCTAGAATTTATATAGAACTAGAAGACTCTTAATCGCTTGCTGTCTTCAAAGAAATTTAGAAGCAGTATTAGAACTAAAACCTTTTAAGAATTGCGCGCTTTAAGCTAGGCAATAAAATACTGATTTAGAACCAATTGTGGCAATAATCACGGTAGACAGAAATATCTATACAATATTAATCTACCAATTTAATCTAAATCCATTTTTACCCATGTTCTAAGCCTATAAGTACACTGTTCTGCCACGATCTGCCTAAAACAAATATTTTCCGGAAAAAAGTTTGGCTCAGGTCTTTTGATATAGTTTATATTTCGTTGAATTCCGTCACTTATAATTTAATTTTATCATTTGGCATAGAATTGACACGAAGTATTTCCGTTTTAGCGTGAATATTTATATTTATAAATTATTTTTGCTGTCATTAGTCTAAAATTAGTAAAATCCTGCAATATGTAATATTAATGAGGATATTTGAATCAGTACTCTTTCAATCGTTTGGTAAAGCCACAAATCTGTAGGAAGATGGCAATAGGCCTTAACCATTTAATTTTCGTAACGCTGGGCAATCATCTATGTAACACTACCAACATTACTCCTAATCTATCTGCCTTACAAATTTAATATCCCTTCTTACTGAATAATTCGAGTATCCATCAAAAAAGTGACGCGTATTACAATGTTCCAGCTGTTTCTTGTTCCCACTAAAGTATTCCGGAGTTGCGTTATTGTAACGCTTTTTCCTGGACCGTAATAAAACGTTTCACATGTCGGGTACACTCCCGGTGACCGCGTGCGGCGGGCGTGAGGCTAAATTGATGGGTCACTCCATCGCCAATGTAATGGTCCTTCAAAACGAACGACCTCTGGCCAGTAAGTGAAATTCACGTTTGATTAACTTTTACTCAAGAGCAGTGTTTTAGAGAAAGTGCCTGCTCGAGTTGGAACACTGTGAATTTGTGGTTACCTGGAGATTTGAGTGGAAGCGCTAAATAAGTTACATTTGCTTTTGTCTGATTTTGTTGCCCTCGTCCGTTTTAGTATGTATTTTGACAATAAATACTATTTTCTTTTAAATTTTGAGTGAGCTGTTGTAGTTATATCAAGTATATAATAGCAGTAGATCATTTATACATTACTTGCTATTATATTGCATAATTTGCAAAGTATTTGATAATCATTCTCTAAGGCCTAAAATTGTTCTAGAAACAAATCGTTTTTAATTTGTGATTCGCTGTTTGTTTAAAATTCTAATTTCAAAAAGTCATTGACCTCGTTGAAATAAGTTTTAGGTTATTTTTATAAAATATTTAAATGTTGTTAGTACGTATTACTCGAAAAGACACCGTTTCGGCTCATAAACACTCAGTATGTTTGCCAGTAGCTCCTGAATAAAAATAAACAGACCTACATTAAAACATTTAAAGCGAATGGACTATGACGAATTAAATATAATACAGTGTACGGTACGTAAAACGTAGAGGGCTCACGTGGGTCGGCTCGTAAACAGGATGCTGAGCCTCGATGAGCTTTTGAAATTTATGCACAAACATTTATCGCTCGCTTTTCGGCAAAGGAAAACATCACAGCCAAAGCTGTATATCTAGGGAGCAATTTTCGGGGCGCGGATAAAATATTGCGATGATGCGATAAGAAACTGATGGTCCATTATACTGGCGCTGTAAGAAGATTAAAGAATTATGCACATATTTGTATTAACCAATATTTTAACCGGTTTTTGCGAAACAGCCACAAAAATATGCGATATTTTTGTGGTACACAACAGTTTTAACGAGTTTCGAATTTGATCGGTATCTGGTGCTTCGGATAGTGCTATAATATACAGGGTGATATTGACCAAGTGCTCCTGGATGGCTAAATCAAAAACCGAGAAGTAGATAAAATCGACACCAAGTATATTTTGAGTGTGAAACGACTTGGGCCGTAATTGATAAAAACTAAACCGATGACTGTCTTGGTGCTAATTGAGTTTTTATGGATCAAATCTTTAGGTAGACGATAATAGGCTCAATTGGTGAAATACATCATTATATTTTTGAAAAATAAGCATAGCCCGGCATTGAATGTGGAATTTATACTAATACTTAAGTTAATCGAATGTTTTTAAGTTGCATTCTTTATTTCAATACTCATCTAGGCTCAATGATTTTATCCATCACATATTTGTATCAAAGCATCACTTTACCGACACCGACTTTTGGTTATCAAAATCGGTCTTGAAATTTCTTTGAGCTTTACCTATTTCCATCCGTTATTTATTATTATTATATTCCATCTGAACTCTTAGAAAACATCCTGTATATAGGCAGTTTCCGGTTTATGGGTGCCAATATATGCCTCTGCACCTCTAAATCTATGCACGCATTCATATCAGATCGTGTGTGATAAAACTGCGTTGGGATCTCCAATTTCGCTAGCTCTCAACATGCACGTAATATCCGGAACGCGATAGGCCAAGGTAACAATAGTAATTTTAGTGGGCCAACGTTTGTGATGCCTTTTGAAATGCTCTCGTAATTTCATTGTGACACAGTAGGCAAGTGTTATATGGCACAAGGCGTTATGTCTGATACGCAGGCGAAATTAACCAAATTGTGAAATTTTGATAATATATAACAAATGTCAATGGAATACATGAAAAACAAAAAAAAAATAGAAAGAAAATTATAGATCAGTTAGAAATTAATCGTTTAGGTGTTGGTTTAATTTAAATATTAGAGTAGCTGTACCTGCTTTGAAACAATCTGTGAATCTGTATGAATTACCTTTTTGCCATAATTATAGGTAGATAAAATTCATATTGTAGTGATATATATTATTCTAGTTAAGGCGACATTCCAATATAGGGGAAAAAGCCTTATCAAATAAAACGACAGAGGTACAATGCGACTGTAAATATAGATTGGTTCGAAAAATAACGTTATGTACAATGTTAACACTACTCTATGAAACATTACTTTGTCAATACCTACGTCCAATTATTATTTTATGACACATCGAAAAAAGTAATACAAATTGAGTAAAACGTTTCAGTGGATCGTATTCATGGGAAATTAGGACTCGGTTGCAGTGAAATTCGTCCAATAAAAACAATTATTGCTTGTATAAACACGAACGATACGGGTAATAAACACAGATTATTAGTACCACGATAAGACAAAGGAGTTTGTATAATAAGTACTTTTATATCGGGTGGGTGACCGCATCTATACTTTATTATCCAATTACATTGGTATAGAAATATAAAAGCTATTGTCGCGAAATGATGAAGTTTACGAACTGTGAATTGCTTGCCAAAATATTACTATCTTTCCTTTTTTGAAGAAAGAAAGGATTTTTGTATTTTAGGCATATTTTTGTTTGTAGGTATGATAAGTATAGATATTTATGACATTTTGAATAAACATAATCAAAATAGAGTATTGAATAAGTAGAAACAGTAGTAGGAAGAAGAAGATTGATGCATCAAAGCGCGAGCTCCGTTGCTGACGATTGAAAAATCAACTTAATTGGCTGAAAATCTGATCCGTCATTATGCTTACAAAGATTATGCATGTCACTCTTAAATCAGTTCAAGACGGGAATCGAACTGTATATTGATAGTGACATGGAGCCTATAAAGAGTAGTATTAAGCTTAAAAAAATCGAATGTAGAAAAAAGAATAAATTACTATAGGTTTAGTTTTACAACAAATAAAAGACCGATGAGTTCCAGTGACCGAATCATATTATTGTAGATACAACAAAATATAACAAAAAGCCAAGTAGACCGGCGCTTTTTCTAGCTGAAACAAAAATAAATCTCAAGGCGCAAGAACCTCTATTGTGCTGGATACTGTATCGAGTATTAAATAGATTGATCGATGATAAACTAATTAAATTACTGAGTTACAATCTTCTTTCCTATAGGTTATTCCATATTCAACTTATAATCCAACTGAATTGTAAGCGTTACTATGAGTAATCTTGCAATTCAGTTGGATTATAAGTTGAAGCAGGCAATAATTAAAAATTATTGCCTGCTCCGTGCCTCGGAGAGCACGTTAAGCCGTCGGTCCCGGCTGCCATGAACATCTATAGCAGTCGTTATTGGGAGAGTGTCGACACAAAAGATCCCACTGGGTCGAAGTGTCGCCGGTCTGCACTGACTGGCCCCCACATAAGATACATACATACATGAGTAATCTTGACATTTTTACATTCTAAGTTTAACGTCTTGTATAGTATTTTTTTTTAAGTTGCACGTTTCATCAGTTTTGAAGGTATATGAATATCATTATGATATTCAGATACCTTTAAAATCCAAGACATTATGCCGTTTAAGAGAATAGTTCAATTCTCTAATTGTGTGTGATTAAAATATATAAACTTACGAATGTGCAACTTAAAAAAAATACTGCTCGAATGGCAGTCGATCAGATCGCCTCGCCTCTGCCGCCAAGCCCAATGTTGTTGGTTCGAATCCAACACAGGATAGTTATTTGTGCGGTCCACAAATAAATGTTCTTGGATGACTTTGTATGCGTTAATTGTAAGTTAATTGTTTGTAAAGTCGACACAAGGCTTGATCACAAATACAGTAGATGTCGATGTAGAACAAGAACACATTAACGTTTTTACCACACAGCATTATAATTGAGCTGTTCATTTGTTCGTTTATGCAAAAAAATAAACAGGCCCTACCTTTGTAAACTGTTCAGAAGACTGAACTGTAATATACTAAAATAATATAACACAGCTTATAAATACATGTCTAACTTGCTACTTATGTCTCGACCTTGATTTAAAAATTATAATCGAGTTCGTTAATATATTGACGTAAAAGTTTATTTAATTATAACTTTCCATCGAACTTCTTTCAAGTTTATTTATATTTTTGAAGCCTGAATATGTCAACATTAACGAACTTAACTATATGTGAAGAATTGGTATAGAGGTAATCCCTATAATTTATAACATATATACATAGACTAGGCAGAGGTAGGTTAAATCCTCATTTCGCCAAGGAAGGCTGCATGTAATACAGGGAGAGTATAGGGATACTGTTGTCTTCAAGCGCATGGTTACAGACTCCTCGCTACTGACAATTTCGTAACAGAAAATCCTAATAATATTCTCATCGACCCGGGCATCAAATCAAGTTCTAATCTCCTGCAGTCGCATTCACTACTGCGCGATAACAACCTAGTTTTACTGATTCCTTGATTAACTTAGAGATATTGAATATAAATATGGTCATATTTGTAACTTGCAATACTTGCTGATGCTCTAGAAAATCCTAATTTCTCCAGATAGGCGAATTTCTCATGTAATAATACGTATTTCATAAGTTAAATAAATGGCGATTACTATTCGCTAATCTTCCAAAAATGTATCTATCCTATTTGGGATAGGTACAGTAACAAGATATAATACGAAATACCAATTAAGCTTATCATCGTATTACCTCTATATTATAGAAGTTAAAGTAAGCTACCAAGTTCGTAAACTGGATGTCTAAGAGCATAAAGTTTATTTTAACATCACGCGACGCTAAAATTAAGTTCTACGTGCATCGTAGAGTCAGCTACCAGGAACGTAGCTGCCGCTACGAGACTTGTAGCAAGTGCTACGATACGAGTCGGACTTATGTATAAATCACGAATTTACTACTCGTGGTGTGTATTAATGTTTATTATTAGTAGTATTATTTTATTTTACTGCTTTGGGCTACCCTTCTATTAGCTATATAAAGTTTTAAATACGAATACAAAATATTTGAGAGTATTTTTCTTATCTTTGGACTGATTTTATAAGAATTTATAAAAAAGAATGTGTTATAATAACAATTCATTATATAAAATTCATTTTATTTTATATTAACAATTTTATGAACCTCCCTGCAGCCACATCCAGTAACAAGCTGCCGAAACACCGTGGAAAATATGTATAAAAATTAAATATTTTAAAAATATTGGGTTCATTAATATAAGTGGTACTTTATAAACAAACCATGATTAATTCTGTATAAGTAAATTATTTTTGTATACGTTAGCCAGTATTATTAAGTTCTTTTATTGAATAACATATTATATGGTAGAAAATGGTATAGACAGACAGAGAATAACAGAATTTATATACGACATGTATTCATCAGGGTATAATTTCATATTTAAAATTATGAGCATCTCTAAAATACACCGAAGGTAATGAAATTTTATAATTCCCCTAAGCTCGGAATCAACAAGAACAATGAGTTCACCCGTGCCCGCTCCTGTAACAGATTATAGAGAGATAGCGTCGCTGATAGGAACATGGACGTAATAAAAGCTGAACCTTAGCCTTTCTGCAGATATATTGGGTAAAGTCGGTAAGGCTTTCTGTTTGAAGTAATAAATTCATTATGAGATTTTATCCTAGCTTTCTCTGTCTGTCTTTATTGTGTAAAGAGTATTTTAAACTTGTCCGTTTAATAATGTTATTTCATGTCGATGAAATATATGTATATATTATAAATTTCTCTTTTTTTATTTTTAAACACTATTCCCGCTCTGGGTGAGTCTTCCACGTTGCAGGAATTATCATGTATCGTGGAAGACTTTACAAACATTCAAACAACGGATACAAAGAACACACAATAAAAGTAAGACATAATTTGTGGATGACACATATTTTTCTGTATGGTATTCAAACCAAAAACACTCGGCGTAACGGTAGTTACGAGGCGACCCCATTAAAATACTACGCTAGCCTTGCAATTGATGTTTTTTTAATTATATCAACTGTGTGCTGTATTTTTATTACTACATATACATATGTATGTATTCCTCGTATATGTATTCCTAGATACATACATACTTTTACTATGTGATGGTAGATGAGCTGGCCACAAATCGGACTGTAAGTATGTTTCCTTAAGACTAGGGAAGCATATAAAAAAATACAGCCAAGTTGCTATCGCGTAAGTGATAGAAACAGCTATTCTGTACTTAAATCGAAAATTGACTTGGCGACTGCAGTAGACAGTACGCTGACCTGAACTTGCTCGAGTCAGTATGGGGGTGAGTAATAAGTAAGGGAATATTGCAATAAATACAAGAGTGTGTACCAGTGCGAGGAAAGTGTTGTATATAATATGTGTAGGATGGCTAGAGAAGCCTGGTACATATTTGGGTACCCATACATTTTAGAAAACAAGTTTGAATTACGTTATTCCTCTTACTATAAATATACATTGATGTCATTATACGTGTTTGAGCTTGATTAGATTTTAAATAATTCTTACTACTGATGCAAGAAAGCTATGAGGTTGTTGGTTATACTTGAATCCATTTATCCTTTTTTTAAAGATGCCGCCCGAACTGAGACCCGTTGTCGTGTAGACAATACAAACACACCGATAACCATGTAACTTTTATCAGATAAATATAATCTTTCTTTGATATTGATTAACGGATTCAAAAGACACCCAGATTTAGAACAATACCTTCTGACTCACACAAATAATTGTCCCGTATGAGATCCAAACCAATAACACTCAACGCAGAGGTAGCGGCGGCGTGCAGTCAACTTATATAATAACACAATAAAAGTATATAAATAAATTAATCATGCTATTACATCGTGGATGTAATTTAGAAATATTCCCAACGTACCGTACAACTAAACACAGATTTCCATAATAATCGATAATTAGATAGCTCATCGTATGTAAATTTAAATTTTGTAAACATACTGATATTGTATCATTCCCCAGATAACATAATACCTTTTCACAATCATTCGCTGTACAAAATAGTTTAGCCGAGATAGATATAACAAATTGTGGCAGTCAATATTTGGTGATTAACTTATAAACCAAATATTGATTTTCATCATTTAGGTACCAAATTTGGAAATGAGCAACGTAAATTTGCAATCAGGTCTGTAATTTATTAAAATATTATACCGTTAATATATTCTGTTGAAACAGACTTTCATAGGTATTTTAAGAAGTTATTTTATTGAAATATTCTATAGCTTTCAAATATTTAAATCCAAAACGAGGTCAGTTTATTTTGATAATACAATTTAATTAACTGGCGGACAACATTGACGTACCTACGCACTTCGCTATTTAAGAATATAATATGTAAGGCGCTATTGTATTTTTTCTTAATTTGGTCACGTTTTCTTTAATGCCATTCTTTTGTAATTTTTGATTTATGATATTGTTGCTGTCCTGTGTTTTTCTATTCTTTTTAAATGTATCATCTCCAAGGTCAGCGCTGCTGTCCGAAATACAGATATTAATTTATCTAGTTCAGACATAGATGCACATAAAGATATTTGAGATTATGGACAAATTAAAAATGTATATTTGTTTTATAATGTATTCATGATTTTAATAAAATAAATTATTATTATTATAACACATGTATTTGAAAATGAAACAAACTTCAACTGAAACTTCAAAGTTTCTAAATTATGTAATAATAGTGTTTTATAAAAAATAAACAACGTGATAAAATCCGTATAAAGTTTGTTTAATTTCAATGTATATATAACATTCGCGTAAACAAAAGACAATATTATGTAACATAATATTGTCTTTTGTATTGTTTTATATTACCAAGGTGGCAAACAAGCATACAAACCTAAAGATTACCGATTATCCAATTCAAAATATTTATTACATTTCATATCTACAGTTTGGATGTTTCAGTTTAATACAGTTCAATAGATCAAACCCTGTCTGATTACTGTAGTAATCGGTGTGTGCACTTTCAGCTTCAGTGGTATAACCCGTGCATTGCCAAAACTTTTGATACCAAAAAGAATTACTGATCGTTCAGAGCAAAAAGTAATGATAACACCTTTTGCTGACAGTCAACTGTCTTCCTAAGAAGCCATGAAAACGGAGACATTAAAATATTTAAGTAATGGCTAGCTGACCAGGTCGACGCAGTTCATTTATAAGCTACTGTTGATGAAAAGGTTGTATTTAATACACGAGAAATGCACAATAGCCAGCTAGTTTAAAAGCGACTAATGACTCTTAAACAGAGTACACTCTGTTACCGGATATATTCTGTGTTGCGAGATATGATATAAACATAACATATAACGGGAATGAACGCGATCATTCATATTTAAAGCTTTATGTGTCGACCAGATTGCACCAGCTTACTGAAACAGCTTGTAACCATGATCAGCACGCATGATCGCGATAAGTCCCGTGCGATTTATATATGAGACTATAGGTATTAAAATCAAAATATACCTACGTCATCTAAGCATGCGTACAAGTACGTAGGAACAGAGCACAGTACATTGAATATCTTGGGACCGAGTCGCCAGCACCGCAGTTAGATTTATTATCGACACGCATGACTGACTTCCGTTGCTATTCCTCACAGGGGTCTATTTTACAACATGACCGAACATAATATTCGCTGTACCTAAGTACGAGTTATGCCTTTACGAACGTGCTGTGTGCGAATTTATTTTATTATGCCACAGAAGAAATTCTGTAATGTAACGAAAATTGCGATATATTAGGTAGGTACCAGCATTTATATGGCATTTGGCATACGATGTATTTAAATTAACACATCAATATCTATGTATATCTTTCTGATTGTGTTGAAAGATATATAAGCACGTGGTGAGTAGATCCTGCTTTCGCTACTACATTGATCGTTATTTATTGCTCTTGTAAACGATGCAGGTAAAATGCGTAAGGAGAGGCTCTTGTGCGAATTGCTGCAGCATCGTGTAAAAACCAATGCGCGCGCATGTAACCCGACACATTAAGTTTCGGTTCGCTTATGCGTTATGTGGCGCGTAAGTATAGATAACATGCATCTCACAGTGCAATTGACGCTATCATCAACATGAAGTCAATGTTGTTACTTAATAAATTGTACGCAGCAATCACAAAGCGTTAAACGTATCATATGATGCACGAACGAACCAAGCATGCCCGCCTTAATTCAGTATACATGCGCGTTTAGTCCGCATCAGCTATTTGTGTCGAGTGCCAGGAACTAAAATCAAAATAACGTGAAGGCTTTCGATGCAAGCAGCAACAACGCATTGTTCAGCACTCATAGCATACGAAGCTGACTAAATATGTATGAGCCACTATCTGCGGTAAAAATAGAAAAGGTAAGATTTCTGTAATTCTCAGTTCCTTTTGGTATCTCCATTGTATAAATCACGACGTTTCAATGCTGCTTTCAGACGTGACTAAAAAGAAAATTTAGCTCAACTTTGCTTCATTGTATTAGATGGGAGAGATGGTTTGTAATACTATGGCTTATTGATGGTTAACCTCAGAATTTATTAGAATAAGCAATTTACGTTTGATGATTATATAAAAGATTGAAATAACTACATATATTAGCACGACCTATGGTAATTATGTGAATGGTAATTAATATATTTTTTGTTTCTGATTGACAGGATGTGAAATGTTTATATTTTAAAGACGTCTCATTCTCTACGAAAAACAAAAGACTTGCGAACCTCGAACACAAATACCACCCAGACTCGAAGAAACTATTTTTTTATTCCGGATGGGGATCAAACCAACAACATCTAGCGCAGTAGCAGTTGAGAGGTTACAGTGGCAGTGCCATCAACCATCCTTCTAATCACAGTAAACTACATCTAGTGAATTGGATATATATTATTGTCTCGTTCGTACTCAACACATTCAAATACGGCCAACACAAATTGACGGCTTCGATGGCGTAGTGGTTAGTATAAACGACTGCCACGCCTGAGGTCGCGGGTTCGATTCCCGCTCAAGTCAAACATTTGTGTGCATGAACATGGATGTTTATCTTGGTCTGGGTGTTTCTATGTATAATATAAAAAAAAAGTATGTATGTTTATCCATTGTCTAGTACCCATAGTACAAGCTCTGCTTAATTTGGGCTAAATGGTGTTGTGTGTATGTGATAGAATATTATTATTATTATTATTAAATACGCGCGCGCGTGCAGGAATAAATTTACCAGGCTTTATTTTATTTTATGATACGGTATGAAATATACTAGTTTCTACTATTCAAAGAGAAACGTTAACAAAAAAGTACACGATACAGAGAGTCCAATCAGTGTACAGCGTGTATGTACATGTATAGTCCTATTTAAAAAATCACAATTTACGAACCGTGTACGGGTCAGACCTAAAATTGTCCTAAATTTTACACCTCTGATTATGCCTTTGGGCATTCCCTTTGTTATAAATTACATTCGGACGCGTATTATTACACCACCTATTATTAAATTATTCATTTACATATTCGCTGCAAGATTTTGCCACCTCGAGCGTACGATTACACGAAGTATTCTGGTATAAACAATTTCACATGAAATAATTTCCCAGTGAACCTTGCTTTAATTGTTCGACTTATAATCGAATGAAACGACAATTAATCAATACACACACAATGATTATTTATCCTTAATTGTTTTATTATAACCTTAACTTCTCTGGTTAAATGTATGGCAACACTATTGTTGTTATTTTAAAATGTAGCTATTTTTATTACACTATTTGGACACAACGCGTGCCGCTTAAACTTAGTATTTTGCTCAATCAGGTATAACCTGGCTGACAAAGTTATATGTTATATCTTACAAAAGCTTATACCTTGGTAAGGGTACTTCGGTAAGCCCCGCAGCCCTGCTGAGTCCCTGTTAAACTCCACTAACTAGATCGCTGGCCTATTAGGGAAAGTGACACCAACCCAACACGGACGAGCGAAACAGACATTATTTAATGGGATGTAGAGAAGGTCTGTTCTTCCTTGGGCGGGGTTAATGGCCGTTTATATATGCCACGGCCAAGGGCAACGGCGACTGCAAAAATTATGTTATTACCCAACAATGGGGGTAACTAAGGTGAAAATACATGAAAAAAGAATATAACATGACTTCGTAAGAATGTACTGACGGTGGAGTGGCTTAAGCAGTCACTTCGCTATTTCCACTGTGCCAAGTGTTGTGGGTGACATATGTATACTAATATTATAAAGAGGACAGATTTGATTTTGTTGTTTATTTGTGTGTAAGGATTCAACTCAAAAACTACCCAACCGATGCTAAAAATTATTTCATCATTAGAAAGCTAATAAAGTTTTCAAGTCACCAAGAAGTTTTATTTTAAAAAGGGTACCGTTACTAACATAACCAAACCTAAACTAACCTACTTTTAAGAAAGCAAAGCCGCGGGCAAAAGCTAGTAATAAATAAATATGAAAATCTAGCTACAATCTTCAATTTTGATTATATTCTTTTAAAGCGTGTTTTCTTTTTAGGATTTCAATTACCTCCATATGAATTAAATATGTTCGGTTTAGCTATGAACTGCCAACAATAATAAATAGCCTACTTTCGTATTTATTACATTACTAAGGAATGATCGAGACGACAAACTAATGGATTCCTGTAATAGCCTTTAGTCAATTATTAGATGTCATACTCAGTTGATTTGTTATAATTGGTGCTATTCATTTCTCCTAGATATCACTGGCGTAATAACGTAACCAAGAAAGAAACATGAGCTCTGGAATAACTATGCGTGTGGTCTTTATATGATATATTAGGTAAAAGCCTTTATAGCATAATGAATGAATACAAATATTTTATCTACCATTTATGCACTAGATCTAAACTTTTCATAGCGAGTCACTTCACAAACATTGTTGCAATGGACACAAAAAAATAGTTTAATATTCAGTAGTTAATTAATGCGATTCATAATAATAATATCTTTACAAACTTATGCGGAAAATTATAGGTACATTAGTGACTGAATATCCGATTCTTAAGGTAGGTTACATGTGCCGATCTTCAAAACCGTTTTGTTCGCTGCAGCAATCGTGGGCGCACAACGATCTACAACAAATTGGTAATGCAAATTCTTTTATGTTCGCCAAAAATCGACAAATATAGTAGCGCACTCCGCAGGAGGCGAACGCTTGAGGCATATATTAAGTATTCTCAACTGAAGTCTGTCTACGTAAATTTAGTTCGTAAAGGTGGATTTACGCTACTTGAACCGTACCGAGGCAAGTACGAGGTCAAGCCGTTCTGTTCGCGGCGTCAAAGGTTGACGTACAACCTACAACAAACACTGTCCTTGAATATTCTTTGCTGCAGTACGACCAGGCTTGCGATTAGCATGGGTAACTTAATTAAAGGTTATATAAATTCTCGCAATGGGTATACCATCGTGTAACAGAAATATGTGGTTATATTTTAGGACCATCATTTACATCTGGCAAATAACCTATGTGCCTTATCCCGGGATTAAAATAAATTATTTAATTTGATGACAAATTTTCTATTTATTATATAAACATCGATTCAAACGCATGACATCACTATCAAATTGCGCTCGTTAAATTTTGGCTTCACGGAGGTCATCGAGACAGCAGCTGTTAGGCCTCGGTTTCTATGTCAGCGTTTGCAGGGCGGCGGCGAGTGCGCGGCGCGAAATTTAATGTCAGCGACGAGAATATCTTTTTGATACAAACGTCGGTCGTTAAAGCAAAAACTAAAATGGACAGCTGCGCCGCTCCCCGCTGCTCGCCGCGCCGCTGCCTTCGAGGCGAGTTTCATATAAATCTATGCATAGAAACGCGCCGCTCACTGCGCCACCGCCGCCGCCGTCCTGCGCCCGATGACTTCGTGTCCGTAGCCTAAGTATTACTTAAGTATCGACCTGAACGTGCTTATATTGATAAGTCGATAGAAAAGAAATGTTATATCTTAAATGTGAATACAATGTATACGCATTTATGTCGCGGTTTCCATTGTACAGGGACTATGTTACATGACGCTTATATATTACCACACTTGTCTGTTACACGCTGCGTATATGTTAACAAACATTTTGTGAACGTAGTACGAGCATGACGGCAATCCCTCTATGTTCCCGAAAAACCCACAATGGCGCACCAAGTAACAGCTCAATACTCGACGCGTGCTCTAAGCGTGTTCGTTCGATGCTTTTAAGTCCTTCTTAAATTTAGTTCGTTACCTGTTCCACGTCCTTGTTCGGCTAGCATAGACTTACTTATATATTTGTAAATATTCAAGCTTGCAGGTCAAGTGTATTTAAACACAAGCGCAGTCGCTCCACAATAACGCTTATTATACTGGACAAATTGGAGGTTATATGTGCCGAATTATTGACACTTCGTCGCTCATACTATGGAGCAGACTTATTAGTTTTTGTTTTTTACTAGAACTGTTGATGAACATGCGCAAGCAAGTCTTAAGGTATAGAGTTTACGTCACTTTAATACATGGCCACTAGGAAACAGTGTGGCTGTGGTTAGTTCCTAATTTAAATTTATTCCGACGCTCTCATATTTTATTCCATATCTTAAAACAAGTTAGAACAAACTTAATGTTGAGACCAAAAGTATGTAATGTCTGAACTTATCTAGGTCAAGATACATCGTGGCCTAGTTCGTAGTTCCCAACTTTAACATCAACATTATATGGAGTAAGTAAACAAACAATGCAGACAATTACGTGTGTGAGGCACAACGCTGTTTTCATTGTTTCATAGCAATTTTATGTACCATCATCTTCATAATTGTGTAATTAATGGAACATTTCTGGATTGTGGTTCCAGAAATGTTTCATACACGGTCCAAAGAACTTGCATAATTAATAGCTGAATTATCTAAAATTGTAATGTGCTCGTATTTTGGCGATTCTTTATACAGCAAACAAACAAATATTTCTGCACAGATGGCGTTTTGTCTTTAAAAATACCAAGCATATTAAAAGAGAGTGCGGACATACAACTCAATATTTTGTTTATTTAATTTTGATGGACCGAAAAAACTGCATTAACAAAAGATAATAATTAATGATTTTTATTTCAATGTATAAAAAATAACTTGAATACTGTATGCGTTTGATGTTTTATTTACAATATATGAATATGATAATTTAAGTTTCACGATGCGTATGTATAAAAATACATCCTCACACAATATCATATTGAATAGCTTACTATTCAGTATGCACTTATGTGAGGAAGACAAAACACGGAGAGTATTATATTTTATTAAGAAAGTAGTGCTTGCATTGCGTTGACTCTTCACTCGACGTATGAAGACGGTTTAATTAAAGAGTCTGTGGACGACGAACTTTCTCACAAGCTCTTTGTTCACTACCATTTTAATATAAAACATGCTCACGTTTCATATGAGTAAAGTAAACGTAACTCTCGGAATAACTAGTGTTATCATTCATGCCACCACACTTGGATTATCTTAATACTTGAGTTAAAAACCTTCTGCTGCTGACGTTTCTATCATAAATATAATCCTCGTTGTAGTTTGAAAATGAATAATTTGGTGTTTTAAGGGACCTGTGTCTATTGTTGTATTGTATTCAGTGCTGAGTTGGCATAGATATAGGTTTTGCCGCACATGTATCCAGACTAATACTATAAATGCGAATGTGAGTTTGTTACGCGTTTACGTATTAACTACACCATCGATCATCATGGAATTTCGCATTCACGTTGTCAGGGTAAGAGAAAAGGACATAGGGTATCTTTCAACCAGAAAAAAGCGCTGTTCCTGAGGGATAGAAAATTGATATAACCTACATTTATGCGAGCGAAGCCACGGGCAAAATCTAGTAACTTATAAGCATAATTGTTTTTGAGTCTTTATTAGTCCGTGCAACGAGAGGTGCTGTGATGTTAGCACAATCAATTTTAACCGCGCGTAAACCTCCTTGCATGTCAGGTCAGTGATTTTTGTCCCTGCAAGGGCATGCTGTGTAGTCAGTCTAGTAAATATTGTTAGTTCGGTGGCAGCACAACAACCCCGCAGGTAAATATGGTATGGTATTAAGTTTATATCTATCTAACTGTCTGCTGTGCAAAAGACTTTGACTTCCCTAAGTGTTACTTTTAGTGAGTTTTTTGAAGCAGCACGAAACGATATGCGGCAAATATGGGTGCGTTATAACGTAATCAAATACATAATGGCCTACCCCTAAATAAGTATGGGACTGTATGTTCTACCATAAATGAAGGAAATTATTTCCTATCTATATGTACGTTTCATTTTAACCTTTTGTATATATACGAAAAGAAAAGGAAGATCCTATCTTCAAGCATGTTTACCTAAGTCAGTTGTTAGGTTCTCAAGTAAAATGGTAAAACAAAGAGGTAGAACGTGTCAAAAGCTTTTGAAAAAGACAAGGGGTCCTTCAAGGCACTAATGAAGGACGAACGTCCAATATCGCTTCATTCTCAACATATTGACATGTGTACTTTAATCTTCACTATGGTGTTCCAATTTGGGTTCTGATAGGGGTTCGAGAGTTTAATGTCAAGGTTACACACGAAGCAAACTTTGTAATTTCGTAGCGTATGATGAACTTTACGATTAGATGCAATAGTTTTGCAACTATGTCTGGCATTCCAGCAGTTGACAGGTTAAATGATAAGACATATTATACAAATTATGTAAATAAGTAAGGCAAGAGGATCCATAGACATACATACATTAAAAGCTATGTACTACTATACAAAGTCTGCCAAAAACCCCTATGGCCGATCCGAGAATCGAACCTGAGCACAGCTGTCTTATTCGTTACATTTGCGCCACCGTGCACCGTCGCGGTGTACAAAGGTTTTCTAACTTTTCCTCCTTCTTTAATGCAGGTAAATAATAATTTATTTACAAATGTCGAAACACATACTTCTCCTAAGCAATCTCTCTAAATGAAATTTATGTAAAACTTAAAGTAATACGTTTAGGATTATATGCAGACTTCAAAAATCATTTCCATAACTTTTCAACAATTCTCCGAATTTATTCAACTTGGTATATTTCCATATTATATTTCGATTTAACTAGGTCTAATATTTCCATAGGAAACACAGATCTAGGAAAATAATGTATATTTAAAGTTTACTGTATGGTGCTACAGAATAGCATTTCGCATTTGCCAGTCTGATATTTAATTTGATGCTCGGTATTAATGTCATCAGTACAATACAAATACAGATTTGCCAAATCAATTTGTTTACGATTTGTATATCGTGTCAACATTGACTATAAATTAGCATTTAATGCAATATACATTTGGGCAATTTATTTTTTATGAAGTACTATATTATGCTCGCGGTTTCGTTCGCGTAAATGTAGACTAGGTTAGGTTAATAACCGTACTTTCTTTTAGATGAAAGGTGCCGTATGTTTATGTTCCCCTGATAACGTGTATGTAAAATTTCATGATGATCGTTCGAGTAGTTAAGGCGTGTAAGCGTAATAAACAAACTAATTCATTGAAATTAAACTGCTATATACGGATTTTATCGCGTTGTTTATTTGAAACTTTATTACAAAATTTTGAAAATTGTTACACTGCTACTACTATTACACTTTACTAATTTTTAAGCTAATTAAATTATTATTAAACTATTTAGATTTAATTTATTTTTATTTTTACACTTTCCCCGACGTTTCGGTTGCTTTTCAGCAGCCATGGTCACGGGGAGACTAAGATGGCAGTTGTCTCAATGTTCCAGTGTAATTATTTCAAAGTACCCGAACATAATTTAATCATTGGTGTTTCTATTTACGCAGAATGAGCTCAAAGTATCATGAAGTCTAGCTGTGGTTTGCTTCTTCTTGGGTTTGACTATTTTTATTACTGGATCCCAAGCTGGTGGTACATTCCAACCATCTTCTCTATTAAAATTAGGATGTTTTTTGATTTCAATAGCCTCGCGAAGCATCCTTGGTAGGAATCGATGTTCTTTAGCGAGAATCTGAGGTTTGTCAAATCTCAGGTAGTGGTTGGCCCCTTGTTGCACATGTTCACACACAGCAGACTTCAACGAGCTTTGGTGTTTTACATCAGCTATGTGTTATTTTATGCGGGTGCCTATGTTTCTCTTGGTTTGACCAATGTATGAGAGTCCGCAGTCACAATCTATTTTATAGACCCCTGCATCTTGTAAAGGTAGTTGGCACTTGACGGATGGTAAAAATTGACTTATCTTCGTTGGCGGCTTGAAGTATGTGTTGATTGAAGCTCGCTTCAAGATGTAGCCAATCTTGTCAGTGACACCCCTTACATAAGGCAGTATAGCAGGCTGGCGCTCGACTGTGGCTGGCTTTTCTCGGGATCTGTGACAGCGGTGCGGCTGTTGGAGCTTGTTGTCTTGCAATACTTGCTTGACATGTTGAAGCTCGGCGTCCAGGTGTTTCTTGTCACAGATCCCATGGGCTCTCTGAAACAAAGACATTCCCACGGTAGCTAACTGTTTAGGATGGTGGTGAGATTCACCGTTTAAGTACCTATTTGTATGGGTCTTTTTCCTATATACAGTGTGGCTCAAAGTATGATCAGGATTCCTGATGACAAGTACATCTAAGAAAGCTAATAAATTATTTGCCTCTAATTCCATAGTAAATTGGATGTTGTTATTAATGGAATTAAGATGTTCTAGGAATACATTTGCACTATCTGTTGGTAATATTGTAAAAGTATCATCTACAAACCTCTTATAAATCCTGGGTGTGATGGGGGCAGTATGTAAAGCTCGAGCCTCGAAGTCCTCCATATATATGTCAGCAACGACAGGCGATACTGGGGAGCCCATAGCGACACCATCGACTTGTATGTAGAATTTATTGTCCCACAACAGATAGCCAGTTGTTAAGCAATGCTTAAGTAGTTCTGCATATTCCTCAGGCATATTGTACTGTATTAGCTTCCTTTTAGTTATTTCAATACAGTCATGTGCAGGTAAGCATGTAAATAATGACTGTACATCAAAACTAACCATTGTTTCATTGTTAGTGAGACGTAGGTGTTTAATTTCACTCACAAAATGGTATGAATCCTTTACATGTGCTCTCGAGTTGCCTCTGAGTGGTGAGAGTATCTTCGCTACGTGCTGAGCCAGTCTGTAAGTTGGTGTGTCGATCTGACTCACAATAGGACGTAGGGGAGCGTTTTACTTGTGTATTTTTGGTAACCCATACAGCTTTGGAGGTTTTACGCAAGCTGGTATTAATTGTTTAACGTCTAGATCTAGTTTTTCGGAGTATTTATGTATGATGTCTTTGGTTTTGTTCAATATTTTGTTTGTAGGGTCTGTTTTAACCGGTTTATATGTTGTTTCATCCGAAAGTAAATTTTCAATTTTATGTTTATAATCTGACGTATCCATTATAACCGTAGCGTTTCCTTTATCTGCACAGAGTACTGTAATATCTGGCCTAGCCCGCAAGTTCTTCAGTGCAGTTCAGTTTGTAATAAAGTGTCAAATAAACAACGCGATAAAATCCGTATATAGCAGTTTAATTTCAATGAATAATATTCGCGTAAATAGAAGACAATATTATGCAAACTAATTCACATTCGCATTAATAATACAAGCTCTGCTTAGTTTGGGCTAGATGGTGTTGTGTATATGTGGTAGAGTATTATATTATTATTATTATTATATTAGTTATGATTAGGTTCTTACTGAAGTAAACATTTTTAACAAAAATATCTTTAGAATAAATTAATATATTTAAAACCAAATTATGTACTTTCATCATAATACTGTTTTTTACTTTACCCACGTAGATACATATTTGCGTGATAAGCTACCTTGCAGTTCAATAAGTCAAATAAAATGTGGAGGTGAGCTTCTCAGTACATTGCAATTTATAGCACAGAATTCATTCAGTATCAAAAAGTTCGCATTGGATTCATAAATAGCCATTGGAATTTACATAGCTACTTGTGTATGTTTCTTGACAAGAATAAATGCGTATCTATCTACCTATATTATCGATCAGTTTCCATTTTTATTGTATTTATAGATATACATATAATATATTTGTAAATTAGTCGTTTTATGTAGGTAATAGTTATTTAGGAAAAAATAATTTTAATGGATCTTTAAAAGCTATAGAAGCCCAAACAATTATTTTGAGATTTTTTGCCTGTCTGTATGTTTGTAAGCAAATTACTCAGAAACTACTACTTGGAATCGAATGCGAATTTTACAGTTGTACTGCTGCAGATCTAGCATACATTCTGGTGCATGTTTCATCTTGATACGTCGCCTAGATGTCGAATACTAACATACAAAATATAGATAGGTATGTACATACCTCGTAATTCTATGCCTACGAAGTGCCGGGCAAAAACTAGTCAAGACTAAATACGTTAAAATGCCCTGGTGAATATATATTTTTTTATATTACGTTGAATACAGCAATTCAAACAGCTAAAACGGTGGAGTGAGAGACTGGCTGATAATCCAGAGTTTCGGAATAAATATTTGCATTGGAATTGAGAACAAACATGATCGCGTTGATCTGACAAGTATCGTCTCTCGCGTCTATTTAATATTGACATTCTATATTCGCACATATATTTTAAAGTTAATTCAATGTTAGCTTTACACGTGCATTCAAATGAAATTTACGATACCGATTTAATCAAATATGTTTTTACGTTGTGCTTTATGAATGGTTTTAATAAAATTAAAGAGTTTGTTATGAGTTTTCGTAAATATTATTTTTTATTTTGCATGTGTTTGCACGGGATACGATTATCGTATTTCTGATTTAAGATTTTATGTTATTAACTTGTTTATTTAAAAGGTATAAAACTTTTTGGTCGGTCGGATCAGTCATAAATTTATTATTATTTTTGTGAAAAGGCAAACAGTACGATATAAATCAGTAAATATTACTGTATACTTAGATATCAAACGCGTTTGAAAATCCTTTTCGTACGATCCTTGGTAAAACTTCATTAGAGATAGGTTTTGTTTAGTCGTATTTAAGCTGGCCGCAAACATACGGTTTCCTGATCAGATTTCAGAAACAGGGATTCAGATTCGTCATTCCGTCAGCTTTGCGCAGAAGTTGGGTTTTTTTCATCAGGAATTATAATACTAATTACAGTACGTACGGTAACACCACCGTGTCTAGCTAGCTCTGAGTGCCTAGTGCGAGTTTGTTTTATGTTTAGATGTTTTAAGACTTTATGACGTTCGGCGCTCCGATTGGCCCGGTCCAAGCTCTTGGCCAATCAGAGAGCCAAACGCGGTAAATGTTTCGATTGTCATTGTGATTGTGCATTCGGGTATCCGAATCTGAATCCCTGTTTCGGAAACCTGATCAGGAAACCGTATGTTTGCGGCCAGCTTTAGTGTGTGGAATTTTCTGACTTACTGTAAGCAGTGTCGTTGCAGGCGTAAAGTAAAATACGGTTGGTAGGCTTCAGATTTAACAGTTTATTGCACAGACACAAGAAATACAGCAAAGCACAGAAGAAAGTCACAGCCGGAAGGAGTAGAATATAATCTAGAAAGTACAGCATAGGAAATTAAATAGTGAGCTCTTTTCACGATAACAATTGTATTCGTGTGTGCGCGGCGCGTTTAGAATAAGTTTATGACTGCCAAGTCTTGCACCGGCGACGCGTGAGGCTCACAGTGGCATAATAACAAAATAATTTGTCTTTGGACTGTTTATTTTATTAAGGAAGAAACATCTAATAGCCACACTACATAATATAATCTACAGAACCACTTAAAACCAAGTAGTAATGTAACCCACAGCGATGTTCACAGGTTACTATTAGATTAACTTTATGCGCAATTCAATAAATATACAAAGAATTACAACAGTTAAAGAAATTAAAAATTATTTTGACATATTTTCCAGAGAATATGTGTCAATAATTAACAGTCCGTAAGTAAAACGACATAATATTCAAGAAAATATTCTTGAATATTTATCGTAAGCACCGTGCTTATATGAAGATGATAAAAACTATAAAATATATGTAAAATTAAAAATTCAAATTAATGACTTACGGTCAAATAGACCATTTAGCGACCTAGATATAGCTAGTAAATAAATACGTTGTTTTTTAATTACCTTATAAAATATTGAATCGAAAAATATTATAACTTTTTTGTGATTAGCAACGACTTGAACTCAGGCTAACAACTGAAATTAAAAAGAAGCCCGTTCGGTTTCTTTCCCTCGAAATACGTTCGTAAAATATTTGCGGAAAACTTGAAACTTTGAAAAGGGAAATCTCGCTGTACACAATAATGAATGTTTAGTCAAATAATATTCAAAGTCCTCTCCTTTAACTTTTTATTCATGAATGAAAATGGCTTTGTTTGCCTATTAACGGTGTTATTTGAATGTTAACGGCTCGTATAATAATGTTAACATTAACACGGATTATTTTAAGATGCGATTTCGTAAGTCCTTTGTTTGTGAGTGTGTTGGTGTTCTTACATACATATGTTCTTATATATGCTTTACTTATGAAATTTTATTAGTTTAAATAATTATCATATAGGATTATGTGATAGAATATCACCTAAAAGCTTTAGCAAGTTAGGAAAGTCACTATGTCGTTCGTAAGTGTTGCTTTGTGTCTTAAACGAATAATGATGATTTCTAAGTTTAACTTTGTATAGTAAATATATAATTTTAGATTAACTAACACAAAAATGTTGTTAAAATTAAATTTTTTTTTTTATTTCATGGCAACGCGGCAGGTTTTATCGTTATATATTGTTAAGTTCCTGTTGCACTCATTTCTCTCACGTGCGAGTAGACTTCGGAATCAAGAAGATGCTACGTTAATATGAGAGTGCTTTGAACTTGTCCTTCTTCAAAGCTTTAAGGCAGTGCTTACTATAAGGGTAGGTAATGACTTAGCTGTACAGTCTATGGGCAGCGGTTATCACTTACGGACTGGTGATATTCTTCTTTAATTTAAGAGCTCGTGTCGATGGAGCAATTGTCATAACTGCCACTATAGGCAATAAAAATAGATTTTAAATAACAGAAAGGAAATATTTATTTTGCATTCTTCGCAGTATAAAAGGTAAAATGGTATGAGTTTTCTTTCGAGAAGTTTATTTTAAAAATAAACGTTAACAGCAATATTTACTTTTATCCCGGTGTGCGTTTTTGTGAAATTCTTCGCCTCATGACATACCATGGTCAAAACCTAGTCTATTTATAACTAGTTTATAGCCGCTGTTTGTAGTTTTCTTCAAAGTTATGTATTAAACTTCTTTCGTATGTACTTTCTACAAATAGTATATAATCTTATTAAATATTCTCTCTTTCACTGTTTGATTTCACGTAACAGAATTGAGAGTAATAATTTGAGTGGCTTTCGACATCACAAAATACTTAATAAAAAGATGTTTCATGTCTGGAATAATATTGAAATAGGCTTCAATAGGAGAAACAGATTTAAATGGAATCAAAAGGTAAGTATATAAAAGTCACGAAGAAGGCATTAGTATTAAGCTATTTGACTCTGAACCCCGAATGACTGATTAAATATTTACATCTATAAAATGTATTTACATGTAATAAGAAGCACTGAGGGTAAACTACATATCTTTTTTAGAAAACCGTACCTCAAGATTTCTAGTGGGAAACCATTTAGGCTAAGCAGCTACGTCTTCTGACTATCCAACTAACCTTGATTAAAAGAGAAGATTTCAGAGTCTCTAATTCAATCTAATTAAACGATATTACGTGGTTTATGGTGTGTTAATTGAGTATTGTGGTATACGGCTATTACGACGTGGTTATTTGAAACCTTGATGTGGACATCACTATAGCACTTTCTAGCGTATAGGTATACACGTAAACATTTTCATTGCGAAATAAGCATGATTCAATAGAAATTTGGACACGTATGAAATATTTATTGGAGTATTTCATACGTTATATTATAATTTTATTTCGTTTTATTATAATTAATTATAGAAACTTTTAAGATTGAAATGTCGTTTTTAAGATTATCAAGTTATCCAGTTTCAAGCAATGCATTAGCACCCCATTGCAATGCATTACCCCTCTGGTATGTAAAAATGTAAAAACAGATTACTGTTTTTACATTTTTACATACCAGAGGGGTTTTCTTAATGTTATGGGTGTACAAATTTCATTAATAAAACCTAATAATAGTGCAAACATACAGTCATACAGTGTGCAAATATTCAATAAATATTTACTTGATAGCGTTATAAATAAACAAGGTGAAATTGCCAATTATTAAAAAAAAACAATTTCATACATGACAAACACTATTCCTATTTTTTAAGGTTGGTAGGTGAAAAAATAACTGTTTTTATAAAGTACCTCAACTAAACAGCAGGATTTGTTTTTAATTTGATAAAATTTGATTGCCGACGTCTATTTTTAAAGCAAATAAGGTATCTGGTGTTGCAAGCATCGATAGACACCGGTCACCGCTTACTATCAAGGATATGTCTTCATTGCCACCTTGGTTGACCTATTTGTTAGAAAATTAGTTCAGCCTCACATTTATGAAGATAAACATTGTAATTTTACCTCTGACATGGGAAATCTAAGGAATTAACAATCGCGAAATGGTTATTGCTTCCCTTATAGCTTTGACTTTATTCGGAAGACACCATAACGTGAAGATTACGCCCCCATAGTCTCTTCTCCCTTATAGTCATCATCATTAACAGTCGGTAAACGCCTCCCGTATCCAAACGGTATGGCTTATGATCCTTAATAGGTTTAACATAATGATAGGAAGTTAAAATTTCAGTAAAGTTACGGAATTGCATAGAAATTGTAAAAACATTTGTAATATTTTGTAGTTTATTGTATTAGTACCTATGTATATGTATGTATGCATACAATTATTGCTATCCTGGATCATCGCGTGATGTTATACAACTTTAAAAATACTTTTATTTTTGAAAGTTATATAACATCACGCGGCTACCAAATGCAAAAAGACAATGGTATGGCAAATAATTATATTGTTATTTGAGTTTGGTTTTATTTTTTAATTTTAAAGCAACTTACACGCTTTGAATAAACTGTAAGAATTAGCATTTACGGGCGAAAAGAGACACATAAGATTAAAATAATTTACGACTTAAAATAATTAATTATCATAAGATTTGCCCTACTATGTGATCGCAACGTAACGCAACGCTAGTGGTGAGGTAACTACTTGTACCAATGAGGCATCTCTATCTATTCAACAGTTATCAATTGGGTATTTCACGCCTGAGCATATTCGGCTTATTAAAAGTTGGTTAAGCAACATAATTGTATGGTTCCTTTTCGTTAAACTGCTAGCATTTTGACGCATTAAGACTCATAATTCAAAATTTAGTTTAAATCACAAAAGTGATCTTTATCTGCCTAGATGTCAATATTAATGTATTTTAAATGTAAAGTTTAAACTCTCCTTGACGGTATTCTGTGTTTTATATTACTGGCTTTAATACGCATGGCCATAAACAAGTGAGAATCGGCGATGAATTGCTGTAAATCTTAGAGTTTGAAAAAATGGCTCAAGTAATATGCAAGGTTCCTCAAGGTCGCGTGATACCACATGACCTTGAGGTCGGAGGTCAAATGTCATAGTAATTTCGGGGTATATCGACTATGCTGAGTCGAATAGCGTCGACCGCGAGTCTCTAGCTCTTACGGTTGTTGAGTTGAAAGTTGTATAACTGGCAGACGGACGGACGGACAAAGCTGTTGTATAAGAGCTTTTTGGAACTCTAAAAAGGTATTGTTTTATTACTTCTATATATCTTGTTTAGGTTGTTTTCCAAATTTTAAAATTAATAAATATATATATGAATTTTAAAAAATACAACCTATTGGCTTCAGGAGATTTCGCACTCATTTTTGCACTTTCACTGACTGCACGGATGGCGTAGTGGTTTAAGTGGTCGCCTCACTGCTGCCACTGCGCCGAGTGTTGTTCGAATCCCATACGCGACAAATTGTGTGATACACAGATGATTGTTCAGAACCTGGGTGTTTTTTGTGTCCATTGTTTGAATGTTGGTAAAGTCACCTCCGCACTAGGTATAATTCCTGTGTCGTACAGGAATTAAAACTATTGCGGAGTTGTCTTTATCACTCATAAAGATAGATGATTTGATAAGAATGTGTGTCCAATACTGGCTGCCTGCAGAATTCTAGAAAAAATGGGTTGCAGTAAAAATAAAACGGGCCACAAAACTAGAGATTATTGCTTCGTTTATTTTTAGTACTAGCTTTGTAAGCTCCAATAAAAAGTCCGTCATTCTGTTAACATTTACGACTCCCAGAATACGATAAGCAACTCATATATTTTATGTATTTCCGACAATCGTACAACATTCATTTCTCTTTGATTACTTTATAGTAATGGCATAACATACTGTGACCGAGGACATCAAACAGTAAGGTTAAAGTTATCGTCGGTAATATTCCAGATGAGTCGTAGAATTATCGGTACTGACACATGAGATCCTGTGACTCTTTATATTGAGAACTAGCTGTCCCGGCAGACGTTGTCCTGTACTAAAGAAGGAAAAAAGAAAACGAATCTAAACCATTCTCGAATGCACTTGAACACACACAAAAAATTTCATCAATATCGGTCTAGCCGTTTAGGAGATGTTTAATTACAAACACACGCACAGAAGATTTATATTTATAAAGGTTAACGTAGACGAAAATTTCAAGGAATGCTCTTTATTTTTAAACTAGCTATGCCCACAGCTTCGTTCGTGCAAAGTTGCTTTTTCCTGGATAAAATGTACAATTTACAATGTTTTTGCGAAATTTTATGATGATCGATCGAATGCAAGGCGGGATGGTGTAACAAAAAAAAAACAAACTCACATACATATCTGGATAAATAACATCAAACACTCTTGGCGTAGTGAAAGCTGCGACGATACTCTAGCGTATCTTATTAAACTATAAACCAACTTCGATAATTATAATTGTTGACTAAACTTTGTATAATTCAGTTATCTGCAGTTATAATAGTACTAGTAGTACAACCTGAGTTACAAACTCCTCATGAAAATGGTTAACTAGCAGATAATTAGGAAGAAAATAATGTACCTACTAATATTACTCAACGTTGTGTTCCAACAGCGTTGGTCTGTTGATCAAAGGTAATCATTGATCATGGGCTTGTGAGCTCTTTAGTTGAGAGGTAGCTAAGTAATAGTTACTAATATTGTTATAAGTAAACCTGTACAAATATATTCATTCGATAGTTTATTCCCGAGAATGGGTTTAATGAACAATGAAATAATTTA
The DNA here is from genome assembly GCA_930367265.1 of Catocala fraxini. Lineage (NCBI taxonomy): Eukaryota > Metazoa > Arthropoda > Insecta > Lepidoptera > Erebidae > Catocala > Catocala fraxini. The sequence goes on from OV884038.1 coordinate 8,216,902, forward strand.
CGTCGTCCTCACAATACTAAACATGGTTTACTGCTTACATAATATACATAACTATGTGAGTGATTCACAAATAGTTCATATGATTATGAGTATAATTTTGACTGAGATTTGTATATTTCTAAAACCCTATCGGTGTATTTTCCAGTACGAGTCGCCCTATTATCCTAACTAATATTATAAATGCGAATTTGAATTTTTGTTTGTTATGCTTTCACGCCTTAACTACTCAAAAGATTACCATGAAATTTAAAAATATATAATTCACATACCCGTTGTCAGGGGACCAGCAAAGGATATGTCCTATGTTGACATTTTTGTGGACGAAAGGAGTATATACGGGATACCTTTCGTCCAAAAAAATGTACTGTTACTGACCTAACCAACGTTACAGAGGAAAGATTTGATTTTATGTAATTATATAAAAAATGTATTTACTTAAATGTAAATTGTCGTAAGCCGGATCTGTGTAACAGTATCTAATTATTATAGTATACCAAGTCATGTAAACAGATGCTACCAGTATATACGTAGTGTTTACTTAGAAGTCACATACAGACATTGTTGTGGACACAGATTGCTTATACATTCCAGTTGTGTGCGCCATGGGTCGGTTGTAAGCTGTTTGCATTGGTCATTTGTCCACGCGGCTTATCGGGTATTATTTGCTTTTGCTTACCCGATTCAATTTCCTAGCTCGACCCGAATTCGATGTCTACGTATACCGTATGGTAGCAAGCACTCGGTCAGGACGGAATACGGTTTGTGTATTGCTCGTCGTAATCGCATGTAAAAATGTAGACCTTAACGAAATATAGGAGGATTCTATCTCTGCTTATTATGTTTGTGTTAGACTTAGAGCTGGTTTATTTTTGGTATGAAAACGAAATTATAAAAAAGAATTTTATGCGTATGCTTGACCATAGAGAACTTAGATTAGATAGATTCTTGAGAGAAGACCGCGAAATGAAAAGAGTCATTAGATTAACAAAAATCTGGTCAAAATTGTGAAAGCTGATGATCCTTTTTATTAATATAACCCAGTTGACAAGTATGTGGCATATTTGGGAGAATCTAAGCGCTGTAACGATTTTGTCATGGTTTGCTATATAGATGAAATACTTACTATATAATAATACTTTATGTAAACTTTATAGCAGATTTTATTAAAGAAAGAAAGCATGAAAAGCTTCTAGCCACAACCGCATCCAATTGAATCTCACGGGAATACATATCTGGCTAAATATTCTCATGTTATTCAGGACATGATACTAGTTGTATTCAAGCTTACGCGTGATGGATTTTTATAGTAACTAATAATAATAATAATAATATTCTATCACAATTACACACAACACCATCTAGCCCAAACTAAGCAGAGCTTGTACTATGGGTACTAGATAATGAATAAACATACATATATACTTGTTTTTGTAAATACATACATATTATACATAGAAACTCCCAGACCAAGACAAACATCCATGTACACTAATACGAGTAGGATTTATATATACATACAAAAGTCACGAAGAATGTATGTATATGCAGTTCTCGAAATATACTGAGATAAACGAAACTACCAAATCAAATAATCTTCGAATACGACTTACGGATAGCAAGAAAATAATGTGTATACTTACTAGTGGATTGGCCTGCCTCGTCGTCGCCTCTCGCCGAACCTCTCCGCTATTGCAGACGCGTCTGTAAAGCCGGCGTCTACGCTAAGCCCATAGCTTGTGGCTTGGTTATGTCTAAATGCAATATGTATAGAACTCCCTCCCGTGCCTACTTGTGTTAACTGCCTCAGTGGCATAATAGTAGTAGGTACTGTAGTACTGCTATGCGTGAGGTCTCGGTTTTGAATTCCATTTCAAGCAAAGTGATATTGAGTTTTCCTGTCATGAAACACTACACAGTAGCATTACAGAGTCTAGAGCTGTGCCTTCTAATAGGCTCACAATGTATTGTGTGACACCTAAAACATAGAGTCAACTACATTTAAGGTGTAAAGTATGAGCTTAATAAATATTAAGCTCATATTCGTCAACTATATTTCGGTCTCTGCATACCCCTTCAAGATTTTGTATCAGATTATTCATTAATTTAGATACATATTCTTCTTAAAAAGACAACTCCCGCACTACGAAAAAATCCTGTGTCGCTGGGAAATTGAATACATAGATTCACGCCTGTTTCCCAGAGGGAAAGGCAGAGACTAAGGATTTTCATTTGCTACGATCCTGACACACTTCTTTGGCTTCATTCACTTTCATAACATTCCTCATGCACGCTCGCTGGTTTAAATTGAAACAACGGACAAAAAGAACACTAGGACTCGGAGCAACAAATTGTGGAATCCACAATTTTTGTCCGGTGTGGGGATCGCACTCGTAACATTCCGCACAGTGGCAGTGGCTGGGTGACCATTTAAACCACTACGCCATATGTGCAGTCATGTTGTTAAGACTGCGCTGAGCGAAATCTGCCAAAACAGGCGGTCACAGTTAAGTGAATAAAATCAAGACTTTTTTTAATACAAATATAAATTATACATTTACCATAATATTGAATGTGTTTACAATTGCTCCATGTAAAAAACTTAAAATAATTAATATTTTCGCCTGCACAATTATATAAATTTGCAAAAACGTAAGCTTGTGTTACGTGAATTTTAGATTATAACAGTAAAAATCTATCCTATTTTACAGCTTAAACGAAATATTAAGTTATATTACAATTTGTCCGTCCCAAATATTTAAGTTATTGGTTGACAATAAAGATACATAATTATTAAAAAAAGCACTTCTAATCCTCCATACAATTATGCTGCCGCGCGCGCGCGCCGATTTAAATATGCGCCGTACGAGCTCTGTCATTTTCTGTCTTACGCTCGGCGCAGTCTTAATTAGCAATGCAAGGCCGCTGTTCTACCGTTGCGCAATCGCCTTGCCTTATAATGTCCGTCAACTGTTTGCCGTACCTTTGCCTGTATGTCTTGTGAATTCGGCAATTGGATTTCCTGCCGTCTATTCTTGCACGATTACTAACTAAATTGTCCTCTGTGTATATACTAAATCTTTAATTAGGGTGGTATCACATCGGATTAATAAATTTTGATACCGTAGATTTGTAAAAGATATATTTTCAATATAGTAATTTATACAGTATCTTATAACATAAGAACTTGTATTTTCATATAATTAATACTTGATTGTGTTTATATCATAATAAACAGAAATAAACACTAGTTTTCTTGTGACCCTAGGGCCCTTAGAAAGTTTGAAGCAATACCCACAAAGACAATCCGTCTATCTTTACAACATATCACAAAACTCTTCTTTCTGAACTGAATATATTGTTAGTACTTTTTTGCGATAGTGTGGTTCCTATTCCTCCTACTATGTCACAATTTTGAACCCTGCAGAACTGTGGACTTGTTTAAATTATTGTAGTTGTACAGTGATTCTTTATTTTCTTATATTTGCTGTCCCACAATACGTGCAATCAAATAAGGCATGTGAAAATTTGGAATATAGTGCAAAAATTCACTTTCTAGTCATACAGCATCAGAACAAGCCTAACAGATGGTTTACCGTTTACGCAAGCAGTTGGTAATTACCTATTGAACATACACCTGGCTCGTAGTCTGTTATTGCTACGGACGATTACTAGCCGATATTGCCTTGATTATGCTTGTACTGCATGTTTGTACTGAAGGGATATTCGTTCGTAGGTACTCTTTAACTCTGTTACTTCCCCTAGTTAAATCTAAGGGCTTGAAAATGATCAGCTTTTATTATAAATTCCTAACTAATACTTAGGTACCTCTAAAGCCCTTGATTAATGATTAAGCATTGATCAACACAAATGTTACTTAATTATTATACAATGGGTACTCAACGTTGAGTAATGTTTATAAGTTACTACTAGCTCGGGAATAGCACTTTTTGCTGGATGAAAGGTAGACTTATGTCCTTTTCTGCACCGTTGACAACGTGTATGCGAAATTGCATAATTATCTTTTAAGTAGTAAAGGCGTGAAAGTGTAACAAGTAAACAAACAAACTCACATTCTCATTTATAATATTAGTTAGGATATCATCAGTCACTAGTTTATACTTAGCTACCTCTTTAATATTAAATTAAGGCTGTATGTTACTAATTAGGTAAGACCAAAATGCCAGCGCCTTCTATTGACTAAAACCCTGTAATATTGTCTTATCTGGGTGTCAAATTTCAAATCGTAGAAGCGTATTGAACGCTCATATAATTAGACGCAGAATACACACTGAACATAAACTGAATATATTCGTATATTACGCACAGAAAGATAAATAATACAAGAACATATTTTTCATTCCACAATTAAAACAAATACCAGCTTTCGATACTGTAGCATGTTATTACAGGATAAACATTTAAAAAGAAAACAATACCATATTGTGTGCATTCGGAATTGCACGCTTCACTGATATTCAATTAAATTAATGGTTTCAATGTATATAGTCAGTGAGGATAGTTTATTGTGTATTTGTTAGAACTGTTAAACCTCCTAAGCTCATAGCAAGTTTATTTCTCTCAGCTTAGAATTAAGACTTAATGGTTTTAGTTTTAAGATTGAAATTTTTTTGTTGGCAATATAGACGAGGTCTTTCGTACATTACTATTGCCCGCTGACGTTTTGTGAGTGAAAGTCAATTCATGATTACGATCAACTCAAGGAGATCAAAATGTTGTGGAGTAAAAAGCTCTTTCTTCGACTCTTTCACGGAGAGTGCTCTGAAGAATTGTTTGATTTGGTACCAGCGGCCCCTTTCTATCATCGTACCACTCGACAACGAAGCAGGGTTCATCCATATCACCTGGAAGCGTTCAAATCCAGGACGGTACGCTTCCAGCGATCATTTCTCCCACGTACGTGCAAGCTCTGGAATGAACTGCCTGCTTCGGTGTTTCCCGAGCGCTATGATATGTCCTTCTTCAAACGAGGTTTAAAGAGAGTTCTTCTTTCACGGTAGGCAGCGGCTTTGCTGTGTCCTGACATTGCTGAAGTCCATGAGCAGCGGTTACCACTTTCCATCAGGTGGACCACTAGCAGGTCTGCCACTGAAGGCAATAAAAAAAAAAAAAAAGCTAGTTCCCTTTAAATAACTGCCAAAGCAAATATAATTAGAATTGTAAACATTGAGTATACTATAATTTTTGTATGCTACTGTACTGGCACATATGACTCGCCTAATTATAAGCGATTACTATATGCATGCTTGCAACTTAAGAGTGTCACTCGCGCACTGTCCACGCTTTCAAAGAAAGAGTCTTGTGTTAGTAAATGTCCTAACATCAATTTGCACAGTAGGATCTAAACGACGCCGACGGTAAAACGGTGCGACATTCTTGAGCGTGGAACTATTTTTCAGTTAGGTTGTTCCGAATTTGAGCGGATATAATTACTGCTGCCCTTTTGATAGTTTATGAATTAAGATACAGTATATAGTACATAATAATATAGGAAAGCGAAGTTATGTTGCAGTAGTAACGTATCATACAATCTGTTACTGAACGTATATCGGCATATACGATATTCAATATGCAGCTGGAAATGAAGGAAAAGTATCGCCTTCCCATGCCTGAAACATACTTAAATCAATCAGGTAGATTGTAACATAAACACAATTGTTATTTGTATAAACAAAATACCTTGAGGGTGGGTTAGGTTACCTAAAGATTTTATTATTATTTACGTTTAGCATTCTTATACCATTTACACAATTTAATTATTAGCAAAAAAAGAAGAAGTAAAAACAAGGATGACTTGAGGTTTTTGTTGTATCTTACTAAAATGCTAACATACACTAGGTCTGTCTACTCGTGCGGCGACTGATGCGACGTAGTTGAGGACACGGCACTGCACACTTTGGCGGTTTGCCCCGCCTGGGCATCGCAGCGCCGTGAATTGATCGCGGCAGTCGGATTGGTTGCCCTCTCGCTCCCGGCCGTAGTTCAGTCTATGGTCTGGCGTGAGAGGTCGTGGAACGCCGTCGCCTCCTTTTGTGAGGAAGTCATTTCCATCAAGGAGGCGGCGGAGCGGGAGAGGGAGCGTTTGAACCCTCTCCCCAACCGCAGAGCCGGGCGCCGGAGGGCGCGGGACGACCTCCAGCCACCCTGAGGTTTGACCTGGGGGTGGCGGGCTTTGTGGGCCTGCCCGCCATCCGTTCAGCACCAGGTCCGAGAGGCGGCGTGCGTGTTCCCACGCGCGCCTCTGTGTTGAGTCCGTCTCCCCTCTAGGGGGGACAGTAGGGAGTGGTAGAAGTGCCTTTAGGGTAGGTCTTTCGTGTAGTGGCCTGCCGTTTCATACGGCGGGCCGAAACCTCGGCGGGGTCGCGACCGCATGCGAAAGTGATTCGCGCGGCCCCGTCGATAGTGGTTTTGTCGAGGAACACCGTGGTAGGTTTAGTCGGTATTCCGGGAGGTACTTTATCATCTTAACATCTTATTTTACCCCGGCGAGTCCGACATAACCCCTCCGCCCGCCCCCGCGGAGGGGTATGCGTCATGCATTCCCCCACGTAAAAAAAAAAAAAAAAAAAACTCGTACTAAGTATTCTGATGCTGAAAAAAGACCCAAGCGTAACAGAGCTACAATTTAAGAACAGAACTGATACCTAAAAACGATATTTTGTCTTGAAATAAGAATACGCTTCAAATGTATCATCGTTTCAAAATATTGCTTTTTTACCGTAAATCTGTTTACGCTGTTTGTTATTACAGCGTGATGTTTTGATCATTCTTTCATTTTAAGTTGCGACTCCAGCCAGAATTAATCTCACTGATATTAGCAAAAGCTTCGCAAAAATATTTTGCTACACAGAAAAGCGTTTCCAATTTTAATCTTACAACTCTAGAGCATATATTTTGCCAATATTGGAAATATAATGAAATTGGCTGACGAAACCATCCTTATAACGACCCAATCCCGCATATTGTACTTACTCATTTGCAGGAATTAGGTAAGGTAATTGGGGCATTATTAAATTTTAAATAATTTATCTTTACAATCATGGACCAACAGCAATAACAGTACAATATTTTTAATTTCATTGTGAACCAATCAACCGTTATAGTGTGGTCAGCAAACAAAGCGACTAATTTATTCATTCAATTGTTCATACTCACTTTGTAATCGATTTAGCTTTTTTAGTTCAGGCCGCTTTCGAGATATTATTAAAAATAGAAAAACTAAAATATTAAGTTTGCTTTTGGAACATTGATAATAAAATTTATCAAAAATACACTGTAATTTGATATTTCACACTAGGTATGCCACTCTCAAAATAATGGACGTCAAAAATCTGATCCAGACTATATTGTTACTAATGTGGAGTACATTAGTAACAATATAGTCTGGATCAAAATCAGAACTAATATAAGTAGCGCCATAGATAACAAAAATAGCTCACGTGAAAGTCATAGCTATCATTGAAACAATTGCGCTTTAACAGTTTTATAAAGCATTTGTTGAACCGATTTTGTTTGGGAACAATAGAAATACGTTCCAATTGCGAGTTTCTTAAGTCTTAGTTTTTTGTGCGTTACTAATATATCTGCATCTTTTCTGTATTTCATCATTTTGTAGCTTTTATAGCTTTTCCGGCGATTTAGTGTCTTGTTTGTATCTATGACCTTAATTCAAAATTAGGAGAGGTGTGATTAGGGCCTTTTGCCTGTTATTACCTTCTGTTTGAAATTAAGTTAATAGGTACTACTTACCTGAGAACATGACTGCACTTGTTGAAGTGGTAGCCTCGCCACTGCCATAGCTCCGAGTGTGGTGGCTTCGAATCCTATACGGGTTTTTTTTGTGTTATCCACAAATTGTTGTTCCGAGTCTAGATGTTCTTTGTGTCCATTGTTTAAATGTTTGTAAAGTCTCCCGCGATACAGGAATTATTCCTAGAGTGGAAGATGTCTTGTTTTAAGCAAAAAAAAGTATATTGTTTGTAACACATTGTGAGTAGTAGAGCCTCGCTGATTGCAGAATGAATGGGCCGGCTCGACCGGGGAAGGACTACCCTCTCACAGAATATCGACGTGAAATAGCAGTATTCCTACTGTTGTGTTTCGTTCGGTGAGTGAGAGTGCCGAAGGCCCAATCACCCTCTTTCCCACTTCCCGCTCCTTCACCTGCCCTCTTCCTTTTCTAAAGGGTTGGCAATCAGACTATAACAAGACTACTCCCTAGGCGTATCAATGACATATTTAATATAGAAAAACAAACTTTGAATAACGGCCACAAATTACACGCCGTCTCATGATAATTATCGCTATACTATCATTCGCATGATTACATGGTGGCCTCGATGGCGTAGTGGTACGGTAACCGACTGCCACGCCTGAGGTCGCGGGTTCGTTTCTCGCACAAGCCAAACATTTATGTGCATGGACATGGATGTTTGTCTTGGTCTGGGTGTTTCATTGTATAATAAGAATGCATTTACAAAAAATAAATGTATATATATGTTATCCATTGTCTAGTACCCATAGTACAAGCTCTGCTTAGTTTAGGCTAGATGGTGTTGTGTGTATGTGATAGAATATTATTATTATAACAGTATATACTTTCCCATTGATTGTGACAAAATAACAATTAACCATACAGTAGCACGCTTAGTATACATAGACTGTGACATTCTCAAACCAATTTGCCTACACAGATCGATTAGTAGGTCTGTAGGTTCAGTACAATATAATCTATATTTGATAGTAACGTAACGATTGTTAACACACCGCTTAGTAATATTGTAGCAGTTAGTACTATCTCTATTTATAAACTACAAGTTATTATAACAACTTGTAGTTTATAAATAGCGATAGTACGCCGCTATAGCGGACGACCGTCTAAAAGTTATTATTATATCCCTCGGGAACAGTACTTATTTTCTAGATGAAAGGTACCCCATGTCCTTTTCTGTACTCCTGACAACGTGTGTGCGAAATTTGATGATGATTGGTTCAGTAGTTAAGGCGTGAAAGCGTAACAAATAAACAAACTCACTTTCGCTTTTATAATATAAGTTAAGATTATTCTCTAGCTTGTAGCTATTGAAATTATATTGATAAGGGAAATTAGGCAAACTGTTAAGACAGATTGTGTAGAACTGAGGTCTTCAATTAAATAGTAATGTTGGTGACGTATTAGTTTACATGTTAGTGAATAACTGAGTTGTTTTGTAAAGCAACTTGTTAACCTATTAAGTCGCAGCGGCACACCGGGGTCCAGAGACAATAGATTTTAATTTATGGTACAGTAAGATTTGATGGATTTAACAATCCATTTTCGACATATACAGAATGTCCTAAACTCAACGTTAACCCGGAATCAGGCAACAGGCTAAGTTATAAAATAGCTATCAGAAAAATATAACAAAAATCTAAGATTCGTGTTGTAAAAATTAAATGTTCTTTAAAAAATAAATGTTTTATTTTAAAAAACCAGTAATTTGTCTACGTTGACTTCAGGGACACACTGTATATAAAAGTGAAATTAAAGATTAAAGAAAGTCACTTACTCACTCACTGACTTAAAACAAAATCTGCCTCACTAAGGAAGGTTGGAAACTATTAAAAACATCACGCTACGAGCCCCGGAAGCAGGCAGATAATAGTTATACAACATGAAACTGCAAGAGACACCTAGTTAAAAATAAATAATATCAAACCAATTACTTTTTTTTTTCTCCCACACTTGCAATAATTCCTGTGTTGCAATTGTGACTAAATATAAAGATAATAATAATAATATTTATTTATAACAGAAAAAATAAGATACATCCTTACACTACATCATACATAGTATATCAACAGTATTAAAGCATACCTGCTTTAAATAATTTAAGCTTAAATTAAAATTAATTCTTAACTATGTTAATTTATAGTGTATACAAAATAAATGAAGTTCAAAAGGTAATGTTTAAGCCTGCCTGAACTAGGATAAAACTGTGTTTCAGGACATCACTTGACAATTTTATTTTATACTAGCGCATTATTAATACAAATATTTATAGTCAAGTACATCTACGATTAAATGTGTTTAGGAAGTAATATACAACTTTAAATTTACTTTTCATAATTCATAATATCATTTTAAGACTTCTAGCAGTTTTTCTGTGTCCGTATAATTTAATTTTCCTAGGTATTCCATTAAGATATTTAGTCACAATCATGTTTAGTGTAATTTGAGTTTAGACAATGCGTCAAGTTTTTTTAAGGTATAGTCTGTTACGTCGACTGTCAAAGATGAAAATATTTTTTACATCATTCGATATAAAGATATTATATATGACTAGTAGTTTTCCCGCGGTTTCACCCGCGTCAGGCCCGTTCCCGTGTGAATATTGGGTTTCACCCCTTTCACCCCTTCAGGGTGGAATTTCCAAAAATCCTCTCTTAGTGCTGCCCCTACACTCTCCAAGGAACATACATGCCAAATTTCAGCTTCTTGCGTTCAGTAGTTTCGGCTGTACGTTGTCTGTCAGTCACTCAGTAACGGAAGAGTTTTATATATATAGATTGTGACTAAATATAAAGATATTTAGTTACAATCACGCTTAGTGTAATTTGAGTTTAGACAATGCGTCAAGTTTTTTTAAGGTATAGTCTGTTACGTCGACTAGCAGCGATAGCTCAGTGGGGAGACCAACAGACTGCAATGCAGAGGGTCTCGGGTTCGAACCCACGTCGCGCACCTCTGACTTTCGGAAGTTATATGACTTTTAGAAATTATGTGTGTATTGATTGACTATTATCGCCTGCTCCGTGCCTTGAAGAGCACGTTAAGCCGTCGGTCCCGGCTGCCATGAACATCTATGGCAGTCGTTATTGGGAAGTCAGTGCCCTATAATATCCTGACACTGGTCTAGCCTTAGGGTATTGTTAGCCTTCGGGTTGCGGAGGTCAGGTGGCAGCCGCTCTGTGTAAAAACTGATATCCAGTCAAATCCGGTTAGACTAGAAAAGCCGACCCCAAGTGACTTGGGAATAATAAAGGCTAAGGAGAAGAAGTCTGTTACATCGACTGTCAAAAATGAAAATACAAAGTTAGGTAACTCTAAGTACTATATTTGAATATATTTTAGGCGAATGTTGTTCGATAACACCCACAAGCTATTTTATCTTCATTTATAAAGTTCCAGGTGAACCTATCAGATTCGTTCGACCGTAAAAGCCTTACCACGCAGTAGATAACTTAGAGCTTTTGTAGCACTATTAGGGAGAGAGCGTTTTGTGATTGCTAGTATATACATAATCCCGAGTTTGCGTGCAGTTGTGGTGATTACACTCTCGATGTAATCCCTAGAATTAAGGTCGTGGCGGATGTCTTTGCCTATGTTAAGACTATCCTGCAGTGGTAACGTGGTGCCCCGAAGAGTGGGAAGTGGAGAGAATAGGGCCTTTTTTGAGCTGAATGCGCACACCTGAGTTTTCTTAGCACTGAACTCAACCAGGTTAGATGAGCCCCAAGCGGATATGCCATACAATACCCTGTTTGATGATGATGTGATTTACCCGCCTCCTCTCAGTATCCTGCCGCTTGCTAGGTGGTTGTCGATAACAACCATGAACCGTGCTATCATCTGCATAACAATGAATGCCACCAAGAGGTAGCATGTCATTAATATGCAGAAGAAATAGAGTGGGAGAGAGCACGGAATCTTGTTGGACTCACGGTCTCACTCTTACGAAACGTGAAGAGCATCCGTCCACAAGGACAGGCATTTTTCACTTGTGTAAAAAACTGAAGACCCTTATATAAATTAATGAAATTTACAATATGCTTGTATTTTCAGGTACCTATTTAAAGCCGTACAGCGGAAGTGCCCTCGGAGATGTTCATATCGTTGTTTTAGTAGAAAAAATAGTGGCTTATTGAAAGTTGCTTATTGAGAAGTAATGTTAGTTTTATATGTTACATTATTAATTCGCTAAATCTATTTATTTGCAAATCGCTAATCACCGGCAGTGGAACAGGTGCCGTAGCTATATTTCCTTAGGCAATGTGGACTGAAATAAAAATTGATGAGAGTAGAATAAATAATAACGTCGAAGTTGGCACACCTCTTGATATTAATGAGCGCCTCCAATAAGTACGATAATGTTGGTCTGAAAAACTTTTAAAACTCTGCCAATAAATTGTACCTGTTTTCATTTTAGGCTTTAGAAAAACGAAAAGATTTGGTGAAATTACCTTATTTATGATTTTGAAGTATCTTGTTTTATGTTAAATACGATTGATACTATAATTTATCTAAGAGGAAATTGTGAGATAGAAGGATATTTGACATTTTGATGTCGATACAGTATCATAGGCAATAATTAAATCGTATTTTTCTGTTTCTTTGACGGATCAAAGGCTATCAAAGTTGAAGGGATTAGGGCAAAGTTCGCCTCAAATATTACTCCCGAATTTAAAAACTTTACTCAGCTAATATTTCGAATAAAATTTATTAATATACATATGTACTTAACGTAGAGAACTTTTTGTCATGCAGATTTTCCATAGTGAATTATGTTCAATACGAACACTATTCCAAAGATTAGCTGTCTGCCTCGGATTTTACCGTTTTATCTAATTGAAACCAAGTGCAGTAAACTGTGATCAATATTATACTGATTTGCTAATAGTTAAATAAATCCAATACCGACATGATTTCGAAGTCTTCCAAGTACGTTATCACTGCAAAAAAATATATTAAAATCTCAAAACGTAAGTCCTATGCCAAAATATATATGAATCCGAATAAACAACATCCATAAATCATGAACAACAAATACAACAGATTTGTCATTAGATCGATCGTCATCGCTCGCCAAATTCAAGGATGATTATCCACATCAAACAAATTAATACTTTAATACTCGCCGATATAAATTTGTGGAAAATTTTGTCACAATCATCCTCGGGGGACAATTGATTACGTGCCCTAACATCCGTTCATCAATTGTAGAGAGATAAACGTCAAGCCGAGTTTGGAAATGACAAATGTTTGCTAATGACTCGCCCACTGAAAACCGAATAATTTCAACGAATATTTTACAGAGTGGCTATTATACTTGATGGAAATAATAATAATTATTGTTGTAGGTCTATCTTTTGAGGGGGTCGTTAACAAAATCGAAATACATTTTTAATTCTCTCCATTTTATACCAGCATAGACTATACAAAATGGATGTATTTCATTGTCGAGTGAATTGTTGTAAATAGCACTTGTAGTAATATTAGAATTGTAAATAAATATTTGTGCATGATTATGTTATTACTCCAATAAAACTAGGCAACCAATTTCAGTGTATCGTAGCAAACTGTCGTATATGCAACAATATAAAAGCACATATTATAGTATCATATTATCTCTTATTTAGATAACAATTGGATACACTAACTGCCGCAGTGTTAATATATTGAGGTCAGCAAAGCCGCGTGATATATGAGAGTGTCGCCAAGCTTTCCGCAATCGAAGTGGCGATAATCTGCAGTACAATGACACAAGTAGTTACGCACTTAACGGTCGCATTAAAAGGGTGCTTAACACCCAACGGATTGTGCCCCTGTGAATAATGGCAAAAGAATAGCTGAGGGGCCTGAGGGTGCCACCGTTTTTAACGTCGGCTGAAAAGACTCGTAACTCGGCAGTCATTCAACGCAGTAATGTGAACTACGTGATGTCGTATCGAGCACGTACCTCGGATCGGTTCCCTCTGGTTTCCAGCTTTGGTGCTTCGCATCGTACAGTGACGCATGCGTTTTATTATGCTTATAAAAAATTCACGTGGAAGGCCTTTTTTATGATTTACGACTTGATATCTGATGTGGTTGTTTAACTAATATATGGAGGGCATAAAGTTACGTCATCTGACTGTGGATTGGAGCAACTTTGTATGTTTATTTATTTCTCTTAGAATATGAGCAGAGTTCTACGGAAGTAAGAAAATTTGTTTCGTGTGTACGCAGAACTTTCGTGTGCCTAAGATATTTTGTGAATGATTTCGTCTGAATTGAAATGTAACGATGTAGGCTCCCTTATATTGAGGTAACACGTACGTTTAAATATTATAGTTATGTTTTGAACTAAGCTGATTATGAAATAGCAACTGTTGTCATTGCAAAGGGCAAAGATCACACAACTCTGTTAGCCGAGCGTACCGTCTACTCAAGGAATCTGAATACGCTATTTACAGTACTGCTGTAAATAGGGTAAACACAACGCAAACTTGTCTGACAAAATATGATGCATACTTTTATGATGTAATACTTGAAGCATTTATGTTAGGTATACACTTTTGATCTCGTAAGCGCTACTCACACTAAACACACATTAGGCATCGTCAATAACATGACTGATACAATACGTTATTATAAGAAAAGCTCAACGTATTATTCTGATCTTCCTTTATAACATTTATTTGTAGAACTAACTTCGATATGTACGTCCTCTGCTCTGGACTATTAAAGAATTTTATATTATTCTCGAGAAGTAATAATTTAGAATGGTGCCTGATATTTCTGTCGATAATATTTTCTCGGCAAGCTTTGTCATATGAATGTTGACCAATGAGTGCCAGTCAAAGCGAAATATACTTTCTTGTCACGTACATATGTTGATGTACCTTCGTAATATATTATGAAAAGATGAGAAAATGCATACGTTGTCTGGAATTGGATGTATTCATACATGTTTATGCCTTATTAGTCTGTGACAGGAGTGTTTAATAAAACTGTTCAGATAAATTTCTTCTTTCTATTCCTGTGGTTAGTGGTCAACCTGTTGTCAAGAGTTGTTCAAGCCGCCCGTAGGCCTCTGACATGGCTTAACGACTGCTGCCAATTTTACAACAACCGGGATCGACTTTTTACGTGCCCTCCGAAGCACGGAAACGCTCAGATGAAATACCACTAAGCGGTCACCCATCTATTGACTGACAGCACCCAACGTTGCTTACCCTCGCTAATCGTTTACCGATCAGTGAGTGCAACTGGCTATGAGCGCCTCTGAGATACATTTTGTATGGATGATTACTTTGTCTTCTTGTCTCTTAGCCTTTATTATTCCCAAGTCACTTGGGGTCGGCTTTTCTGGTCTAACCGGATTTGACTGGATATCAGTTTTTACACGGAGCGGCTGCCACCTGACCTCCGCAACCCGAAGGCTAACGATACCCTAAGGCTAGACCAGTGTCAGGATATTAGAGGGTACTGACTTTCCCAATAACGACCGCCATAGATGTTCATGGCAGCCGGGACCGACGGCTTAACGTGCTCTCCGAGGCACGGAGCAGGCGATAATTGTCAATCAATACGCACATAATTTCGAAAAGTCATATAACTTCCCAAAGTCAGAGGTGCGCGACGTGGGTTCGAACCCGAGACCCTCTGCATTACAGTCTGTTGGTCTCCCCACTGAGCTATCGCTGCTTACTGTATTGTACATATATGACTGGTAATAATTCACGTCGTTACCTATTATGTTGTCTACGTTGACGCTGCGAGATATGTTGATTTGCAAGCATATTGAGCTATATGTACGAAAATTAACACATTAGAGAAATATATTTACTGTCATAGCTACCATAATTACTATCGACATAATATATACAACACATCTTCATTTTAATCATCAAAACGAGCTTGTGTGTTCTTTTATAACATACGTATACGTGCATACCTTCATTAAACAAAACAACAAACAAACTATAGATAGCAAAAAGTGAGTACCACTTTTGCTATTTATATTTTTGATCAAGCGCTACATAATATATATGCTTTGAAATAGCTTGTTGCTATTTCAAAGGAAATATTTTTAATTTGTGTTGCTACAAAAAAAATTTAACATGGAATGTGAAAAAAAAAATGAAATTTTTGACGATACATCATCGAAATTTTAATTTTATGACCGTTTTCAAAAATAAGCTTGTATTTAAGGCATGAGACCAGCAAGATCACCATATGTATATAAATAATTATATTTTTAAGTATATTAGTTTCAAACTCAAGTTTTTGTGTAATCATATAAAAGCAATTAGATCCTAACTATAGATAAAACAAAAAAAAACGTTTATTAATTTGCAGAAAACATTGTTACAGTGGTGTTATAAATTGTCCAACAGGTACCAAATGTTCCTACCTTTAAGTGGCATGCAAATAATTATAATGAATTAACTTTACATACATTAAATTGATTAAAATGGAAAGTCATATGTATAAACCGAACCGGCACCGAATATAGTTTACAAAACTAGATCATTGCATTGAAATAATAACTAGTGACAGGCCAAGTCATGTTACAAAAATTTTATATTTTGGAAGTATTATGGTATGGTACATGGTATGGTATGATACTAGGCACGCTCTTCAACTATTTGTATAAGATTTCGGTGCTAGTTATTCCTTATATAAAAATGATACAAATTATTAAAGTATTACGAGCTGTTCAAAGGTTTGATTTTAGAAAAAGTTTTACCTATCGTATCTATGTTATGTTTCTAAAAGGTTAAACAACGACATGCCAAAATCAAACTTACGTCAACAGTTCATCGACTGTTGCTAATTTAATCACAGCAGTTGACATGCATTAGGCCATCTGTGAAGAAATATTTTTGTTGATCTGCCTTCTAGAATCTGGGAGAAAATCTCTTTAGATCTTCTTTCAGAGGAGCACTGCCCACAAATCTGTGCAATATGTTGGTAGACGTCACGCACTTTCAATGGTATTTTATTAAACTTAGAATCTTTAGTCTTTTTATGACACTTTTCGCCACTTTTATCTTTAATTTATCATTTGATTTTATATACTAAAACTAGGTTACATCACATACAAAATAAACAACACCAAGCAACATATTTTTTTTACCTCACAATACATTCATAAGTTACGTATCACAACATATCAATAAACTTCGGTGTCTAATAAAGTACCGTTTACTATATCCAAGCACGTGAGCATTCAAGGCGGTACCGTTCAATATTACCTTGGATTTTACCAGGCACCAAATTCACGTTCGTTAAACCTTTTTACCGATATCATGACATACTACTGATTCTGATCACGTATCTCTATAGAGCCATGGAGCTGCGATGCTCTTGTAGACAAGAAATAGCCTCTTTACAGCTTCATGGCGAAGATTTTACGTCTTCCACTTACGAACATTGACTTCCGAGGTCGACAATTTCCTATATTCTAAACGTGTTCTCTGTGTGTTCAAGCGAGGAAAGTAAACGTTTTGTGTTCTATGAAAATATTCGGTCAGCATAATATTGTACCAAGAATAACAGATTTTGAAGAAATACTTACATTTATATATTACGAAACAGGAATTAACATGTTACGGAAGCATCAAGCGTTCTAATTTTGACGTTTTGACCAGGTAGCACTAGTCTTCGGTGCCATTAATTCGTACCAAAATGGTAAATAAATATCTAGCGTGATCACGGATATTCCCGTCACGTATTACGTATATAATACAACGTGAAAGTAAACATGTTATAATATTTCACATATCCCGTGATTTTTATAGTCAATTGAAATGTCTGGTATGTAATAAGCTTTTCAAAGGCAGTCACGGGAATAACTAATTTTAATCACAGGTGACCCCAATACATTTGGTAATAATATGGCTAAAAAACGTGGTATATACCTGTACGTATATATAGACTGTTTTTATTTTAGCGTGTACGATGAATTACTTATATGTTCTAATTATTCGCTTTCACAATAATCTCATTCGTTATTTTTTTTTAATCTATCACTCCCGCGATTAGTGTATGCCTATAACGCGCTTAGCTTAATAAATGGACAAAAGTAACAAAATTGGTACAGCTTCTTGTCTGAGGATTGAACTTATAACCCTCAGCGTCACTTTGCTAAACTAGTCTGTAATGGCATGAAGCCATTTGCCTTATCCAATGTTGTGTTATAGATGTGTTAACTACTCAGGTAAACTACAAACACTGTCTCTCATCTACATTTCTATAGGGATAGGCAAGGATGTATTACATCTATATTTCGCCAGCAATGGTTTGCAATTTCAAACTCCGTGCGGTTACAGAGGTTTTCTTAACAGAAAACCCTAATATGTTGCACTTTGTCTGACCCGAGAATCGAATTGAAGGCTGCGCTACCGACGCTGCTATGTAGTAGCATACGTTTTAAAGATATTAGAAATATCAAAGGGTTAGAGAATAATTTGTGCAAAACTTTAATATTAACAAGTACCTATGATCAAGGTGTATTTTAAGCATATTAGCAGAACAGATTTTTTATAGAAAAGATTATTTTTAACCGATGATATATAAGCCTCAGCGTCACTTTGCTAAACTAGTCTGTAATGGCATGAAGCCATTTGCCTTATCCAATGTTGTGTTATAGATGTGTTATTGGGTGATTTGTCGAAGAATTCTTAGTAGCACTGAATCTGATGCTGTTCCCGGTAGACGCAATAAGCTCGGTCCTTATTATAATTATGGTAGTTCAAACCATATGTGGCGAAATGTAGGTGAAACACAACTTTTTCTACCACTTTAGGAATTCAGGCGTATGGCTATTTATTTATTTACTTATTTATTTACATCAAATAGAACGACGCGCTAATTACACTATTTAATAATATAATATAATTTTAAAATGTAGCATTCACGCTTTCTGCTCACAGTACCTCATACATTCGAATAATAATACTTTCAATAATAAAATATCAACTTCTGGGTTAGTCATATTATGTATCCTAACAGCGATCAAATTACTAATGCTGTATTTGTTTTATACTTGCTAATTAAAGACACTGATCTCTCATCAAAATAACGGCAGTTCAGCAACAAGAAGCAGCAATAATAATATTACTTTCATCGTTATTCAAATTTGTTGTAATACACTTCTGTAGTCTGAGTTCGGAATCAAATTACCGTAGATGGCTGAATAAGGAAATTCAAATCTCACTGCGCTATAGTATTGGATGTGCATTTTTAGCTAAGCAGTACAGATGGATATTGCTTACGAGTTTCTGGACTATTCGACAGAGATTGGACAAAATTGGATGTTCGTATCTATCTCAAAGTATACTTAGTATGTCATTTTTAGAGTACATTGCATTTGATAGTAGTATCATTAGCTTAAAATATCCGATTGATTCATATTCATATTGCATGCAGTTGATATGATAGTGTTTCGATGGATGTATGGAATAACAAATCTGGAAAGAAAAGATCCTGAACAGCAGCAAACACTTTCTTAGTCAATATGGAATAACAAATCTGGAATGAAAAGATCCTGAACAGCAGCAAACACTTTCTCAGTCAATCTTCTGTGATCCATTCTTTCCACAAGCCCAAAATATCTTAATACACCTTTTACTAATTTAGTTATTAGATTTTCTTTCATGCTGTAGGGCTATCTTATTACACCATTTCTTATCCATAAAAATATACCATATGTATATAAAAATATAATATGCTTAAGCTATGCATGGCACAGACATCTCAGTTCCGTTCTTTGGATTATTTACAATTTCATTCTCATTCCTCCAATTTGGCTCGACGTTCACAGATAAAATGGAATGGTAATAAATACAACTGTTTTATAATGATCTCTATTATAACTCGAAGTATTGGAGTGGAAACGGTGGAACAAACATTTGTTGGATCAAATCCAAAACAATGTCTGGAATCGAAGCCAAAATGAGGGGAGACTAGCGTTGCGCTAATAAATTACACAACTGAGTTCTCTTTTTATTGTCCAATCACTTTCAACATATCCAGATTGTGTTATTGTTTAATCAGTTTTATGATGTTTTGTGTAATTACGAGAAGAGCGAATAGTCGGTTAAGAATAT
The DNA here is from genome assembly GCA_930367265.1 of Catocala fraxini. Taxonomy (NCBI): domain Eukaryota; kingdom Metazoa; phylum Arthropoda; class Insecta; order Lepidoptera; family Erebidae; genus Catocala; species Catocala fraxini. The sequence goes on from OV884038.1 coordinate 8,236,777, forward strand.
GTCATTCAATTTTGTTAGCGCGGTAAGGAGAGACGGACTGTTGCCAAATGTTGAGCTTCGATGGATTAGATTTCTGGTTTGAGTATGTGTGAGTGGATTTGTGTAAATGAGAAGTTCTTTGTACGTGTGCCTCGTTGATGTGGTGAAGTAAACGAAAGCGATACTACAGATTCTATCCAAAGTGTTAGGTATATTATAAGGTTTTCATTTAGAATGTTATTTTATATTTGATAACTAGCTGACCCGCGCAACTTCGTCTGCTTCACATAAAATAATTTTACCCATTTTTGCAACATTTTTCATTGATGCTCCGCTCTTATTGATCGTAGCGTGAGTTATATAACCTATAGACTTCGATATGGCAACACTAGAATAATCTTTCAATTCGAACCAGTGGTTCTTGAGATTAGCGCGTTCAACCAAACAAACAAACTCTTCAGCCTTATAATATTAGTATAGATAGAAATAATAGACAAAAAAACGCCCAGGATCAGCACAATCATATGTGGATCACCAAATTTCTTAACCAAGAATCCTCGAGCAATACTCAAAATAGCGTAAGCGGTGGTGACCACTTAAAAAAGGGAGCCACGGAAGTGCAATCATTAGTGTTTGCAATCGTGTCTAGTACCAATCCAGTAAAACCGCAGTTGCAAAGTTTATATTAAAATTGCAAGTTAACAAAGCTGCTAAAGTGAATAAAGAAGCGTTTGACTTTGGTACTTAAATCTTTACCGCTATTGTTTTGGTTTAACACTAAATGGTGATAGACATATTTCAATTTAATTTGTTAATAGTATACGACTATTGTATTCGCGATTTAAACTTGGAAGATAACTTATTTTAAAATATAACCAATAAAAGAGTGGTCGGTTGTTTTATTTACTGGAAGCGAGGCTATTGTCGTCTACCGGTCAAAGTTCCAGACTCCGTGCTATTACTGATATTGTCTTGCGTTAAACCCTAACAACACATTGCCCAACCTGGAATTCGAAACTAGATCTCATAAATACTTTTCTGAGCTTAGATGTGCTTTGTATTTAATTTAAATATATTTTAGAATTTTATTATATTATCCTAATGGGAGACCGTTGGACTGCCATGCAGAGGTCTCGAGTTCGATACTAATGCACGCATCTTTGACTTTTCGAAGTTATGTGCATGTTAAATAGTTAATTATCGCTTGCTTTAACGGTGAAGGTAAATATCATGAGAAAACCATCTAGGTTTATGAACATTATCTTAATACGGATAATGTTCTATCCGTTCCATATCGCTCCCTATCCTCTCTACTTTAAATGTTTAACACAATGTAGATTTTTCACTATATCCGAGTAAAGAATACAATGTAAACTAACGATATAAAAATGCTCGGAATTAAGTTTGTAGGTTCGTAAAAGATAAACATATGCGACATAATTGCCTGTAAAAATCTCTTGCACTGATGAGTAATCACGAATATGTGTACGAAATAATACAATACTATAACACACCCGCCAGAAGAGACCGAAAATGGGACCATAATAAAAAAATTGTCAAGCCGTTTAGGAAGAGTTCAGTGACATACACTCGTACAAAAGAATTATATGTATAAAGAAGATAATATAATATAAGATAATAATAATAATATCAGCCCTGTATAAAACTGTACCACTGCTGGGCACGTGCCTCTTATCAATGTGAGAAGGGTTAGGCCATAGTCCACCACGCTGGCCCAGTGCGGGTTGGCAAACTTCACATATCTTCGAGAACATTATAGAGTAAGTCTATAATGTTCTCGAAGATATGTGAAGATAGAACATTATCCGTATTAAGAACGTCGAGATGTCAAGCTTCATACGACGCCAGCTTCAAGTTAAACGCCATGTCTTGTTTCTAACATTAATATTATATTGTTTGTCGTCGATTTGATGGCTAATTTGTATATGTAATTATTTTTATATACATAATAAAAGGAATATTAAAAGTATTATTTTTTAAGTATACAATTATTTATTTCTTGTTAGTATTCTTGTTAATACTTCTTGCTAAGCTAATATTCTGTATTAGGAAAGACCTGATGTGACCCACACCAGTAGAGCAAAGGATGAAATTAGATTCCAGAACTTCTTAATCGCAAGTCATCAAAGCTGCAAGCCTTTTGACTAAAACCTTAAATAAGCAAAGATTATGTTATGTAATTGTATGGTAGCCTATAAGATAAATGAAAAAATAATCAACGATTATAAATCCTGAATAAAATACTGAAGCCTGACATGTCATTGCCAATATTTCTACGAATAAATCTAGACAGAAAAGATTTACGTATGTAGTTAAAACACTTGCACTTTAATAATAATAATATTTGATGACTGCCTTCATACATACCTATAAAGATTTACTATTGCTAACTATCGAATAATGTTATAATTGTAAGTTATTTTATAACTTTTATTGATTATTTACAAAAATACTTATCTACTTTCCCAAAAACTACATACCTATTACTTTAAAATCGAGAATAATTTGTATTATACACTATAAACTAAATGTCCTATAATTTCCATTGTTACTTATTAATATAAGTCATAACATGCGAGCGATAGCGTATCCCTTCTCTTAAGTACAGCAGTAATAAAACGATTATCACAAGAAATATGAAGAGAAGAAAACCATTAAAATATAAATTATCGTAATGATCATAATTTTTAGTCCACTACGGTCCAAATCCACAATGAACGGTAACAGGGAAGCTGAAATCTACTGACTTTATATTTCTTCTATTTCAGGAATGGGACAGTTTATATTAGTAGATAAAGAGTTTTTGCGGTAAACGGGCATGTATTAAAAGCCCATGGCTCTGTGGGAGTCCCCTTCGTTAATAAAGATTACGGAGTTAATGTCCCAAGGAGCGCAAAAGCCTCTTTTTGTTGACCTCCATATATAGTTATATAAAACTCCATGTGTTGGAATAGAGAGATTAGAACGAACAGCAACGAAATGGTCCGCTATCAATTTGATGGGTTTAGATCAAAATTCTGCAGTGTCGTTAATATAACTCTAGTCTAGTTATTTGCTTTGCAAGTAGCTTGGGTTTGTAAGAGAATATATGGTCCATTATAAAGATAGATGTTTATTGATTAAAGAAAAGACAAGCCTTGTCTGAACAGAGATTTTACAAACATTGATAACAAAGAATAGTTAGACTCGCATTCAGTTTCTAATTTATTGTGGCAACCGAAATAGCATTTGAAGCATTTATTCCAGTTAAAAGTGACGATGTGCGAAATTTCGGTAGTCAGCTGCCTATAATATGTAGAGTCCATTTATTTCGTGAACTAATATGGCGAACTCGTAGCTAGAGACGATACATAGAGACCTTGTCTTGCCTTTCTTTATGTCATCTCTTTATTAAAGAACGAACTAAGTTTGTATGGAGTTAAAATTGAATAGATTTTTAATAAGTTTATTTGTTTACCAAATAAATAAAAAATAATGCAAGCTAAAAAGGTACATAGAAAATGTTTGAATGAACACTCTGTCAATATATGTCATACTAGCTTTTTACCGCGGCTTCGCTCGCGTAGAATTAGGTTAAGTTTTAGTACCATTACTTTTTAAAATAAAATATAGCCGATATTAATCGATGACAATAGAACTTTCTAAAGGTGAAAATTTTTTAAATCCGCTGATTTGTCTTTTTAAATCCTCACAAACAAACAGAAACTCAAATCTTTTCTCTTTATAATATTAGTATAGATAAAAGTTTGAGAGCAATGTTATAATATGAATACCTTCCTATATATATATATATATCTATATATATGTATATACTATTATTAGAATATCAAAATAGAACCATTATCTGTCGAGATTGTAATTGTGGAGCCACCCTCGTTAACGTCTGCAAGTATTCAACAAACAAAGGAAGCGTTTACTTGTAAAACCGTTTTGACCAACACAAAAAGGTTTTGAAATAGACTCGCCACGATTGCTTTGTGAGAAAAACTCACGCTATGCAATTCAGTGTCGTGCAAAATAAGATCACATGTGCACTGAGCAAAAAGTTGTTGTTAACTGTTTGCTGAATAGGGATGAGTTACCTACTCATTGTGGGTATATTGGTTATTCTTGTAAGTATGTAAATGGCTGGTGTTATGCCTCATCAGATATTATAAAACGAACGCACCATTTTACAAATACTATATTAAAACTTCTACATGAAATTTATAATATCTATAGCGATTTAAAATGATTGACTGTAAACTTTTTAATAGCTGCCTTCTCATAATAAAGATTCGTTAATAATGATAAATAATGTAAAGATCTGATCGGCGCGTTGGTAAGAATAACTCAATAGATATGACGTTATGATATATATCATATTTGTATCTTTAACAATGTTAACACTGTTTTGGTACATGGCGGTAGTTTATAAAACTTGCTGAAGACTAATTTATTCAGCTTTGTAGTTTATGTAAATGACGGCGAATGTTAACCCATATAGTTAACTTAAAAGTCGCTTAGTGCGAACGTGTCTTTGTTTAACCATAAACAGTGGTGAGTCGACAGGCTCAAAGAGGCATGATGACGTCACGTTTGTTTCTTTAAGCTCCGCAAATGAATTCAACGTCTAAATCTCCATTGACATGGCTCGCATTTTTACGATTTATTTTAAACACGGAAATGAATGACATAAAAATGCTTTCCACTTTGAAATAAACTTGATGATGCTGAATGTCAAACTTTTTTTGAAAAGTCTCGGGCTTATTAAAAGCTAAGTATTGTTTGTAGGCAAGTAACTTGATATGCCTAGGATTTTTTTAAGAAACGTGTCATTTTAGTGGTTTTCTTAGAGCGTCAATAACAAAAAATACATATGTACGTTAGTACATATGTATTTTTTGTTATTGACCCATATGTAAGTTAGTACTAACGTACTTACGTACAGGTTTTTAACCACACACGAGGATGTCATCGTGATATATATTTATTAAACGATACACACACAACAGCTAGTGTTGATACTCACACTCCATGCCAAATATAGTACAGAGTGTCAGCGTTCTTACTCAATTATGAGTTATCTTTTTGTCTATATTATCTATACTTGTATCATAAACAAGAAAGATTTGTTTTTTGTTTGTTTGTAAAAAATTATCTCAAAAACTAAACAACCGATTTAAAAAATTCTTTCTCCATTAGAAAGCTATATTATCACCATATAACATAGCCTATTTTTGTTTTGAAAGTACTGTTACTAATATAACATAAACTTTTACGCGAGCGAAGTCGCGGGCAAAAGCTCGTTTTATATAAAATACTACGCACAGGTTAAACACAGCACGACATAGCTTGCTAAGACTGTGTCGTAGACTTTCGTAGAGGATGCCTACGAAACGCCGATGCCTGCCGATCTCTGCATCAAAGGACGAAGATAGGGAGGCACAAACAAAAATACGCGTATACCCATTCCAAATTTAAAGTATCAATTATTATATATAAATAATATAAAATGTTTATATTAGCAATATATAAATATTTACTAGAATATACATAAATCGTTTTTTATTTATAGTATAAAATATTCGTGGTGGAAGTATTCTATGAAAATATAACAAAATTATTTTTTGAAAAATGACTTTGGTAACATGCAATTGGTAGGTATACGAGGCTTTTTTTAAATATTCTATATATATTTAATTACTCGACTCTACATCGACCGGGTAAGGACTACCCTCTCACAGAATATCGACGTGAAATAGCAGTATTCCTACTATTCGATCGGTGAGTGGGAGTGCCGGAGGCCCAATTACCCTCTTTCCCCCTTCACGCTCCTTCTCCTTCCCTCTTCCTTTCCTAAAGGTTCGGCAACGCGCAAGTGATGCCTCTGCTGTTGCAGGCGTCCATAGGCTATGGTGACCACTTACCATCAGGTGGGCCGTACGCTTGATTGCCAACATAGGCGTATAAAAAAAAAAAGTATTATGTATGCCAGGATACTTTTTAAAAATGGAAATAACAGACACAAAGAATACCCAAAGTCACAAGATCAAACACACTATATACAGTGATATGTGATATGTGTGTGATAGTGAGTATATATCCTTTATACATATGTACCTAGCCGTTAAAAGTATATGTCCATCCTATAAAATGTTATCTCAGTCGGTTCAGCGATTTAGACGTGAAAACATTGCTATGTTTTCACGACAGCGAAACAAATCAGCTTTTTATCGTTAATAACAATCACACGAACGAACATACATTAAAATTTAACACTACTACATTCTGAATAAGACAATATCACTAAGAACTCTGCACACAAGTCGCGGTTGCTTCTACAGTCTACACAAAACAAGTTGAGCATTTCCTGACGTATTTCCTGCCAGTACTCCGTTCTTCCTTGTTTATGAATATTGCTCAACGCTACATAAATACGAAGGCACTTACTTGTTAGGTTATACGTCATTATGCAGTTGCTTCCACTAAACTTATTCAACAATTCTTATTCATGAGCTTTGTATGTCATAATTCCACGAGTTGTATACATAAGAAATTTAATTTATTGTATGTGAAATTATATTGTACAACTCGGATACATTTCTTTAACAGGTTTTTGTATGAATTTAATATATGGCTCGACTATCTGCTTTGGTAGAAGCGTCGAAAGTGAATCCTAACTAATATTATAAATGTGAATGTGCGTTTGTTTGTTACGTTTTCACGCCTTAACGGTACAACCGATCATCATGAAATTTTGCATAGACGTTGTCAGAGGTACAGAAAAGGGCATAGGGTATCTATCACCCAAAAAGAAATTACAATTCTCGAGAGATATCAATTTATTGGCAAAATCTATATTTACGCGAGTAAAGCCGTAGTTAAAATCTAGTACAATTATTTTTACATTGGCTTTTTTAAATGCACCTTCAGCAGCACAGTCCAATTATATTATGAGCTTCGAAAGTAAAGCATCTCCACAGTTACTAACGTACCTGTAGAGCTAAATAGTAACAAGCTTCAAATAGATCTTAAATTATAAGTTTTCCAACTGTTTGTACGAGTGCTGACGTAATTAATTATAACTAGCGGTCGCCTAGTGATCAAAATTCGACCAAAATTCCTAAGCTTGCTACTTTGTTTCGTGTTGTTCTCTATTACATATAAATAAGGTATCGGTTACCATAGTTACAAAGAATTGTACGACGTCAGACGAACAATGTCGAAATACTACGAACGCGATTCGACTGCGTGTGTCAAATGCATGGTTGTGCGCATGTAGTGTTTTTTCATTAATTTAATGTATTTCTAATGCATATTTTATGAAAATATTAGGATTCGCCCCTCCTTCTTCATATATACTTTAACTGTGCCAAATTTTATACTCCTCCGGCCGCGCAGTTTTCGCAGGACCAACGGCTTTACGTGCTTTCCGAGGCACGGGAGTGTCCAACACCGCCAACTTCCTAACTCCGGGCTGTTATTGAGATTTCTTGATAGAAAACATAATAACTTTTTGTTGGTCCGACTCGGGATTCGAACCCGAGACCTCATGCGCAGCAGTCGCATTCACTACCGCTGCGCCATGGACGCAGTTAAATAAGTGTTATGTGTATAATCAGTGTAATGTTATTTTAAACCTGGCTTGCTGGTTTATATAATAAATGTGTGAAGATACGAGTGATTTTAATATATTGAAATTTTAAAACTGGTTTTATTTGAGTCGTAATTGTTTTGCAGACCCATAAATGTACAAATAAATTAAAGCGAAGTTTGAAAATAGTTTGATCGGAATCAGTATATTCAAGTCGATAGTGTATTGCTAGCACTCGACCCTCAACTATGTGGTATCAAAGCAGACATCTTATTTATTGGATAAATTATTTTTTTATTTAGTGAATAGTGCTTCTTGCCAAATTTAAAATGATTTTAGCAAAACAAAACATATTTTCCAATCTTACTTATATATTTAATAATAAATAACGTGATCATATTTTTTTATTTAATTCTTCTTTCATACTGAAAATAGTTGGGCGTCTTAGATTTAATGTTATTTCATTAAAATGTTGTATTACGTTATGAGTATTAATTTAGTTTTACCATCATGTTTACACAGATTTCCTTTAGAATTTAAATTAATGTAGATTATTAGCAGAAGCAGTACAAGATATTGAATCATATAAAATAAAGAGCACGCCTATATAAATACATAAAAGTAAAAGAAGACAACAAGTGTCCTATATAAAGTATTAAAAATTTTGTCATAAACTATTATATTTCCGCTATAACACGAGCTTTAATTTAAAAATCTTTTAGATTATAAAAAAATCTACATAACAATCTTGTAGGGACTCGTTTATTAAAATAATAGCAAAGAAGATCGTCGCCCGAGGCTTGTTTACATTTTAATGTATACTTAAAAATGAAATATGCGGTCGTACGGAGTCTCTTAACGTTATTAATAACATTCCTACTTCGTCTGCGGTCAAGGTGCGAGCGAGTGCGGTTAGCGGAGCGAGAAGCGTTTGAAAATACACTAATGAGTTACAAAGAAGTCCCGCTGTAGCGTTTCTATTGACAAAGGACCTTAATGATGTAATAAAATTTGTTATTAATGCTTTTATTTCCATATGAAGACATATCCCCATAAACTTCTTAAATTTCCAAAGTGGTCCAGACTTTTATTAAAATCATAGCACATTTAACTTTCAGCTACATATTGATGCTACGTAATAAGGGGTAAATATAATTACTATGATCAACCGTTTTCCGCGGAAACGGTTGGATACGGGTGATCAAGACCGGTCTGTGTGGCAAACCTTGGGATAAGCTTATGTCCAGCAGTGGACGTCTTACGGCTGAAATATTGGTTTTTAAAAGTCAGTGCGATTGATGATGCGAAATCAGGTCCTAGGTCCACCTTGTGGGGGCCGACTCTTAAAAATAGTGATAAAAAATGACAATTATTTCTGTTCGATCCGAAAAAATAAACTCAGATTCACTGTTTACAGCACTGGTATAACGAGATGATCTTGTTTTATTTATTGCGTACTAGTTTCTGCTCGCGTGAATCCCATGGGACCACATACTGGAATAAAAAGTATCCAATGACTTAGTTAATTCATCTTTCATCTAAATCCATTGAACAGTTTACGTGTGGTTGAGTAAAAAACATTCATACATTTTTATACAAACACTTCACCCAAACCTAATATTATAAGAAGCGGCAATATGGATACGTGGAATAACCGAGATTTAATGATTACCGAGTTGTTTCGTGGAAACTCTGAACATGATAGCTACCCAATAACTTAATCGTCTTATTCTCCGCTGTCAGTAACACCTCGCCCACTCGACACTATTGTGTTTAACGAAAATGACAAGAAAATATATTATTTTGTCCGTTAAACTGATAATCTATCCTTATTTCGAAGTTAATGTTTTTAATTTACATCTTGTCGTTTACAAACTGTCTTCCCATTTCGCAGTTTCCCACCTGGTAAAAGTCGACCGGTAACGCTTTTGAATTTGTAAAGAGATATATTGTGTTTCAGGATATATTGTAAAGTATATTCAGAACGTGATCAAGGGAAGTGTACGTTTTTTACGTTTAACTCTTAGCTTTATTAACTTTTTCCATTTGTTTGTTTTCCTTGTTTGGTCGGAAGACTCGGAAGTAACTTGGCGTTTCGCATTATGTCGCGTGATATTGGATGTAGTATGTAATATTTGTTTTCGTAATACGAGTTTTTAGACTGATAACGGTTTTGTTTAATTTATATGAGAGTCAGTAATAATTACTTATTGGAAAGCCACGTCAATTTAATATTATATACTAGCTATTGCCTGAGGCTTTACTTCCATAGTTATAAAGTCAGTATTATTTATATATTATGCATATGTATTTGGCATTCTGCATCGAAAAATACATCTCATCGTGGGGCTGGTCAAGTAATCCAATTTTAATACAATATCCAAACACGGAATAATTTTTAAATTAAGCAAATTTTTCTTTTGGGTAAGAATCAAGGCCGCCATATTTGGCGCATTGACTGTGCCAAGATATTCGAGTGACCATCTCGGCCTCATTCATTTAGTAAAAAAGAAAAATCCATTGGCAAACGCATAATTTGGGGTATATTATGCTATACCCCAAATTATGCGTTTGCCAATAATTTTTTTTTTTTTTGAAAGATCTCACTGATTAATTAAGTGACTTAATAATTAATATATAGTAATAAATATTGCTAATAACAAGCTACAAGAAGTATTAGAGCCCCAGCGCGACCTGGCCGCGTAATGCGCTGGAGCTCTAGATTTAAATTTCATCTTCTGTATTTTAGGTCAAAGAGATAAACCTAAAAAACAGATGGTAAAATTTCATACGGAGATCGAGAAAGCATTTATCATTATCTAATTGCTACTGTTAAGGATTTTCTAACAGTATAACCGAATCACATAATGTGCTAACTGGGTCTTAAACCTAAGACATCACGATAGGTTTTAGTCTAAGTACACCTACTCCAAATAACGAACGAGGAGTACCTCGTTTGTTATTTGGAGTAGGTTTCTTTTATACCGCTAATGTATAGTAATACATTAGTGGTATAAAAGAAAAGCATTAAACAAAGAACCGAAAAATTCGTAGCATACCAAGAAAATGTAAAAATATCTATATATTAATACGTGAAGGAAAAACTTTATATCCCTTTTTACAAAAATTGTGCAAACGGAGGAGTATAATATTTGGCACAGTTTAAGCTTATATGGAGAAGCAGGGGCGAATCCTAATATTTAAAAAGAATATTTATTAAAAATACATTAAATTAATGAAAAAACACTACACGCACACAACCATGCATTTGACACACGCAGTCGAATCGCGTTCGTAGTATTTCGGCACTGTTCGTCTGACGTCGTACAATTCTTTATTACTATGGTTACCTATACCTTATTTATATGTAATAAATAAAAAAAACAAAGTAGCAAGCTTAGGAATTTTTGTCGAATTTTGACCACTAGGTGACCTCTAGTATATATAATTATATTACTTTGTTTTACTACATTCATTACGGTACGTTTGTATTCAAGCATCTGTTTTTCTAACACCTGAGATTAATTTCAGTACTCTCACTAAAGGGACCGCTTAATTAGAGCTTTTCTTTTCATACCCTGTTTTATTGTTATTGTACTAAGGTTAGACGTGTTAAAACCCTAAATATATGACAAAATATATGAATATTTTGTGTGAATAGTACATGCGGGTTTAATTAATTTTAAAATAAGAAGCGTACTGACTAATGGACTTCGTGCTTGTGGGAGAAACTAAATCTACTATAACTGCCTCCGTGGTGCAGTGGTAGTGAATACGACTGCTGTGCATGAGGTCTCGGGTTCGAATCCCGGGTCGGGCCAACCAAAACGAATTGGGTTTTTCTGTTAAGAAATCTCAATACGAGCCCGGAGTTAGGAAGTTGGTGGTGTTGGACACCCCCGTGCCTAGGAAAGAACGTAAATGGTCCTGCGCCTGATCGGATTTCATGATCCAGGTTAGGAAACAGAGAGTGCACTTGTGTTTGCGCACATACTTGTGTACTATAATATCTCCTGCGCAGATGGCCAGTCTCCATTAAGATTGGCCGCCGTGATCGAAATTCGGTCTAGAGGACATTATTACTTGCAACAATGATTTGTAGGCCACACAAATAACCGTTCCGTGTTTGCACAACCGAAAATCGTATAAAAAAGCATGAACTGCTTGACTTATCGTAGACCTAAACTTTCTTTCTGTTTAGATTGACAACTCCTGCACAAGGGTCAAATAAATCCTTTGTCACGAGAATTAATAACACATTTAACGTATACAACAGACTAAAGGACCATAATTGGCGGGATACACAAAACTATTCATGGCTGGCCGCACTGCGACGCGTATTGTGGGTTTAATATGTGTGTGCATCGCAAATATGTGATTCGTATGATTGTTCTTTGTGTCCGTTATTCGAATTTTTCTTAGCGCGGGCGTTATCTTGTTAAAAGAAAAGAAAAATTGTACCATGTGTGTTTCGAACTCACAACACTAAGGGTGCGTTTCCACTGACGCGGAGCTGAACGGAGTGGAGCGGAGAAGAGCAGTGAAAAGTAGCAAGTGTTTCCATTGAAGCGGAGCGGAGCAAAGCGGAGCGGGGCGGAGTGAAGTTGAGCAAACCAGACTTGCAATGATCTTGTAATCCGGTGTCTTTCACTATGATTTCCCATGCCATATGTCTGATTGCTTTGATTTCATTGCATCTGTATGTTGTCAATCGTGTATCGCATAAACATAGATTTTTTTGATACTTTCAATTAGTTTCTCATCCATTTTGATTCACATACAATGTTGATGACGTGTGAAGTGTATGACGTAATATCGCTAACTAAACTAAAATGTAGCGCACGCGTCTTTTCCTGACAAGTCTACACTAGCCACTGTGCCGCACCGTCTCGCTACCCTCCGCTTCGTGCGCTCCGCTCGGCACCACAACCTGCTTGATTCCGTTCTGTCCGACTCGGGGCCGCATATTCAGATATTTTATTTAAAAGTCCGCTCAGGTCCGCTCCGCTCCAGTAGCACTGTTCCCACTGATGCGGAGTGGAGATATCGAGCACTGTGATTGGCTAGTTCACGGACCGCTCCTCTCCACTCCGCTCAACTCCGTGTCAGTGGAAACACACCCTTAATGCGGCGCCAGTAAAACAAAATGTATCTTCTAAAGATCTTCAAGGCATGCATGAAAAATAAATATTAGAATGGTTCCATAATGTCGTAACTTAGAAATACTGTATGAAATAAATCATCAAACTCACACATTGCTGTTTTCAATAAATACACCCCTGGGGGTACGAAATGGCGGTCCAAAGTTTGCAATATAGTAAAATGTATATTTTGTTATGCGGGTCTATTACGTAACTTGAGACCAAGTGAATCTTACTCAATAGAAAGTTTCTTTAAATATATGTATATCTTAAATAAGACGTGTTTTATATGTTTTTGTTTTCCTGAATGAAAGTACTGACTACCTAAGGGCACCCTGGGCAAAAAATAATTGAGTAAAGTATCAGGCGTTATATTTATTTATGTATGATCTGTTAAAAAATGTAACATTAATACAATCACATAATAAATACATAGTAAAACAGACTTTGTAGAAAAAGTTACATTCAATTATAAGTCGCAAACACGTAATATAGCCTTAATTAAAATGGTGTCAATACTCATTATTTATGTAGTATGTGACCGACGCAAAAGATCCCACTGGGTCGAAGTGTCGCCGGTCTGCACTGACTGGCCCCCACATAAGATAAGATATGTAGTATGTGTGTAAAGATTAAGTACAAATGTACAACCGCGTTTCGCCTATGTATCATACTGAGATTTTCTGACTAAAAGCCTAATAACTCTGTGCTCAACCAGGTAATTAAGCTAAAACCTCACGCTCACCTGTAAACATAAGCATAAACTTACGTCAGACCTGTTTTTAATCTACTGGGCACGGGGCTTTTCTCATAAGAAAAGAAATATAAGAAGCCAACCACACAAGCTCAATGAAAGTAAGAAAATTTCACATACCAGAACATTATGCACAATTCTAAGTAATGCATTCTCTACAATGCTTTCCTTTCCCTTTTATTGTTCAAATCTAACTAGATTAACTGGACCAAGCCGGCGTTCAACTTAAATAATAATTATCTGTGGCTAAATATCGGTTTTCTATGACGCAATTGCTATTTGACCTTTACAACTCAAAGGGATAACGATATTCAAACGTTAACGTTACACCAGATGTCAAATAACTCCCATTTTGCGTGTAGTAAATATTCATCACAACCGAGGCAGACAGCTTTACTGGTATAATTTGATTTACAATATAATAAAACTATGTATTAGAAATTCTAATAATTATTAAGTTCATTGAAATTAAACTACTATATACGGATTTTATCGCGTTATTTATTTGACACTTTATTACATAATTTTGAAAACTGTTACACTACTACTACTATTAAACTTTACAAATTTTTAAGCAAATTGAATTATTATTAAAACTTTATTTATTCTATTTAGATTTAATTTAATTTTACACTTTTCCCGACGTTTCGACGTTTTTAATAGTAGTAGTAGTGTAACAGTTTTCAAAATTATGTAATAAAGTGTCAAATAAATAACGCGATAAAATCCGTATATAGTAGTTTAATTATTATTACATTCACATAAGCTTTTTTTTTTTTTTTTTTACTTGGGCGAATGCATCGGACTCGCCGGGGTAAAAGAAGATGTTAAGATGATAAAGTACCTCCCGGAATACCGACTAAACCTACCACGGTGTTCCTCGACAAAACCACTATCGACGGGGCCGCGCTAATCACTTTCGCATGCGGTCGCGACCCCGCCGAGGTTTCGGCCCGCCATATGAAACAGCAGGCCACTACACGAAAGACCTACCCTATAGGCACTTCTAAAACTCCCTACTGTCCCCCCTAGAGGGGAGACGGACTCGACACAGAGGCGCGCTTGGGAACACGCACGTCGCCTCTGTGGCTGGAGGTTGTCCCGCGCCCTCCGGCGCCCGGCTCTGCGGTTGGGGAGAGGGTTTAAACGCTCCCTCTCCCGCTCCGCCGCCTCCTTGATGGAAATGACTTCCTCCCAGAAGGAGGCGACGGCGTTCCACGACCTCTCACTCCGGACCATAGACTGAACTACGGCCACATTCACATAAGCTTTTTTTTTTTTTTTACGTGGGGGAATGCTTGACGCATACCCCTCCGCGGGGGCGGGCGGAGGGGTTATGTCGGACTCGCCGGGGTAAAAGAAAATGTTAAGATGATAAAGTACCTCCTGGAATACCGACTAAACCTACCACGGTGTTCCTCGACAAAACCACTATCGACGGGGCCACGCGAATCACTTTCGCATGTGGTCGCGACTCCGCCGAGGTTTCGGCCCGCCGTATGAAACGGCAGGCCACTACACGAAAGATCTACCCAAAGGCACTTCTAGCACTCCCTACTGTCCCCCCTAGAGGGGAGACGGACTCGAAACAACAGAGGCGCGCGTGGGAACACGCACGCCGCCTCTCGGACCTGGTGCTGAACGGATGGCGGGCAGGCCCACAAAGCCCGCCACCCCCAGGTCAAACCTCAGGGTGGCTGGAGGTCGTCTCGCGCCCTCCGGCGCCCGGCTCTGCGGTTGGGGAGAGGGTTCAAACGCTCCCTCTCCCGCTCCGCCGCCTCCTTGATGGAAATGACTTCCTCACAAAAGGAGGCGACGGCGTTCCACGACCTCCCACTCCGGAGCATAGACTGAACTACGGCCGGGAGCGAGAGGGCAACTAATCCGACTGCCGCGATCAACTCACGGCGCTGCGATGCCCAGGCGGGGCAAACCGCCAAAGTGTGCAGCGCCGTGTCCTCTACATCGTCGCGGCAGTCGCCGCAGTGGTGACAACCGGGCGTCTCTTGCCGGCGTATACGACACAGGAACTGGCCGAAACAATCGTGGCCAGTCATTACCTGTGTCAGCCGGAAGGTGAGGGCGCCATGGCGCCTCTCCAGCCACTCCTCAAACACGGGACTTACCGCTACGATCGTGGCGTGCCCAACATTCACATAAGCTGCTAAACTACTACCAACCATTTGGTTTTGGATGGAACTTAGCACAACGATACCTCATGCCCTGGATTAACATAAAGGATATTCTTTATTTATGTATTCTTGTAAAACTTTATAAATTCAAAATCTGGTATTATAAATGTGAAAGTTTGTACAGTTATTTTGATGTTTATTACTTACGCGTAAACCATTGTTTGTCTTTGAATTTATCTTAGCGTTTTGACAGACCAGCATGTCCTAAACTAATACTCAGGAAACTTTATATCCAGGTCATGCGTTCAACTTTAATTTTAATGATATAATCTTGTTTTACGTTTACGCGAATGTTATACATTGAAATTAAAACTACTTTATATGAATTATGTCGCGTTGTTTATTTCAGAATACTTTTATTCCATATTTTTTAACTATAACACTACTATTGTTAAACTCTACTACAATTTAAGCTATTTAAATTAATAAATACTATTTATATTTAAGTTTATAATTTTCCCCGACGTTATAGACCCCTGCATCTTGTAAGGGTAATTGGCACTTGACGGATGATAAAAATTGACTTCAGGCACGCCACGATCGTGGCGGTAAGTCCCGTGTTTGAGGAGTGCCTGGAGAGGCTGCATGGCGCCCTCACCTTCCAGCTGACACAGGGAATGACTGGCCATGGTTATTTTGACAGTTTTGTTGTTTCAGTTATAGACAGGTCTTGTCCCCAAATCCTAAGACCCAGTTCTCGTAAGTGAGCTACCTCGTACCCAAGTGGCACTACCTATTGTCCAGATAGGAGAGTCCCTTTCTGGCCTACAAGCCGGGTATTGTCCGAGTCACCCAGCTATGACTCTTGCTTGCTGAGCAGGCAAGCGCCCGAGATGCGTTGTGGCAGTGAAACTCCGTGCCTCGCGCAACCGACTGGTTCGCACTAGCCGCGCATGAGTCTGACGCTCGAACGCCATGTGTTTGCCGAGCAACAAACAAGCCGTCCTCTGCGGCTATCCACATAGCCACTACAAATCCAACCACAATGTCAGGCACCGCGCACTCTAATAAGCGGCCGATAGAACACGCCTTTCGAGGCGCAGTGGGCTAGCCTGACCCCGTAGTACCCTGATCCTAAGAGGGAGACCCGTAGTTCTGCCCCCGAAACCCTATCTACTCGGGTGCTGAAAATAGGGACTAGCGGGGGGACAGTAGGGATTTTAAATGAGTGATTGTCTAGGGTAGGTCTTGTTGTGTAGCGGCCTGCCGTTTCATATGTCGGACCGAAATCTCGGCGGGGTCGCGACCGCATCTGCAAGTGATTCGCGTGGCCCCGTCGATAACGGTTTTGTCGAGGAACACCATGGTAGGTTTAGTCGGTATTCCGGGAGGAGCCGGGAGCCTCTAAGTCCTCCATATATCTATATGTCGGCAACAACAGGCGATACTGGGGAGCCCATTGCCACACCATCTACTTGTATGTAGAATTTATTGCCTCACAAAAGATAGCCAGTTGTTAAGCAATGATTAAATATTTCTGCATATTCCTCAGGCATATTGTTCTCTATAATCTTTCTTTTAGTTATATCAATACAGTCACGAACAGTATGTAATGCATGTAAATAATTACTGCACATCAAAACTAACCATTGTTTCTTTGTCAGTGAGACGTAGGTGTTTAATTTCTCTCACAAATTGGTATGAATCCATCACATGTGCTCTCGAGTTGTCTGAGTGGTGAGAGTATCTTCGCTACGTGCTGAGCCACTCTGTAAGTTGGTGTGTCGATCTTACTCACAATAGGACGTAGGGGAGCGTGTTAATTATATTTTAGTTTCGAAGTTTTCGGTAGGTGAAAGTGCCATAGTATGACATCACTTTTACAAGCGGTCAAAGCTGCAGGCAGTAGCTAGTTTAATGTAATAAAGTATAATTTCTGCCCTTCGTGCAGGGTTGATAACAAAGCAATATGTCGTTTTTAAATACGAAGGAAGTAGGTTGCCTGTCGGAGATTGGTTTTTATTGACGTAAGAGTACATTATCACATATGTACTTAACTCGGAAATTCTTTTCTTTTCATTGCTTTTTTAAATTCTTTTATCATTGCTCGGCAACGCATGAGTAATGCCCTGGTATATAGTGACTTAACTGGGACTTACCATTGGGCGTGCCGTATAATTATTTGCCACCATGATGCAGTAGCGTGACGGCGTACCGGCAAATACTACCACGAGCGGAGTACTGTGCATTTATTTTAGTCGTTGCTCCAGAAAACTATATGGTTAAATTATCACAGCTCGCAACAATACATAGCTATAAAGAATAATAAAAAATTATCAGATACGTATTATGTTTTCCATATTTACATATGTAAATAATGTTTTAGTTATAATATTGTCTTCTATTTACGCGAATATTATTCATTGAAATTAAACTGCTATATACGGATTTTATCGCGTTGTTTATTTGACACTTTATTTCAAATTTTGAAAATTGTTTCACTACTACTACTATTAAACTTTACAAATTTTTGAGCTAATTAAATTATTATTAAACTATTTAGATTTAATTTATTTTTACACTTTACCCGACGTTTCGGTTGCTTTTCAGCAGCCATGGTCACGGGGAGACTAAGAAGGCAATAATAATTAATAATTTTAGTTAATAATTAATTAATTTTAATAATAATAATTTTAGTTATTTAGAAAATATATATCAATATGTTCGGAGTATGTAATTGCAAGGTTCTGGAGGCTAACATACCTCAGCAATGGCGAACCAGGTGCCTCTAAGATTGTTTTCTTCTCATTCTATATTTAAATCTTATTACTTGTGATAGGCAAACTCGCTGGTGACTCTCCTGGTTTTTCAAGCTATTATAGGCTGGGGTAAGCGCTTACCATGAGGTAGCTCGTAGGCTTTTGTGTGAAGTAAACAAACAAACTCACATTCGCATTTGTAATATTAAGTAGGATTGCCTTACATTTACACGAATGTAGATTTTTTTAAAATTAATCGCAACATCATCCTTATAAACGAAGCTAATTTGAAACATTTTTCTGTTTTATATAATACAATGTGATTAAAACTGTAGCCTTTAAAGCAAATAATTACAATTTAATTCACGTATTTTACGCAAAGCCCAAACACTATGTTTGTACATGTTGATTCATTAAATTAATACATCATCCTAAAAGCAAAGTTTATTGTCAAAGTGAATAAATATTTGAATTCAAAACGGCCAGCTTTATCTCTGTGCGGTTGTTGAAATGTGACATTAGGGCTTTTGTACCATGGACAACGAGCAGAGAGGTAATCGAGATACTCACCTACCACCCATCTTTAGCGATATTCAAAATTAGAACAAGATCTATTTTAAAAAACTACCAAGTTGTGTATAATGCCTGTGTCACGGCGTACATTATAAAAATTCAAACTTCGGGCACTAGAACTGATCCAGATACGGAACTACTAATTATGGATCACACTAATTTTAGTGTCGTGTATCCCACAACACTTGTCGTAATGTTGTGAGTTTCTTTTTAAATTAATACTGTATTGTGAGGGACTTCATAAAGTGCTCAAAAACAGACATAAAGAAAACCCAGATTCAGTACAACAATGAATGATTTATACAAATTATTGTCACTCATGGAAATCTAATTCTCTTCGGGTATTATACTTATATAATAGTGGGTGAGCCTATCAGATACAGTATGCCACTTTACCACAATAACACTTTGGCATACCGGGAATCAAATCCGAGACGCCATAGACAACATTCACAGTTGCTGCATTATCGAGGCAGTGAAATATACTATTTGACAGCAACGTATTACTTTTTCTATCATACGACATCGTTAAACCTACCTAGACAAAACTCGCTTCGTAGCTAGTATTCGGACAAACGATTACGCTTCGTGGGTATAAAAAATACCTTTTTAAACATAGTGGGACGTTTTGAATGCTGGTAATGTAATTAGCATTAGTCTACGACAGAAATGTTTGTGCTCATATTTAATAATACACAAAAGCCTTTGTTATCTCTATTTTCATAAAGAATGAATGAGGAGTGTTGAGTTTACCAGGTAATTCAGAGGTGGAAAGAATTGTAAAATTTAATAAATGGTTATTTAATCGTGTCTTTTTGTTTTTATATTGTTTGCAGAATACAAAGTCTTAAAAGCTATTACTGCACGGTTAGCATAGTAGTATGTAAGTGGTGTGCGAGTACGCTGTTATGGGTTCGACACGGGACAAATAGTGGTTTGATCTACAAATATGTGTTCCGAGTCTGCATTATCTTTGTGTCCGTTGTTACTGAAGAGTGTATGCTCATTTAGATTAATTTACCTATTAAGTATGCTCCTTATTAATAATATATTATTGTATTCTGCTTACTATACAGTTTACTTTATAATGCGCATTATATTGTAACATACATACATACATACATACATACATACATAGATTCACGCCTGTTTTCCAGAGGGGTAGGCAGAGATTACGGATATCCATTTGCTACGATCCTGACACACTTCTCTGGCTTCATTCAATTTTATCACATTCCTCATACACGCCCGCCGGTTCAAGGTGCTCTTAACCTGGCCTTTGTCCAGAACGCCTCCGATCTGATCGAGAAACGTTTATGTGGAACGTGTGGAACAGTCAATAGAACAGTCGCAACAGGAAGACCTAGGCGAACGTTTCTATATTGTTATAATTATTCAATAAACTAATTTCGTACGTTCCGGTTGTTCTTTTAATTTATCATAAGACCACAAACTGACATATCGTACCTGCCTCTTGGGGCCTGCCAAGGGGCTTGATTTACTATATTTAGTATTCTATGTAAAAGGTAGAACTTATGTGTCGCTCGACTGTAGAAAAAGAAGAGGTGTTGACGACCATACCAGTATGAACTGTATCACAGTCGCCAGCGTCTTCCATCCAGAACGATTCCAACACAACTTGTATTGAAAAGGACGTACAACAATTTTTAAAGAAATGCACGAAATTACAAAAGTCGAAATATTTTCGATATATTAAAGAGCCAATGGAAATTACCACCACGGCTTCCTGGGCTTTCGATAAAATATATTTAGATGTAGTGGCTCCTTAATAATAAAGACATCAATGGTAACTATGGTAACTATTATATATTGACCATACACTGTAACCTGACTAAACTTGTTCGAGCTATTCCTTTACAAAATAAAGAAACCATGTCCATAGCAGATGCTTTTGTCAGACATTTCATTTTAAGGTTTGGTATTTCGGCAGTTATAGTAACAGATCAAGGAACAGAACTTTTATCCGCTACTATGGGAAAAGTTTGCAAAATTCTAAATATTAAAAAGCTATCTTCAACAGCCTACCAGTCCATTGGAGCTCTTGAAAATGCATACAAAACGTTGGGAGCATTTTTAAGAATTAAATGTGACAATTATACAGATACGTGGAGCTATTGGCTACCGTTTTCGTGTTTCAGCTTTAATAATACAGTCCACTCAGAAACAAATTACACGCCATATGAATTAATTTTTGGTAAGCTCTGTCGTATACCAAGTAATATTTCTGATAATATTGAACCTTTGTACAACATTGGTAATTATCTCTTACAATTATGAAGATGATGATAATAATAATACAACCAAAATTTTTGGATGACATGTTTTAATTCTGTTAAAAATAAATAATGATAAAGATATTTTTTTTAATTATTCTCTGTGTAAGGGGAATGTGAAGTGTATATGCTCGTTTAGATTTATTTACTTTTTATGTAGATATGATTATTTAAAAAAAAATTGATATAAGTTTATTCTCTTTTGTCTTTGTAAGGGGAAGGTGAAGTGTGTATGCCTTTAGATTAATTTACGTATTAAGTATGCTCCATAATAATAATATATTATTGTATTCTGCTTACTATACGGTTTACTTCATAATGTGCATTATATTGTAACAATTATTCAATAAACAAATTTCATACGTTCCTGTTTTTCTTTTAATTTATCATAGGACCTCCAATATTACATTACAAAGTTTGTAAAATCTTTTGCGCCACAGGAATTATACCCACTGCTGCAATTGTATCTTCAAAAATCGGCAGAAATATTGATTTGACTAACGTGCCAATAAGGTTTAGCGATTAAAGTGATATATTTATTATGTCTTGCATTGTATTCATAAGGTAAACAGTACTTTTTAGATATAGAGTCATGAGATCAAATAACTTAAACAATTCATTTTTGATAAAGTTTGTAAAAAGCACAGACACAGTGGATGACCGCATTACGTGGTTCCGAAATTATGACGATAAATCCATGCTTATAATAAAATGTGGTCATTATATCATTTGTATTCAACATCAATTGGACAAATGACACATCATCCGATTTAAGAATAAAATATCTAGCCGCTCATGTGTGTTCGATACGCCTTCATTTATTTAGGCACATCGAATTTTACAAACATGATTTTAGTAGAAAGAAATTACGCTGTTTGTAATGTTACGTTATGTAAATGTTAATCATAGTTTTAGTTTATAATTTAATAAAAATATCGTACTCACACGTGATAATCCATAAGTATTTTCAGATCTATAAACATACCGCCAAGTTAAATGCACAACCAAAACACACAGTCATTAATTAAATCTGTACTTATACTTACAAAAAAGATGTTAATTCAGCAAATGTGTACAGAGTCGTGTTTTTGAACAAACGGGCTTTGGTTCGCTTGTTTAGGCTCGCATCAATCAATGTCAGCAGACCAGATAACTGAAGCAGTGATCTATAGACCGCCGTGAGACAGAGACAGACTTCACGAACACTATCTCATTTCATTTACTCATTAAGAACAAGAATAATAAGCCATTCTTGTTGTACTTTGGGTCTAGTATTTATATAAAGTTATGCTTTAGGAAATTTTATAATGTTCTTATTAACTGTCAAGCTTTACATTAGATTGTCTTACATTCACGCGAATGTTATACATTGTTATTAAATTACTGTATTATTTATTATTTACTTATTTATATGTCAAAAGTAGTCAATATGCTAAGCCTGTATGTCAGAGGGTTTTCTATAAAGTTCTCGAAGATGAGTGGATAGATTGCCAACTCGCACTGGACCAGCGTAGTATTATGGCTTAACCCTTCTCACACTTAAAAGAGGTCGTGACTTTTTTTTTATGTTTCCTAGGAAAAATGCTTCATGCACTATCCTCCGGCTAGGGGACGGCACCGGCGGGGGTGTGTGGGACTCCCAGCAGAAGAGCAGAAGTGCTGGTATACCCACTTAAAACCTGGGGTGTTCCCTCTCTCATCCAATTCAGTTGGTAGCTCTAAAAGGATTCGACTCGAAAAGGAAAGAGCTCGTGCCTAGCATAGGATATACAGGACTCATCTTATTATTATTATTTATTATGTTCTTTATAACTGTTAAGTTCAGTTAATGTAGTAAACCCATAGAGACCTAAGAAATCTCAATAAAGTTCTCAAAGATGTGTTAAGTTTTCCAATCTGGACTGAGCCAGCATAGTGGTCTAAAATTTCTTAACAGGAGGTTAAACTTGACAGTTTATATACAGGGCTAATAATATTTGTGGATCAAATGGTGTCTAATCAATTTCTTATATTTGCCTGTCTAGATATACAATTACCTCTGACCTAGATATAATGGTAAGCAACTTGATACATCCTATTGACCCTGAACCAAAACACTAGCGATTTAGGGTAAGTAAATTAAGTATCGAGTTAAGTAATGTGTCTGGAAGACGAGGGCTTATGACACGTCTTGAACTTCTGGATCACTCAACTTGAAGCCGCCCGTCCCAGCTGTAACACTTAATAAACAGTATCCTCTAAATAGCCCGATGACTTGTCTTAGTATCTTAACGTTAAACTAAATCAAAATATATTGAGTAGTATGTATTTTTGTTTTCTGGATCCCAGATTGCGCTAAGCGGCAACATGATAGACCGAGGCGGCGATGGCGGGACAAATCGGGCAGCTTTAGGAGAGACTGGTGTAAACCAGAGTATGATGATGTAGAGGCCTTTGTCCTGCAGTTGGACAATTCAGACTTCAATAAATATATTTATTTATTTAAGTTAGCGTGATCGTAATAAAATATAATAATAATTAATTTATTACGATTACGCGAAATTAATTACAAATTAAAAAAATAAATTTTATTGTTTATATAGTGGTTTATATAAAAAAACCGCGCGTTTCAGACCAGTAACACTTCATTAGTGGTAATAAAATATTAGATAATTTGTATAATTATCGCCTGCTCCGTGCCTCGGAGAGCACGTTAAGCCGTCGGTCCCGGCTGCCATGAACATCTATGGCAGTCGTTATTGGTTAGTCAGTGTCCTATAATATCCTGACACTGGTCTAGCTTTAGAGTATCGTTAGCCTTCGGGTTGTGGAGGTCAGGTGGGAGCCGTTCCGACATCCAGTCAAATCCGGTTAGACCAGAAAAGCCGACCCCAAGTGACTTGGGAATAATAAAGGCTAGTGAGAAGACGTTTGTAAGAATTCATTGTGGTCACTTGTGTGACCGATGCAAGTCGGTTGAAAGGTCTGTAAATAAACAGTTCATCGTCATCCCAGCGAAAGGACATCCACTGCTGGAGTAAAGACTTTCTAAAAGGTTTTCTATACAGAACAGTCTTGGGCCGCCAGCGCCCAACCGCAAGATATGATTTCTAGAAATAGGATCATAAAGTAATAAATAAGGTCCCTAATTATGTTAGGGGAGGTTTGCGCAAATCCTGCGATGACGGATGCAAAAAAAAAAAACCACTTCCAGTACAATAACATACAAACAGTTAACCTATTATTTAATATACTGAACAATGCTATCAAAACTTGTGGTCTAGTATGTAATTATGTAAATAAAACGCAAATATCGAAAACCGCCTAATTGGGCTAGAAGAGAGATAAGAAATCACATTTTGTAGAGAAACAAAAAACTAACTTTTACATTTGTTATAATGGTATTGTCAAAGTGATGTTTTATTCGAACAGTTTTGTAGTTGTTAGTCAAGAGACTTTTAGATAAAGGTCATCATTCAGACAACAGGATACTTATTTCTAGAGAAGCTTTTGAATATCAAATGTCTCAATCTCCTAGTAATACAAAAGTTATACGAAGTGAAGGAGTGCTTAAGGAATATTAAAATGTACATAAAGTTAGTGTCAGACTCTTGGACCGGCTGTTGTCTTCGCCTTGAACACGAAGGACTTCGTTTCTTTCACTTGAATAATAAATTTACACAATTTACTGGAACAAAATTTATTGTTGTCGCTAACGAGAAGTTAAATATGATATTGAAGGACTTTTGTACAAGTTAACTTATTTGTTGAATTGGTATTAGTGGATGATCTTGCATTATTTATAGCTCGCATTGTAATAATAATAAATACCATAGTTTCGGGCCTATTGTTGCTACTATTAGAGCACTGACACACGTGAAGTAATGCTTTAAACATCCTTAACCTTACAATGATGTAGTCTGAACAATGAAAAATGTCGTATTAAAAGAAAGGCATCCAAAGAAACATCGCGGTAGGTATATTTTTAGTATTTTGTTCGCCCGAAAGTTCGGATACACATTTTCATGGTAGACCTACTGATTATCGGTAAAAACGTGTTGTTTACTTTGGATGTATTACAAACAAAACGAAGTGGGATGTGATTAATATATTTTGTCAATAGAATGCTACTCTTAATTCAAAATAATTTATTTTCATAAATATCTATACAAGTAAATAACATTGAAGTGTCTGTTTGATTTGTCAAAAGAACAGGTTTTTACTAAATGCATAATTATTAAATTATGTTTATACGGTACTTATATATATCAAAAATTAATAAAAAAATTAAATTATGTTTTTATCTATCTGTCTGTTTGTTTCGGCTCATATCTGTAACGGCTGGACCGATTTTGACTAGACCTAGCAACTTAGGCTACTTTTATTATAGAAAAAAAATGGTGCACGCGAAAAAAAGTCCGCGTGGGTGAAGTCGCAGTTAACAGCTAGTCGTAAATATTTTCACACTCTTCTAAAAGAAAGAACATGGCAATTTAAAAACTAAAAGAAATATAGCGATAAAATGCAAATGCAAGAAGTACACGTTACTTGAGAAGAACCAAACAAGAAACTATGCATTAAAATTACTGCTTTTGTTTTCATTCTAATATGATCTTAAAAGAATATTTCACATAAAAATATTCTGCCATTTCCTTTTAACATTAGGTTTCTAATTTGACGTCAAATTTTCTCAATCTTGGCCCGGTCGTTTATAAAATGGACAGACGATTGCATTTCCATTTTTCCAATTTGGTGCAAATCACATAAAAGAATGAAAACGTCCCGGGTTAGGAGGCCGGATTAAATTTTATAAGGTGTAAAATTTTATATCACGCTCAAGTCGTCTGTGAAACGTGATGAATTTGTCCTTAACCGCTAACGACATAACTTTACCTATTAACTTAGTTAAAGTTCACAAAGGAAATCGGCCATCCCTTTGGTCCTCTAGTTTCACCACATTTACTGTATTAGTTGTATTGACAGGGGATTTGCCTGATTCAATTACAATTTTGACCACTCTACAAAATTAATAGTTGTACGATTCTAGTAAATTTGTTTTGTAACTAAATGTTTATTATAATGACAGTACATTAGCAATTTAAATGCTTTTAGTATTTACTAGAACATTAAATTGCTGACGGTAACGTAATATAAAGGGGTCAACACACCGTAATAAATATGACGGTTCGTTTCATGGCGGTGGACTTGAGTCATGGACTTGCGGTTGGAGTACGCACGGAATATCTGCCAATCAGCGGGATTAACTGGGGTCAACGGTATAAGCCGTAAATTTCTGAAGCCACCGGATTAAAACACCGACACAAAACTGCCAACGGTAGAGTGTAAAGCAACTTAAATAGGAGTCTGCTCGAATTTTGTGAAAGCAACCCAATTGGAAACAGTTAAACAACTAAATGAGCAGAATACCTATAACTCATTTCTCACATTAATTGTGCGATAAACAATTTAAAGCATTTTACGACTTGTTGTGTATAGATTCGCTTCGAACACAAACATGAAGCGTTCGTGTTCGTAGCAAACGAAATTTGGAAAAATATGAACCTAAAACTAAGTAGCTCTCTAGACTCGTATGCTTAGAATAATTTGCGACTGTTATGCTTGTGTTTAAGACGCTCGGCTGAGCGACTGGCTAGTTGTCAGTGTTTCTATGAATATAAAGGAAATTAATATAGTTACACCGTACATCCATGACACTTGACGTCACAAACCGAATGCTCCTCTCGTGTTTGCCCCAGATGGCTTAGTGTACCTTTGATAATGGAACTCCTTACAATAATATAAATGGAAAATATATATTTATTGTTTTGTATGTAGTTTTCACTGAAAACTACATACAAAACAATAAATATATATACTTACTTGGTGAAAACTTTTCACCAAGTAAGTATGCTATGACGATTAAAAAAGTTGTTGTACGAGTCGCCTACTGGTGCAACCGTTTAATTGCCGCACAGAGATTTTAAGTTCGATCCCACGAAAAAATAAAGACATATAAATGTGTAGTTAATTGCAAATTTATTTATTTACTATTAATTTTAAACTTTATGCATAAAAATACATCGGCGGACTTAATGCCAAGGGCAGTCAACCGTAGGGTGATACAGAGATAAAATGAAGTAGGTGCATACAGTAGCATGGAACATACTTGTGCATAATATATACATACCAATAAACATATTATATAAACTAAATAAAATATATACTCATATATATATGTATGTATGTATTCATATAGATATAGATATATGCATACATACATATATACATACATACGTATTATATTAATGATGAGAAGAATCTGATAAACTGACGAAGAGGAGAGCACGTACTGTTACCTTGAAAGTGTAACGGTTTGTGGACATCCTGACTTCATAACGGAGCGCATTCCATAGTATAACAGACTAGACGAAGAAAGAAGAATGAAGGAAACCAGAAGTAAGAGAGAGACAAAGTAAGAGGAGGTTATTGTAAGAACGAAGATTTCTGTCATGATTAGAACATACATAGGTATTGAAAAAGGCAAGTTAAATAAGTGGGGGCATTTGGTAAGGTTAGAACAGAAAATAATACTGTAAGGGCATGCAAACTACGGCGTTGACGAATGGGTAATATTGTCTTACGTTTACGCGAATGCTACACATTGAAATTAAATTACTTTACACGGATTTTGTCGCGTTGTTCTTAATTTAGAGTTGAAAAATTATGGAATGTGTGATAAAATAATATAGTCTGTGGATGTGTAGATCCAGATAGGTGTTACAGATAACTGTTCGCGCTTCACCTGTAGGGGTAATTGCGTAGAATTAGTGGTATTCGCGGTATAAACACCATTCCCGTAATACTTGCGGCTCATTAGATTTTCAAAGTACGGTTTGAAGCTGTAATTATTCTGTTATTTGTTAATAAGTAGCGGAAATGTGTTCTTATGTATATTGTGATAAGATGTATACTTATATTTACGCTTGTATATTCCCGAAAGGGTAGGTATGAGTGTATTACACCCACATTTCACAAGGTATGTTTAAGGTCAGTCGTAATAGTGAAGGTAATAGGAAGCGAGCCTACAATGTCATCTACTGGGCGCAGTCCCAGATTCCGCGTGAGGCTACTGATTTTTTTGGACAAAATAACACTTACTCGACCCGAGATCGAACTTGACATCTTTGAGATCAAGCATGGTAGTCGCATTCACTCTCATGGCGAAGCAGAAGCAGTCCCAAACTTTAAGAATACTGATATTTATTTATTATTTGTAATACCTATAAACTTTTGAATTAAATAGCTTATCGGTAAAGTATAATTCACAAAAAAAACCTTGGTCTAAATGGAATACTTAATTGCTATTGCCATTCAACGTGGCAATGCTGCCAGTCTTCTGGGCACACTACCAGTCGACTGTGATGCGGAGGAATTCTATGACGCCTATTAGAGAGTTTTAGTTTTCTTTTCTTTTTTATTTACGTTTTATTATATTTTAGGTATAAGTTAGTTTTTAAGAATTGTGTTTATATGTACATAGTTAATAATTTAAATAAACAGGTAGAATTATCACAGTAAAATATATAATTAATATAAATAAAAGTGAATAAAATTGCTATTTCATTTACTAGATACACTTTAGACAGAACTCATTATTCGATCACAAAATACCACAACATCTTTCAACTACGTATTGTAGTTTCCAAAGTATTCTTGTAGCATTATTTATGAATGTTTCATAACAACGGACAGTAAACTATTGGCTTTTTGTGAGTATCTGTTTCAGCGTAATACAAAAGGCCTATTGTTCGCCATATTCTCCGCAAAAATTACGTCGAATAAAGGACACGTCGATACGCCAGTGTTTCCCAATTTGTCTTCTCTATTGTTCGTTCCTGTCAGACTATTTGTGTTCGGGTTAAATCGTGTGTTTTCGGCCAATATACGAAGCTCGTTATCTTTCTAATTTCCTGATCACACCTGCTTAGTAAGTGAGCCAATTAATACCCGCGTTAATAAGTTCAGCAAGGAGGGTTGAATGAGGTTGTATTTTTTCGTATTTATTACTGTATGTTATATGTATGCTTAGCATAGATATAGTAGAGAAATAATATTGTTGTAACGCAGTAACTAGGCTAAAATTAGAAGTAGCCTTATTTTTTTAGGCCGGGGTATGCTTTGAAGCATACCTCTCCGCGGGGCGACGGAGTCGTTAAGTGGCGTTCCCGGCACTGGGTGCACAAGTCAATTTCTCCATTCTAACACCAGGACTTGGTGGAGTTCGGACTGTGCCTCCTCTAAAGCAGGCAGACCTGGTCCTTCACCCTCAGCTAGTGTTTCCTGGCGCCAACGATTGAGCGACGCCAAAAGCGCCGCTTCCAAGTCCCAGGGCATCGATCCGGCTAGGAGACTTGCTGCCTCGAACGAGATCGTGCGGTAGCCGCTAATTAACCTGACGGCCATTGCACACTGTGGCGCACGAAACACCGAAATATTACGGGCCGTCAGGTTATCTCCCCAAGCTGGTGCCCCATAAAGGGCCATGGACCGCACGACCCCTTTGCAGAGTCTCCGGCAGGTGGTACCTGGCCTCCTAAGTTTGGGCAGCAGACGTGCGAGCGCAACTGCACCGCCCAGAAGCCTGAGGTCCAGACGACGAAAATGGGCTACAAAGTCCTATCGACTGTCGAGCAAGAGATCTAAATACTTAAGGGTCGGCTCGACAGCGATGCGGACTCCTCCTACCATGATGTGGGCTCCTGGAGGTGGTCGGTTCCGAGGACTGTGGAAACAGACGGCCTCGGATTTGGACAGGGCCATCTCAAGGCCCAATCGCCGCATATGACTCACAAATTTTGCAAACCCAGAGGTTGCCAACTAACCTAACTAACCCAACCTAACTGGCCACACCAAGTTTTAGCCGGTTATGATTATGTGTAGAGCGGGATATGTCTTTAAAAGGAAATAAAAAATAAAGGTCATAACGATACTAATAGTCTTTAAGATAAAAATAAATCCGTTTTGTTTTAACTTTAGCTTCAAGATATGCATAGACAAGAATAATTAAATAATTATATTGATTTTGTGTACCAGCATTTAAACTTTTTAATTATACTTTGTACTATTATCTCATACAAGGTAGAGGCTTGAGCCCAGCAGTGGGACTACCAGATTGTTGGACAGGAGTGATATTATTATTATGATAATTATATAATTATAGCTTAGTGAAAATTCGAAAGACAATAAAAATAAAGTGTATAAACTCTATTGTAACATTTTGGTGCAACGAAATTCAAAGCTGAAGTGGTAATGATGTTACATGTTGGAACTGTTTAAAACTACATCCTGTGAAGTGGGTTTTAGAAGTTAAATAGCGAATAAAATTTCGTCACTGAATAAAACCGTTTATTGTGATAGAGTGTTCTTCCAAATTTTTATAGAGACTGTTTGTGTGAAAATTTTGTTGATGAATTGGTTTCTAGTTAACATACTGTATCACGTCTAAATTATTGCCGAAGGGGTAGATAGGGCTCGATTGCGCCCACACTTGGCCAGCAATGGTCAAAGGTCCTAAAAGGCCTTCACTAAGACAGTTCTAGTCTATGTGTTGTTGCTAAGAATTACTTGACAGAAGAACTCAATAACGCTTTGCTGGATCCGGTTATCAAATTCTACACCTCATGCACAGCAGTAAGTTACACAAAAACCATTCGGATACTAGGTAGGGTCGGCAATAAATATGTGACCGCCTCCATAATACCTATGGTAACCGCTTACTGTCCAACCGGTTGATCAACACGTGGAAATAAGATAAGTTATAAAATTTTATAAGATTTTAATTTTAGTATAACTTTAACCAGAAATATACAAATGCAAAAGAACAGTGTTTATAAGTTCACACTCAAATGATTTCCCCTGTTATACTTCTTCAAAACCATCTTATTTACCCAAAGGTATTTCAAGAACGAAGCGAAGGCATTCCAATTAAAATAAAACTTCGATGTTGCTAGCGTAAAAATTTTGGCGCACCAGTAAAACTTTTTAATAAGATAAAATGTTACATTTTGCTTACATAGATCAAAAACTCTGTTTGATCCTGAGTATTTAATGGATTCCATAAACTGCTTACGCACAAGTAACTCGATTTTAGGTAGTAATAAAAAACTTTTTCACGACCATCAATATTTTTAAAACTTATCAAGATTTACTTAATGAGCGAGGTTCTTAAGTTAGAAAGTTTATTTTTCATAAGAATTGAAATAAAATTTTGTTAAGTGGTAAGGCAACAATATTTACGTATCAACTTACTGTCGTCTATCATTCCGTCTCTCGTCTTTCAAACTAGATAATATAATGCGCTGCACGATAAAATGGCAAAAGTCGTAGGTCAGAACGTTAATATCATAAGAATATTACAGCTATTGTTAAGAATATTTATGTCTATTTTGTAATGTTGAGGTTCAAATGGTACTTTATAAAACAGTTATTACATATAACGGAGCATAAGGTCCAGCAGGGTTTTTAAAAGCTGTGACATCAGCTCTGCTGACGTCACAGCTTTCTATTCTCAATAGATGGATCACACTTATAATTCTTAAGCAGAATCTTAACCTTAACTATGTAAAGCAACATGGTAAAAATCAATATTAAATTTAGTACCTACTCACAAGATTACAATTTTATGAAGAGCTCTTTCCTCCGTGAGAACTCGTAATAGAATGCTTGACTTTACAACGCCAAACGCGCTCAAGATGGCGGGCGTTGGGAGGTCAATACAGAATCACAATATTTCATTATTATTTTAACACACACTTCCTTAATAGCTAATTTAATTACGTTAATTCTTTACAAAAATCAACAGACCGTTTTTAATATTTAGAACATTTTAATTTCAGTTCAAATGTTTTAATAACCGACTGTTTGACTCTTCAATTTATTCTTGAACATGAAAGTATTCGAATTGCTCAACAAAAATATCGAGAAATCAATTCGTTGTTGCTTAAAAATCAAGTTATGAATTTTGCAATTGCTTAATTACTTCAAAAGGAATGTTTAAATTATAATGAGTAATCGTTTGTCGTCTCAAACAACAACAAAACATTACAACTCTTATTTTAAGCAATAACTGGTAAGACTCGCAATAATCAATGTGGTAATCATTGAAATAATCTTAATAAATAGAGTGGCCATGAGTTTCTTGCCCGTTCTTCTCATGAGCCCTACACACTTGCTTTGCTGAACGTAGCAATAAAGTAAATTCACAGAAAAAATTTAGTGTAACTTAGACATTCATAAGTGTTATCTTGTAACCTAATCTGAATAAATTTATTTTGAAAGAGACCTGATTATAAGTCAATTAGCGGTAAATTTATGTATTAAAATAATTGGTTATGTGGACTTGCGCCGACATACATATATTATTTTATATATTTCTAAAAGTAGCTCACCTAAGTGACAGACTTATTCAATTCAACATCCAAAACTGAAACATGAATATAAAAAAAATAATGATGTTTAAGTAAACAGCTTAGAAGACTATAAAATACTTTTAATAAACTATGCGATTTTAAGAAATTATGCTATGAATTTTATATTAATTTTATAACGCATTATTCTAGCTATATAAGAGTAATATGAATAGACTTTATTAAACGCACTAATCTTAAACACTAGCAACATGATATGTTCTGCAGTAAATATCATTACGTTATTACTAAGCTTAGGAGCGCAGCAGTTACACTGTCATTTTTCGCATCCGAAACCGGGTAGCACCAGGTAGTAATAAACAAATTTTATTTGACACAAAATACGGCACAACTTTTGATATGTGGCGTTTAATATTTTGTACAAAATAAATACGCCTATTTCATAATTAATTGAGTAAACTTTTTGTACGTATTCATCATTCTATTAAGAGGGACAGATCCGTCGAGTTTATGGGGACATGTTTTGACAGGAAAGGTTTTGGTTTTCCGCTCCACCCTTATCAAACACAGTCGTAATATCCCTTTTTTTAAACTCATTGAATATTATTATATAATAGAAAATGCTTAGGTGGTTTATAGTGGTTATGTTGCTATCGTTAACAAAAGTTACAATACAAAAGTTATAATTTTAGATACTAGATAGTACAACCTGTTATAAAGCTACAAAAAATTATAAATAATCAGCATCTTCCGAATAGTTTGAGAAAATATTGCCTGTAAGGTATTTAATTATATTGTGTATTGACATACACAATATTATGCTAGCCTTAAAAAAAGGTTGCAAAAGACTATTTTATAAAACAGGAGTAAGATTTATGTTATTGAACAAATTAATGATTAAATATATCACTTATACATTCGCAAACATAAAATATTATTGTAACTATATGATCCTCAAGGTTTTAAGCAAGCCTCGCTTATAAAAATATATTTTAATACTCTTTTTTAAGCTTTTAACCTTTGTATACTTAATAAATACATCTAGTGAGTTATCATTTAATATACGTCAGTTACTAATTTAATATTCATGTGCAAACATGATGCATTCCGGTAAGCCTAATGTTTTGTCACGTACATATGTC
The DNA here is from genome assembly GCA_930367265.1 of Catocala fraxini. Lineage (NCBI taxonomy): Eukaryota > Metazoa > Arthropoda > Insecta > Lepidoptera > Erebidae > Catocala > Catocala fraxini. Next base: position 8,270,553 of record OV884038.1, read on the forward strand.
ACTAGGCTAACGTTGTAAGCTTTTCCTATTACATGCAATATTGATGCGTCGGTATATACAGTATGTTCAAAATATGGGTACTCTATAAAGCTTATAAAATAGTGTAGTATCTGCACTATATCGCATGTAATACGTGGTAATATTTTAAGATCGTATAGTGATACGATTTTTTTTATTTGTTAGTCATCCAACACTTAACATTAACAAAAATATTTTCAGCACGGGTATATAAAATAGATGCAGCAAATGTTCCATCAGATAAATGAGCTGGTTTAAAATTTAATGTCCCGAGTTTGCTTATGACATTTTTCAGCTTGTCCGGCAAAGTCTGAGTAAAAGTAATAACATAACAAATCTTGGAATGCCAGACATAATTAAAAACCTATTGTATCTGGCGGCCAGTGTGCTGGTGTGATTCAAATGGTTGAGGAGCTAAATTACTACCTTACATTCTTACTTGGACATTCCCGGACAAACTATGAGATCTTGAGCGGCACCGGTCCACCGACATCCAGAAACAATTGTTTTTATATTATGGTCTGTGTTATAGCAATCTAATGATTAAAATATATGTTATCGCATATGCATTTTAATCTGCTTTAAGAATTGTTTCTTTACGGCAATAAAAAAATAAATGAATTAAATATTTTTTTGAGCAATCAGAAAATATATTATTTTGTCCCTCTATTTATTGCCAATATTTTGCCACCTTAAAATATGACAACATTTTACTGTCACACGTTATAGATCGATGGACTGTTACTCTGACATTAGAAATGATTGCTGGGTTTTAACGACTACATACAATACGGTGATAAATTTTATAAAACAGAATTACACACGTATATTTCCAAAGTTTCAGGCAATATGTTGACAGCTACGATTAGATTCTACTTCGTAGGATGTAATGCCGTCTACCAAATTGTTTCATCTACTGATAATTGTACAACAGAAATTCCTCCTCACACGGGTTTGAGTTTGTATAACAATCAAGGGAAAATCATCTAAAATTAATGGATCTGTGATCTATAATAAGGATAAGCTCAAACTTCTTTTAAAACTAGCGAGGTTATTTTCTAACAACAGATGTACACAAGTGAAATGGAATGTAGCAAATCCACCCTTAATATTACCCAATATTACTCAAGAAATCCAACATCAACCTCACGATCTTCAGAAAAGAGAAATCCAACTAAAGATATTAATAAAACACTTACTTAATGTAAGTTATTGTATTTTAAAGACGAAATATAGCGGCAAAAAGACAAGTTAGACAACAGAACAATATTCTGACAGAAAGACAAAACTTCAGAATTCTTCAATTTAGTCCCAGAGAGACAAAACTATTGACAATACTTGAACTGACCCAAAAAGCTCCTTTGTTTATTCGATGCGTAAATTTTGTACGGTGGCTATCAAATGAACTGGACACTACATCAAAATATCTGAGGGCTAGTGTCGCAGAGGGCGTTAGTTTCCTTAACATTAATGTTTTGGGACACATTGTCTGAGACCCGAGAATTTTGGCGAAGTGCTTGGTTTTAGTGTTGCGCCAATTTAGTGGTAACGAAGTCGTCTAGAACGTTAAGGAGATATGTTAATTTCACGTACAACAGCAGCTATTTTTTGGAGTAAAAAGTCCAGCCTAGGTCACGATTTGCAACATATCCTAACTAGCAATCTCTATATAAAAATCATTTAGATTCGTTGCTCTTTTGTTGCGTTAAAGAAAATAAAAATACTTACTTTTGTATTTCTATTAGTAAGGATAACGAAAAGGAAATATGGCTAAGACGACGCCGGCTTCTAGAGCTATCGATGTCGCACACTCTGTCCCATCAGTGGCAGTATAATTGATGTGCTACTCCAGTCCCTTTTTCTATGGGCCGATCTTGTGTTAACTGTTATATTCCACCTTACGCTAGACCCGAAAATATTGGTACGTCTAGTCTGCCTTTTTAATAGTCAAGTAGCATTCTGTTCACGCAGTTTTTATTTGTTACCTCTTTCTTTTATCGGTGATCGGTTTGAAGTAAATTATTTATTACAACTCTATTTCTATGCGGTGTATCAAGATGCAACATGCACCATATTTTAGACCTCTAGTAATAAACAGCTATAGCTGTAAAAGCCACGTTAGATTTTGTACAGTAGTTTTTGTATGATGCGCTCATAAGCATACCGACAGACAAAAATTTTGAAATAAATGTTCTGGTTTCTATATAATAACTCCTATAAAGACACCTCATATTATTTTATCTTATCTTCTATGATATATATATATATATAAGTATATATGTTATATCACCGGTGTCTGTATAGACAACGAGAATGTACATTTTCATTATTAATATAGATTGCTTTTGCCGCTAAAAGAATACAGCCTTGGCCATAAGCAGTGGTTACAACTATCAGATCATCAGCATCGGGTTCGTTATCATAGGCAAATAAAAAAATCATTGTGTCTTGTAGTGTAACGGTTTCTGAAGAATACGCAGTTTAATTTGTATTCTAATTAATATGCAAGTCCGGTTCGTCCGTTTGCCCGCTGAGATCTATTCTCACAGACTGATAACTAATTTAATTTACGACCAACTTACGTTTATGAGATTCCATTACTTTAAAACTTAAAAAATCTATGAGCATTAATAAACCTTCTTATAAATAACTTAGTTATGAAGTTTTGTAATAATAATAAATTGAATTATTTTTCAGTAACCGAAGTTGTGATTGCAAAGTTTTTTTTGAAACGTCACTTTTACTTAGCATTTATCTAAAAGTTATAAAGTCACTAAAACTGCCTCGTTGGCGCAGCGTTAGTGAATGCGACTGCTGTAATTGACGTAACGGGTTCAAGTCTTGGATCGTGCAATATGTTATTGCATTTCTCCGCACATATTTTTCAACCAGTATATACGCTACCTGGTATTTTTAGGCCCAATGACAGCAACACTTATACTTAAAGAATAGCTGGCGATATTAGGGTGTTTTACAGCGCTATCTCCGTCTTCTGATATATAGGCTATGTATAGATGTCATTAAATAACACAATAAGTTAAAATAGGCAATATTTTTTTACCTAATCATAATTGTAATTTTCAACAGTAAAATCCAATTTTATACATCCTTTCTTTAATAAATTTCAAAATATTCTAAACCAAGCACCATAACCAAGACTGAGTGGTGAGTTTCTCTTCTTAATGTCGTATGTATAAAACAAAAGATCGCGTATTCCACGTAATGTGTGGAACATTTTATATGTCAAAATATTTATTACGTCATGTGAGTTACGCATGCTTACAAGCACCGCAATTCGCAGAACATTCCAGTCTAACAAATGAAAGGCCGCTTCTCGCGTTCATAATCGCTTAATGTATGTACCCTGTATACAGTTTTTTAAGCGTATTGTACTTGCGTACGTAATATTCTTATGTGATATTGTGGCATACATATGTGTCTAAACTGAAATTTTAAACAGTAAAGAGCTGATGCTTATTTGAAGTTGCAAATCAAAATTCTACAAGACGATACAAATGGATATATTCACCAACTTATTACAACGCAATAAAATTACGAGATTACAGATCAAGTAGGCTGAATGAAATGAATACTACAAGCAATCATAATACCTCGTCTTCTAATGCAAACAATTATACATAGGTTGTAATAGACAATCTGGAGGAGTATCAACTGCGCTTTGCCAATACAAGATTTTACCAGGAACACACCAGATAAAGTAAACGTAGGGTTATATCGTTAATGCTAGGCCCATTTAAATCGGAACACTCAGTCAAGTTATTAAACTAAGCTAAACTAAGTTGCTGGTTAACGACCAATGAGTTTTAATCAGTAGCAATATTATAAAATCTTTGCATTATACGGACTGAGTATAGTCACAAAAACGGAATACGATGATATTTTACCATACCCGCCTAGCTTATCATATTTTTATAAAGGTGTATGTAACAATTAAAGGTTATACAAATATGGCACTTAAGTATATTATATACTTGCACTCGATGCCGTCCGTCACCGTTCACAAATATTGCCTATTATTATTTCCATCACTTGAAGAAATACGGTGCGCAGGCGTCCGTGCCCTGTCGGTTTAGCTCTGTTCGTATTTAAACGTCTCTCGTCTCGTCTCTCTTCCATACGACCCGTATGGAAGAGAGAAGGCTGAAGCAATAGTCTTTGTCTAAAATAAAACTTTAAAAATGAAACCATTATTTATTAACTTATATATATTTATAATAATATCAGCCCTTTATTAAACTGTTACATTGCTAGGCACGGGCCTCTTCTCAATGTGAGAAGGGTTAGGCCATAGTCTACTATGCTGGTCCAGTGCGGGTTGGCAGACTTCACATATCTTCGAAAACATTATGTAGAACTTTTAGGCATGCAGGTTTCCTTACGATGTTTTCCTTAACCGTTAAAGCAAGCGATAATTAACTATTTAATACGCGCATAACTTCGAAATGTTAAAGATGCGTGTCTTGGGATCGAACTCGAGATCTCTGCGTGGCAGTCCAACGGTCACCCACTAGGCTATCGCTTACATAATTATAATTTTTAAATTATTTTGTAAATTTAAAAATCTTATAATACAACGGATCTCTGACTAAACTAATAATTATTTTAACTAATTGTAGGTTGCATTCTCGGGGTTTCCGATATCATGCTCAAATTTGTCTGAAAATGTCCGAATAAAAAATACACAGTGATATAACGATCTGAAAAGGTTTAGAAATACATGTCAAAGCAAGGAAAATCGTATCCATTGTAAAATGCGGCGATGATAATACGTGAAATATTTTATATAAATGAAATATATATGTACTGGTACACATAGAAGTCCAAGCCTTTATCCGTCTGCTTGCCGGAAGACCTTTCCATTCGCTATTACGTTGAAGGGAAGCTGAATATGAGGGGCAGGACGTGATGCAATCAGATGCGAATGGACACAGAAATACTGAGCCAAATCTACGTAATAATGTATTTTAAATTCAAGAATGAAATAGGATTTCTAGAATATTTTTGTAGCTGAAAATAATATGTTAATATTTAAATTGAAGTTAAGATAATAAATCCTCATAATTTGCGACCAAAATTGTTCGTAATCTTTGGAAGTCCCACAAGACGCTAGAATAGAGTTTATTTTTTGTTATTCGTAGGTAGTGTTTCAAAACGTAATGCTGCTCTCGTGAGTGTTTTAACAACAGCTCAATAACAATTTGCTCAACACGACAATGAACCAAGTATTAAAATCGGCCACAAACATACACGCAAACGTAAGACACAAGACTAATTAGGCAGTTTATTACCAATAACCTATAGTTAGTAATGACTAAAAAGCAAGGCTATAATTGTCATTGTTAAATTAGAAAATATTAAACGTAGAATACATTATAAAACATCAGCAATAGCTAAGTACCAGACTGTTAGACTATCACAAAAAAATCTCGAGTTCGAAACCACGCTATGCATCTTTGACATTATCCGCTTGCTTTGCAGTGAAGAAAAATATAATGATGAAACCAGCATGACAGAGAGTAAGGCCCCCTGTTTAATAATGGGGCAGTCTGTAAGCATTATGGGTTTTGATATATTGCGAGTAGTACAAAAACTTAACAAATTATACTCTTATACCTTCCTCATGAATCACCCTGCTTGTTGGTCAAAACCGCATGAAAATCTGTTCAATAGTTTATGAGTTTATCGCGAAGAGACAGACAGATGCGGCGGAGGAAATTGTTTTATAATAGGTATGTAGTGATACAAATTTACGTGTCATATCACCTTCTAAAAATAGGTGATCTTATTTAAACCGCTTCAAAATACCGCAAAATTTTCAACGGAATTGAGAACACATCTAACGGACAGGTTCTATTTCAAAGTAAATATTTTCTTTGACCAGGCCGGAGTATTCAGAGCGCATTAGGTTTAGCTAGTTGAGTCCACGATGAAATAGTTTATTCTGAAATTGGTTTTCACGCTTACCTTTACATGATATATGTACGTTAGTTTGTTTGGGATTATGCATGTTTACGAATATGCTTTGGGTTAAGCCTGTCAATTGTATGATGCCTAACATAATTTAAAAACAAATGTGCCTGGCTGCTGTCGGGCCGCTGCAACTCAAGAGGTTATTATTAAAAACAATATATCGTTAAGTTTTTAAAAGCTTTTATTTAGTTTTGTGTAAACAAATCTTACAGATTTAATCTGACTCCTTGTCAAATCCTCGTTGTTCATTTTATTATTAGACGTCTATTATAATATTATATTATAAAGAAAAGAAAACTAAACAGTGAAATCTTCTATATATGTATATAAAAATCAATTGCTGTTCATTTGTCTCGCTAAAACTCTAGAACGGCTGGGCCGATTTAGCTGATTTTGGTTGTCGTAGTCCAGGGAAGGTTTAAACGGTGAGAAAATATAGAAAAGTCCTTAGGATAGGTGATACGAAGTACACCGGGTCATCTAGTACCAAATAAAAAATGCTTCATTTTTTTGTTCTTATCATGTTAATAAATATCTAAATTGTGTCAGTCCCGGTATCAACAGCGAGGAGTTTAATTTTTGTTTAATTTTCTTAATATTGTAGGTTAGGAATTGTGGTTATAATTGCCAAAGTTCCATGGTCCCTATTTACATAGGTAAATAGGGACCATGGAACTTTGGCAATTATAACCAAACAACATATTTTACACTAGTCGATTACACATATGGAACCATTTCTTACGCGTAATTGAATACGTAAGTCACTATTTTATATTGTTAAGAATCTTCTACCAATATTTATTGAAGACTAGATAAAATCCATGCAACATGAATTTAATTTATTCTCCGATAAATCCATAGCCAAGAGTACAAAACACGCTGCCTGGGAACCGCTGGTAGCAAAGAATAAATTGAACACTAAATTGTAACTTAACCCCGGAAGCGGCACTATAGATAAATATTTTACTTTAAACAATCGTATAGGTTTAGTATAGTACTAAACTCAAGAGTTAAACATTGTTTATCGTGCACCTATATTTTTCCGGATCCTGAAATTCGTGAAATAGGAATCTACGAATATTACAACGTCATATGACGTTGTAATATTCGTAGATTTTCCCGGGATTAGCAATTTAAAAGATACTTAAAGGTCATATATACGATAATAGTTTTTGCCCATGGCTTCGCTCGCGCAAAGCCCACAGGAACACATATCGGGATAAAAGGTACTTTATGTTCTTCCCCGGGTATATGCACTGGTGAATTATAGCACACAATTTTGTTGTCGAAATGAAAGACCACTGATGGTTAAAATGAGATGCGAATTATTGGTATTTTAACTACCGCGTAACTTATGATAAAATGTTAATATAATTAGTATAAATGAGTAGCGCTCTTTATAAATTGTGAGTGCGCACTTTATGCAAGGCGACAGAAAAATACGATGCATGACTCTTACACTAGGATTGAATATATCTTCTTGCAAAATTTCATCGAAACCAATTCAGTGGTTTAGCCGTAAAAGCGTAACAGACAGACAAACAGAGTTACAAACGCATTTATAATATTACTATGGACTGGGTTTTAAGGTTACGTGCGTAGCTGTATACTTACATTCATTTTGATGTGGCATAGGTATACCTTTAGCCATATCACCGAAGAGTCAGGTAGGTGAGCTTCAGGCACCAATGCCAGAGTAAATGGTACCGATGCTATCTATCGAAACGCCATTGCTTTTCTCATATTGTTACGATGACAAAAAAACGTACGATCCTATTGTTAATACTCTGTTATAGTAGCATTCATAAATGCTTGTAATATTGAAGACTATACAATGACGCATTGCCAAACTTAAGACCATGTTCTCATGACTTTTATGCATAACCCTCAACCAGTTCAATGCTTGTTGACTGGACAGCCCAATGTATTTGATAGTAATTAGACACAACCTTTTTTATAATTATATATTATTTGTTAATCTCAGTGGCGCAGCGATATTTTAAGTGCTGTGCATGAGGTCTCGATTTTGATACCCAAGTCGGGAACATTAACACTAACATTTTTTTAGTAGCTTTGTTGTGTCTGGAATTGCGCCCAGTAAACGGTAACAGGCTCGACTGTAGAGGGTAAAATCTGAAACCATACCTGGCAAAATGTAGGCGTATAGTACACCACAGTCTACCCCTTCGGGATACAGTCGTAAGGCAGTATATATAACTTGTTTAGAATGACACATGCCAAAAATATCAAGTAAATAATTTCGTTAAAAATAAAAATGTATAAAAGGGATATTTTCCAAGTAGGTCATATATCCGGCGTATCATTAATATTTCATGCGATTTTTATGTGGCTTCTCATCGAGTAATACCTGAAGGGAATCTTTTGTTTGAAACGGTATCTGCTCGTTACAAAATCTCAAAAGAACATTATGTAATGATAATGCTCTTTAGAGATATTTCGTTTCAACGGGATTGCTCGTGGACTCGACGGATTGGACACTCTTTATACTGTCGTTAATGATCCCCAACTTTCATTTAAATTTTTCCTCGTAATTTTTCATTAAATTTGCCATGCTTTCAATTTTCAGAAGATTTTTTGTTCAATGGCAGTTAAGCGTGATATTGGTTGCAAGAGTTAATTTGGGCACGGGCTGTAATTATGTTATTTATTGAAGAAGGTTAATTAAATTAATTTAATATAAGTACATTAAACTTATTTAGGTCAAGATTCGGATATGATGAAAGGCGTGAATATCAAAGAACTGTTTATAAATATAATAAAATTAAATTTATTTTTTGAATTTTAAAACATTTCAATATAAAACTAAAATGTTTAAAATTTAATGTTTCATAAAAATAGCAATTATAAATATTTATATGTAGAAAGGCCCAGTAACACATTGGGCATTTCTACCTATAAATTCTCAGTAAAATTACTGTGCTTGAAACTGTGTTCTGTATACGGAAATATCCTCGCGGTCCATCTCATAAGTTAGCCTGGCTTCTTTCATAGCTATAGTTGACTAAATATGAGTGTAATATAGCTTTGCTTACACCTTCAGTCATTATGTCTACATCTAACAAATATGTGGAAAAAGAGTAACAAAATTATGTTACTATGCTTTCTTTCCTTACGTACGTATAGTTACCTGTAATAGTGCATGTGCCTGTAAGGTCCAAAATACTGTTAACACTCCAATCAGAATGAATATGACAGAACTAGATGGCATTGTTTTATAAATATTGCAACGCGTACTCATTTTAGCAAATAGATAAATTTATACGAAATTATAATCATAATATTTTATAGTAGTGCACCGCCATCTATTACGATATAAATAAACTACTTAACAGTTCTTGTATCGATGTCCGTTAGATGGCGTCAATTACCGGCTTATATCATTTTAATTTTGAATTGGGTATGCATTTTTACAGCTCACTGTACATATACCCTTTATTGGAGGAGTCGTTTAAGAAACCTGGGGTGACCTAAGTCAAAAAGTCCATGATAAAAGAAGGAATGCATTTTGCGACGGCGACTAATAGAGACGAATCAAAGAAAATAAATATCACGCAACTCCCCAACATCTTGGAGTAAGGCTAACAAAATAGTGATGAATAATACGTATTGAAAATATTTTCTACTGTAAAGCATTACTAGACCATACTTATATTTAAGGATTATCTATTACCAATTTAATTTGAAAGTTACTAGTATTTTTGGTAACCGATTTAGCTAAGCTAAAATGCTCGTATGCTGACGAGTGGATTCACGTCGGCAGTGGAAGGTATAATAATAATAATATTCTACCACATACACACAACACTGTCTAGCCCAAACTAAGCAGAGCTTGTACTATGGGTACTAGACAATGGATAAACATACTTATATACTTTTTTTTTTTGTAAATACATACATATTATACATAGAAACACCCAGACCAAGACAAACATCCATGTTCATGCACACAAATGTTTGACTTGTGCGGGAATCGAACCCGCGACCTCAGGCGTGGCAGTCGGTTACACTAACCACTATGCCATCGAGGCCGACACAAATTAAAATAATTAAAATAAGTAATACAAATTGTAATTTCATTTACATTTTGCCTTTTGCGTACTTATTAAATGCGCATGTAACATCATCATAAATTGTGTAAAATATAAACATCAAGATAAGTATGATCAAAATAAGTTCAATAAAATACGTTATACATACATCGTCTAATTTCTATGTATATTACATTTGAACTCGAAAATGCCTTTTCCATTATAGAAGACATAATTACGCGACGCGTGGAGCGAAGGCGACACAGACATACGACAGTTACCTGTCATATTATGGCACCGATGATAGTACGAATATCTACTACGAATGTCAAGTGTTCGCCATTATTGACACTGTTCAATGCTATTTTCTATCCTGGGAAACTTTCTCACTAAATATTGGCATATATGATAATTATTATATGTTATGTTTTTTATTTTATTGTCTTATTTATATTATATTATGTACACTTAGCTTATAATATCGTTTTAGGATATCCTGTAAAGATATTATAAATGTGTTTAAATAAATAAATAAATTAATGTATATTTTTCATTTTTCTTATAATATACAACTGCTTCTCTTCTCAAAAGCTTAGTTGTAGACAATTGAACTACCAAATAGAGGTCTCAAGGTTGATACCAAATCAAGTACCGCTTACTAAAGTTATGTGCGATTTAAATAAACGAATTTGTTCGTTTTAAGGATGAAGGAAAAAACATAAGATAACCGGCATGTCTGATTATTGTCCAAGATATACTCTACTATAGGTTTTTATAGTTAAAATGGTAAAAATCTATAAAATAGAATACATTTTTTTGTACACCAAATAATTTAATGTACACCAATATAAGTACAACACATGACAATCCACAAAAGGCCTACCCGCTAAAAGCAATCTTTTACAGTCAATCTTTGGATGGGTAACATCAAATCGATTAGTAATAATTGAATAATATTTTATCATTCCACTTACTTTGTTGATACCCGAAGGCTGTTGGCTTGTTGACAAACTTAATTCAGTATTATATGGTAGGACTTAAAGTTAACCCCAAAATGCTTAGAAATAGTAAGACGAAGGTTCATTTGAACTGGTGGTGGCAATGCTTAGTTTTTATTACAAAACTATACATTTATTTTACTAATAAAGTCCTAAACAAAAATCGTTAAGTTGGGCCAAGTTAGTATACAATTAAATGTAATTCCTCATAATGAACTATGTACTTTCTTCATAACGTCACTTTTATAGCTTTTTTAAACATTTATTTTTCATCTAAAAACTTCGAAGGTTCCTTCCATTGCCACTTACAAAGAAATTAAGGTTTTACGGGTCGAAAACTTTTCATTTAGATGATATCCTCTTTGGTAATGAGTTATTTTGGAGTCCATTTTTAATGGTGAATAGCTAAAAAGATTTACATTTATTATGTCGTACTCGAAGTTTAAAATGAAACGTTAATCAGTTTTCGACGTAATAAGGTGATTATCTGAAAATCTTCTTACAACTGATTACTATTTAATACAGTTCTTTAAATAAAGTGCGAATATTCATAGAAATATTTTCCTTCACTAGATTTTAGTTTTAAAGCTTTTATAGTGGTAGGATTTCTTATGATCATAATAAACCCTCCTGTGCTGCTTCATAAAATATGCCAATTCTTTCAAAATAGATATACTAATTTACAAAAAATCTATCTCAGTCACGCAGTGGTATTAAATGCGAGTGTCATGCGTGTGGTCTCTAGTAATTTATTGGATTAGCAAATCTAATCTGTTAAGAGGTTCTTCAGTCGATGGCAATGAGTCCGGAACTGTGCCCGGTAGACGGCTCACCACCAATTATGAAGTATCTGAAATCATAATATGTAGCAACATTTGGTCGCAATAGACGCCTGCCTACGCATTCCGGGATATAGGTTTGAGGCTATGTATGTAAGTATATATACTTGTTGGTACATGATATAACTTGCACTCAAACTCGATATTGCAGCGAGCTGTCAACGTTGATATGTGGACGCTCCAGATGTTCCCTTTCTTATGAGCCGTCCCCAATAAAACATACTGTACTCACGGGTAATATACATTTACTGAAACACAAATGTTTCTTGTTTTATTGAAGCCGACTTAGAAACAACATGTATTTTCTGTTTACTGCTCAAAATATAGTACATCTGTATTTTATAGGTCGCCCAGAAGGATAATTTGTGAGCTTTTCACTGGCCAATATTTCTTGCTTTATAGGGAACCTATCATACTACAGTAAAAACGACAGTAAAATAGATGTAGTGGCAATAAGACCGTACTTTACTCCATATCGAGAGGCTGAATAGCTACTAAAATATTATATTTCATATGTATGTATAGTACCTATGTAATTTCTCGGAACTATTATAACTCTGGTGTGTGGGCTTGACTATGAATAGCGTTCCGCCGGCTTTCGCAAAATAGTTCTAGGTTAAAGGTTTATGTGTAGAGGAATATCAAGTTAACAGCTTAGTATGAACAGTTCAATGTGAGAGACTAAGGATGGTGTGCGGTAGACACATTTTAATATACCTAAAATTATCATATAAATTGTCAGTTTGCTTTTGCTTCTAATTATAATTATATTATATGCAAACAAAATAAACAAACTTTGAATAAATTTTATTTAAAATATAATTAGAATAATATGAGCCTTGTTTATCGACTGCCTAACCGCTACATATGGGTCTCAATATGAAAAAAAATGGTCTATCACGCCAGCCCAGTATGACTTCATAATTATATCTTTGGGAATATTATTCAGAACTTTCAGGTATTCATTTCTCACAATCTTTCTCATTGCCGTTAAAGTTAACGGTAATAAGCTATTTAATACGCAAATAATCTCGAAAAGTCAAGGAGCATGTGATTGTTATATTTGCGTGGTACTCCAACGATATTGCTACTGTGTATGGTTTTTTAACAAAGAAATACTTGGTTAACCTAGTATTTTGATAGATAGCACCTATTTGTTTCTTAATCAACATAACGATTCAATTCAGAAAGAACAGCTGACAAGAATTAATATAAATAATAATAATACATTTTTATTCAATAAATAATAGTCGTTACAAAACACATTACAGGCTACTTATTTTATTAAATTCACATTAAAACTATATTTAATCTAAAGAAAATTAACTCTAACTAAAAAGGAATTATCTTATCTTATCTTTTGTGGGGGGCCAGTCAGTGCAGACCGGCGACACTTCGACCCAGTGGGATCTTTTGTGTCGACACTCTCCCAATAACGACTGCCATAGATGTTCATGGCAGCCAGGACCGACGGCTTAACGTGCTCTCCGAGGCACGGAGCAGACGATAATTGTCAATCAATACGCACATAATTTCGAAAAGTCATATAACTTCCGAAAGTCAGTGGTGCGCGATTTGGGTTCGAACCCGAGACCCTCAGCATTGCAGTCTGTTGGTCTCCTCACTGAGCTATCGCTGCTCAAAAAGGAATTAACTCTATGTAACGACGAAATTGTTCCAGGAAAACTTAATTTCACGAAAACTTTTATGTAAAATAATAAATACACTTTAAAACATGAAAGCTTTAAGTAAATTGAAAATCTGGACGAAAAGTATCATTTCATTTAAAAATTCCGATTCTGTTTTTTGGTTAAAAAAAGCAATGACAACTAGGTTTGAGTCTACGTTTGCGCGTTACGATTATATTATATCTATTTATACTATATCTAAATAGTGTAGCATACACGCGTAAGAACACACTTGTAAGCAATAATGTAGAAGCTATTACGCTCCAATGAAAAGCAACTTTACGTGCACGTTTCACCAGCATCTAGAACGAGTATTGATAGGCGTGTACTTATTACTCTCGTGAGACGTGATTCTCCAAACATCATGTAGCATTATTAAATGCATTGTACATTACAAGTATTGAACACGGAACAATCCATCTTATTATGCTGCATTCAAAAGTTTATCATCCTAACTAATATAAATGCGAATGTGAGTTTCTTTGTTACGCTTTTACGCCTTAACTACTCGACGAATCATCGTAAATCGTCAGGGGTACAAAAACGAACGTATGTTACCTTTCTGCAAGAAAAAGTATTTTTTAAGAGGCATAGAAAATTGACGTAACCTCATTTACGAGAGCGATGCCAAATCTTGTATCATAGTAAGGCAATCGACATGCCAATACTCGACTATTTCACTACATTTGAAATTGTATATATTTATTTCGTTTGTGTCTGTATTTTGATATTGTTATTATTTCGTCGGAGTCATTTGCAATCTAATTGTATAAAACAACAACTTCGCTTAAATTGAATTGGCTGGACTATTACAGACTGGTCCCGAGCTCCATTCCAACCAAATAACACAATTTAGCTTAAAAATTGTTTTCAGATTGGTATTTTGCATTTTAATTAGTTTAATATATACCTATAGATACATTTTAGTTTTTTATATTGCAAGTTAAAATGCTAGTTCGTTTTTATTCTAACCTAGCTAAAGTCGGCTTTGATATTTTAAATGCCTGTTCTTGTGAGAACATCTTTTTAGAAATGTAACGGTGTGTAAAAGTTTCAGGTCAATCAAATTTTTGATGGTTTACAAATGCAAACATACAATAGCAGAAGTTTTATATACAGATTACAAAGATACTAGCGATGTGCACAACCAGACTCGAATTATTTTAGCAATGTGTTAGATCTCAACTGGAATATGCCACATATGTTTGGAATCCACTTTACAACAAATACAGTGACCAAATTGAATCAGTCCAACATAAATATCTTCGAAACCTAAATTACAACTTAGTAAAAAGGTGGTCATCGTATGATACCCTTCTAGAAAATTCTCTCTGTCAACTCTTAAACATAGGAGAATGTATCTCGATCAGACGATCTTTTATAAAATTTGTCACAATAAATTTGATTGTAATAAACTCATAAACAAAATTTACCTTCGCACACCTAGTCGCTCACAACGTATTCGTAATACTTATACTCATAGACTATTTGCTCCTAAGTTTTGCAGAACCAACGCTGGTGAAAGAGCTCCTTTATGGCGATTACTGAAAAGTTATAACGATAATTTTACCGAAACTGATATATTCGGTTTGTCACCTGCACAATTTAAGAAATTTATCTTATACAATATAATTAATATTCATGAATAACTTTAGTTTGATATCAAACTCGCAAAACATATATTTTTTTAATTAAACTCTATATCAGTTGTAAATTTTATAAAAATAAAATTGTATAATGTTTACTAAGGTTTGCTTGCACCTAGTTACTTGTACTTTGCATTATTTTGTGGATAATGGTGCTGGTTGTGTAATGACTTAAATTGTTATAAGATCTATGTATTAGTATTAAGCTTTATTACACAATTGTTTGTTATCCCAAAGAAATGAAAATAAAAAATAAAATAAACACTGTTTATGAGTGCGTACGCTGAGTCTTCGTCCATGCAAAGTAGTTATCTTCTTGTAAACAGCTGTATATGAATCAATCATACGAATGCAATTATGATCCTCACTATAACATACTTTCTATTGATTGGTGGTACATAAAACAGTAATATTGTATGTTCTGTGGTATTATATACAAAATTATTAGATACTATATTTCTCCGCGGCTTTGCTCGCGTAAATATAGATTGTGATAATTTTCTATCCCTCTAGAACAGTACTTTTTCTTGGATAAAAAGGTGTATTTTGTTTGTCCTGTTCTTTACGCCTTACAATGTGTATGCGATATTTCATAATGATCGGGCGAGTAGTTAAAACGAAATAGCAAAAGTATTATTAACGTCTATTTGTCACAGTATATCTAATTCGAATGTTGCAGTGGGTGCAACGATATTAGTGCAACGATATTAATACAGGGCTGCCATTTTTATTATAATTATATTGTATCCAGTAGCAAATGATGCTCTTTATAAGAATTGTATATGTATATTACAGAGCAACACAAAATCCTAACTAATATTATAAATGCAAATGTGACTTTTTTAGTTTGTTTGTTACGCTTTCATGCCGTAACTAGTCGAACGATAATTATGAAATTCCTTATACACGTTTTCAGGCCAACAAAAAAAGATATCACGTATCTATTATTTAAAAAAAGTAATTGTTCCCGAGGGATATATATTGATTGATAAAATCTATATTAAGGCAATCGAAAATGCAGAAGTAAAAATAAATTTTCAATGTTCCATACTTGCACATAATAGGATAAACCTAAAACTGTATATTACGTCGAAATTATACTCAACATATTTAATATTATTCTGTATACAATGGTTCAAAAAGGGTTACCAATATTACGACGGATACTAATAGATGTCCAGATGAAATTAGATTCGATCTAGGTTGGTATGTCATTTGTCTTGCTTAGCTGTCTAAGTGAAAAGTTTCATTATAACGGACGGAGTGACGTGAAGCGATTTGGTTTCTAAAGGTGAATATTCACTTGTAAGGAATAAATGTGCCACACGTAAAGCAAAAATCTTGGAATGAGCCA
Organism: Catocala fraxini; assembly: GCA_930367265.1. Lineage (NCBI taxonomy): Eukaryota > Metazoa > Arthropoda > Insecta > Lepidoptera > Erebidae > Catocala > Catocala fraxini. The sequence continues at coordinate 8,287,136 of OV884038.1, forward strand.
TCTGAGAAACTACCTGTAATATGGAGGGAAACATAGCCGTGTGGTATATTATCTTTACGTTGATCACAGTTCTGAAAAATGTGTAGTATTATAAATAAGAGGATTAGTAGTATTCCCGCTCCATTCTTTATAGAATATACTAGCTTTTGCCAGCTAGTATATTCTAGAATGTGTCCCATATCTTTTTTTGCACCCCTGATAATGTATAAACGAAATTTCATGATGATCGGTTGCCATATCATGGTCATGATTAAGGCGCGAAAGCGTAACAAAAAATCAAACTCACATTCACTCGCATTTATAATATTAGTTAGGGTTGTGTGAATGTAATGATATTGCAACACAAAATCTGTACTAATATTATAAAGCTGAAGAGTTTGTTTGTTTGTTTGAACGCGCTAATCACAGGAACCACTAGTTCGAATTGAAAAAATATTTTTAGTGTAGCCTATTGTCTTTCCTATTCATACCACTAAGCGATGTGCATACGAAATTATTTTACTGTATTGTCATCTATCTATACTAATATTATAAAGCTGAAGAGTTTGTTTGTTTGTTTGTTTGAACGCGCTAATCACAGGAACTACTGGTTCGATTAGAAAAAATATTTTAGTGTTGGATAGCCTATTTATCGAGGAAGGCTTATAGGCTATATAATATCACGCTACATTCTTTATTTTTTAAAATAAAAAGACTAATATTATTATCAGCTTATAAATGACATGTCCTTATATAATACTAAGGTAAATCCTAATGAGGCTTTTTGCTGATTTAAGTTACACAGTAATCTCATATATGTACTAGATTTTGCCCGCGGCTTCGCTCGCGTAAATATAGGTTAGGTTGGTAATATTACTTTATTCTGGATTAAAGATATGCAATGCCCTTTTCTTTTACCCTGATAATGTGTATGCGAAATTTCGCGATGATCGGTCTAGCAGATAAGGCGTAAAAGTGTAACAAACAAATAAACAAACTCACATTCGCCACGGTAATGTTATCTAACCGTATTCTATCTTCATACAAACGCTTGGAACGCGAGTCATATCTACGCGCCTCGAGGCTGGTATGCACTCGGTTCGCAACCAGTCGCGAATGCGCCGCTGTGATGAACAGACGGTGTGATGGTTTTGTAAGCAGTAAGCGTACGACTTGTTAATATTTAATTGAAATAAGTACAAGTACTTACATAATAATTATGCGAAACTGCAAAGTGCGATTGTAAACAAAAGTATTTTTAATTAAAGTTTTATCCGAATGCGGTTATTTTTTATACTATTAAATTTAACAATAAAGCTTTCATACGCCTCAATTGAGGCGCAAATATTTTTCAGCCTCAAATATATAAAGTTGCTTTTTTATTAAATCAACTAATCAAAAACATAACATGATATTAATTGAACAATTCCTATTTCATTCACAACAATTTTTTTTTATGAAATGTAATCATATTTACTCTCACTAAACTATAAAGAAACTCAAGTAGGTAGATGAAATTAAAATACTGTAGGTATATATATATATATATATATATATATACTGTAGGTAGCCCTCTCGCGTATTAATTATTTCAAGGACAGAGCCGAGTTACAATACTGTCAGATAATATTGCCGTGCATTCGCTTTTATAAAATTAGTTAGAATATCGTGCTAAACTCAATGTAACAAAATATAATAAATAAAAAAAATTAACAACTAAATGTACACTGAAATATATGAACGTGACATAAAATGAATACATAAAATACAAGTATGACTTTAACTTGAGGAGATTACTTCCCAAGAATAGGATGAACTACAGGTATTTTCAATAGTAATACATATTGATTTTACTAGTCCTAGTTAATACTTTATATATTATATATTGGATATATATCCTATTGTATATGGTAAAGCAATACTTAGATTCTAGCCTAGTTTATCCTATTGAGTCGCAGCGGCATACCGGCAGCCAGACACAATAGGTTTTTAATGACATCTGGCATTCCAACCATTGCCAGGTGAATATCATAATAAAATAAAGTATGTATGTATCGAACTGCTATGCTTAAGCAGCGGTGTATACATAGTCATTGATGATGTAATGAGTGCCGGAACCAACAACCGATGGGCTCTCAGAGGAAGTCGGTTACAAACGATTACCTATTCACGGACAAGCCAGCGTTTTGGGGCTTAACGATATCAATGGATAGAGATAAAGGCATATCATTATGGCATATCTTTCTTCTGAATATATAGCTAGCTAAATTTGAAGTAGGTACACCTCTCCGTAATTAGTGATATAGGCGTGATGTGTGCTATGTATGTATATATAATTTGTGTGAAGTAAGAGTCTAGTGGGAGTCCGTTGGACTGCCATGCAGAGGTCTCGTTGGAAGCCAACGCACGCATGTTTGACTCTTCAAAGTTATGTGCGTATTAATTATAGTTTGTTTTATCGGTGAAGGTAAACATCGTGAGGGTTTTCTTACTCGCAGACATGCAGGTTTCTGCATGTTTGCGAGTTCTCCATAATGTTCCCGAAGATATGTTAAGTCTGTCAAATCGCACTGGCCGGCATGGTGGACTATAGCCTAATCCTTCTTACACTGAGAAGAATCCCGTGCTTAGCAGTGGGACAGACATTTTTAATAAAATATATGCCTATATTACTTGGTGTAAATATAGCTTTCCAATGGTGAAAGAATTTTAAAATCTGTTAAGTAACTTTTGAGTTAAACCCTTACAAACAAACAAACAAAAATCAAATGAAAGAATATAAAATGAATATAAGATTGAAATTAAACTACTATATACGGATTTTATCGCGTTGTTTATTTGACACTTTATTACATCATTTTGAAAATTGTTACACTACTACTACTATTAAACTTTACTAATTTTTAAGCTAATTAAATTATTATTAAAACTATTTAGATTTAATTTAATTTTACACTTTCCCCGACGTTTCGGTTGCTTTTCAGTAGCCATGGTCACGGGGAACTTAGAAAGTGTAAAATTAAATTAAATCTAAATAGTCTTAATAATAATTTAATTAGCTTAAAAATTAGTAAAGTTTAATAGTAGTAGTAGTGTAACAATTTTTAAAATTATGTAATAAAGTGTCAAATATACAACGCGATAAAATCCGTTTATAGTAGTTTAATTTCAATGAATAATATTCGCGTAAACAGAAGACAATATTATGAATATAAGAATAAAAATAGATGGTCTAATCCAATCGATTATACACATCACTTTGTTTACACCTTTAACCAAGTAGGATTCAACCCCTTCAGTAAAGAGTTACTATTTGACTACCTAAATGGTTTGGCGTCTTACGTCAAGCATTGTGTGGCAAGTTCGACCCCAAACGGATCAAATATTTGCATTCGCTGAGACATCTGTTCCGAGTCAGGTAAACCTACAGCTAAATATAAAAAAGTATGACGTCTGTCTTCATTTTGCTATACTCGGCATTTTCTAGGCAATATTACTGTACAGTCTCATTAAACTGTACATTGCATTTTGCTGACAACGCGACTTGTCGGTCGCGCGTCATTTACTTAATCATCAGAAATTATGTAAATTGTGTCTTTTCTCTTCTCTCCGCACTCACCAAACCACAACAACTATCAAGTGTATGAAACCATACAATTACTTAAGTACGTTATAACAATTTATATTAAATACTATATTTTGCCCGTGGCTTTACTTGCGTTAATGTTTTTGTCAATAAATTTCTATTTCTCGGGAACAGTATTTTTTTCCTGGAAGAAAGGTAACCTATGTTCTATGTCTATATCTCGAACAACGTGTATGCGAAATTTCATGATGATCGGTCGCGTAGTAAAGGCGTGAAAGCGTAACAAACAAATGAACACATATTCGCATTTATAATATTAGTTGGGATAAAGATAAGATTGTTGCGGTATATATATTTAAGAAATGATAATACGTATAATACGTAAAGATGTATTAAACACACGCTTTGCTAGCTGCCCACGTATTAGAGTCCTGCTTCTTGTCGTCTATCTGGCACATTTGCAGACTTCTTTTAGCGATTTACAAATAATAAACCAATACGTTCAACTTTGTCTCAACCATGTATCGATTCTAGGAATTCTCGAAGATAACCAGAAAATGTATGTCATGGATTTAACATTCCTACGCCATTTTTTCTCATTGAGATAGCAAGAATGTTACCAACTTAAACATATATTTAAATTATGCAAAGTTTTATGACACGAATGTTTGCCGCGAACATTGTGAGACATTGTCTGTCTACTTTATATAAAACAGGTATAGTCACCGTGAGGTCAAACGTTGTTGTTCTTAACACGTTAACCCTAGTCAGGTTAGATCCATTAGTCTGGGGTGACGTCAGCTACGTCGTTAAACTATGCTACCACACCTTAAACTTAAAACATCGACACTGTTTGAAAATAGAGTACTTAAAGAATACAATGTCACGTTTAAAGGTGTGCTTCTATTTTAAAAAATGGCAAAGTATGGTGGCTTTGATAATTGAATTTAGTTTTACTGGCTATTTATAAAAAACGTAGAAGTTTTGTTTTATATACCGCGTAACGTTAAGGTATTTGTCTTCATGATCGCAAAAAATACAGGCGTTTTAATAAATTATATGTACATTTTTTTCAACTGCATGTGGAAAATTTATTTTCCGAAGGGATTAGAGGAGACTACTTATTTCTAACGGCTACGAAACTTGCATATGTATTTTATTTCAATCGCTCTAATAATATACTTTGAACACGATCGTCGGTTAAAATATATCTATTTCAATACATGCATATTCACGCCTGTTATACAGAGAAATAAGTTATTTAAAAAAAAGTACGCATTCTCATTTTTAAATTTTAGCCAGCCATATGTACATATAAATGCTTCAATAAAATGTCGCGGAGCACATAACCATTAAACTTCAAGAATATAATTATAAATATTTCAAATCAAATTTATACACAAGTCACTACTATCATAAAAAATCCATTTAAATAATCATTCATGAAAGCTCAACTAGCCAACAGTTTTTCGCAGAAATGGGGCTAAGGCAAAGCGAGTGTAAAGTTATTTTAAAGTGTCCTCAAAGTCTCTTAACGCATTTTATGAACACTTAAAACTTCAATTAGATGTTTTAAAGCGCTGTTTAGACTTGGAGCTATTAAGGAGTCACAGACTTGCAGCCAGATTCCTAAACTAACTTGACACAGATTATAAGGTACATCAAAATGTATATGTAAATAGTACAGGACGAATAAATTCTATAGAGCTATATTCCTTGGTGTGTGCTTTATGTAGACAGTCATCAGAACGATGCTACGATGGTAGTTCTTATTGGCTGAAGATTGTAAAATAATAATAACAGCCCCATATATTAATTGCTGGGCACGGACCTCGTCTCAGTTTGATATGGGTTAGGCCATAGTCACACACTCAGGCTCAGTGCGAGTTGGTACACTTTACTCATCTTCGAGAACATTATGGAAAAACACAGATCTTTCACCGTTATATCAAGCGACAATTATCTATGTAATAGGCATATTACTTCAAAAAGTTAGAGGTTCAGGAGAGTTCCTGAGCAGAGCAAAGCAGCCTTGGAATCGAACTCGAGACCCCTGTGTGGTAGTCCAACGCTGATCTAAAAAGTATTCTTACTGTTATCTTCTCATAATGATTTGATCATAAATGAACTTAATTAATTTATATAATATTAAACTATAAACTTCATATTACTTTGAGACTTAAATGATTTTAAGTTTTAATTAATAATTTAGAACAACTAATGCAATTTTGAATTGTTAAGTAAACCTCTTTATTAGTTAAAATGGCTGCGAGAACTTGTTAAACGATACTCTGATTTTCTCCCTGACCTCTAAGCGCTGTAACTGACAGCCAATTGTGAATTATAGCCGATATTAAACAATTTTCTGGTTCATTCGTCCACTAACCTAAGCGAACAGCTCGATCGTTGTTATTAAGATTTTAAGTCTATGTGGTCGTGCTTTTTACGCAAAGAATTACATTTTACTTTATTTTACAATTTGTGTAGAATCTATAAGGAGAATCAACCTTTGGCTAATATTGCGTATGAAATTATTTTACCATAATTCCAGTCGCAAATTCAAGGAACATGGAGAATACATGTAAGTTGTAAACATGTATACCGATAGCTACAAGAACAGGTAGTTATATTTTCACTATAATCTTTAGTGTCTAAAGATACAAATGTAGAAATATTATAAGTAAAATTTATTGTTCAGAAATAAAACATCAAATTCAAATATATGTCCCTTATAATTAAAAAAATTTACTTAAGGTATCGGATTTCTTAAGATAAGTGGAATAGATCAATTGTTTCACCTCCTAGCTGCAAACTGTATCAACGTAGGTAACTTTATGTAAATTGTATTTTTTTAATTAATTTTATTGCATGCATGTGTGTGTATTACCATCTCTCAATATTAAGCCATCTTTGTATATTACCATATTCGTATATCACCATCCTTGTGTACCAGAATAAAATTGCAGTATTAAAGTTTAAGCATAGTTTTCTCGCGAACATTGGATAAAGCATAACTTGGCTTTCCATTCAAAGCACTTTTTCAGTATCACAAAGTAGGTAAAAATATGGAATGTAGGCGGTAAAAACTTTCCTCTTTTGCAAACTCCCGTATTCTTAATTTTTTATGCGAAATGATAAACAACTTTTGCATTAGATATCTTTCGTCTGTTTCTAACATTAGATTGCTTATTTCTTTTAAATAATCTTATGCGCGAAAATGGTTTGTAAATGAAAGTTTTGTTCAAAGTATATTAAGCATTTTAAGTATTTGCATATAACCTTTAGCAAAAAACTAAAGTGGGTGAAACAAATCGTAACGTAACCTTATAAATACTTGAAAGACCCTAATTGAAAATAAGAAATGGGAAGCTTCTCATTCCTTGTTTTCACTCTAAAATTACTAAAAAGAAGTTTCTCGTTAGACATTTTAGAGTTATAATCATGAATTTATTCCTAATCTTGAGATTTAAAATTTGATTTTGACTATGAACAAATTTGACGTCTAAAGATTAAGAACTAGACTGATTATTAAGATGTTATCCGAAATTCTGGTAGAAACAGTTAACTATTTTAGATGAATGTTGAGAGCCAATTCTTCCCATAACATATCTTCAAAATAGGACCGATCTAGTCTAATAGATGTCAAATGTGAACGTAAATTCAATTTGTGTACAAATTTAATGTTTATATTAATTTTGTTGAATACTCTTTGTGATATTTATGACACTAAAACAGACCGGAACTACATTTAAAAAAAACATTGGGCATTTGCTCTTTAACGAAAGCCTAGCCTAAAGTCTGAATGAAAGATCACGGGTAGCAAAAGCAAGAAAAAGAAAAAACAGTGGCGAACATTAATGGCAAGATGGCGGCAACTTGTAACTACAAACCGACCGCCACCGAGGTAAAAACTACATTTATTTACTAAAAGGTCTAATCTCAGAATAGCGTGCAACTAATCACACAACAATTGTAGTACACGACCAAGGGAAAAACTTGTCACCCGATAAGAATGAGGAAAGTTAACAGCATGTTTAGGTTGATATTAATACATCACCGGTGTTGGACATCAATTTATCAAGGAGACAAGGGACGTAGCGAGCCGCGATACTGTCTCTAGCTAAAATTACTTGTAACCTCTACGAGGTTACCCTTCATTCATCTTGTTACTCAATCAATTGTTGAGTAATGAATAACTATTGTCAAGCGCTCGGTCTGTTTTAATCGGATTAGTGCGGTGACTGATTATTATTTTTGAGTTGTGATTTGTCACATCTTGATTGCATGTTTACGCATGACTGCTTATGATAGTATTACAATTATGGATGATAAAAGACATTGTTGTTTTTTCTAATAATAAATATTTTCAAATTTAGTAAGTTAGTTATAATTTTATATTTTTTATCAATACACCACATAATTTAATATATTTAGTGAGATATTAGGACCACCTTGTTTCCGTGGCATACTTGACTTAACTACACGGATGGCTAAACGGGCAAACGGTCGTCTCTCCATTGCATGTTATGTGCTGTAAGTTTAAATCCCACGTGCGACAATTATTCGTGTGATCAACAAAATCTGCTGTAAATGAAGTCAACAAATATTTTATCAATATAGGTGAAAACCTCGCATTAAAAATTTGTCCCAATCATAATCCCCCGAAGTACATATTGCAGTCCCCTCTAACTAATTCCCTTGCTATCTTGCCCGTGGACGGTCAGCAAGTGTTTGGAGTAATCCAAAGTCTACGAAGCGAATGTGCTATTGGATGGGACAACATACCTGCCAAAATCATAAAATACTCGAACGCAGCCTTAACCCCAGCGATCACTCACATTTGCAATCTAGCTATTAGCACAGGCATTTTCCCTGAAGCATTTAAGCATTTAATAAAATGATGAATTTAAAAAATTAATTTCCAGCGAAGACGAAGGCTAGCGCTTGTGTAGTTGTCATTGAAACTCTTCTATAATATGTCAATTCCACGTGTTAGCATTTACGAGAAACAGCAAATATAAAAGTCAACAATAATTGTTCTGAAATACAATCAAATAGGCTTTCAAAAACTAATTACAAACGGTGAGATTATTTCCAGTGTTTTCTTTTATTTACGAAATAATCCAGAAGAAACAGCTGAATTCACTGGTATAAGTTTCAAGTTTAATTAGCGAGGTGAAAAGTTTCCCTTTCGGCGCGAGCCAGGTACGCATTTAATCGATAAGTAATGAGAAAGTTGTTAATGTTGAGTTCTAAGGAGGTACCACACTGCTAAATAATTTATTTTCGAATTGAGAAGGACTAATGGCATTGTATTGAAGGACTGAGGTGTTTAAATTTTGATTGAAATAATTTTAACATCGGCGTTTGTGAATTATTGTTGTTTTTATTTCTTTTAATGTTAACAGGATTATTTTCTAAAATAAATTACTTTTGCTAGGAAAATATTTGGTTATCCACGCGAGTGAAGCTGCGGCTAATGCTGTGAAATTTACTTAAAAATCGAGAATACAACGAGATTAATTAAATACGTGTGCATACATAACTCAACCCAAGCTCCATACCTGACACTATCGTCTAGACTGCATTAAAAAGTACCGCAGTGCCGTCACATCGTTTGAAATATCATTCCAAAGCGTATTTCCCTTAAGTTGGCGTCAAATGCTGAAAAATGTTCCGCCTCAAAGGACTGAATGTTAAGGCCGAATGCCGCGGAAATGGTATGCAACGGGAAAGGCGGCACACGTTAATGTACGAAATGTCAGTAGTTGACGATATAAGAAAAAAAAATCTGTGAGATTGAATATACGTTTACGCATAATGGATACACGAGTGTATACATTATACGTGACCTTTTTAAATTTAAGCTCACATGTATGGAAATACAATAGAAGTTTTGTTAAAATTGTTTTACATTTCAAAATTATGTTGATGTAGTGTTTATCCTATAAACAATGCAATAAAATCCGAACAAAGTATAATTTCAAAGAAGTTTTGTTGTTACTGTAAAATTTAATATCAATATCACTACATATTATAAAACAAAGTCCCCCGCCGCGTCTGTCTGTAACTCTGTTTGCAATGAACTCAAAAACTACTAACGGATTTTCATGCGATTTTCACAAATAGACAGAGTGATTTACGAGGAAGGGTATAATTTGTTAAGGTTTTGTACTACCTGTGATATAATAAAATTCTCGTTCAATTGAGATGTGGTAAGGTAAACTGACCACGATCTTATTCTGTATAGATGACTACAAACATTTTACTATTTTTAAATACTTCTCCCGTGCTGGACATCATTAAAAACATGGGGAACTTTACAAACATTCAAACCACGGATACAAGGAACACCCAGAGTCGGTATTACTATACCTATGGTGATACCTGGATCATACACAGTGACAATGACCAGGTAACTACTTTACGACCGTCCGTGTAGTTTATTCTTCTTAGTTGAACACTTGTGGTGGAGAAGTCGTAGTCATAGATCGTTTGAGAGGTTGATGGCGTCAATTTATTAAACGAATCTCAGAAATCTGGATGCAGACACATTCTTTGATAATATAAGTCAAATGGCTATAACGGTGTTCATTTGGGTCTAGCAGGATAATTCTACCACATACCACATACACACAGCACCATCTAGCCCAAACTAAGCAGAGCTTGTACTATGGGTACTAGACAATGGATAAACATACATATATACTTTTTTTTTTGTAAATACATACATATTGTACATATAAACACCCAGACCAAGACAAACATCCATGTTCATGCACACAAATGTTTGACTTGTGCGGGAATCGAACCCGCGACCTCAGGCGTGGCAGTCGGTTACACTAACCACTACGCCATCGTGGTCGTCATTAAAATATAATATAGGGTCAGCGGCCCCAAAAATATAATTTAAATAACATGTGTGGTAATATTGGCGAGGTATAAACTACTCTCATTTCGCTGCGTTCTAGAGATAATTGATCAAATAAACGCAAGAGCGGGCATTTTCCAAAACTGTTTTTTTTCTAAAACTACCTAAACCCGAATATATAATGTATGTTAATAGTGATAGTTACCGTTATTTTATTTTATGTTTTGTATTGCTAACTTGATGTATAATTTATTACAATTTTATGTTTATATAACATTGCTTTGTTTAACGCTCACTTTAGGAAAACTAGTATTGTATATACGTATTTTGGTTTACATGTAAGCTTATATTGTTTAATTGATAAATAAATATATTGCGAGACATTTCCATCGCCCTATTTCGTTCATACAGTTCATAAGTATTTAGAAAAACTAGTAAACTCATTGTTCTTGACTTGCATGTAACACATATTTTATGGTAGCGATAATAATAAGACGAAATAATTTAAAAGGACGTTGCGCAAGTGGTTACTTGCGCTTTGTTCTTGCCAATCTAAAGTACGCATTGTATTTTGCATTCGTATTGTGTATTCGAATAACATGTATTCGAATCAAATTATGTGCATCACTAATTTATGCGCATTCACAGCGTTAAGTACCCTAACAGCCAGTGTAACTCTAGAATATTTGATATGTAGGCAGCCTAATGTTTAATTCATCGCACTTTCCATCCAGATACCGCAGGGTTAATCCTAACCCATTGCAGTACTAACCCATTCGCAATATCCCTTTATAAAATAAATATGTATATCTCCTTATACATATATTTATAGCTCAGCCAAAAAAGATAAAGTACTATAATAACTATTCTAGTTGATCTGTTAGCAGAAGTAATTATTATTATATGTTATTATATTGTGCCGTATCCAGTAAAACTTAGAGCCAATCGTTACATGCTTGGGCTTGGAATAATAATGAGTCTAAAAAGATTGAGTCCGCTCATACACATGACGAGGTTCATACCAATTTTATATGCTCGTGCATTCAGATCAGCTGTTGGACGTTCTGATTACAATACTGTTGAATTTATTATAAAAGAATAATTCGGACAAATGTTGCTATGCTTTTTCTCAATCAGAAAATGAAATCTTATTACATCGGTATGGGTAGAAACTACGGATTTTACTTGCTTATTATTCCGATATTAACAATTGTGAAAATAAACAAGATGAGTATTTTCCCAATAGTCTCATTTAACTACATTTATTTTACTAATAAATTATCAAATAATTAACATTAAGTAATCGTTTGCCTAATATACCTATCTACCTACCTATTTCAAGGTTTTTTCCAGCCCATGTCAATTAAGAAAGCAACCTATTTAAAAATCATACCCCAATGGGTAATGGGAATCTCAATACATTCAAGTTTCTAGTATACAATTTTTATATCAGATCAGGTAGGTGTAAGCTCTACGATATTAAAAGAACTCTCGTACTACGTACGGCTCTCCCACATTTTTTCTTTAGAATTCCTTTACAAAATACCAACTATTTTTATACTAGCTACCAATATCCGGACCCGTGTCAGAAGCCCATTTCCTTTAATTCTCATTTCAGTGACTGCCACGACCTCTATTAAAAGTCAATTGGTTCTCATATCTGCGCACGTTGTAGGAGTAAGGTATCCTTTGGTAGGTAGTACAAACAATACATGCTCTAAAACTTATTGGAAAAGTCTAAATCTCGTTTTTCTGGCGCTTTTGATATGTAGAAATAGGGCATGAGTTTCAATGAATACGGTAAAGGTCATCAGTATTTATATTATTTATTGGAATTAGTAATAGAGTTTGTTGAATGCGCAACACTGCGCATGTATATTCATGAAGGGAAAGGCAGGAGTTTTGTAGGATATGCTTAATAAAAATGCTTCAAAAAATGAAATTAAAATAAGTATTCGAAAATTGTTTGATCCCACATTAGATTGTTGATGAAATCGTTGCTAATGATTTTAATATCAATCGTAATCGAATATTCGAATGAAATTCGTTTGATGATGACTGAGATATGTTTGATAAGTTATGGTCGATAGTATGACTGTGGTCCTACACGCAGCGGATGATAGTGATGACCAATTTTGACAAAGCAAAAAAAGAAAAGACTAAGACGACGCCTCGTATTGCACAACATGGTGAATTAGTATATTTATTAACAAAACTAGTTTAATTTACGCTGTTAAACGTATATAGGCAATGATCCTAGCAGTAACAAATATGTACGTTAGTCTACAATATTTACAATAACATATTGATAGCTGACCTGGCCTAAGTTAATTCAGTTTACTTAAGTAAAGAAGAAATATCACTCAGCACTACATGAGATATGTATATAAATAAAGTGAGTCAAATTGTATCCTTAAACTGCGAGCAAAATTCCAGCAATTCATGCTAAAGCTTTTGGTTTCGTGCAACTATTATGTATGTAGGGCTTAAGGCTTGTGGTACAACTTTTATCCTAACAGGAAACAACTTTTAATTTGATTAGTTCCCTCCCATCTTAACTTGTAACAAGCGATACTTAGTTACAAAGTTTTTTTCCGGCTGCGACTAGCTAACAAGTTTAACATTATTAATTAAGCTGTGTTCCTCACGCCGACGTGTTTAAATAATGTTACATGTGTGTGCATATCTAACTATTTGAGTAAACATTAGTTAGCAGCTACGGGCTCACTATAATTATACCGGTGACACTTGTAGATGTGTGTGTAAAAGCGCTCCATAGCTGTACGTTGTCACACACACAGTAATACAACAGCATAGAGATTAATTAGGCTGCCTATCTATTTATTCGTTTATTTCCATAAAAATATAAAATGTGGTACATTTTTAACAAACTCGCCAAACTGTAAACACTGTTTATTGGCGAAATTGAAGCGGAGCGAGGCTGTGGAGCGAAGAAACGGAGAAATATTAACCAAAAGGATTGCATAAAATCTCCGCTCCGCTCCAGTATTCTAATAGATAGGGTATTGCCATCAATAGGTCGAGGTGCCGGATCCCACGTATTGCAATAATGACGTGAACCTAATACTAAAAGAAACAATTTAGCTTAGCTGTAGGGGTAAACAAGAATTCTAGTAATTTGTAAACCAAATTACTAGTAATCTTTATAGACAAATATAATCTATGGTATGGCAAAATGATATTCGTACGAATCTGTTACAGCTAAAGCAAAGGCTTAACTATCAATAAGCAAACCAGCACCATTATATGTATCACTAGCATAGACAATAATGCCTATCTTACAGAATTGGTAATATTTTTAGTGCTGCACACGTCTTTACGCTTTGTTAAACTCGTATCAAACAATCTTTATGCTTGTTTGTCGATTCTGTTGTAAAAAAATAATAACAGCCACCAGTCTGCCAGTTAGACATCATTTTTATACAACGGAATCGATAAACCATTATAACGTCCCGGAACAGAGACTCGTCTTTTATAATGATACATTTCATCGATCTAAAAAAATCAAAGCCACCTTCCAATAACAAATAAAGACCACGCTACGGAGACGGAGGCTACGGAGTGATTGTAGCAATAGATTCCGGTAGATAGGTTTACGTTAAAATTTCATAAATATCAGGGGAAAATTATATCCGATAGAAAACTTCAATTCATCCAGATTTTAATTAGCTGTTAAACATGTAACAGATTTATGTTTGCCTAATGGCATTTGCAATTAATCAACTTCTACATGGTTTCCTCATACACAACCAAACATCTCTGAACTGTACCATACGTAAACAGCAAACTAAAGTTTTGAAATGTAACATAAAATTGTTTGTTTACGGCAGAGGTTCCCAGACTTATTTCTCATAGACCACTTTCAACATTTAGCAGGTTCCGGTAGACCCCCTGCAGCTACATTTCTACCATATTCCTTGGCATTCGTATTTATAGTGGTAAAGAATCAAACAAGTTCGAAAAAATTTGATCAAGTCTGTACGGGCTGTTTTTTTAAATTCTCTTCCGAGAAATCGGTAGGTTCGTGACCACTGGTACTGAATATGGAATATGCAAGTTTTTACAAGTAACAGTCGCTGAGATTCTTAAAATATTATCTGCCTACATTGATAGGTGAAGTCAAGCCAACATTTTAGTTCTTCACTATCGAAAGCAAATAAATTTTCGTGGACCCTCGCTTACGAATTGTGGACCCCCATTTTTTTGTCACGCCAACGTAGATCTGCGTCGACCACCTGGACCACTTTGGAACTAATGGTGTACGGTATCTGTATGTAACTAGAATTGTTTATAACTTTTTAAGAAGTATAGATGTTTGTGTTATGGATGTTAGTGTTATGAAGCCAAACCAGCGATCGCTAGAATACGCACTAATAATCATTCCATCGCATGACCGAAACCTAATCTATAAAATCTTTACGATACTTACAAATCATATTGATTTAGTTTTCAACAAATAAAGTATTAAAGAAGCATATTTATACATCGACATGGAGGTGAACACTTACTATTAAGTATGAACCAGGGCCTAAATAACTGGAAAATTATGATAGGTTTATATAATGGTAACGGTAACTGCACAGATGGCGTAGTGGTTTAGGTATTCGTCTCGAATTGTGGGTTCGAATCCCACGCGGTACAAAACTGAGTGATCCATAAATTATAGTCCCGGGTCTGGATTTTCTTCGTGTCCATTGTTTCAATGTTTGGGAAAGCCCTCGCGACATAAGAATTATTCTTAGTACGAGAGTTGTATTTAAAAAAAGAAAAACAAAAAACCTTTTTTATGATGTTAATTCTTTGCCACTATATTGAGCTATCGCTACTTTTTGATATTATTACATTTCAGTACCGATATACCCGATAACCATAACCAATAAATAATAAAGTTTACTTTAATTACTTTGATATCCCGCTACACCGACGGTCAGTGTTTGACTTTGTGGACACAAATAATGACAGCTGAAGCTCGGCTAAAATTGGGCATTCGACAAAAGCTAAAGTAAGTCAGTTTTCTTTTTATACAGTTAGTCATACATTTCATGGCAGTTCTATTGTTCTAAGAACATTATACCACTGATAGTTGCAAGAGCGACATCTTGCCGTCCGTACCTACATCACCTGTTCCAGCTCCTGATTTATTCCAAGATATCTGTACTAAAATCATTAAGCGGTTAAATATAGGAGCAGTTTTATAAAGGATGAGATTTTGAAACCTTTTTTGTACAGGTAACTGTAGCATGAATGGGTATCGTATATTGTGTTTAGTACTTGCTGTGTACAGTTGCTCCAAGGATGTGTCAACATCATAGCTCCTCAAAGAAAGCCAAGCCTTTTGTGAGGGCGCTCAAAAGACATCTTACTTCTCACCGACTTCTACCGATTTTGCAACACTTGTCGATTTACCATGATGGGGCTTTAAGTAATGAAACGCGGTTGTAATTAAAAATAACTCTTATGAACGTCAAGCTTAGACCAACTAAACTACAATATGAATTTACTTTTACTTGTAACCACGTTCAGCAAAGCAAGGGCGTAGAACTAACGAGAAGAACGGGCAAGAAACTCACGGCATTCACTCTTTCCAATCGCCAATTTTACAATACTGCTCATTTTACAAAGTAAATTTGTAATCAGCTGCAACTATTATACCATTTGCCTAATACTAAATTGAACACAATCGAATATATATTTTAATAATCATTCAAATGCATTTGGATGATAATCGTTTTTCCTTAATTTAATTAACATTTAATCGATTATTATATTGCTAGTCGCACAGGCTGTAAAACGATTGTTCTATTGTTAAACAACAAAGACAAATGAATTGATATTTAAACTAGGATTATACCAAATTCTAATCTTTTTTTTTTGAGTAATATTTTTCAACGTAGTACCTAGTACTGCTCATTGCTATATTATATCACTGCGCGAACTGTATACAGCTATCGCTACTAACTAACAATAATAATAATACTACAATAATGATATTTTTCTTAAAATGATTTTATACAACTAAATATTAACAATACCACAACTTTTCATTAAAAGGCCATTGAAAAAGGACGAGATAGTACTATTGTCAAATAGTCCCTTATAGCTGACGCAAATAAGGCTATAATAAAGTTGAAGATAAAAGTTTTACATTAAGGATAAGTAAGTGGACTAATTTGACAGTTTTACAAATTTTCTATCCTAATTTTATAAATTTAATTAGTGAGAGAAATGGCGTGACAAGTTTTGTAGGCAAAACGGCAATAATTGAATCAGCTCGTCTATATAAAACAATATCTAGCTTAATATTTGTTCATTTAAAAAAGACAACTTTCGCACTGGGTGTAATACCTGTATCGCGGGGATGATACAAACATTCAAACAGCGGACACAAAGCACATTCTGAATCACACAAATTTTTGTCCAGTGTGGGATTCGAACCCACAAAACTCGGCGCAGTGGCAATGGCGAGGCGACCACTTAAACCACTACGCCATCCATACAGTCAAAGTATTATAGTAATACATATAATGTATAATACTAAAAGTATAAGTTTCCCATTATATTCGGTCTATCCATTGGAACCATTGCCAATCCAATTATAAAGAAAATTAATAATAATATAATAATATTCTATCACATACACACAACACCATCTAGCCCAAACTAAGCAGAGCTTGTACTATGGGTACTAGACCATGGATAAACATACTTATATACTTTTTTTTTTGTAAATACATACATATTATACATAGAAACACCCAGACCAAGACAAACATCCATGTTCATGCACACAAATGTTTGACTTGTGCGGGAATCGAACCCGCGACCTCAGGCGTGGCAGTCGGTTACACTAACCACTACGCCATCGAAGTCGTCCTCTCTCGTAAGGATAGAAGATAGTTATACCTAACGTGGCAATATACTTCGAGATGTTTGATGATGATGTTTTTGTTTACATAGTAGTAATTGGACGATTTAAATATACGAAGTACGCTATACAGATAGTAAGTAAGCAAAAGCCTTAGGCGTGAAGGAAAATATCAGAAGTGGTGTAACCGACCTATTTTCGTTTTATTTCGCATGTCATTTTCTGAACTTCGCTCGTTACCGTCGCCTCGATGCTGTCCACGCGCGCAGCGAAATGACACCATTACGTCAATTCAAAAATGGAACATCATCGACCATTAAATCCAGTATTGATTGTAGGGACGCGGCTCATTTTGACCCGTGTGCTCTCTTACATAAACGAATAGTTTATGAGTTATATTAAACCGACATATCTATAGACGCTAATATGTGAGGCATTTAACAGACACTGAAATCGTATTATGATCTTACAATACAATTCCAGTCTTATCTCAACAGAGACTGTTTAGATATTTTATCTATAATAATATCTAAATAAATTATATTGTTACAATACAATTTTATCTGTGCCTCTATTTCTTAATGATTACACCTCTTGTTTGTAAATTGTGGAAAAAGTTTATTGCCAGAATTAAAATATATTAAAATATTTATTTATGATTTATGAACGAACGGGCGTGTATGAGGAATGTGATGAAAGTGAATGATGCCAGAGAAGTGTGTCAGGATCGTAGCAAATGGAAATCCGTAGTCTCTGCCTACCCCTCTGGGAAATAGGCGTGAATCTATGTATGTATGTATGTATTAATATATAGATGAAACAATTATTACCTAATTACCTAATGAAATAAACATAAGTTATTTAGAAAAGAGTAAAAAAATACTGCAGTAGTTTAGTCTAACGGCGTGTCTAACTTTGCGGCTTTAAATGCAAATGAATGTATTTTAATAAAATACATAGCTGAAGTGGTGAAGCAGATATAATTTGTAATAGTTGGTACATTATATACCTGAAAAAAATTAACAGTTTGACTACAGACATCTGACTTACTATACTTATAAACAATATAGCCTACACAAATATTGGTAAAGATCGATAACGTTGCTTCTGACAAATGCATCGTGACAAAATCATGTCTTCAAAGGTTAACCTAGCAAACATACTTCTGTTTTAATAAAGTACTTTCAAGTTATGATTTCATATAAACACAGACTCCTTTGAGGATAACAAACATTTAAACAAACTTCTACATTTATCAGAAATCAGATAACGCATTAACTCCTTAGAGAATTGATTGATTGAGACAAGGGTTTTCGGCCCGCAGTATTTAGTTAAACTTAATTGGCTCATTATTAAACATAAACTACTCGAATCCAAACAATTTATACCTTGAACAAATATAAATGAAATCCTCTTGAAATAAAAGTTTCTTTGTAATTACGAATTTGATTTCGGATAAGGAACTGTTTAACTTACGCGAAATAATATCTAGAATATTTGTAGATTACTTTTAAGCTAAAATGTTTTCTAGAAAGGAGGTTCAAATATATGTTGTATTAACCCTGAAAGGCTACAACGGTGTTTTTACACCCGGGTGACTTATATTTGTTCCTATATCTTCTTTCGTATTTAACTCAGCGCCTTGAGATTCCGTGTATTCTTGTATGTCGACGGTAGCCCTCGAACACGCAGGATAAGAGATTGTGCGCGAGCGTAGATCCCGAACTACACTCGCAACCCGGTGTTTTATCACCCATTGTAATCATAGTGAGCTACTGAGGTACAGCATAAGTAATGAACCTTTTATGTTTTATTTTTAGCATGTATGTAGTATATACCATTTTTACGTGTTTTATTATATGTATCATGATTATAATTTTATAAGTATTATTTTTACCTCTGTTATTATATTTATATGCTATTTTCAATTCAGATTATGTATCGAAATTAACTGTAATAACAAATATTTTGTTTGCCAATGATTAACGCAATTTATAAATAATTGTATATTGTTATATGTAGTCTATAATTACTAAAAGGAGGTTGGTTTTATGTTTATTTTATCTAAAAAAGATCTTTGGAAAATATTGCGAGATATCATTTTGTTTAAAACAAATATTTGTATTCTTTTTCAGATATAGGTATAAATAATATGCAAAAATAAAGGCTTATCTGTGATTATTAAAAACATAATATTGTATAGACTGATTAATATAACATACGAAGTAATTTTTTTCAAGTTTTTCTTACCCTTTCACATATACCATAATTTTGAGAAGCCTCTATCCGCTTGCAATTTAAAGCGATTATATTTTAAAGAAATAATGCTAATAAATCAAATGACCATAAAGTACATATAATTAAAAATAGTATAATATCTTTAATTATATTATTTATGCCAATAGTTCAATCTGGTGTTTCTATACCCATTGTAGTCTTAGTAGTATACAAATTCATTGTAGCCTTTAAGGGTTAATTAGCTTATTGTGCAAACGTGTTCCAATGATAACGCGTTTGATTTTGGATTGAACTCTTTATTGAACTTTCTTAAGCGTTCTATATTATATGTGTAGTTATATTTTTACTAAGGGCCACATATTTTATATTAGCGAGTACACTTTTATTGTAGCTAAACACGTTTTGCTGTTGCTAAGTCTGATATATTTAATTTCCCGTTTCTGTCGAAATTTCGGTATAAGTAGATATAATAATCTATTTTTTTAATTTTGCGAACGCTACCAAACCAAACCTGTTTTTTTTAATATACTGTTATCTGCGTGCATGCCTCTGAGTGATTCGAATATCACTTGTTCTTCAGTAAGGTAAAAGCTTATATAACTGCATAATTTTGTCATTGCCAAGCGTGTATGTTAATAGTTTTCTTGTACTAGAAAACTTTAGGCATTGGTGAATTTTGCTTAGCATTTTAATTGATTTGTCAAAGTTTTCGCTCGTGGTTTGTTACTAGAAAATATATGTATTTAGAGGTAGACTGAAGTTCAATCTAGTCGCAAGCTGAAAAGCTTGTACTCTGGGTATAAAATTATTTTGGTATTAGTTTGTTAACTCATTTTGAATGTTGATGGGTTTATATTTTTATACTTACTTAAGTATAAATTGCTTACCTAATACGGTGCTGAAAATACGATATAACAATATTTAATAAAACAATTTACACATTACACCTTCACAAACACCTTCTAGGACCATTAGCTTTCGCTTATGTTGTGTGCAATCTTGAGGTCTCGGGTTCGATTACCAGGTTGGGCAAGGTGTTATTTGATGTTTCTGGAAGGAATCTCTAAGCATTAAGTAGGCCCAGTAGATGCCAATAGAAACGTAATAATGCACGTATGGCGAAATGTGGACACTTGTCGCTTTTGGCATATTAAAGCAATTTTCATGGTGTATATATTATGTATGTACGTACATGAATTTTTGCACTAGACGTAGCTAACGTCCAGTGAATGTGCAATGAAAAGTAGTTGTAGTGTTGTTCCACTGACATTTTTAAGTAGACAACTGATTTCGCTGTAGAATATTCTAGACACACGCTTCAACAGCTAATACGCAATAGAGCTATTGGATTAAAACTCAAATAATTATCCCGCAGCCAACACCAAACAGCTACCATATCATACAGTCACACAAAAATGCCAGGACGAAGTCTGCGACAAATCCAGTGAATTTTACGAACTAAGTTGGCTTTAAAATACTGTTTTCATTGCTGTAATGAGGCATCAATAAAGCTGTCAAAAATCTTTCGTTAGCATAAAATCTATAAAATATAATTTGAATATCAACATTTTTCGCTGCTGATGCTTCGTGTATTAATGAATAAGGAAATAGAGCCGATAAATATTGATGACGGTCAAGAAAATTGAACATTTTTAATTAAAAGCCGTAAAGATGCTGTCTTGCCTTAATGTAAACAAGCTGTCATTATGTCAAGCGCCATTTTATTTCTTCTTTATTCAAAAAAGGGATGTTTTAATTTTAAATGTAAGTATCGATACCAAATTAACTTATAGCTACTCTAATTTGTAGTACTGTTGGGTCTTTCCGTATTTTTTTAAGTATTACTAGCAATTCGGGTTTCAACTTACTAGTATTCTTGTTAATCCCTCCATCTAAGCTAGAATGCTTGTATTGCATTGTATTGTATTGTTTGCAATGGGTGGGATTCGAACCTGCGACCTCTTGATCGCAAGTCCAACACCTTAGCCATTGGGCTAACGTCGCTTAAAGAATATTTTTCTTTACAAGAGCAATAAGACTCAAAGTGAAATTAAATATTTAAGTACTGTGGTACCTTGCAGATCAGGCATGTTAACATGAAGTTTTCCTATATTGCAATAATTTATCAAGAATGATCAAGTAGTAAAACTAAAATATTAAGAGAAATTTTTATTCATTAAACGGAAGGCAACAAATTAAGAAATATATCTTGCAATTTGCTAAATACACCAAAAATATTAATCGGTGAATGTAACTCAATAAGCTTTTGGACTCTATCCAAATTATAAAAACTTGATTGGAGTCCAAAAATTATTTGGAATGCGACAAAAGTGGGCAGAAGTAGAAAACCTTGCACGCGTGACTGGAGGAGACGCCGAACGAATAATATTTTTAACATACCGAGAGCCAAGTTACGGGTATACTGTTAAAATTTATAATCATAAAAGCGAGTGCATTAAAAATTGTCATATCTACCTTCGGCCTATAAATTACATATACTATAAGTATACATTAACATGTCGATTCATTGTTAAGTTTATAATATTAACAAGAATACAGACTTAATTTTATAGGCAATAGAAAATACGATTCAAGGCTGTTCTATCTATATTCTATTTATTTATGAGTTTATTCATCTTAACAGAGGTGTTGTTGTCACTATTATATGTTCCTATCGATATACTTTTAATATAATAATATAATATAATATAATATTCTATCACATACACACAACACCATCTAGCCCAAACTAAGCAGAACTTGTACTATGGGTACTAGACAATGGATAAACATACATATATACTTCATTTTTTGTAAATACATAAATATTATACATAGAAACACCCTGACCAAGACAAACATCCATGTTCACGCACATAAATGTTTGACTTGTGCCGGAATCGAACCCACGACCTCAGGCGTGGCAGTGGGTTACACTAACCACTGCGCCATCGAGGCCGACATTTTAGTTTGCAGAGATTAAACTGATGGCAATAAGCCATGTCTAAAGTTTTATTAAACCTAAGTAAACACCTTGTCGACATACTCTCATTGCATTTTAGGTTTAATATCTAGCGAGCTAAGGTGTTCTTTTAATTATAATAAGTTCAATTCTATCATATTATATCATATTCAATCTGTTTTACTTAAATGATCCGAGTCCTTTATATCCATTTTTCTTTACCGTTACTTTAGACTTTCTTGCATTACCATTTATAGCTTGCTTGGTGCTGATCCTATAAAGAGAGCCGCTTTTATACTTGTATTGATAAAACGACTGTATAAGTTAAAAACACGTCACTACAAAGTTAACATATAATCCAGAAAGCCAGGACAATTTTATTCAATTATGATCACTAAGAGGATGTCACTAAGGTTGCCTTAAGTAGATTGTAATATTTTTTTATCCAACTAATGTGGCTAGCAAGCATGCCCACCTGATGGTAAGTGGTCACCATAGCCTATAGACGCCTGCAACACCAGAGGCATCATTTGCGCGTTGCCGACCCTTTAGGATAGGAAGTGGGAAGGAGAAGGAGCGGGAAGGAGTTAAGGAGGTGATTCAGCCTCCAGCATTCTCACTCACCGGACGAAACACAACAGTAGGAATACTGCTATTTGACGTCGATATTCTGTGAGAGGGTAGTCCTTATCCATGAATGGGCAGGCTCGACCGGCGAGCCGGCCCATTCATGCTGAAATCAGCGAGACATTACTACTCTTAAATTCATGGCGTTCTTTGTTTTTATAGTTTTCTATAGAATTAATTCATTTCTTTACTACGTTTTGTCCGCTAGCAGCGAAAGCTCAGTGCGGAGACCAACAGACTGCAATGCAAAGGGTCTCGGGTTGGAACCCACGTCGCGCACCTCTGACTTTCGGAAGTTATATGACTTTTCGAAATTATGTGCGTATTGATTGACAATTATCGCCTGCTCCGTGCCTCGGAGAGCACGTTAAGCCGTTGGTCCCGGCTGCCATGAACATCTATGGCAGTCGTTATTGGGAAAGTCAGTACCTTCTAATATCCTGACACCGGTCTAGGCTTAGGGTATCGTTAGCCTTCGGGTTGCGGAAGTCAGGTGGCAGCCGCTCCGTGTAAAAATGATATCCAGTCAAATCCGGTTAGACTAGAAAAGCCGACCCCAAGTGACTTGGGAATAATAAAGGCTAAGAGAGAAGAAGATTACGTTTTGTCTTCAGCTTCACTCGCGTATATGCAGGTCACGTATTTTATTTTTCCTTTGGGTATAGTAATTTTTCTCAATGAAAGGTACCTTATGTGCATTTCTGTACCCCTGACTAAGTATCCGAAATTTCATGATGATCGGTCGAGTAGTTAAGGCTTGAAAGCAAACATACAAATTCACATGACCCGACGCTTCCTGTGACCGTATTTATTTCGCAGAAAATAGCCTTTATTACCAAAGGCTGGTATTTATTTCGCAGAAAGAATAAGCATTGCCATTCAACGTGGCAATGCTGCCAGTCTTCTGGGCACACTACCAGTCGACTGTGATGCGGAGGAATTCTATGACGCCTATCTAGAGTTCAAGTTTTTTTTCCTGTATTATAATATTTTAGGTATAAGTTGTAGTAACATACTTCTCGCTTATACATAAAACCGTTTATTCATCATTTCTTATATGCTTACAGAGTCCCTACAAAGATATAAGTATACCATGTAATGATAGTTGTGTATGTGAAATAAATATATTCGACTTATATCTAAATATATTATATTTTAAAATTGACATGTGCATTTATAATATTAGTTAGGATTATAGTGAGCCTAATACACGCACCTTTCAGCTTTCAGTCACATACTGTTTGTAGATTGTAAAAGCGCCCTTATTTCACTCTTAGTTAATTTATGGACGTTATACCGTTCGCAGTTTGATAATCAACGAAATTTGGTTTATTAATTCGCTTGGCGCGTCGGAAATTTTAGTTTTAATTTGCTTAGCACTGATTAGCGAGTAAATAACGAGTGTTTGTCATTGGTTGCTTAATTTTAATGATAATTAGGAAATCTGCTTAATTACTGTTCAATTTTATGTTAATTAGAATTTATAATACAAAAAGATTGGTAATGTTTGGAATATTACCAAACTTTTTCATACTGAAATATTAAAAACCATTCGATATGTTGGTAAAAAGGAGGTTGATGAATTTGATTTGACTGTACAGATGGCGTACTGATCGCCATTGTCTCTAGTGTTGTGAGTTCCTATTCATGGAACAAAAATTTTTGTGATCACATATTCCTGTTCCAATTATAGCTGTTCTTTGTGTCAATTCTTTGAATGTGTAAAGTTCCTCGCGGCACAGGATTTTGACAGGCAAGAAAGAAAAAAGAAAGCAAGATTATCATGTAAGTTATTATTTACGTTAGTCAGTGTCACCCATAATTTTTAATATCGATAAATCCATTGAATTCTTTACAAGCAATGTTTGACTGTTTCTCAAGTTATTGAAAAGGATAAGAAAGAAGATCAAGATTTTTTTAAGCAAGGTAAACGAGTCTCATCTGGTCTTAAATATAGAAATAGTACATTTGGAGAACTGGAAAGTGTAGTATGATCGCGATAGTGAAAGGTGCAAGAAAGATTAAATATTGCTACTAGTTTATATCATAAGTTAGAAATCTACCCATTACGTTTCTATTTTAATTTTGTATAATAAATTTATAAATTTTGTACGTATTTTTTTAAAGATATTAATTGAATATTTAAGTTTAAGTATAACCCATCATTTATAAGAAGTGCAAGATCCATTAATATTCCTTATAATTTGGTCGGGATAAGTAAAAGTTTAACTTCGTTAGTATCAAGTCATAAGTTTATGTTTACGGTTGCGACCGATTGCGATCGCGATATTCAGTTAGAAAGCTTCAACCGTCAAAAAAGTATTGGAATAAAATATTTAATAATAATTTATATTAATATCAGCCCTATTTATAAATTGTTCTACTACTGGGCACGGCCTTCTTCTCAGTGTTAGGCCATGGTTCACCACGCTGTCGTAATGTGGATTAGCAGACTTCACATATCTTCGAAAACATTATAAAGAACTTTCAGATATGCAGGTTTCCTCACGAT
Source organism: Catocala fraxini (assembly GCA_930367265.1). Taxonomy (NCBI): domain Eukaryota; kingdom Metazoa; phylum Arthropoda; class Insecta; order Lepidoptera; family Erebidae; genus Catocala; species Catocala fraxini. The sequence continues at coordinate 8,312,797 of OV884038.1, forward strand.
GTTTTCCTTCACTGTTAGTCAGAGGTGCGTGCCTTGGGATCGAGCTAAATAACCACGTCGCTGCTCTTAAATTACTAGTATCAATATCAGTAAGACATATATGTAGCTAATGAATTGTGCGCATGATACACCTTTATCTAGTCAAATCTATGTAACTTTGTAAGTATTCGTTCTAGAAAAGAAAATTAATCCTAGCTAATATTATAAATGCCAATGTAAGTCTGATTATTTATTTATTTGTTTGTCTCATACGCTTTAACACCTTAACGACTCGACCGATCATCATGAAATTGCGCATACACATTGTTATGGGTACAGAAAAAAATAGGGTACCTTTTATTTATTACCAAGAAAAAAAGTAGTGTTACCGAGCACTGGAAATTTATTGGAAAATCTAGTTTAATGTGAGCAAAGTCGTGGGCTAAATCTAATGAAACAAAAATAATGTTCTAGCCACTGAGTAGTAACATCGTTTTGTGTTTTAGAACTTACAAATCATAAAAGTATGACGTGATGCGGGATGAAATCTATAGGTATATAATACACGTCGCCTGTATTTTATGCTTTCCACATTAGTTATACTTTTAATGTCTTTGTTTACACACCACACAGTTAAATTATGATCGTTCACTAGTTATAACAGGAAAACGATTAAAGTGTTTTTATTAGGTTAGCCTGTTAGTGATATTATTATGTACGTGAAACTTTGATTAATATTATTAATGGTGAAAACAGAACAAAACACAATATGTTTATCATAATTGCTTATTTGAGCAAGTCCAACTTTCTGAATACTTCCAAAGATATTGAAATATTTGCGAACACCCTATTTCACGACGTTAGATCGCAGTATTTAACCAAATAATACACAAATCAATAGAAATCTTTCACACTTTAAACACACTTCCTCACCTCCATCCTTTATTTACGTACGAATTTTACCTTTCCACGTCAAATAGTTACGGCACATAGCATGCGTCATATAGACAGGCGGAGACTGCAGCGATTCTATATGAGATTTACGATATTCCAGGTTCGCGAACACTGGCAGGGCAATATCTGCCTTTCTGCTATTCACGAAACGCCAGCAAAATTGAATACATAGTCTTCTGAATTTGGGTATTAAAATAAATAAAGATTACACACATGTATATTAGTAGTACAAATAAGATATTTGTCCACCTAATAAAGTAAATGTCAAAGATTGCGGCAATATTTGAATATTTTTAACGGACTTAAAAAAACAAACAAGATTCTCAATGCGACAATTTTTTTTAATGTGTTCTTTCTCGTAACTATTTTTATCAGTTATTCTCAAACCCTTGAACAGATTTGGATGAAACTTAGCATTCAGATAAATCATATCTAAGTTTAAGGCTACGGATAGCTTTTGTTCTCGTACGACTCACACGGGAGAAGGGAGAAGTGTCGAGCAGAACCTACAGATCAATATTACTTTTAATCATAATGCCAATGTGAGTTTGTTCGTTTTTTACGCTTTCACGCCTTTACTACTCGACCGATAATGAAATTTCTTGGACACGGGATCAGTGGTGCAGAAAAAGACATACAGCACCTTTCATCCAGAAATAGGTACTATTCCATGTAGATAGAATTTATCAACAAAATTCTCAATAACAACTAAAAAACTTGTACAGGCTTATATACCTTTGTTTATCCTATCTCTATGTATGTATGTACGTTTATATGCTTTAGATGAAGAAAAGAAAATTAATCTTAAGTAGTAATATAAATGCATATGTGAGTTTGTTTATTTATTTGTTTGTTACGCTTTCACACCTTAACTACTTGACCGATCATTATGAAATTTCGTATACACATTATTAGGGGTACAGAAAAGGACATATACCTTTCACGACAAAATTTACATTAACACGAACGAAGCTGTGACTAAAATCTAGTACGTAATATTTAGAAGCCGTATACAGTCTGGTACTTCGTAATATATTTTATAAGAAACTATTTACGTGGTATAAATAATTGCAAGTAAATAAATTACGAGTAAACATTTATTCAATAAACGTACGAAAATAGACCCAATAGGGTTGTTTAAATTTAGACGAATATAATATCTATTTTTATTTAGCTGAAAATTCGTAATGATATATTTTATTTGGTATGTAAAATATACTCACACATGGCTTCAATAAATGTAAACGTGGTGGCACGAGGCTACTGAAATTTGCAGTAGGTATCTTTAAGTAAATTCTAGAAACAACGCAAGTTTATATGTTATAATGACAGCCCTGTATATTAACTTTCCAACTGCTGGGCACGGGCCTCTTCTCAGTGTGAGAAGGATCAGGCCGTAATCCACCACGCTGAACTAGTGCGGGTTCACAGAATCAATATATATTTGAGAACATTATGAACTCTTGGACATGCAGGTTTTCTCAATAAGTTTCTCTTCACCGTTAAATTAAGTGATAATTAACTAATTAATTCTCACACAACTTCGCAAAATCGGTCGAGAGCGTTAGGATCGAACTTGAGACCTCTGCGTGGCAACCCAACGGTCGCCCACTAGGCTGATACTATAAGTTATGACGTATAAAATTTGATGAAATTAAAACCTTGCAACGAAAGCAAATATTAATTCCCTTCCTTTAAAATATATATAAAGCAATTCGTTTTGTCAAAAATACTAAAAGCTATATTGATATATTTTGACATTCTCCTTCAGCCTGCAATTTGGTTTGGTAGATTGTGAAGGCCATAAAGTCTAAAGAACCGAGAACTGTTAAATAAGCATCCTAAACTAAAAAACGACGCGTGGAACGCCCTCCATTCATTCTCCTCTGGATGGAAAAACGGTTCTGTCAAAGGAGCGGCACCGTCGAATGCAAGCAGCACAACCAAGCTCGCTGTGGACATTTATCAGTGGGCTGCATTCAGTAGTGGACGTCGCATGCAGAAATGTTGATACTAAAAATATTTTTATGTTGGAAACGAAAACCTTTTGAATAAATAATATTTCTTTATAAAAATAATACATTCATATAACCCCGGAAATGATATCAACACCTGTAAGTTATGTGTCATAAATATAAATATTTTTGTCACGTACAAAATGTTGGCAACATGACACAGACGACATATTACTGCAGAACATTTTGATGCTATTTTATATTTAAATTGTGTTGCAAAGGTGCATTTTAAATATTACTTGCGTATGTGAAATTTTTGAACATCCTTTGCTTTAAGTAAATTTTTGTGTTCCACTTTACTCGACACATAATATTGCTTGATTTAATTATTCCGTCCATGTTATCAAGATTTAACTATGAAGAAAATCAAACGTGACGGTGCGCATGAAAAAAGAAAAATACGCCAAGGGTGCAATGCTACGTAATTTGACTTTATGATGCTTTTAGACGATGCAAATAGCTAACGCATGCTTCATGAGCAAGTTACTTGCGCGGACCACATGCGTGACGTCATGATGGGTAAATAGCTTGAGCGGGTGATTCACGCCAGTCGCTTACACGTTTCTTTTAATCAAACCAGAGCTGTTATATTCGACTGTCTAACGTCAATAATGGTAGGCAGATGAATTTAAGGTGGTTTTTAACAGTTTCGAACTTTTATAAAAGTCGAACTAAAGGTAGGTAGGTAGTAGTATGTTGAATTTTAAAACCACAGTATTCAAATTAGCCCTTGACTGTAAATAGCGTCAGCTAATTATGTTATATAAAGAACAAAATAAATTTAATACAAAATTGAACTAAAGTCAATTTAGATTTGTGTATTTAAAATATTTTCAAAGATTATTTTGTATCCATTGCCATTTATTGGGTTTAAGCTACACTAAACTGAGTCTATTTTCAATACTGATTTTTAAAATATGTCCATTTATTAATGTACATAATATGTGTGTGCATATACAAGTGTGTGTAGCAAAATATTTCTCATTATTTTATAACATTTTAAGTTATAATTAGCTATTAAATTATTGTTTTTAGTGTAAATGATATATTATTTACAATCACTGTAAATACTATTATACCTTCAGCTACAAAGAAGTAGAAACGAACAGAACAAAAATGTTCGATATCCTCTTTCACTGGCGAAGCTCACAAGGAATAGTGCTGGGCTTATATCATTCGATTTAATTAATAAAAACGTAAAAATATATCGACTAAATAAAATTAATGCTAGAATATAGCGGCATAGCGGCCACGTTCATGAAGTTTTGAACTAAATAAGAAAATCGCTATATTTTTCTACCGTGTGGCAAACGTTGCTTCAGAAATTACGGGTAAATAAATAATACACCATTTAACAATAGAAAGTAGCTAACAAGTATTTTACTCAGTTTATACTTGTAGAAAATATAATTGATACTCTAAAAACAGTTTTAGTATTGCGTAAGCGACGTTACAAACAAGACAGAAAGAACACCCCAGACTCGGATTAATTGGCAACTGTGTATTTGTAGACCTCACGAAATTTTGGTCCGTAACTATATAGCAAACCCACAGCCAGTGTGGAAGTGGTGAGGCAACTAATTAAACTATTATACTATGAATGTGGACTAATGTTATATATTTTCTAGCTTGGAATTAATGGAATTTAATATTGGCATTCACTTACAGAAAATTGTATTGTTTAACAGAATTAAATATTATACCTTTTTATGACCACTATTCTAGAACAGTACTTAACAATAAATAAGTAGTAAAAAGACAAAACCATAATAAAAACAATGCAATCACCACGAATTAACGACTTTAAATGAAACTTGAGTTTGTTTGAACATCATTACTCTAGTCCATAAGCTTTTTGACCTGGGGGTGGCGGGCTTTGTGGGCCTGTCCGCCATCCGTTCAGCACCAGGTCCGAGAGGCGGCGTGCGTGTTCCCACGCGCGCATCTGTGTCGAGTCCGCCTCCCCTCTAGGGGGGAGGCAGTAGGGTTTAAAGTGAGAAGTGACTTGGGTAGGTCTCTCGTGTAGTGGCCTGTCGTTTCATACGGCGGGCCGAAACCTCGGCGGGGTCGCGACCGCATGCGAAAGTGATTCGCGCGGCCCCGTCGATAGTGCTTTTGTCGAGGAACACCGTGGCAGGTTTAGTCGGTATTCCGGGTGGTACTTTATCATCTTAACATCTTCTTTTACCCCGGCGAGTCCGACATATCCCCTCCGCCCGCCCCCGCGGAAGGGTATGCGTCAAGCATTCCCCCAGGTAAAAAAAAAATGTCCATAAACTTGTTATATACTTAAGTATATAACAAGTCTAGTCTTGACATACCTCTTCTCTATTTTACTATCATTTAATGCACTAAAAGGTCAGACTTGGAATATTTTTACACGGGCGAAAATTAAAACCTGCTTCAGTTAATATCAATTAGAGGCAGCCTCCCATCACTATCAAAGAATGAAGTATTCCAGATTGCTTTAAAATGAACCGTGAGTAATAACGGTGCTGCGAGCTTTTTGCCTCGTTATGAAGTAGTTCTTTTGCTGGCATTTAATGTGCTATTAGTGAATCAAAACTTCCACCTTCATTCCATTACAGACTAGAGTAGAAATTACTTTCGAAAACTTCTGTAGAAAGATTATGTAGAATCTACATTGTTTTCGACGAGTGTTTCGCGAATTAGAGTTCAGTTTTATTGATGTTTGATATTATTCTTAGTAGGCTGTATTTGACTTCTAATTAAGAAACACGTAATATCACAGTTATCACACGAATTAATTGTAACTTGAAGTAGTAATATGCCTGCTTAATATAGTTAGAAACCTTTCAAGTGAAAAGCCCTCGTAACAAGGAGATTAGCCCATGTCTTGCAGGTAATATGTTCTTCCTGATAGTGAAGTATTGTTTTTTTTGTATTAATTTAAATGTTCATGTGGTATAAACAGGGCTTCTATTACTGAAAGCATTATAATATTGCTGTTAATTTGATTTTGTAGAAGAAAATTGATTTGAAAACATTTGGATTAAAACGATGACTCACAAACGTGCAGCTATGTTTTTTTTTGTAGTGGCGATTTAATATTTAATTAGTCATTTATTTTAGTAACTATGGCTATAGGCTAGGCTATGGCGTAACCCTTCCCATACTGGAAGGAGGCACAGTAAGACTTTAAAAAAGTAATAACAGAGGCGAATAAGAGTGTTATTGTGGGCATCAAAGTACATTACGCGGTTGTTTTAGTATCTTCTTCTCTCTTAGCCTTTATTATTCCCAAGTCACTTGGGGTCGGCTTTTCTGGTCTAACCGGAATTGACTGGATATCAGTTTTTACACGGAGCGGCTGCCACCTGACCTCCGCAACCCGAAGGCTAACGTTACCCTAAGGCTAGACCAGTGTCAGGATATTAGAGGGTACTGACTTTCCCAATAACGACTGCCATAGATGTTCATGGCAGCCGGGACCGACGGCTTAACGTGCTCTCCGAGGCACGGAGCAGGCGATAATAACGGAAAAGTCATATAACTTTCGAAAGTCAGAGGTGCGCGACGTGGGTTCGAACCCGAGACCCTCTGCATTGCAATCTGTTGGTCTCCCCACTGAGCTATCGCTGCTCATTTCTTTTAGTATAATAGATAATATTTGCAAAATATTCTCGATCAAAATTTTTATATTATTTTCTCGCCTGAAAAAATGATTTTATTATTTCTTTTATGTATTTTATTTATTTATTTATTCTCACATACATACAACTATTATCACAGGTCTTAACCTAATACAATAGCGTAGTTATAGTATTTGTATCTAGTTATATCTAACATAAATGCTATATTCTTATACTAATACCTGTCATACCGACACTGTTATTAACTATGAGATATTATACAATAATAAAATAAAGTTCGTGTAAATTCACTCAGTGTGCAGCTAAATAAGTCGACCTGTTGCGATATCGCATTGAGCGCCCTCAACGCGCGCGTGAGGGGCGCCTTCTGCAGCAAGTTGGTGCGCGCCACCGGCACACACAGCAGCGGCGGTCGCCTCCGCCGCGACACGTACTCATCCGGGACACACAACCTGACTGTCCCTAGGATGACTGGATTGTGTATCTTACCACGCATAACTTTAAATACATAAGAGACGAGAGCTACCTCCCTTCTCACCTCAAGTTTAAAATAGCCATTAGTACCTAATAGAAACAGATTAGGATACAGTAATGGATATCCAGGGTATACACCATACTGTTTAATGTATTAAGTGAAGTCTTATAGTAAAGACCACCATGTCAGTAATTGACTTAGAAAGGGTAGTAATTAGTACTAGCACTCCTAAATTTCACCTCAATTATATAAAAACCTAGCTATACAATGTTAAAATACTATTTTTCCAGACCATATATTATGTCTTTTATATCACGCTATCTTTGCACTATTAATGGAAAATCTACGCAGTAGACATTTATATTGGAACAAACAATTTTGTAACCAAATGTAATAGGTAGATAGCGTTTTGGCGAGCAATATTTGAACGATAAACAAATTATTATCTAAATTGCATTTAGATTTAAAGCACAAATATTATCAGCCACAATTATTGTTTGCTTATGTATAAAGGCTCTAAGTTATGCTATGGGCATTTTGATCATATTAGTACTTGTAAAATTACAGCCTTTAAGTACTTATTTTAAATGTTTTAATGGCTCTTGTTTAGGTTTAAACGTTATTTAAATCTGGATTATGTTTATTTTATTGTTTCATCCTAATATTAACCTATTTTTGTAGTCTATAGTCGCAGCGACACACCGATAGCCAGACACAACACATTTTTAATTATGTCTCATATTTTAAAACTTGACAGATTAACATCCATTTAAAAATCAGAGACGTAGATCCTAACCAAAAATGTTATAAATACCAATGTGAGTTAGTTTGCTTGTTTGTCACGCCTTAACGTGCTAAACGCTTTATCATGAAATTTCGTATACAAGTTGTCAGGGGTACAAAATGGAAATATCATCCAGAGAAAGTACTTTGGCCAGGGGATAGGATATTGACGTGGCCTACGTTTACGTGACCAAAGGCGCGGGCAAAATCTAGTGAAATATGATTTCTAACAACCTACAGCTTACTAATACAACCGAGTGAAGGTCTTTATAAACTGAAGGGGGCTTTAAAAAGGCTGGTAGTGCTGATTCATTAAAACAAGCATTTGCACTGTCTGTAAAATGACACTCAACGAGCACAAGACATTTCACTTTAATCCATTTACAATACAATCGATTTAGCCCCACTTTTTAATAGGTTCTAAGGCGACAAATTTCTTTATTTTAGGAATATTAGAACATACTTAGTACTTTATTGTCTTGGAAAGATTTTTAAATGCAATAAGTTGTGCGCCTTTTTTGCATTGTTAAAAACACTGGCCATGTCCGATGCCTTGGCATATAACTCGAATGCAGTCTTGCGCTACGTTATAACATAGTCATTAAGCAATATGATGATCACAAACAATAACCATTTTGTGATGCTAACTTGTCTTTTGAAAGAAGACACAACAAACATAACGTTACATTTCTATATAAAAGTAAAAAAGCTGAACAATTTTAAATTATCGTACATTTCGGACCACTTTTATAAGTGCAAAGCAAATGGCAAACATGTTTACAGTGATTTAAATTAAATGAATATATGTTAGTTAATATTAAAATTCAACTCACTAGTCTCTTTAATAAAATTACAAGCAGCTGCAAAAACGTTCTATCGAACCAGACGTAAACGTTGTTATTCTGTAGGATTATCCAAACTAGGACGGTCATGTAAAATTGGTATTCATGGAACAAAAGGTGCACCCACTATATTACCGCTACTATGATTTAGCTATCGGGAGCGATAGCGACTATCGCGAAATATTGCATAAGAATTTGTGGCATTGCCTTCATTGATAGTTTTAAAACAACACACATACAATAACGATGGTATGTTGAGCCTTTTTTAATAGCAATACTGGGAGTACTTATTAACAAGTGCTTTTTCCTTGATTCTATTAAAGGCAAGATGTGTGTTTTTTAAAAGGTTTAGATTATCGTATAAGTCTACATGGGTCATAACGCTTTACAATGCATGAGAATTCATAAACATTACATCGTCATTATATTCTTACCAAATATTTTACAAGAACAGCATGCTACTATGAATTTTTGCGGTATGCAATGACAAAATTCGCCGCTAAGAGAAAATTTGCTTTTCCACCATATCGATATTTTTTCAGTGATTAAATTTAGTGCTCCAGTCTATTACAAACATTAATTTCTATGCTAATGGAGCGCAGGATGGGTTTTGTTCCGCAAAAATTGTCGAATAAAGTTAATTTTATGTGCTTTTAGCGAATTTTCAAGGCTTTTAAACTAGAAACCTGCTATCTCGTTGCCAACACGTTTACATATTGTATTTATTATTTTTATGAAACGTTTATTAATCAATTGTAACTGAATTGTTTACCAAAATTAAATAGCAGCATTTTTATAAAACCTTTATAGGTTATTTAAGTGGGGATCAGTGTAATCCTATTAGTACAGTGACTTCTTTGCTGAAGGGTTAAATTATTGCGTGTATGAATGTTGTCAGCACCCATTGTCCACGGTAATCGCAAGGTAGCCGTATGCTTTTTGCCAACTTGATGGTAAAATAAAAAAAGATCCTCCGCTATTGAGCACCTGCCGTGAGGCAGTTATTTACTTAGAGCTTTTTTATCTGATTGAGACGATAACGTTCCAAACGAAAAGTGTTCAAAAAAATAATGACGTACCAATAATATAACTTAGTACTATTACGTCATCATGTAAGTACTAGCTTACATGATTGATATATTATATTAATTGATATGTAAGTGCTGCATAGCAGCGATAGCGAAGTGGGAAACCGTTGAACTGCCAAGCAGAGGTCTCAAGTTCGATCCCAAGGCGCGCAATCTTTGACTTTTCGAAGTTATGTGCGTATTCAATAGTTAATTATCGCTTGCTTAAAAGGTGAAGGAAAACATCGTGAGGAAACCTGCATATCTAAGAGTTCTTAATAATGTTCTTAAAGATATGTGAAGTCTGCCAACTCGCACCGGGCCAGCGTGGTAGACTATGGCCTAACCCTTCTCACACTGACAAGAGGCCCGTGCCCAGCAGTGGGACAGTTTAATACAGGGCTGATAATAATATCAGTCCTGTATGTATACAAATTAAGAAATAGTTAGTACTTACATATAAATGTAAGTACTAACTATTCCTTAATTTTATTATATCATATACCTAGACTCCGTGCAGTATATACCCAGTTGACCATAATAGGCTCGCCTCGTATTATATTATGTCTAATGCTACCGACCCCTTCAGGCTATAAGCGTGAGATTATGTCTATACGTAATGTCACAGTAAGATCTCTCTGATGATTACAATTTACCCAGTCACTATAGCGGACTTCAATTTCAAACACAAAGGCTTTCAAATGAGCACATATTATCATCTGTTGATATCCTATATTACGAATTAACTATAATTAACCTTGTTGATTTATTTAACGACTGATAGTTTCAATAATGTACTAATTAGATAGTCAATTACATTGTGTTTATGCTTAATTGATATATATATATACATACATACTGATACTTGTAAAGCTGATAGTACGTACTGATTATTAGAAGAACGCTTTTATCTAATTAAGCCTGTCTCTAGCTTGAGTTTAATCTAAGATTACGTGAGCTTTAGTGATAGGTTGATATCGGAATTTCAGTGATTATTATGTAATTGCATCTACACATTTCAAACTTGATGAATTCTTGATGTGAGCAAGTCAAGTATTCATGTATGTCACAAAAGAACACTTATGAACGTCAAATAGATTATATAAGTTTACTAAGTTACTGAAGGTACATTCAGGTTAGTTACTCATGAAGTAACGCTATATATATTTGAGAGGTGTGACGCTGTGATCCACATCGAAGCTTAGGATTTCGGTCGAACGCCTCGAACCGCAATACTGCAGCTGAGGAAATACCTACAATTTACGGAAAATCGTGGCCAACTAAACCGATAGTTAACAAGCATACAGCCTGCTTGATGATAAGGCGTTCTGTACACATCGGTTTATGTTTCCAACGGACAGAAAATACTGGCTCTGTTCGTTGTCGTCCGCAGCTAAGGCATGGTTTGTTACGTCAGCCGATGTTCGCCGAACTCAACTGAGTTACCCAACTGGGTACTATCGGACAACCTTGTTCTTCAGGTACATTATGCAACAGGATTATATATGGTTTAAATTGTCGGTCAAATTGCCCGCTCCACTGCTGTCGATCTTGTGCGAAGCACGTAAGCGGTAATTTTAGGCAATCTTGTTATACCAACGCGTTACCAAAAAAGTCAAAGTCAAAAATCATTTATTAATTTAGGTCATAATTTAGGTCAAAGTAACACTTCCGAACGTCAAAATATATAGGTTAGTGAGTTTACTAAGTTACTGAAGCTACATTTGGGTTAGTTGCTAGGTTCAGGCAAAGGGTTGAGCTTATAAGAAGAAACCTGCAAGAAACTCACGGCCACTCTTTAAATCGCCAATTAAATATAATTTCAGTATTTTATAACTCATATCAACCAGGTGTTGCAACCATTATACCATTTATACTGACTTTAAAAAACTAAAGATAATAACAATAATAAGTTAATAATATAATAGAGATTAAATAATTTGGGCCTAGATATATTTTTCAATATAAATCTAAAATAGGCAGTAGTATGGCTCGATGGAGCATACACTTATACTTTGTGACAATGCAAAGGCAGTCCGTGACTAAATGCGGTTGTGGATTTGTATTTTTCAATAATAATCAAAATGAGAAGCAGGATACTTGATAACATCACATATAATCACGAGGTACCTTTACATTACTAAATTGACTTATAGGTAATACAGATCTTTGAATCCTGAATGCAACAAGCAACTAATGCCATGAGTTTTTGTCAGTTAAGTAATCGTTGACTGAATAATAACCCTTTCGAATGAGCTGTATTTAAACAGCGCTTTAAATTTAAGCAATGCTAAATTAATTATGTTAATAGGTAGTTTATTAAAAAAACGTATACCGAGTCCCGCAAATGTATTGTGAACTTTTGTAAACAATGATATGGGCAGACTAACTTGTGCTTATTTCTAGTGTTTACGTTATGAATATCATTATTCGTATTATATAAGTGAATATTATCTTTAATAAACATAATGTTAGCAAATATATATTGCGACGCAACAGTAAGTATGCCTATTTCCTTAAATCGATCTTTCAGGGAAACTCGTGGACCTAAATTATAAATACTACGGACTGCACGCTTTTGGAGAATAAAAATTGTCTCAATATCAGCTGCCTTGCTCCACAATAATATACCGTAGGACATGACACTGTGAAAGTAACTGAAATATACTAGTCTCGCAGAATCTACATCAGTAAGCTGTCTTACTTTCCGACTTGCGTATGCGGCTGAGCTAAGTTTCCCTGCAAGACACGCTATATGAGCGCCCCACTGAACTTTATGATCTAAACTCAAACCTAGAAAAACTGTCGATTGTACGAAAGTAATATTTTAATTATTTAAATTTATATTTATTTTAGGACTCTTTACATTTGGCAATGTAAAGTTGATACATTTAGGTTTTTTAGAGTTTAGTAGTAAATTATTCGACGTAAACCAGTCCAGAATGTACGCGAGCGAATCATCAACAGTATTTAAATTCGTTGCTCTTCTGTCTACTTTAAAAATAAGGGATGTGTCATCTGCAAATAAAACAATCTCACACAAATCCTGCACGAAGAATGGCAAATCATTTACGTACACTAAAAACAGAAAGGGTCCTAAAATTGAGCCTTGTGGCACGCCCACTGTGACTGGTAATCCAGAAGATCTACTTCCGTTGATATCAACGTGTTGTAGTCTATTGCTTGGGTAAGAACCAACTAAGTCAAGTGCAGTATCTCTGATGCCATAATGCCTGAGTTTTCGCAACGGCGTATGATGGTCAACGCAGTTAAAGGCTTTGGAGAGAACACAGAACACATCTAGAATTTTTTTTGCAGGCACTAAATATATGTCTCAAAAGCGTAACACCCGCATCTATCGTAGAACGGCCCTTCCTAAAACAATATTGCTCTGCATGAAATAAATTGTTTACACTAAAGCGGCTCTCTAATTGCTGTAATATAATCTTCTCAAATATCTTACTAATTAGCAGGTAATATTGAAATTGGTCTAAAATTACTAGGGTCACTTATGCATCAATTTTTAAATAAAGGTATTATTTTACTACATTTAATTAAATTTGGAAAATGCCCACATCAATGCATCCGTTGAATATTGCGGTGAGGTGTGGCGCTATATTAACAATAATACTTTCAACTAATTTTACCAAAATACCCAAGAATTCGGCAGATTTTTTTTAATTGAGCGGCGTCTTATAAGAAGCCTTCTCTTCGATCGAAGAGCAAAGTTGCTTTACTGCTATCTACTCTAGAACCCTTCCTTAGTTAGCATGTCCAAATCAGAGTTTCGGCGATACCGCTGCGCGCAATATCTCAAATAAAAATATATTCCAGTTCCATACGCTTTTTAAATCTCCCTTCTTTACTGTCAGTCAACTAGACGGCCCTGTTGGTGTTAATTCGTAACCAAATTTCACCAAATACATTTGCAGTGAAGAGTTGTTCCAAACTACGTTAAACCCGATGTGACAAGCTACAGTGATCACATGTCAAACATGCTACATGATATTTTTAATGTGAACCTTTCGTCGTTAGGTTATTAGATAAACTAGCTGTTACCCGCGATATCGTCCGCGTGGAATTTAACAAAAAGAGGTTAATTTTTATTTTCGCGTAACCCTATTTTTGTCTAAAATAAACGTAGCCTAAGTTACTCCTTATAAAATTAGCTATTTGCCAGTGAAAATCGGTCCAGCCATTTCTGTCTTTCTTTTAATAATGTTATAACGAGGATATGTGAAGTCTACCAACCCGTGCTGGGCCAGCGTGGGGTCTATGGCCTAACCCTTCTCACAGCGAGAAGAGGCCCGTGCCCAGAGCGGTGGGACAGTTTTTAAGGGCTGATATTAAATAATGTAATAAATAGGAATACTAAGCTGGTTTCTATTTTTAAATATTCTAGATATCTTTTCAAAATCTACTGTAATATTAATTCCGCTTTCATAAATATTAACATGCTGCAATTAGAAATGCAAATGACAGCGTCAAATTAAATTGAATTACGCAATATTATATCAGGTGAAACATTTTAACAGTATTCATACATCAACGTCACGTAATTACGCTTAAAAAAATGTTGCCAGCCATTTTAAAATTCCTTTAACATTTTACACGAAGGGCCAGACGAGAGATCTTATTTACCTCTAGAATAAATGACTGTAAAGTATTGCCCTGCCTAAAATACCAACGAACATTATTAAGCGCGGTTTACTCGTTGGAAAAAAGGAAGAAAACGCGAACTGATTTCTCTAAATCCTCAACATTGGCACTAAACGTAATCCGTTCAATTTTATTTCTTACAAGAACTTCAGGGTTTTATCGCAAATGGCGATATTTTAAGTATAATTCGTGGGCACTTGCTGCGAAATTTTACGTAGGTATAGGTGCGCGAGACTCGGTTACGGCCGAGCGCGTGTCGGCGTAACATTAAGTTACGTGGTTACGCACCATTAGTGAAGATTTCGCAGTTTCACCCTGTCTCAATTCCGTGGACTATTAAAGGGGAAATTTCATTATAAGAATGGTTCTTCTGAATAAGCGATGAACGCGCGGCGGTGCGTTTGGAACTTAACGGCCGCCTCTGATTAAAGATTACATACGTAGAACCATCTCAAATGGTGTTAAATTTAATTTGCTGCCGCGAAGGTATAAAGCATAAGGCTTCTCGCGCCTGGCTTAATTACTGAGTTCAGTCCCAGCTGAATTTGTCTAGAATTTCTCCGCGTTTCAGGTTCGTAAATTTAGGTGATATATCTAGTGGGATGTCTAAGAAAGTTTGTTAGGCTCTATTGGAGTATATTGATTACTTTTATTCCATTTAACCTCACAGACGCAGGAAATTTCTCATTCCATTAACTATAATCACATCAGCGTCGCTAAAATTTTCTATTCAGAGATCGTATCGTAACTGTATAATGGCTTATTGAGCATCAATGGCATTGGTATATCACGAGCCATTTCGATCAATAGGGATATTTATATATATATTCGCACTCTTATTCATTTTTAAAACCTGGTTGTATCTGAATCGTAATATATCAGAAATCGGTATTTCTCTGAGATTCACGCCATAATATTGATTTTAAATACTTAGTCGAATAAAAATAAGCGTTTCCCTATACCGTATCAAAGTATAATATTTTGATAACAAATACCTTTTATTATAATAAATTGAATATTAGATTTGTTATAAAAATAATTTCAAACAATCGCTGTAATAAAAAAGGCCAGGTTATTTTATCAAATATATCAAAATAAATCCTTGCAAGATGTTATCAAAACACATGCGAATTTATTGGAGAGCTCAACATACAAAACACAGCACGTGTATGAAACGAGTATCCGATACGAATCCATTTCAGTATTAGGGTCGTATTTACATGACGATGCAAATTCTCCCGGGGTGTTCAATTCATCAGGAGGGACTAGTAAAAAGCGTTCGGCAAAAACACCCTTATCGACAAACCAACGAAAAGCGCTCTCGTATTATCCGCCTCTTTCTATCTATCCATCTTTTTCGGATCTCTCACTTATACGAGCGACCAACTTTACCGCTCAATGCTCCTGTTCGTTACGTATAAACTAATAGGTCCATTTTTTCGTGTTGTTAATTACTGCTAATTGATATTTTTCGTATTTAGTTATACACATAAAGAACTTTGTTTAAAATACGTATTAGTAAAACGAGGTTACTAAAAGGAGAGATGGCTTACACCTTGGTAAATAGTTTCTTTGGTAGACTAATCAACATACAAGACACATACAAAAATATTTTATTTATTTTTTGGTCTATGCCAAAAAAAGAATCGTAGCGTGGAAATTACCAAGTAAACCATGTCATTATATTAGCTAATTACATAATAATTAAAACTTTAAATTATAGTCTCTATAGACCATATTGGCCATATCCACAAAGCAAATGTATTGTATCCAATTTTACCCAATTATGGTTTTAGGGGGCAAGTGTATATTCTGCCCTCTACCAGGACTTTTCCAGATCCCATGGTGCTAATGATATATTATTTACAGAAGAACGCAGTAACTCATTGCCACCTATATAATTAAAGTTATTAAGCTTTTAAAAACTAGTAGTTTAGAATTTCAATAAAATTATTGACTCATGAAATAAATCCGTCACATGAGTGTGACGCACTTTAAGCGTTCAATATTTCTCATGCTCTTTGTGGGTACAATATTCGAGATTAAAAAATAGGGGAGCGCGAGAACCACCCGTATCCGCTTTATGTTGTTCAAACAATAACCATTTTTATCAAATTCATTATTTTATTGTTCTCAGCTGATGCTTTCCGGGCTGTTATTGGGTGCCATACATGCTTATTGTTCCTAATTCTCTTTGGATATACCTAGATAAAATAACTAACACACATACATAAAATATTTTATGTAAATCTCGACGAATGGTTTTGTAGAACGACTATACTGATGGTGTAGTGGTTTAAATGGCTGCTTCACCACGACTGTCGGGCCTTGTGTAATTCCCCACACGGATCAAGAATTTGTGGGAACCACAAATAGTGTTGCCGAGACTGTGTTTATTTGTCCATTGTTTGAATGTTTGTGAAGACCTCTGTGACACAGAAATCATTCCTAACGCGGGAAAAGTATCAAGAAAAAGAAAGAGCTTCGTGTTTACTGTAAGTTGTATATGCCTCGGAACATTACAGGTATGTTTGATGAAGTACGGTATCTCTTCTATTCATTTTCTAAAAGCATCACTACTGGAAATGTCTGGATACTAAATAATATGTATTATAAGACATGAGATGAAATGTATATAATGTATCTCAGTCATAACTATAACATAACATAAGCAGCGATAGCTCTGTGGAGAGACCAACAGACTGCAATGCAGAGGGTCTCGGGTTCGAATCCACGTCGCGCACCTCTGACTTTCGGAAGTTATATGACTTTTCGAAATTATGTGCGTATTGATTGACAATTATCGCCTGCTCCGTGCCTCGAAGAGCACGTTAAGCCGTCGGTCCCGACTGCCATGAACATCTATGGCAGTCGTTATTGGGACAGTCAGTACCCTCTAATATCATGACACTGGTCTAGCCTTAGGGTATCGTTAGCCTTCGGGTTGCGGAGGTCAGGTGTCAGCCGCTCCGTGTAAAAACTGATGTCCAGTCAAATCCGGTTAGACCAGAAAAGTCGACCCTAAGTGACTTGGGAATAATAAAGAGAAGAAGTATCTCAGTCATAACTGACATCTCCTTCGAGTAAAGTCTATTTATCTAAAGACTGATTTGCGTGGCGGTAGAAAACTCGACTACTGTGCATAAGGTCTCGGGTTCAATTCTCGGATCTGGCAAGATGATATTGAGTGCTTCTGTCACGAAATTCTCAGTAGTAACAAGGAGCCCGGTAAAATATAATAGGCTGGCTCTCTATTACGTGGGACCTAAAAAATACTGGTATAATGAAGATGTTATACGATTCTGCCGATATAAATCAATTAGTATCAGCTAGAACTTCATGTAAGTATTCAAAATGTCTAACATATATAATGTCTAAATTTTGTTGACCTGTGTTTGTTTTTTTACTTTTTTTTCATGACTTAGTTTTTGCATCCTTGATTTAACATTGGAATAATAAAAACTGAAATTTTATTTATGACTTAATAATAATATTCACTTTTAATTAATTTAGCCTTGTCAAATATTTATCTACTATCGTGTTTCTAAATCTTCCCTAAATATAATAATTATTAATTTAACATTGCGATGCCTACTTGCTTGTTGGCTCAGCACGTAGCGAAGATACTCTCACCACTCAGAGCGGTCGAGAACTCATGTAAAGGATTTATACCATTTTGTGAGTGAAATTAAACACCTATGTCTCACTAACAATGAAACAATGGTTAGTTTTTTAGTCATTATTTACATGCATACCTGTACATGACTGTATTGAAATAACTAAAAGGAAGCTAATAGAGTACAGTATGCCTGAGGAATATGCAGAACTACTTAAGCATTGCTTAACAACTGGCTATTTGTTGTGGGACAATAAATTCTACATACAGGTCGATGGCAATGGGCTCCCCAGTATCGCCCGTTGTTGCCGACATATATATGGAGGACTTCGAGGCTCGAGCTTTACAGACTGCCCCCATCACACCCAGGATTTATAAAAGGTTTGTAGATGATACTTTTACAATATTACCAACAGATAGTGTAAGTGTATTCCTAGAACATCTTAATTCCATTAATAACAACATCCCCTCTTTTGCATTGCCTCTCAATTGCCTCTAATTCCATAGTAAAATTACTATGGAATTAGAGGCAAACAATTCATTAGCTTTCTTAGATGTACTTGTCATCAGGAATCCTGATCATACTTTGAGCCACACTGTGTATAGGAAAAAGACCCATACAAATAGGTACTTAAACAGTGAATCTCACCACCATCCTAAACAGTTAGCTACCGTGGGAATGTCTTTGTTTCAGAGAGCCCACGGGATCTGTGACAAGAAACACCTGGACGCCGAGCTTCAAAATGTCAAGCAAGTACTGCAAGACAACAAGCTCCAACAGCCGCGCCGCTGTCATAGATCCCGAGAAAAGCCAGCCACAGTCGAGCGCCAGCCTGCTATACTGCCTTATGTAAGGGGTGTCACTGACAAGATTGGCTACATCTTGAAGCTAGCTTCAATCAACACATACTTCAAGTTGCCAACGAAGATAAGTCAATTTTTACCATCCGTCAAGTGCCAACTACTTTTACAAGATGTAGGGGTCTATAAAATAGATTGTGACTGCGGACTCTCATACATTGGTCAAACCAAGAGAAGCATAGGCACTCGCATGAAAAAACACATAGCTGATGTTAAACACCAACGCTCGTTGAAGTCTGCTGTGTGTGAACATGTGCAACAGGGGACCAACCACTACCTGACATTTGACAAACCACAGATTCTCGCTAAAGAACACAGATTCCTACCAAAGATGCTTCGTGAGGCTATTATAAATAGGCTAATATAAATCAAAAAACATTCTAATTTCAATAGAGAAGATGGTTGGAATGTATCACCAGCTTGGGATCCAGTCATTCAAATAGTCTAACCCAAAAAGAAGCAAACCACAGCTATACTTCATGATACTCTGAGCTCATTCTGCGTAAATAGACACATCAATGATTAAATTACGTTCGGGTACTTTGAAATAAGGACACTGGAACATTGAGACAACTACCATCTTAGTCTCCCCGTGACCATGGCTGCTGAAAAGCAACCGAAACGTCGGGAAAAGTGTAAACTTAAATATAAATAGTTTTAATAATTTAATTAGCTTAAAAATTAGTAAAGTTTAACAGTTTCAAAATTATTAATTAGTGTAACAGTTTCAAAATTTTGTAATAAAGTGTATAATAAATAACGCGATAAAATCCGTATATAATAATTTAATTTCAATGCTTGTTATAAGTTTGATATTCGCTATTATTCATTTAATTTGCATTATATCCTGATTTCTTTGCTTTGAATATTTTATGTACTGTTTCTAAATTCTTATAAACCTATGTACCTAGTTACGCTATGCTTAGTATGATTATTGATTTGTATTGCACGAATTGTTTATATTTTCTATTTTTTTTTTGGATTGCTGTTATTGGTCTACTCTGTATTGAATTTTGTACGCCGGAAACGGTAAAACATGTAGCACTCACTAGAACTGACCATCATGCTTGCAAGCTATTGTAACTTGTAATGTAAAGTGTATGTTTTTACAAAATAAATTATCTTTATCTTGATATTTACCAGACTCGACAATCAAACTCGCAAATTTACTATCAACAGTTGGTTATTAGCTGACGTTTACACTGTTTGACCGATTAGGCAGTCATTAAATTCAGACTTAGCAACTCATGACTACGTAATTACGTTCACACATGCATATAATTACTAGTACACATACATAGACATTCACTCACACATGCTCATGACGTTGAGACTTTGTTTCTATAATAGTGGCAAACTAGGTGTCAAACCTGTTAAATGTTTTATTGTAATTAAATCTATCCGCAGCTTCGCTTGCTTGGCAAAAGTACTTTTTCCTAGATAAAAGGTACCGTATGTTTCTTTCTGTACCCCTAATATATATGTACGCGAAATTTTATGGGTATCAATACACCTTATCAATTAGTTTATAATTAGTCTCAATTAATTATTTCAGCTTCCATATCTAATCAATGATAGGTATACAACGTTATTTTGAATTTATGAAATTATTGCAAACCAGATTTTGCCTGCAGCTTCGCTCGCCTAAATGGAGATTTGGTTAAGTAAAATTAGTAAAAGTATCATCTCATCTCAGCCGAAAGACGTCCACTGCTGGACATAGGCCTCCCCCAAGGTTTTCCACACAGACCGGTCTTGGTAAAAGTATAGTAAAGTATAATCATTTCCTGGATGAAAGGTACCCTATGACCATTTCTGTTTACCCGGCAACGTGTACGCGAAATTTCACTATGGTCAGTCGAGTAGTTAAGGCGTGAAAGCGTAACAAACAAACAAACTCACATTCGTATTTATATGTTAGGAAGAATTATGACGGTTTAATAATTGAAATAGCTCCGGCTAAACATAATGTATTTGATGATTCGTGTGATTGTTGTCAGCTTACAACAATCACACGAATCATCAAATCTATAACTGATCTATAACTGACATATAACAAAAGCATTGAACTATATAGCCAAATAAACAATACCTACTGTAAAACCCATTCAGATAACAACTTAGTTCTTGTTTGACTCTGGCACTATGGCTATCTTGCCATAAAAATAAATTAAAAAATAACTAAAACATATACCTAAAATAAAAAATTACAAGCCAGTGACAACCAGAAATTAAAAACAAAATAAATAACTACAGAAACAAATACAATCTTGGAAAGACATCCAACAACGTAAAAAAAAAGCAATCGCTTAGCATATTGCTGTAGCTGATACAAAAAGCAGTGCTGTCGCGCTAATTTTAAGCGAGAATCTGCATTATTTCATAACTTAAATGCCGCATGTATCATAGCTAAAACTACTTTCAAATAAATAACACCACCCTAATTAATTTAAATGGTATAAAGAAATTCATTCTTACGAGTAAATCTATTCCAAAACATGAAGATTTAATTTGATGCTGTGAAATATTTTTATACAAGTAATTTTATCATGTGAGTCATCAATATGAGTTTGTTTGTTTGTTTGTTACGACTTCACGCCTTAACTACTCGACTGACCATAGTGAAATTCGCATACACGTTGGCGGGTAAACAGAAATGGATATAGGGGGTACCCTATGTATGGTATGACAGCCATGGTCACGGGGAGACTCACCTTGTCTCCCCGTGACCATGGCTGCTGAAAAGCAACCGAAACGTCGGGGAAAGTGTAAAAATAAATTAAATCTAAATAGTTTAATAATAATTTAATTAGCTTAAAAATTAGTAAAGTTTAATAGTAGTAGAAGTGTAACAATTTTCAAAATTTTGTAATAAAGTGTCAAATAAACAACGCGATAAAATCCGTATATAGCAGTTTAATTTCAATGAATAATATTCGCGTAAATAGAAGACAATAATTTAACTTAACCAAATCTACATTTAGGCAAACGAAGCTGCAGACAAAATCTGGTTTGCAATAATTTCATAAATTCAAAATCACGTTGTATACCTGTCATTGATTAGAAATGGAAGCTGAAATAATTAATTGAGACTAATTATAAACTAATTGATAAGGTGTATTGATACCCATCAAATATAATTTCAGGTAGGTACTTATAATGAAATATTACGGCGTTCTAATTAAACTTTGGCGATTTCGATTACAATTTTATTTATGGTATGATAGTAGAATTTATTAGAGTAATTAGTTTGAAATATGTTGTCAGTTTTACCGTTTACGGTAATATGATATTTCTCGTTTACTTTCTGAAATTAGATAAAGTCATTATAGGATTGTTAATTTGTGTTATTACTTTTATGACTTATTAAATAATACATCGAATTAGCTTGCAAATGGGTGATGGTATAATTATGTAGATTTTTATTACGAGATGAAATTTGTGTAACTGTATATAGAGGCTTTTTTCTGGAATTACAGAATCGATTTTAATAAGTCTTTTATGTAGGGGGCTTGTCAATATATGTGCGCAATTTTTAGCTTCACTATGTGGCTGCAATATTTGATCGATAGTTGGGCCGACTCTTTAATGCATCAGCCATGGCAAACATTATTATAGCCGAGTCATACGCATTATATCGCATAGGGGTTAACTGTTAGCAACGTTCCTGGTCAACACATTGCTGTACAATTAATGCTCATTTAAATGTCCCTTTATAAAAATATATTATGTATATGGATGTGTTTGATTTTGTCATACAACGCTAACAAAGTCGTGGATGTAAAATAGTGGATGACAAATATAAAGACACAGACACAGGTACATGCATAAATTGGTTTTTATACTAAGGAGCGGACAGAGCTAGCCGTATCACAGTAAAAGTGCTCCAAAGATTTTCTCTGAGTTCTTTATTATTTAACGTGTTTCTCGTCGTAATGTCGGCGAATGTTTTCCAGCTCTAGTAAGACACATTTAAAAGCCACTAAGATGAAGATACTGGAGTGAATGTATGGTAACATTTTTCTTGCTTCGGATATGTATCGGATCAGATAAAAAATGTATTTAATCGGATCCGATACATATCTGAAGCAGCACGTAATGTGAAAGTGAACTTTCAGCAATGCCCAATATGGTGCGAACATTAGTTCAAATGCAGGAGGAAGGGGAGAGGTATTCCATGCCTGCATTTAATAAATTTAATATATAAGGTTCTACGCAGATTAGATAGATATAAAGCGGGATTCGTTAAACAGGGGATATATTTAAAAACAGGATCTTAGTCTAATAAAAATCTCTTATAAATCGCGCAAGACTCGAGCAACAATAAAAAAATATCTTATATTCAGAAGCAAGCAAGAGAGGGAGCCGTTTCCCTTTCATACTTCAATCAATGAATGTCATTTATTGATTATTTAATCAAATAATAAAACCCTGCTTGATTTTTCGTAATATGTCCTTTGATTTACCAGGCATGCTGTAAAAGAGAGCTATGAACAAAAGCCTAAACACAAAACGACTGACGAAAAGTAGAGAAGGCTTAGTCGACAAACGTGGGCAGAGCCTGGCTCGCATAAAATTAAAAAGTCATAACACAAACCGATGTATTTCAGATACACAAGGGGATATATTAATACAGTATCATGTTGTTTCCAAAACATCTTATTGTTACCGCTGACCTACTGTGTAACGGTTGGAGTAACATCTTTCTCTAATTGTTGATGGATGCGGCCAATGGGAGAGCTCTTTGTTCTAATACAATTATTATACAACCGGTTGTAATGATGTATATGTTCACGGAAATGTACGGATTTGATACAACATTATTTACGTAATAATTTTGTACATATGTACATGCTTTATAGAAATTGTTAGATATAAGTTACGTGTATTCATTATCCGGATTACGTATAATACGTATCTATTACTTAGAACCATGCTTGTATATTCCTACAGGAATATTATACTAGTATTTCACAATTTATGAGAGTGTGCATATTACGGTTTATAGTTTCCCCAAATACTAAAAACAACAAATTAGACCGCAATGTATTATCGACAGAAAATATAAATTAAAATTAAGCCTAAATATTGGATTGCATAACCACCAGTCTGCCATAGTATTTTCACTAAGGCAAGAGTCTTCTTTCAGAATTAAGAAGCTAGGTGAAAGCATCTCGTACTGATTAAGAGTATTGACAGTCTTTCCTCGTCTTTATAAAACATTAAATTTTATCTGCGGCTTCACTCGTGTAAGTGTAGGTTAGTGACAGTACTTTTTTCTGGATAAAATGTACCCTTCCTTTTCTGTTCCCCAAACATCGTTATGAGAAATTTCATGATGATCGGTCGTATGTTTAAGGCGTGAAAGCGTCACTAACAAACTCACATTCGCATTTATAATTTTAGTTAGAATTATGGAAAACTTTCAGACATACACATTCACCCCATGAAAATATCTGAAACTTTTACCATATAGAGAGTTGCAAACTGTATGGAATCAATATGCTATTAGTACTACCGAAATATTAAGTCGCTCAATGTATCTAATATTCTTCTCTCTTAGCCTTTATTATTCCCAAGTCACTTGGGGTCGGCTTTTCTGGTCTAACCGGATTTGAATGGATATTCGTTTTTACACAGAGCGGCTGCCACCTGACCTCCGCAACCCGAAGGCTAACGATACCCTAAGGCTAGACCAGTGTCAGGATATTAGAGGGTACTGACTTTCCCAATAACGACTGCCATAGATGTTCATGGCAGCCGGGACCGACGGCTTAACGTGCTCTCTGAGACACGGATCAGGCGATAATTGTCAATCAATACGCACATAATTTCGAAAAGTCATATAACTTCCGAAAGTCAGAGGTGCGCGACGTGGGTTCGAACCCGAGACGCTCTGCATTGCAGTCTGTTGGTCTCCCCACTGAGCTATCGCTGCTCAATGTATCTGATATTAATATATTATATTAGTCTATCACAATCTACCATTAAAGTATTATGTACGGTTCTAAAATCCACTCTAGAATACAGATGTGCTACCAAGTTAAGTGTACCATTTATTTCATACGGAACAGTCTTCCAAAGTAAAGGCGTTTATACTTCAGTGGCTCTTTCATTTTACTCGCTTTCACGGCCAAATGGAATGCGCGCAACATTTCAAAGTAGACGTCGAAATAAAAAAGAGTAAAAATCAGAGTCCACGATATAAATCATGTCATTTACACAGTTTAAAAGCTTGGTTTGACTAATGGCCTTTTGCGAAAGCTTCAAATCGAAAGTAGTTGACATAGTGCCGTCTCTTTCTAGCATGGTGGTTGATGTGCGGACGTATAATTGCATCGGCTGCGATTTAAAAGTTATCTCGTTATTAGTGACGGTCGAGGATGAATTTTCAGTTTCATTTAAACGTCTGAAGTACATGGATAGTGTATATTGCAGTCTTGGTTATCAGGGACAGAGGTACAAACAGAACATTTTAAATATAAGATAAAGTCATTTTACTCTGGGTCCTCTTTCATATGTGCCTAGTGTGAACTCGAACATTCAGAGACTAGGTGTGCATTGCACTGCGTCTATTATATATCTGTACTCTAGGACTTACAATATTGGTCGAAAGGTATAACGTGTTATGAACGAAGACCGATTGCTGGACAGAAACTATGGAGTCTGATAGACGTAAGTCACCTGTGCTCCTTATACTATATCAAGAAAGAGAGCTGTTATAATACAGTAGGATATCACTACCCGAATAAGGGCACCTTGACTAGGAAAGTAAATTTTACAGTACAGTCAAATGACATTGTGTTATTGGGATGACTGTGGGGAGGGAATCAACTTAAAGAAGCGCTTACTCTGTGCTATTTGTCCCTTGCTCCAGAAGCGTGGCATTTAATTTATGGACAGCAGTATCTGAATGATATCCAAGCATCTATAAAAGATGGCTACGTATTTAGAATTTTGCTAGTTTTATAACATTTGAATTACCTACAGGAATGAATGACTGTGAACTGAATGGATGGCGTAGTCGTTTAGGTAGTCACCTCGCCAATACCATTGTGCTAAGTATTTAGGGTTTGAATCACACACGGGGCCAAACTTTGTATGATTTACAAATGCTCTGAGTCAAAATGTTCTTTGTATCCATTGTTTGAATGTTTGTAAAGTTAACCGCGACACAGAAATTAATCCTACTGCGGCAGATGTCTTTAAAAAATAATGTTTGTATTATAGTCAGCAGCATAACCACACGTAAACCGAACATTTAGCGTAAAAGTATTTTAAAAGTCCTAATTATATTTTTGTACTTCTTGACTGTGATTATAACAACTATCTTTTAACTATTGCTGTTATAAAAATCGAACAATTGTATTATTTTGAAAGAAAGATACAATCCAAATTTTGTAATTGTGTATCGACTTATGTTGCTGACTATACATAATGCCATTTGGTACATCGTGAGCGTAGTATATACGTTTCTAAACCTATCTCCTAAAATCATTTTTGATTCGAAACGTTATTAAACCTATCCATCAATACGGTTTAAATTTATATTCGTTGGTATTATTTATGGCAGGACAATTGAAATGTTTTATGCCATATTTCTAAACGTAAAATTTCGATACGAATGAAATATTTTGTACCGTATGGACAGCAAACCAATAAAAAAAAAAACTATTATTCGTCACACCAGTTTTATATTTTATTTTAAAATCTGGCAGTTTTCATATTAGGTCGAAATCAAAAAGAAAATATTTTCGCTGTACCATTTGATAGGCCGCAGTGAGTTATTTTTGTATACCTACTATAACTTGTAAGGCTAAACGAATTTCATTATATTACGTACCAAAACTTAATTCAGTTAAAATACAGATTTTATTTTACTTACAGCAAACAGTTTGGTTGCATGTGCAATGATAAGGTAGTCGCTATACTTCTGCTATTGTGCTGAATGATATAAGCTCAATCCCAACGTGAATTAAAATAATTTACTCTCATAAATACATGTTTTGAATCTGAGTTTCTTTGTGTTTATTGCTTCAGTGTTTGTTACCCTCACTGCAAGGAAAGTTATCGTTTAAAAGTTACTATCTTAAATTCTGATTTCCCTGGAGCTGTCTTTGTCGATAACCTATTCCTTCAAGTGGTGCAATATAACATATTTTGAAGAATCTAATTATAAGAGACTATTAGTTGGAGTTAATAACATGACTAAGTTAACCAATATGAATCACTAAATAACGAATGCACGCTACCACGAAAAACTTATTGCCGAAATTATGTGATATCGAACAACGAAACGTCTAATTCACCGTGGTAAAACACATAACAACGAATGCACACTTGTACAAAATCTAAAATTGCCCAAACGAGTATACATCAAAAGTTGAAACTATTTGTCAAGTATATTATTATAAAAATAGTATGAATGATCAAATTTTCAGAAAAATGTTGGTAAACCCAAACTAGATAACAATTCATTATATAATATTATTTCGACTCATTCATATTACCTGAATAAATCAAGTTACATTTAACAAGGATCGATCTGTAGGTATAAACGGAACAGTCTGTTAATAATGCTGTCATAATCATAAGAAGGGATGATCGCATCTCATTAAACCTATTGAAACAAACACGAATAAATTAACTTTACAAGAAAATTAATAATAATATTACAAACTAATTGTGTTAACTTACTTGCAGAACAGGTGGAAATCAATTTGCAAGTTGAAGCAAACTTTATCATTTTAAGCGTCGTTCTGGAAGTTTCCGCGATATTTAGTTAGATGTCGGAAGGTAATTTACAATTTATTGTAATATTTTGGTACAAGTCAATGATAAATGGCAAGTTTTTAAGTACCCTTTCATAATTGAAATCTCTATTTTTGATAATTATTGACTAAGCCTTATGGATATTGAATTTTATTAAATTTTTACGATTAACTTCTCTTTCAGTCATTTTTAATACAATATTTGGGGTATTTAGTATCAAATTTCCTGAGATGTATTTTTTAAGTTTTAATAACCATATAGAAAGACGATAAAAAAGTATGGATAACAACTTATATTCTGATATCTAATGAAGGTAAATATAAGATTTAAGCGCGATTTAAGCTTTAGAGAATAATAAAAGTGGTGTGAGAAGGGTTAGGCCATAGTCCACCACGCTGCCCCACTGCGGGTTGGCAGACTACATATATCTTCGAGAATATTATGTAGAACTCTCAGACATGCAGGTTTCCTCACGATGTTTTCCTTCACCAATACAGCGACCGATAATTAACTATTCAATGCGTACATATGTATTATTATCTTCTAAAAGTCTAAAATGTGCGCCTTGAGACCAAACTCGAGACCTCTGCGTGGCAGTCCAAGGTTTGCCACTAGGCTGTCGCTATACTACTCACGAATTAATTTACGTGAAATTTAATCTTAATTAAAACTCGCTCAGGATGAATATCTGGCGTATGTGGTTGTATATCTATCTGTTGTATGTGGTTAGCAATTAATAAAATATGGAACTGCTCGCACAGACGTGATGATAATAAATATTGTGAGTTTAATGCTCACACAGCACATGTACTTATATCTGCGTGAATCACAAATAATTTCTGCTAGTTCTTTGTGTCTTTTACTAAATGTTATAGTTTTTTAATTGACTAATCCATACTTATATTATGAATGCTAAAGTAAGTTTGCTTGTCACGCCTTCACGACAAAAGAAATAAACCGATTTTGATGAAGTTTGACCAAGGGGATCCTGGGGAAGGATAGAGCCCCTATACTATTTATCCCGACAGGTTTTCACGGGGAATTCATGCACTTGAAGCCACGTGCAGAAACTAGTAAAACAAAACTAGTGAAACATATTTATTAAAGTATATGTAGAAAGGTATTAAGAGCAGCGATAACTCAGTGTGAAGACCAACAGACTGCAATGCAGAGGGTCTCGGGTTCGAACCCACGTCGCGCACCTCTGACTTTCGGAAGTTATATGACTTTTCGAAATTATGTGCGTATTGATTGACAATTATCGCCTGCTCCGTGCCTCGGAGAGCACGTTAAGCCGTCGGTCCCGGCTGCCATGAACATCCATGGCAGTCGTTATTGGGAGAGTATCGACACAAAAAATCCCACTGGGTCGAATTGTCGCCGGTCTGCACTGACTAGCCTCCACATAAGATACATACATAGAAAGGTATTAGGACGATTTTATGGTAAGCCTTTACCCAGACTTTGTTTAACGTTAGGGCTGTCATTGAAATAGTAATATAATATTTAAATAATATTATCTATCTATTGTCAGTCTTGTAAATATCAGTTAAAGATAAATAACTTCTTAAATGTTTCTGATTCATAATAATATTTATAATACTGAGTAGTATTACTTTTATTACTTACAGATGCAAGTGATAACATTGACCAAGTATAATAAAATCAAAGTACTACATAGTGAAATTAATACGTATATTTTTTAAATATATTATGGATTGTTAAGAGATGCTGGCCGGTTATTTACAATTTTCTTTCGATACATTGGCCTTACAATAGATAATATGATTTTTGTATGAAAATACCTAGGGAAGCGCGTATTTTGTACGTTATAAAAAATATATCGGTTTAATTCACAAATGGAACAGGGATATCAGTTTCAGCTAGAATGATGCAATAAAAATATACAGTAAAGACAAAAAGTTACAAAACCTATTTGATACGGGTGATTTTTTGGTATTCGGTCAGTTTTAAAATCGCATTGCCGTCTGCTGTCGAACGACTGGGGATTTATGGCGTTCTCAAGGCTCCAAGGGTCTAGCCATTATTTAAGACTGGCAATACTTAAGTACTTTCTACTTATACATTATATTATATATTATAGTAAGGTAGCAATAGGATTGGACAGGCGTCGCAACGGTAGAAGATCTATTCCAGTAGTGGAGAGGAATTAGAAGAAGAAGAAGCAGGTAGCAATGGTAGCTTAGTGGTAGACCAATGACTACTAAGCAAAAGTTTTGAGTTTTAGTGACGGCACCCATACTCCAACGATTTGTAAAGTCTGCTTATCCGCCAAGCCAGCGTAGCGGACAAGTTGGAATAATAATAATAATAATAATAATATTCTACCACATACACACAACACCATCTAGCCCAAACTAAGCAGAGCTTGTACTATGGGTACTAGACAATGGATAAACATACATATATACTTTTTTTTTTTTGTAAATACATACTTATTATACATAGAAACACCCAGACCAAGACAAACATCCATGTTCATGCACACAAATGTTTGACTTGTGCGGGAATCGAACCCGCGACCTCAGGCGTGGCAGTCGGTTACACTAACCACTACGCCATCGAGGCCGACTAGAACTAGACCGAGGAATATGCCCAAATTATTGTGTTTTCTGTTAAAAATCTCAATAACAGCCCGGAGTTAGGAAGTTGCCGGTGTTGGACACCCCCGTGCCTCGGAAATCACGTGAAGCCGTTGGTCCTGCGCCTGATCTCTCTCCGGTCGTGTCGGATTACCCTCCCATAGGATCATGAGAGTTAGGGAACAGAGAGTGCACGTGTGTTTGCACACACCCTTGTGCACTATAATATCTCCTGCGCAGATTGCCAGTCTCCGTTAAGATTGGCCACCGTGACCGAAATCGGTCTGGAGGACATTATATTATTACAATAGTTGGGGTGGGCAATCCAAAGGTGCGTGGCGGGTTTCTCTCTTCCCAATAATTTTATTACAATGGATTTCCGCCAACTAACGCCTACCTCTTTAAAATTAGCTGTAGCGCGATTATAGGAAATGAGATGATACAGAGAATGACTGCACGGATAATAGTGTAGTCGTTTAGAATGTTTGTAAAGTCCCCCGCGATACATTAATTACAACTAGTGCGGGAGTTGTCGTTTAAAAAAGGAAGATTTAAAAGATATACAAATAGATTTTGACAATAAGTTTCTATCCCTTGGAAATAGCACTTTTATTCTAAATAAAGGTATTCTATGTCCTTTTCTATACCCCTGACATCGTGTATGCAAAAACTTATTATAATCGGCTGAGCAATTAGGGCGTGAAAACATAACAAACAAACAAACTCATGTTCACACTCACAGTTGTAATATTAGTAAGAGAACGAATTAGCACAACACCATCCATTTAAAAATAATTTGATGTTATACATTGTTGTTAGCAGTAAAATATACTTATGTGATGTTGCCGGTACATTAGCAATCAATGCATTATAAGTCACAAACATATGATACATACAGCCACACGTCCACGTTTATAACGTCAGTTACGTATTTCAAATACTGAGAATGCTATTTAATACCTAACTATTATTGCCATAATATATATTGTTAGAACTAAAATGTTAACCTCTGTTAGATATTTAGCATTCTTCCTACTATAAAATATAGATGAAACTATAACATGGATATATGTTTTTCAAGAAATATAGCTATAACACGTAGGTTTGTCGTAAACTCCGCGATGTGGAAACAATGGACACATTAAGATATGAACCGACCTTCGCAATCTAGTTCCTATATATAGCAAAAGTACAGTCATAACTTAGTCGAATTGTTCCTTCAATAGTCCGCAACAGTAGCTTCTATTAAATTATGAAGTTAAATGCCGCGAGTACTATCTCCTTTGGAACTAATTTTGGTAACTTTCGCTGACGATCTTGGACCCTTTGGTCGTCGAGGAAACTGTTGCTAAAGGATTAACTAAGTTATGTATTCCTGCTGTTATGTTTAGTAATCTTCTACATAGTTATGCAAAAGGACATCATTTTCTCGGAAGAAACTTGGACTGTAAAATAAAAAGAAAGTCTCTGTATATACTGATAAAAGGTTATGCAAAATGTATAATTGAAACAAAGTATACTATCCAGTAAGTTTGATATAAATTAAACGTAGCGTAACGTAATTCAAAAACAAGAAATGTCGCTTAGCCTTGAAAAAAAGGATTATTTCATGCGATTCACAATGTTGTGCATCAACCATGAATTATAAAACAACACATAACATAAAATTGAAAAAACTGCTTAAATATGATCGCCATTTTGAATCAGTTTATATCAGAAACCAAAGCAATCTTAATTATTTAAAAGGAAAATATTGTTGGAGATAGCTCATTACCGCAAGCAGCTTACGCCAAAATTAAAATAATAATAATATAATCGTATTATACATACATAGATTCACGCCTGTTTCCCAGAGGGGTAGGCAGAGACTACGGATATCCATTTGCTACGATCCTGACACACTTCTCTGGCTTCATTCACTTTCATAACATTCCTCATACACGTATAATCGAGTTTGTTTGTTACACTTTAACAGCCAATTATTAAGAAATTATGCATACACGTTGTCAGGTGGTACACAACACGACATAGGGTACCTTTTATTTAAAATAAAAGTACTATTTCCAAGGGATAAAAATGTTTTGTTTTCAAATCTAGTTGTTAATCTTTCAAATATTATCTTTTATATTCGCGCTTCAGCTAATTTTAAATCAGCATTATCAAACCGATCAGCTCCACCTACATAAAATCATACTTGGTAATTGATTAAAAAACGAGTATCTATATATACACATATCTACTGAGCAACATTCCTATGGTTAAACAGAGCCCTTTAGTAGCTTACAAGCCGAGTCACAGTGAAATTCTTGAAGCTGTTTGTTTAAGCAAACGTTCTTTCAAATGTTTATTACGTGCTCATTTGCCATAATGCGAGGGTCATAATAGGGTCTCATACGGAAACAACTTGCAATTTATGATGTTTTTCGTAACATTTGTAAATGGTAAAAAAAGTGTGCTATTTTGACAAATATCTGGGCTTTAGGCGCAATATGGCTGCCTAATTAGACAAGACGTTGGCTTCAATAAACGAGTGGTGTAGTGTCCGTAAATATATAAATGAACGTTGAGCTTTGTTGAGCCGTTTAAAACAAACAACCACGGTACATATACTTTTAAGACGACATATGCTCTAGGATTTATCCCTATGCTGATTACACCATGCATACAAACCTCGCAAGTATTTCAACTTGTGCATGTTACCTATCATATTAAGTTTTACGAAAGCCATCATATTATGGTCGTGTACGCTATGGTGTACACGATCATATGATTGGTTGTATTGACAACACTCTCCAGTGTGTTATACAACTGCCTCATTGGCTCGGTTCTTATGTCAAAAAGCGAGTTGTTGATATGTGTCACAAATAAGCTGCCTACAGCTAAAACGTACTGAACTCATTTCTTGAATAGGAATCGAGCCCTAAGCATTAGCAGTAAACACAATTTGTTTTCATTAATCTTTTCAATAATCGTCAAGTTAACTTGGAACAAATAAGATAAACAAATATACAATACAAAAATGGGCACATACATACATAGATAAGTTCTACCCTATATGCTCTAAATAGGCGTATAGTTCAATAGGTATAAAATCTAGCACTAATATTCAGGCCATTGAGTTTAATTACAGCGCCATATGAGCGATTGAATTTAATAACAGCTACGTATATCGTATATAGAGCTAACATCAAATATATTAATAGTAGTAAATAGTGTGGACGCGTAATTAGTAACCGCTATGTATCAGACGTTTAACCGTGGCGTCTGATTACAAGCCACCAGCTGTTTTGCATGCGTATATGCAAAACAGTTGACGAACGTATCCCCAACTGCGACAGTAGTGAAGGGTTATCTTTTTGTAGTATATTTGCTGCGGAGACATATTATGTAGGTATCCTGTCCTATGGGAGTGGTCGAGTATTGTGGACTTGCATTACTTGTAGTGTTGTTAGTTACAAAAAGATGTTTGTGACTGTAATTTTTTGCTGTCCGTTCTTGTCGGTTCGTTGCATAAATTATAGCGTCGGCCGTAAGAAGTCCATTTTCATATATTACTTTAAATATTAATGTTCTTTTAGATCGCTAACATGAAGTCTAGTAGTTGTTGTTATATTGTACTATATTTTGCCCACGGCTTCGTTCGCGTAGGTTAGGTTAGGTTAGTAACAGTATTTTTTCTGGATGAATAAATATGTCCTTTTCTCCCTGATAACGTGTATACGAAATTTCATGATGATCGGTTGAGAAGTAAGAGCGTGAAATCTTGACAAACAAACAAAACCCACATTAATTTTTTTTAAGTGAAAACTTCTTTAGGCGCGTTGAGCACTTTTTGGGTGAACAAAAATCATGGAACTCGCGTCATCGTCACCGAACGTTTTCCATGAGCTATATGTATACTGTGTATATATATGTACTTTTGGGTGAACAAAAACGTGAAACTCCCGTCATCGTCACCGAACGCTTTCCATGAGCTATAATTATGTATTCTGTGTATATATATGTGTACTTTTTGGGTGAATAAAAAGCATGAAACTCGCGTCATCGTCACCGAACGCTTTCCATAAGCTATACATATGTATACTGTGTATATATGTATGTGTACTTTTTAGGTTAAACAAAAAGCGTGAAACTCGCGTAATTGTCACTGAACGCTTTCCATGAGCTAAATGTATACTGTGTATATATGTACCTTAGTTTTCACTTCTATCGGCAGTCCCCAAAGACTGCCCACATGTTTATATTAGTTAGGATTAGGATTTTCATCCATATCTTCTGTCCCTAGGTAGCTAGAGGTATATTATAAAGTCACGTTTTGCCAGCTATGTTTGAAGGTCCCCCGTAATAGAGAGCGAGCCACTTTTGCTAGATTACAGCCTGATACTATAAAAACTTAATAAAATATCCAGTAAAACGCTTCACAAAGGAATCAAACCTGGAATTTTATGACCATAATCACAAGCAAAATACATTTTATTAAAGTTTAAGTGTCATATTTGACATAAGTAATTCAAACTTCATTGCCTTATTTAACAAACTTTAATCAAACAAAAGTGCCGACCATTTCACTTTATTGATCTTGTTGTTGTTATCACAACTTTATGATGTTGATAAGTTCTTATGGTAACATAATGTCTGCCACCTTTTTTCATAATAATAGGCAGCCAGGCAGAAATAATTGATGTTTTATTTGGAAGCATTGTATAATAACTATAAATTTACCTTACTACCATAGACCATTTTTCTAACTATTCTTATTTGGAAAACAAATAAACTTTAATATAAAGCTACCCATGGAATGAATTCCTTGCCAAGCTTTTCTCACAAGACTAAAGTATGGCGTTCTTCAAAAAGGGTGTTAAAAAGTTTATACAGGGTCGGCAACGCGCAGGTCATACCCCTGGTGTTGCAGGCGTGCATAGGCTACGGTGACCACTTACCATCAGGTGGACCGTATGCTTATTTACCACTTTAGTAGTGTAAAAATAATAAAAAATAAAGCTACCTATTCAGTAATTGATAGATGTCAAGAAATATAATATATTATTTAGAGATAGATCTTTATGTATTGTCCCTAGCTACCAATAAATCCATATTTGTTTACTAAATAAGAAAAATACAAAAATTGGACTATTGATACATACATTAGTTTAGTTAGGCATATTTGTTTACATTTAGCCTCACAGTGTGCGTAATACGTAGTTACTTTACGTACGTAGGCTTACGCTTGTGTCTAGGAGGGAGAAACTGCGAATTTCCATTTGCTACGGTCCTGCTATATTTTTCTTGTGTCATGCCCTCTTATTATAGTTTTGAGCCACACTTATCGATTTAGGTTGGTCTTTCTGCAAAACATCTCCAATTAGCTTAGAGAATGTTCAATTTGGTTATTCCCTCTCGACTGCCACATTCACATACAAGATCAATTTTGCATAAACTTCTGTCCCACTGCTGGGCACGGGCCCTCTTCTCAGTGTAAGAAAGGTTAGGCTATAATTATCCATCAAGCTTGCCCAGTGCAGGTTAACAGACTTCACGTAGCTTCAAGACTATTATGGAGAACTTTTAAATATGCAGGTTTCTTCACAATGTAATCCTTCACTATTAAAGAAAGCGATAATTAACTAACCTAATGCATATGACATTAGAAAGAGAGAGATGGGTGCTGTGGAATCAAACTCGAGACTTCTACGTAACAGTCCAACGATCTCCCATTAGGCTACCGTTGTTATCTTACTATAGCTAAATAAATAAAAATGACTTGCTACAACATCACGATATTGCGGTAGAAAATGAATGCAGAAAAATAATCTCCATTTTAATTTAGCTTAAATTAGAATTGTAAGGAAGCAGTTTGTGCAGTGAATATAAATTTGTACTGAACTTGTATTGAATATCGGATAATAATAATAATAATAATAATAATATTGTACCACATACACACAACACCATCTAGCCCAAACTAAGCAGAGCTTGTACTATGGGTTCTAGACAATGGATAAACATACATAGAAAATACTATTTAGAATTGAAATATAAACCTTGGATTTAGTTTTGTTTTGAATTTAAGATCGAAGTTTGTTTTGTATCAACGGTACGAGATGTGATGTCTATGTTGGTAAAGATAATATTTTAGAAAATAAACGCACAATAAATTGTAAATAATAAATGATCAGAAGGCTGGTTTTTTCTTAGCCCACAGAATCAGCATTGCCATTCAACGTGGCAATGCTGTTAGTCTTCTGGGCACGTTACCAGTTGACAGCGATGCTGAAGAATTCTACGATGCTTAAACCATTTTTGTAATTATTTGTGTTTTTGTAATTATGTTATCTTTTTTAATACTTTTGTAAATATAGGTTATTAGATTATTTCATTTTAAAATTAATTATGTAAAGATAAGTAAATAAATTTATTCAATTGTAAACTGGTTTTTTGTATATCACTACGAAAAGTAACACTATTTCAAGATTTATCTATTTGCGTGTATAAAAAAGAAGTGGTGAACCACAGATAAAAACATCTGGATTTATGATACTAATCACATTTACATTTTAATGAACCCGTTACGATCACAGCTTCTAATTGAGGTTCGCCAAAATGGTTTATTTTTGATCAAATTCTGGAGTTCGGGTTAATGCAGTTAGCTTGTATTTAATTTGTACCATTTCCAACTGTCAATCAAAAATTATTTAGCGTTGTCTGTATTGCGCATGGATGATCGTTACATATGAATGACTCGTCAAAAGGGTTTATAAATTTATTTGACTATCTATCATTGTCAACGTAAAGAGACTTTATTGTCATATAATACAGTTTCCTGTATATATATACTAGCTGTCCCGACAGACGTTGTCCTGTACACACGAAAAAAAAAACCCAAATCTAAACCATCCTCGAATCCACATGAACAAACACAATTTTTTTTATAAAATCGGTCCAGCCGCTTAGGAGGAGTTCAGTGACATACACACGTACAGTAGAATTATATATATAAAGATATACTATTTTTGTAATAAAAAGTACAAAATTATTAGATACATCTATGATTATATTATCATTCATAAACAATAATTTAAAGCATATATATTTAATAACATGTTTTACATAGATATTTCAGCGGTAACATTGTTAATAACTTGAAGTTTTTATTTAACGTTGACGTAAAAATGTTATCGCTAAAAAATAACAATGTATACCATATTATGAAATACATATTGTGCTTAAATTATTTATCATAAATAAGTAACTTTTATATTGATAGCAGCGATAGCTCAGTGGGGAGACCAACAGACTGCAATGCAGAGGGTCTTGGGTTCGAACCCACGTCGCGCACCACTGACTTCCGGAAGTTATATGACTTTTCGAAATTATGTGCGTATTGATTGACAATTATCGCCTGCTCCGTGCCCCGAAGAGCACGTTAAGCCGTCGGTCCCGGCTGCCATGAACATGTATGGCAGTCGTTATTGGGAAAGTCAGTACCTTCTAATATCCTGACACTGGTCTAGCCTTAGGGTATCGTTAGCCTTCGGGTTACGGAGGTCAGGTGGCAGCCGCTCCGTTTAAAAACTGATATTCAGTCAAATCCGGTTAGACTAGAAAAGCCGACCTCAACTGACTTGGGAATAATAAAGGCTAGGGAGAAGAAGTAACTTTTATATTTAATTTTGCTCGCGGTTATGCTCGCTTCAATCTACATTTTGTCAATAAATTTTCTTCCCTTGGAAATAGTACTTGGTTTCTGGATGAAAGGTGCCCTATATCGTTTTCTGTAACCCTGACAACGTGTATGCGACATTTCATGATGATCGGTTGAGTAGTTTAGACGTAAAAGGGTAACAAACGAACAAACTCACATTCGCATTTATAATATTGGTTAGGATAGACATAATAATTAAATAATATTTACTTTGATTAGATCACCCAAGTTCTAATACAATTAACTTTTTGTATTACTGGCACCACAGACGAGCAAGTGCCCCACATGGTTAATAATAATGGCTTTAACGGTCGCTCATAGACATGGCTGTATTCCTCAGCATTGTATTTGAACTTGTAAAGGGAACACAGCCCCGTGGTTTTGCTTACCATGAAGGAAGAGGTAAACGAACAGCTATTCTGTATTTTGACAACATGTTCAAATTCAACTGCCTCGGTCTACTTTCCTTTAAGAGGGTATTCCTGTGAGACTATGTATGTTTAAGTGTGTGTATATCCACATTTCAGATGGAAAGAGTATCTCAATTAGTCTTGACTTGTGTGTAGATGTTTCCTGAGGTTCATATTTAATTTTGTCTGCTTGTTTGCTGCATGATGGAGTGGTCTAAGTCTTTCCTATAGAGAAACCTCTATCCGTGCTGTAATAATTGCGATAGTATGACGGTCTTTACTTGAATGTTCGCTAAGGATTTTTATAAGCTCATTTGAATAGAAGGAAATAAAGATAGCTCTCTTATAATAATTATTATAACTTCAGAACTTTATGCTTTGTTCATTGTTTATTAAGTCCCATTATTAGGCACGGGCCTCGTCGCGGTTTGAGAAGAGTTAGAGAGTTCGAGAACATAATGCAGAACTGACATACAGGTTTTCATTGCAGCAAGCGATAATTTGCTATTTTGTCTACCATAAATATTTTTGTAATTGTTCGTATTTATTTGCCGCCAGTCGTAGTCTGGTGATTTAAACAATAACGTTATTTCCTAACAACATTATTTAGTGATATCTCTTGGCTAGTTGTCAAATGAAAGTGGACCACATAATCTCTTATCCTGTGCTACGATTCCTTGTTACAGATCCTGGGAATACTATCAATGAATGTACGGCGAAGTAAGTAACCTTGAGAAATAGAACATTCATAGCAAAATAGTAATTTGTCAGCTATCATCGAATATTTTGTAGCAGTTACATCTCTTTAACCCAAAGGTATCACAAATGGATAATTATTAGAAGTAATTTTGTCAACTATTTTAAGATCTTGGGTAATAGAGAATAGCTCTACTAACCTTTTCCTAGATTATGCTTTGCTATAGATAATTTTGGCAGGACAATATCGAATATTACTTTGCCCTATCCGGGAATTTTCTTGTGTAGTATGCTTACGCTTACATTACTGACGCACTTCTTGATGTATCTCGGAGTATGTCTTTGAATACTAACTATACCAGTATAACATGTATAATAATAATATTTATTTCTCAAAAAGGTTACAAATAGTATTAATACAGAAAAACTTATAATCTAAAAGTTACAGCATATATTTGTTGAAAGACTGGTACCCAATGTAAAAGTTAACTTGAGTTTTGGGTACCAGCGCTCTCGCTGGATAAAAACTTATTTAAATACATCTGTTGAGGTGTTAGTATGATGAGTTACTGTTTTAACCTTTTATTAAATATGCAGTGATTTTATTGTTTGTGTGTGCAATTATGCGGTAGTCTCACTTTGGCAATTAAATTAGCCTATTCCGGATATAAATCCAGACTACGTGCAGCTACTAAGAATTTCTTGGCAGTAAACCTGAATAACACTTCACCTGACTCGAGAATCGAGTCCGACACAATACAGCAGTCGATACAACAACAACAACAACAACAAAACAAACAACATCAATAACAATACAACTACTGCGCCACCGACACAGTCGTTATAGTTAAGTATAATCTAAAAATAATCCGCAAAGGTATAGCGTTGAACGATTCTGCGAATTTTACGTAATCAAGCTTACGGTGAACGTTAATAACTAATGAAGTTCTTAATTTAAACAGAAGCCTTGTACCTGTTTAATGATGTAATTATTACGAGGATGCCGCGGGGCTTGCTGCAAAAGTACTACAAGTATCCAGGTCGACTTTAGAAAAGGTGAAATGTAAAGAATGCATGATGAGCTTAACGAAGTGGAAATGGCTTAGTAACTCTCAAATTTGTTTTAAAAACATTTAGTTTATGCTTATCCGCCGCTTCTGCATTTCATTTAGTTTTACATCAAGTGTGTTATTCTAGGTCTTACCTGAGTTAATGGCACGTATATTTTTTGCTTTATTATAAAGACAATTCCCCCACTAGGAATAAATTGCGTTTCACGAGGGACTAAAAAAGACATTCAAACAACGGACACAAATAACTCCTAGATTGAATAAAACTATTTGTGGATAACACAATTTATGTCTTTTATGGCGATCGAACCCACTACATTCGGTCCAGTGTCAGTAGTGAGACGACCACATAAATCACTACAACATTTGAGCAATCAACTAATTTACAGTTTACAGAATAAGAAAGCCTTTTCACATTTATTACCAGCTGTGCACTGCGATTTAACTTGCTCTGCTCCTAAGAATCCTTGTGGTATGTCAGACAGCCTATATTCTTTAATAAATATTTTACTTTAAGTGAAAGTACTAACTAAAACGTCAGCAAACAGCTATCCAACCTGCTCCAGCAAGCTTTAATCGTAGCCCAAGAAAGCTTATAATATAACTTGAGCGTTCCCAACCCTTCAAAAAGGGAGGCCTGTGTCGTCAGCGCAAGGGGAAATGATGCTGCCATGCAGACATAACAAGCATCCTAGCTAATCACAACCTTTTTATCAATAAGGCTTTAAAAAATTAAGGTCATGCAAGTTATCTCGAGGGGTTATACTGTTACAGACATTCTCGAGGCTACGATACAGCTGTGTGAAATTTACATATTATAGACACATTAGTTCAGTAGCCATGCCAAAACGACGAAATGTTAATAGTGGTTTAAATACTTACGAAATTACATAACAATAGATTTTGTAGGCGTACGTACATTACGGCAAAATGTTTGTAATATTAGGCGGGCTTAACATAACTTTAGTAATAGTAGTCTTTATTGAATACTAATGACCCGCCTTGGCTACGCACGGGAACCTTAACAAATTATACACTTAAACCTTCCTCATGAATCACTCAGCATATTGGTAAAAAAACCGTTTAAAAGTTTTTAAGTTTATCGCAAGCAGATAGACGCGCCGGGGTACTTTATTTTATAACAACTTAGGTGGAAAACAAAGATATGGTCCGCTTGATGGCAAATGGTAGCCATATGATCCGGAGTAAGATCATTTGCATTTACTTGGAAAGCGATAATACTCGTGCAAATTAAAGATGAGATGAAAGGAAGGGAATGCCTCTAGAACGCTTTATAATGAGTTTGTACAAGAGTGTTTATATTCGATACTCTTTGAGATATTTAAATATGATATTATTGTACTCCACAAGTAAAATTCGCCAAAATTTTAAGTAAATATTTATATAAAGTTAAATAAAGCTTAACAACGATAGGCTAGTGGAAGTCTGTTGGAATGCCCCATATACATAGGTCTCGAGTGCGATCCCTAGGGACGTATCTCTCAATTTTCAGAGTTATGTGTGTATTCAATATTAATTAGCGCTTGCTTTAACGGTGTTGTTGTAAACACTGGTTGGCAATCCCGCACTGGGCCAGCGCAGCGTGGTGGACTAAGGCCTAAACTTTTTTATTTTGAGAAGAGCCTCGTATCCAGCAGTGGCACAGTTTTTATTCAGGGCCGATATTACTATATTATATAGTAAAATAATATGCACAAAGTAAAAAAATAGATTCCATACAGTTTTCTATCAAATTACATCGACAAAAACCGTCTCGTCATCAAAACACGAAGCGAAAATTTCCTCAAAATACATTGTTGTGCAGAATTTCGCTAGTAAACAGTATTAGTTGGAGCACGCAACTGAGCCGCCATACATATTCAAAAGTATCGAATTCTCGTCGAATTGCATAGTACCCGAGAGTGTGAACGTAACAATTGCAAGTACAATCGCGGCCAAACTGTAAAATGTGTTTTATGTTTATTTCGCGCTTCTGTTATTATTTTCGCATTGCATTGCTTCGGTTACAGTCTGAGTAGATGCAAACGATCGTCCAGGGGAAGTGTTATATCGCGTTTAATTTCTATGTATATGATTCAGTGGTTCGTTTCAAACGATTGTATGTTTTTCTGAGCATCTGCACTTGCAATATTACCAGCTTTTGTTTATTTGAAGACTTTTGAATAACTTCAGATTTCTGCCTGATTACATCACAATTATTCTTGGGACAAAACACTTATGGCAAATATCCAGCATCATATTTAATATTAAATAAATATATTTTAAATACTATTTTTAAAAAAGATATTAGAAAAACAGTAATTGATATAATTTTTTACTTCTATGAATGCATTTGCAGTATAATAATAATAATAATAATATTCTTTTTTTTTTAACTAGGGGGAATGCATGACGCATACCCCTCCGCGGGGGCGGGGTTATGTCGGACTCGCCGGGGTAAAAGAAAGATGGTAAAGATGTTAAAGTACCTCCCGGAATACCGACTAAACCTACCACGGTGTTCCTCGACAAAATCGCTATCGACGGGGCCGCGCGAATCACTTACGCATGCGGTTGCGACCCCGCCGAGGTTACGGCCCGCCGTATGAAACGGCAGGCCACTACACGAAAGACCTACCCTATAGGCACTTCTAACACTCCCTACTGTCCCCCCTAGAGGGGAGACGGACTCGAAACAGTGGCGCGCGTGGGAACACGCACGCCGCCTCTCGGACCTGGTGCTGAACGGATGGCGGGCAGGCCCACAAAGCCCGCCACCCCCAGGTCAAACCTCAGGGTGGCTGGAGGTCGTCTCGCGCCCTCCGGCGCCCGGCTCTGCGGTTGGGGAGAGGGTTTAAACGCTCCCTCTCCCGCTCCGCCGCCTCCTTGATGGAAATGACTTCCTCACAGAAGGAGGCGACGGCATTCCACGACCTCTCACTCCGGACCATAGACTGAACTACGGCCGGGAGCGAGAGGGCAACCAATCCGACTGCCGCGATCAACTCACGGCGCTGCAATGCCCAGGCGGAGCAAACCGCCAAAGTGTGCAGCGCCGTGTCCTCTACAACGTCGCGGCAGTCGCCGCAGTGGTGACAACCGGGCGTCTCTTGCCGGCGTATACGACACAGGAACTGGCCAAAACAACCGTGGCCAGTCATTACCTGTGTCAGCCGGAAGGTGAGGGCGCCATGCCGCCTCTCCAGCGACTCCTCAAATACGGGACTTACCGCCACGATCGTGGCGTGCCCGGCACTGGGGTGCACAAGACGCTCCTTCCAATTCGCCACTAGGACCTGGCGGAGCTCGGACCTTGCCGCCTCGAGAGCGGGAAGAGCCGGTCCTTCGCCCCGAGCTAGCGCCTCCCGAAATATAATATTCTATCACAACACCATCTAGCCCAAACTAAAGTAGTATGTTTTAGTATACAACAGAAAATTTATATTTATCGATAAAAATATTCATTATTTATTATTATTAACTCAATTAATGATAGTAACCAATGAATACATACTATATACCTATTTAAACTGTGAATGTAAATGAGAATGTGTTGGAATCACCCGGGCCGCAACAGCGGTTACATCAAGGGGTATAAGCGATAAGTCAATACGCATTATCTTGGATAATGCCGCGGTAATACAAGCTCTTAAGAGCAACTACTTCAACAGTGGACTTATCCTGGAGTGTCACCGTGAGCTGCAAAGTATTGCAACAAAAAATCGGATAACGTTGCAGTGGATACGCGGCCACAGCAACTCTTCTGGCAATGATGCTGCAAATCAACTGGCAAAGAGAGGATCGAACACTAAAATGATAGGATCCGAACCCATTGTCCCGATACCCTTCTGCCAACTCAAAACACGGTTATGCGATAGAACCACGAAACTATACAAAAAACAGTGTACAGAAGAAACAAAGGAATGTAGACAGACGAAGGAAGCCCTTCCATCATTAGACAAACATCTGTCACGCAAACTGCTACGTTCCACAAGGAAAAACCTACGCCACCTAGTGGGTATAATAACGGGCCACTGCTCACTTAACAAGCACCTGTTCAACATCGGCGTCACTGACAGTCCCTTATGTAGAGGCTGCATGGAGACCGAGGAGACATCGACTCACGTGCTCCTACATTGTAAAAGCGTGAGCAACCAACCGGCAAAACTTCTAAACAGTCCAGAAACGATGAAGGAGGTTCTGCGCAACATCGGTCCCCTATTATCTTTCTGGACGGAGCTGAGGTAGTATGAGTAACCAAACAATACTTCGCGTCGGTTACTTACGCACAATGGCCCAACTGTGGGGTTAAGTGCGAATAACAGACGTCCAACTAACTAACTAACTGACCTATTTAAACTATAATAGTAATAGTTCCATGATGCCAAAGCTTCAAATTTCCTTTAACTATCTCGTAATATATTTGGGTTGGCATTTGGACTACAAAAAAGACCTAA
Source organism: Catocala fraxini (assembly GCA_930367265.1). Lineage (NCBI taxonomy): Eukaryota > Metazoa > Arthropoda > Insecta > Lepidoptera > Erebidae > Catocala > Catocala fraxini. Next base: position 8,357,372 of record OV884038.1, read on the forward strand.
CAAACAAAGATACTTGTGCATTTATATATCAACAACTATGCCAACTAACTAAATAAAATTGCGAAAATACGTAAAAAGTATATAATGCCAGAAAGACGTCCAAACAAATCCCAACAACATTGTTTCACCCTCTACAAGTACCGTAAACCGTTTCTAATCAAATAGTATTCCAGTACGTCCACATTCACGTTTTTAGACAACAAAACCCTTTTTCTATCTATCATTCACTTTGTCAGCGCCAATGGACGCGTAGGAGCGTTTTTGTTCCCGTGATTGTCCCGCAGTTTGTGTCGGCGAACAAAATGAAACGTTTTCATTTACAGTTCTTTATCGGTGGACAGTTTTGTTGATTTGAATAGATAGGACGAGTAGTTCCCATATTGATGGATCAAATACTTAGCTAGCTATTTATTGTATGGTTTGAAAATGAATACGAGAGGATAGGATATATTATATTAAGTTACTAATTATGCTAATATCAAACTATGTCATAGTACATTGATGAAAGCCTGAATATCTTTGCTGAGGAGACAACTTACACCCGGGCCAATAATAATATATGAGCCACGAATGGTTATTCTGAGTCTAGGTATTATTTGTACCCGTTTTTGAATTGCAGTTCAAAAACGGGATACCAAGATTTTTATTTTTGTGTTTGTAACCAATTGTTATTTCAGAATCTGACACCGTTTATGTCATACGTTTTACTACATCTCCAATGATTTTTTTCTAACTGTCAATTTGACTGTTTTGATGCATGTGCAGCGTAATGTTACTGCTGTATAGGGCGTCTTGAATTCAATTCGAAAACTATAGCTGGTGAAATGTATATATAACACACCTCCCAGGAAGTGTCTCGTTTAGTCACCAAGCACTGAAGTCGCATATTCTACCGCGCCACCAACTTGTTCTTCTTAAATAATGGCATTTTACGGCACTAACGCTGCATTCTTTAATAGAGACGGTCGTGACGATTGATATAGCGCAATTACCTGATTTATAGCGTCAGCTGCGTTGGAATAGTGGTACCCTGCAGTGCTGTCAAGTGTTCTAGATTAATGGTGCTTGTATTGAGTTAGAGCCATCTTACTCGATACCAATATTGGCTGTACATCAACGGTTTTAAAATCTAAGGCGCGTGTTGGGATTGTCATACATATTTTAAATAGTATAATATCAGACCTGTATTAAACTGTTTCACTGCTGGGCACGGACCTCTTCTCAGTATTAAACAGGTTCGGCCATTGTCCATCACGCTAGCCCAGTTGGCAGACTTCACATATCTTTAAAAAACATTATTATATTACGAACTGTCAGACATGCAGGCTTCCTTACAATATTTTCCATCACCGTTACAGCGAGCGATAATTAACTATTTAATACGCAGATATCTTCGTGCGCCCCTTGGTATCAAACTCTCAACAAACCTCTGCGTGGCAATCCAATGGTCTCCCACCAGGCTTTTGTTGCTATAGCGATTTAAAACAGTATAAGACACTTATTTTCTTTAATCTATTGGCCTTGTCTTAGACCTGAGAGCCCAGGCAAAACTTTTGGAATATTTGCATTGTTTCTGGTTTCATGAGTTACATGTTTCTTCAAATAGCTTGTAAGCTAACAAGTGAGGACAAACTTTGTTTCGTCTAATATTCTGGATATAAGCATTACGATATGTTTTATAATATAACTATATAGCTTAAAATTCTATCGTAACATGTCGTGAACATTTATTTTGTCTTTATATATGCGAAAGAGTATGCGCATTAACAAAAACATAAACCGTCATAATGAATATTATTCATTGAAATTAAACTACTACATACGGATTTTATCGCGTTATTTATTTGACACTTTATTACATAATTTTGAAAACTGTTACACTACTACTACTATTAAACTTTACTAATTTTTAAGCTAATTGAATTATTATTAAAACTATTTAGATTTAATTTAATTTTACACTTTTTTCTCCCCGTGACCACACCGGGGACCACATCGGGGAAAGAATACTAAACGATATAATTTTAAATACAAATTGTAATAAAGATTATTAGTATTTATTAAATAATACACGTTATTAATAATGTACATATTCTATTCTTGAAATATAAATACATTTTAAAAATAACTATTGTATTTTGTACAGACACCACGAAATTAGATGTAGAAATAAAATACAAATTAATACCTAACTAATTTTTAAATTTACTTTTGGACTTTGGCTTAATAAGGGCCTTGTTGTGAAAGCATTATCATTGCATGTGCAAAAATGAGAGAGAGTTTATTTCGTTCACGCGCATGCAACGACAAAACCTTAAGATATAGTGAGCAAGATCCCGGTAATACATACGCATGCAGCTATATCGATCAGAGGTTTTACTAGGTTATCCTAATTGAGACATTGGACTGGGAATATTTTATTATGATTGATAGATATTCTATGAGACCCCAAGATTATTGACCTCTATTTGTTTTATTTGTTAGAAGAGAAAACATGTATACGCGTCCTTCATTAATCAGAAAATAAGAAACTTTTACCATCCTCCCAAGATCCACCCTTCATCAAATAAACTGACTAAATATATATAGAGAAATATAAAGGAGAACTAACATTGATTAATTTAGGATAATATTACAAGATTTGATCTACAAACTAACTATTCAACTCATTGTAAACTGCACAGATGGTAATAATAAATGGTGGATTGCCGCAAGGCAAACACCTAAACCACTAGGTTTAGGTGTTTGCCTTGCGGCGCCGAGTGTTGTGTTTTGTTGTTGTGTTGTGCCGAATTTTGTAATCCACAAATAGTTGTACTGCGTCTGGATGTTCTTTGTGTCCGTTGTTTAAATGTTTATAAAGTCCATCGCGACACAGGTTTAATTTATAGTACAGGAGTTGACTTTACAAAAAAAAAAAAGTAAGAAAATGTGTCTTTTCAGGCAGGCCTCGGTGGCGCAGCGTTGGTAAATGCGAGTTTATTTCTGGGCAAAATAGTATTAGGCAAGTCTATTGCCATCTAGCTACCGCAGTTCCAGACCCAGTGTTCTTACTGACATTTACTTAACAGAAAAACCAAACAACATTTCGCTCGAGCCAGAAATTAAATTCAAGACCTCACACGCAGTAGTCGCATTCACTATAACTGCTGTGCTATCGAGGTAGTATTAAATATTAATTTATTAACTTTTATTGTTATAAAGTTAAATAATCTCTTTACTAGCTTATATAAAATAATAAGTTTTCTAATACCTGGCACAAAAAACACTCACAAGAAAGGAACCGAGAATTTTGTCTCGATATTCGATAAAAGATATTCTAGAAAGGAACCTAATACCTATGCTGGAATCTGTATATATGGAGCGGAAAGCTCTCATAATGGGTTTGCTATATATTTTTTCTTGTGAAAATGTATGTCAAACATTTATCTGATAATTTTCCTATACTTTAGTAGCTACAATTCGTACCATATCCTTGTAACTAACAACTATATATGCGAATATTTCTCGACCACTTTATTAAAACCCCAAAATAGATGTGTAATAGGGAAAATATTAATGTTAATATATAACACTTTTGGGTACTGAGGACTGAGGGATATATTGAAAATACGAAGTTTGAGGCAATCAAGATTGTATTTCATTTTATATAAATGTATTACGTATTTACTTGCGACAATGTCGTATATCTGAAATTATTTTACTTTTTAGTTATATAACTGGTGTAAGAATGATTTTGAATGCTATACATTTGAGTGATTGATCAGCTCATTAAAATGAATAATGAAAACAACAAGGCAGTCCTCAACCTTACATTATACAACACGTGTTGTATTATTTTAATTTTTTGATTACCGTTGTTACGAAATCCACAGTAATTAAATTAAATATTTCCATTCTCCTAGCACTATATCCATTTAAATGAGGCTTCGCACACGTGTAACAAAACCTAAAATAGTTTGTCTCGCCGCTATACAAATCGAATCGAAACCTTACAAAAACAATATAAAGAAAGTTGAACCGCGCGAACACTAAGCAAGTGGGAACTTACTCCTACAAGTTTGTTGTTAAGTTTTCTTTGGCTGTATCGGATCTTTATTTGCAGTTTTAAAGTCAAACTAACTCCCACAGTCAGAAAATGACGCGTGTATTTCGCGGCTATAGTTAAACAGATGTTTTAATAATATGACTATGTTTATATATACAATATTTTTCAACTGATTGCATCATTATAATTTGCATGCTCCTTTTTCTAGACTGATTATCGTAAAGCTTATTGGGTCGTCCCCTTATAAAACCATATGTACATAAAAAGTGGGAATTACACATACATTTTGCCAATTATGAATTTAGGTCTCACATTGTAGACAGCGAGCTTATTATCGACTGCCTAGCAATTGCCAGACGTCGTGCTACTACTGATCATACTAAATACCAAGTGAATCGAATAGAATTGAATGAGGACTCGTACATTCATATTAGCTTTTAGAGTTCGAAAAAACTCTTATACAACGGTTTTGTCCGTCCATCTGTTACATAACTTTCAACTCAAGAACCGTAGGAGCTAGAGACTCGTGGTCAACGCCATTCGACTTAGCATAGTCGATATACCCCCGAAATGACTATGACCTTTGACCTCTGGTCACGTGGTATTACGTGACCTTTGCATATTACTTGAACCATTTTTCAAACTCTAAGATTTACGGCAATTCATTGCCGTTTCTCACTTGTTTATGACACATCGGAGAGCACGTTGAGCCATCGGTCCCGCCTGCCATGAACGTCTATGGCAGTTGTTATTGGGAAGTCAGTGCCCTATAATATCCTGATACTGGTCTAGCCTTAGGGTATCGTTAGCCTTCGGGTTGCGGAGGTCAGGTGGCAGCCGCTCCGTGTAAAAACTGATATCCAGTCAAATCCGGTTAGACCAGAAAAACCAACTCTAAGTGACTTGGGAATAATAAAGGCTAGGGAGAAGAAGATGAGGTTCTTTCCCTATGGCTCTTGACTCACATCAAAGAATATCAATCTTTAGGTCAGATCAGATGTATATGAGGATAAGTAACTTCAAAGGCTTTACATATTCTCCGAAGCACGAATACATGTACGTTTGATAAACTGCCAACCATTTAAGGACTTGATCATATCAAATTAGGCATTGCAATTAAAACATTCATTATATAATTCCAATTAGTTGCTAGCATATTCATAATTCATAGCATATCACTGAAGTGATTGAAAAACGTTTACTGACTGAATAAGTAAAGCTTTGCTATTCTTCTGTAAAGAGCTTAAGAAATATATTGTTTTACAAATCATTAAATAATAAGAGCCTCTAATTGAATGGTTTACAGAAATTTTGCTTTAATTCAGCTCTATCAAACTAATCGAGAAACTAAATAGTTTATTGTTATCAAATACATATTCATATACACATATTCCTTTTAGCGCTTTAATGAACTTTTCTCTTGTTCGTTTTTACAACTTGTGCAAACGGATAATAAATAGTTGACCCTATACTTTGAATACCGTTAAAGCATATTAAAACAGCACCTAAAATGTTTTAATTAATGCTATGGTAAATAACAATAAAGGTTCTTTGAGAACACTTTACCTTTTTTATTTTTTATTTTAAAGGGATTGTAAATATTGGAGTTCAATTAAATAGCATTAACCTTTTTGTTAACGAGAAACACAGCACTTACAATTTGTTAGGTACTAAGTATTCCGTTTTTCAATACTAAAGTTAAAATAGTTTTGACCTCGGACCAAATGGTTAATTGATCGAAAATTAGGCGTTTGCTTATAAAACACTTAACGACTTTTATTTTCACCGACGCCGACGCTGTGTTCAACGTTCAGTATATTTCTCAAACAACATTGAACTAATTTTGTTGCGGTCTTTTTGGCACTTAGGTTGCTAATGTTTATGTGTTCCAACCACAAGTGACGTTTCAGATATTCAAATAAACGGATTTACTTCAGAATAGGCGCCAAGGGGGCATTAGTACTGACGAAATTAACTTCGTGCAGTTGCGCGTAACTAATGAAAGAGTTATAAAGCTCTGGTCACGCAAAATCATTATAATCTAATTGGAATGAAAATTTGATGAATCCCAAACGCATTTTCTTTATGAATATTTATGTTATAGATTATATTGACGGCTTTAGTTTAGTTTCTTTGAATCTTTTCAATATTATTGAGAGCATAATTTTATTAATTTATTATATTACCTTACTATACTTATTCACTTAGTATGCATATTATAGCATATTATGAAAATCTACAAAAATTTTGGGTTATAATTTACATGATAACTCACAATTTTTATAAAATAATTAGCTAATTAGAGTCGCCTTATTCATCATTATCCTTCCTTACGCGGTGGAATCGAATACATTGATTACATTCAGTTGACGTGTTTCAAAAGGATCTTGTATAGAGTCACGTTCAACCCACAAGGCGGTATTACACGATGTTTGTGGCATAAAAGTGTGCGACCAGCCAATTACCGCGTCAGCTATAAACGAAATGCGGACCCAAATGTGACACACAGCCTAACAATCCGCAGCGCCAATCGTTCTGGGTTGCTTCCTTGAATATTTTGGTGGGAAATCAGTCGACCACGTATTTATTATTTATGGGGAAAATTTGAATTTATGTTGATGTTAAAGGTAAGCCTAAATATTGGGTAGCTTTACTGTTATGGGGGAGGCTGTAATAACTCATATTCTTTGATGTTGTTATACATTGATGGCTGCAGATACAACTGAATTTCATTACCTGCGTTGCTATGACGAAATAAAATGGGCATGGTCATATTTTTCTTACAAAATATCCTGATCGTGCAGTAAGTATAGACTCACTCTACATAGAAAACGTTATAAAACGAACATAGCTTCAGGTTATCAAAATAAAATTACTAATAATTTAGATATATACGGTTTTTAGGACTACTTTTACTCCGACTTCTATATCATTACATAGATTTAGCAATTGTAGCCATAGAGAGCACTTAGTTCCGATGCGCATGAAGTCTCGGGTAATTTTAAGCTGTCTTGCAAACCGTAACATCATTAAGGGTTTTAATTTTGAGCTATACATAATTCCCATATTATGTATGGCACAAACGCCTAATAGAACGGATATTCGTTCTACTTGACGCAAGATTCGCTGTGGCCTATGATTGGTAGAATTATAGGGTTATCTTAAACATAAAGGATAATAGATACTAATATCAAATTATCAAATTGAAGTACATATCGATAGCTAAGTACTCCAATTTCTCCGCTCCTATACCATTTAAAAGGTTCGTTAGTCGATTTTACACGACGCCAGTTACACTAACACATATTAAATTAACTTAATCATTACGCGAGCTGAATTGAGCCATATTAATGTCTTCATCATGGTCATAATGCAGGGTTATAATTAATTTAAATACCGTATTGCCAGGTAGATGGTACGGCTATGAATAAGCCCCGTGGTCTCGTAAAGGATTAAATTATTATGGGGGTTCATGGTGAAAAGATTAACTACAGGTTCCGGAGGGAGTGAATGACCGCTGATTAGTTACATTAGATCCTGTATTAAAATTATATTTTAACGCGAGTATGTCTATTTAAATACATTGTGGTAGGTGTGGTTGTCCATTTTAGCATATTTATGGTCTAATGGCTGCCTCGGTGGAGCAGAGGTAGTGTATGAGAAAGCTGTTCAGGTGACCTTTGGTTTATTTTAATATGTAAGATAAATGCTAAAATTATTTATTATGTCTCTACATTTGTAACAATAAGGTTTATTTTCTGTAATTAATATTCTATTTTTACATAAGACTAGCTATCCCGACAGACGTTGTCCTGTACGCGAGAAAAAAATGTCCACATGAACACACACAATTTTTTATATCAAAATCGGTCCAGCCGTTTAGGAGTTCAGTGACATACACACGAATAGTAGAATTATATATGTATATAAAGATATGGTTAATGAAAAAGCTGTTTTTGTTTCTAAGTAATCGCTAGAAACATAAACATGTGTACAGAATAAGTAGAATCAGTATATACGCAATAAATAGATTTTGAATACACGCCTAGTATAATTTTTTATATTATGATTGTAGCATTCTTCATTTTATTGTCTATGACATTTTTAAAACAGATAACTTATGCATTTGCGATAGTACTTGGTCACGGCTGCCTTTACAGACATTAAAATTACGTACTCAAAGAACGCCCAGGCACGAAATATTTATATGTAGATCATACAATTATTTGTCTCTAATGGGTATCGAATCGAAATTACTACACTAGCAACTAGCAGCTATTCAATAGAAAAAGAGTTTTGGAGATGGAGATTATAAGGCTATCCTAGAAATACGTAAACCTATTTAGGTTTGTGTATGCAGTGGAAAATCAGCGTTGTGATTGTTATTGCAGCATATGCTAAGCTGTGGCCTATTTAACACACAATAATACTGTACTGAACCTCACGATCGATCTATGGCATGTTTACATATCCAATGGTTTTTACTACTATTCTTCTCTCTTAGCCTTTATTATTTCCAAGTCACTTGGGGTCGGCTTTTCTGGTCTAACCGGATTTGACTGGATATCAGTTTTTACACGGAGCGGCTGGCCACCTGACCTCCGCAACCAGAAGGCTAACGATACCCTAAGGCTAGACCAGTGTCAGGATAATAGAGGGTACTGACTTTCCCAATAAAGACTGCCATAGATGTTCATGGCAGCCGGGACCGACGGCTTAACGTGCTCTCCGAGACACGGAGCAGGCGATAATTGTCAATCGCAATTGCACATAATTTCGAAAAGTCATAACTTCCGAAAGTCAGAGTTGCGCGACGTGGGTTCGAACCCGAGACCCTCTGCATTGCAGTCTGTTGGTCTCCCCACTGAGCTATCGCTTTTTACTACTATTACCACTCCTTTTTTTATTTCACTTTTTTATTTACTTTGGGATTAACAAACAGTTACACATTATCCTTAATCTGATCAACTTAAATAATTACATACAAATTAATGTTCGGAATATAGTAACAGGATTGCAAATCCATATGCAAATTTACAAAATATCAATTACAATTTTTACATCTTCTGTAGTTTTGTGATGTCTTTTATTGAAATTGTGATTATTTGAAAATTAATTGTATTGTGTACAAATAAATAATCTTTTCTTTTCTTCAAATAAAAGGTTTTGGACACACCGTACGAAATGTTCACAGGTGGCTTTTAATATATAAAAAACTAAAACCATAAAATGCTTATCAAATATTTGGTTGAATTGGTGAATAGACGTTGATTGACCCACATTATATTATGTCCTTTTTTTTTTTTTTTTTTTTTTTTTTTACGTGGGGGAATGCTTGATGCATACCCCTCCGCGGGGGCGGGCGGAGGGGTTATGTCGGACTCTCCGGGGTAAAAGAAAGATGTTAAGAAGAAAATGTACCTCCCGGAATACCGACTAAACCTACCACGGTGTTCCTCGACAAAACCACTATCGACGGGGCCGCGCGAATCACTTTCGCATGCGGTCGCGACCCCGCCGAGGTTTCGGCCCGCCGTATGAAACGGCAGGCCACTACGCAAAAGACCTACCCAAAGGCACTTCTCACAATAGTATCCCTACTGTCCCCCCTAGAGGGGAGACGGACTCGAAACAACAGAGGCGCGCGTGGGAACACGCACGCCGCCTCTCGGACCTGGTGCTGAACGGATGGCGGGCAGGCCCACAAAGCCCGCCACCCCCAGGTCAAACCTCAGGGTGGCTGGAGGTCGTCCCGCGCCCTCCAGCGCCCGGCTCTGCGGTTGGGGAGAGGGTTCAAACGCTCCCTCTCCCGCTCCGCCGCCTCCTTGATGGAAATGACTTCCTCACAAAAGGAGGCGACGGCGTTCCACGACCTCTCGCTCCGGACCATAGACTGAACTACAGCCGGAAGCGAGAGGGCAACCAATCCGACTGCCGCGATCAATTCACGGCGCTGCGATGCCCAGGCGGGGCAAACCGCCAAAGTGTGCAGCGCCGTGTCCTCAACAAACATTATATTATGTCCTATAAAATTACTACTAACCTAATTTAACTTTGTGTATTGATAAATTGTAATAGTACGAAGGCGTATATTTCAAGCAAACCTATTTAGTTAATTGATTTAAAAATACACATATAATACATACACCATAGCTAACAAAATGTGAATGTAATTTTGGATATTACCGTACAATTAACCTTTCAACATATTTATATATAAAGCCAGAGGTATATTATACCTTAATTTTGCAATGTATGGTTTGAGAGAGCGGCCTATTGTCATATTTCGGGTTGCTACTTATATCATACCAACTAATAAAATATAATACTCAACAAAAGAATCGAACCCGCCACCTCATGCTCAACAGTCGCAACCAGATTTTTCAAATTTGTCGACTATTATACCCTGCCACATTGTGCGATGATCCTCGGGATTATTATATTAGTATATAGGTGTCACAGAGTCATACACATTTCTTTGCTTCCGTTGTTCTAAATAATTATAAATAAATTGCGCAACTTGATCTTAAAGGTTAAAATCATCTACATTGTATACAAAGGATCAAAGATAAAAAAAAATAAAAAAAAAAAATATGTATATTTATCGTATAAAGTACTTGTACTTTGTACAGTTTAGTGTTCTTTCCTTTTTGTTTCCTTTCATTCTTCCCCTCATTATATCCAAGCTCGGTCATGATGACGTCACTAAAATAAAGTCGGTCACAGACTTCAGTCCTAACCGTTCATTTTTGTGAAGTTGATCACAGGTGTCGTAGTGTTTAAAGTGGTCACCTGGCTATTACAACTACGCTGTCTGTCGTGCTTTTGATATTTACACTGGACAAAAGCTTGTGAGATCCACAAATAGTTGTTTCATTCCCAATGCTAGAGATGCCAATCAACAAAGAAAAAAAAACAATTCTATACCTAGCAGGTTTACTGCTAAGCATAGATCTTAACAATAACTAACAAATTGAAAACTTTTGAAATAACTTTTGGCTTTTGATATTACGCAAAAGCGATTCTCACTGATCCGTTAACAATCTTAACTGAAACTAAAATAGTGATTGTTTTGATATCAAACTAAAAACTTTGCCGCCATGCTGAGAAACCGTTTTACTGTATTAAAAGCTTTTTCTTTTACTTGTATACTTATAACAAATTAATGTTATTAGATTTCATAATAGTTAAACGGTAAAATAATATTTATAAATCTTGCATTTAAAACAAAATTGATACATAAATCTCCCAAACAAATTAAATATAAAATTATAGAGAAAGTTTTCCATAATGTGAGTTTACAAATTGTTTTGGGCATTATTTCAGTTTTCTTTTTCGTTATAGTGTGTGCGTACTAAGTTAGTGAGTGCAATTATGGTATAATAAACACTGTTTGCTTAGTGATCATTAAATCATTTTATTTGTAACGGTTGGCTAAATTGTTAATAATTTGAGCGCCGTTGTTTGTTCGGATAAGTAAATTCTAGAAGTTTTGGGTCGCTAGTCACAAAATTGTTAAGTGTATCTACAATTCTGTGTTTACGTTCTTATGGCTTTCGTAGTAGTGAATAAAGATGGTTCTAGATTTTTGATACAGCTCCAGGGTCTTGTTTATCAAGTCTTGTTTTCCAGGGGTGTAATTGTCTTTTTATGTTACGTAAACCATTCGTTTTTATTCCGGAACACGTTTACACTGGATTTTAGTGACAGAGGTGATTGGTGTTCATATCGTTTTTAGAATTAAATTACGTTGGCTCCATTTTTGGATAATATTAAAGGTATAGATGCAGACCAAGCTTTTGTTTAGGTTGCCGAGATATTACCTAACAATATATTCGCGTAAACAGAAGACAGTATTAAATAATTCTATAATAATTCTATTACATACACGCAACACCATCTAGCCCAAACTAAGCAGAGCTTGTACTATGAGTACTATACAATGGATAAACATACAAATATACTTTTTTTTTTTGTAAATATATACATATTATACATAGAAACACCCAGACCAAGACAAACATCCATGTTCATGCACACAAATGTTTGACTTGTGCGGGAATCGAATCCACGACCTCGGGCGTGGCAGTCACTTACACTAACCACTACGCCATCGAGGCCGACTATCATATTATTGTCAAAAAATATAAATTCATAATAGCGTTCTTTGTTACGTATTTTCAATATAAAGCTGCTGAGCTGATTTTGCTGTGTTGCAGAAGGTAACTTCATGCTTTAGGATCACTGCCAACTGCCAGCTGACGTTCTCGTCAGAAATCGCGTGGATCCAGACACAAAAGTCTATTCAACATCTTTTAACTTTTTTTACATTTTATTGTTTTTGGCACAGTAGACGACGGTTGTTTGTTTGGCTGCCGACAAGCTGAGTGGAGTGGGATAGAGTTGTTAAAAAGAAAATAAATTTGAAAACCTGTAATTTTTGTGAACTTAAATTGTATAAGGTAATAGGAAAAGAAACGGTTCTCATACAAACTTTATGTTGTGACCAAATCGTTTATGAAAACCGTGTTTCTTTAACTTTTACCAAAATTTTTTTTCAAATGCTTTTGTATAAACTATATAACACATACTAGTGTAATTATATAGACGTTGTTAACAATTCACTAAAAAATAATTATTACTTTTGACAATAATATGATAATAGTTTGATATTAACAAGTAATACTGAGGTACTCCATCTATTATACCATTTTACTGTTATAAAAACATAATAAAAAAATATTTATTAATGTATAGAATATATTACAATAGTTTAAAAACTTCTGATACCTGTGCTTGTTACAGCTCTGTTGCAGGAGTCACTGTTTTTCTTATGCTAAGCACTAATGCAGTATTATATACTTATATAATACATTATTTACTTATGCCCTTAATGTTATGTATGTAATTTCTTTACATACATTAATTATTTAGAATAGAGAAATAACATATAATACTAAACAACATATTACTTTTAATACAACGTATTTCATTATATAGTACAGAACTAACGGACATGATCTAGTTTTTGCACTGGAACGTTTCTTGGAGAGTTTCATTAAGTTCTTGACCTCTAGCCGCCGTTCCACTACACTGAAAGAAGACGTTTCTTATTGCATTCATTAGAAACAACGGGCCGATGCTTCTTCAGTTTTTTACCGCAGTTTTTTATTGTTTGTTTGGTTTCGAAGAGTTTATTGCGGAATGAGGTTTAGGTTTCGAAATAAAACAAAGAAAATATCTTGGTTGAAAATATCAAATACAGATTAAATTATTTATAAGGATAGAAGTTACGAGGGGATCTCAAATTGAATCTGGGTCTCAAATTGGTGAAGCTAGAGTAGACTAAAAAACCGCGTCGTCCGCAGACATTAGTCCTGCATTAGGCCCTGCTAGATTAATCGCCGATGCAGTTACAGTTTCTGCGGTGCAACTATCAGCAAAGCAAAGCAAGTTGTCACATCGTGGTGGTAGCAGTTGGTAGACCCAAATACTCAGGGGGACCAAATATAATTTTGTCATCTGCCCTTGTGACAAAGAACACGCATAAGGCAGATTATACTACGTCAAAAAGGATAAAACTGAAAAAGAAGATCACAGCCAAAATAATGGTTAAGTATTTGTCACAATAGTGCCTGCATTGTTTGTCAATAGTCGTTTTTACTTTACAAAAAACTTCCTTGTAGCTACCGATAATGGTCAAAGGCGCAAACATGCTTCGCATAGCGTCCTTATAATATGTATTATGGTTTCCCATGCATACATATTTTCAACTGATGTTTTCCTACATCAATCAAGTCAGAGTAAATTATTTTAATTATAATTATATCTTATGCTATACATAGATATTTCTACATTATAAAAACTAGTTTTTAAGAATTACTTTATTGTCACCTGTCACGAATTGGTAAACATTTTTGTAAAATCGAGACGCTTATCATTAAATCTTTAGGTCTGTCAAAAACAGTCCTGTAACCTCTCAACGGATAGCAGCTGTCACTAGGCTCTAATTATAGCCAAAAATAAGAAAATGAAGAGAATATGTCATACTGACGCTATTATCATATAATTTTAATATCACATTTGTCATTTAATTAGAGTTATTTGGTATAGTTCACAATGAACTCCTTAATTATTCTCCTTAATTAGAAATTTTTCATAAGATGAATATATATATATATATATGAAACACTTGTCACTGTTTTCCTGATTTTTATGCCCAATTGTTTAGAAAGATGTAATAAGAATAATGTACCTCCCGGAATACCGACTAAACCTACCACACGATATTCCTCGACAAAACCGCTATCGACGGGGCCGCGCGAATCACTTGCACATGCGGTCGCAACCCCGCCAAGGTTTCGGCCCGCTGTATGAAACGGCAGGCCACTACATGAAGAGGCCTACCTTTTAGGCAAAACTAGCTCCCCAAACCCTACTGTCTCCCGGGAGACGGACTCGACACAGAGGCGCGCGTGTTAACACGCACGCTGCCTCTCAGAACTGGTGCTGAACGGGTGGTGGGCAGGCCCTCAAAGACCACCGCCCCCACCCAGGTCAAACCTCAGGGTGGCTGGAGGTCATCTCGCGGCCTCCGGCACCCAGTTCTGCGGTTGGGGAGAGGGTTTAAGCGCTCATTCTCCCACTCCACCGCCTCCTTGATGGAAATGACTTCTTCACAAAAGGAGGCGACGGCGTTCCACGACCTCTCACTCCGGACCATAGACTGAACTACGGCCGGGAGCGAGAGGGCAACCAATCCGACTGCCGTGATCAACTCATGGCACTGCGATGCCCAGGCGGGGCAAACCGCCAAAGTGTGCAGCGCCGTGTCCTCAACAACGTCGCGGCAGTCACCGCAGTGGTGACAACCGGGCGTCTCTTGCCGGCGTATACGACACAAGAACTGGCCAAAACAACCGTGGCCAGTCATTACCTGTGTCAACCGGAAGGTGAGAGCGCCATGCCGCCTCTCCAGCCACTCCTCAAACACGGGACTTACCGCCACGATAGTGGGTGCCCGATTGTTTACTTAACATCAATCCACTGTCGTAACGTTACTGTCATCAACACCTATATCTAAACGACATTGCAAGTTTTACAAAATCTTATATTTTTTTTATAAAACTAACCCCAACTTTTATTTCTAGCGGACTTTTTACGACATTCACCGCGACAGTGTTTAATCTTAGCTTAGACAACGCCACTATTTGTTACTGTTAAAGTGTACAAACTACGGTATTTTTCACAGCATTTTGTAGCTTTTAAAACCCACACTTAAACTTTTTATTTGGTGGTTAGCTGTAAAATTGAGATTGAACTTAAACCCGCACTCCGCCCATAGCTCGGTAAATAAATGTTTAAATGTCTGCAAGCCGGCGGGATCGATCTACATTTGAAATGCGAGGGTCATGGGCTTTATTACCTTTTTTGGCCAAGGTAAGCTTAGAATATGACCTTTAAGGATTTCTCTGCAGTTATTTTTCATTGAGTGAACTTAAATTTTGTTTTGTTAGATTATACGCCAAATTTGTTTAATTCGCATTTAATAGAAGTTATGGTATCCCACTGATTTCTTCTCATAAAGTCCTCTGCTAAAGAAAAATTATTACTATATTTAGGGTTAATTTTGTTCAAAATAATATATAGGTTATTCCAAATATTATAATTAGTAACAATAAACAAAATATAAGTTTGGTAAGTCATATCAAATATAATAAAAAATTCGCAATAACTTAATATATTAAGTAAATTTAATAATATAAATGAATAATTTTCTTCGTTATAAATAGTGTAAATAATTTATATATCGGAGAGTGGGACGGCAACTCGATTTTGACATGATGAAGCAACAAAATATAGGCGTGGTATTATACTTCGTATGTATACTAATGATAGGCAAATACAAGAGAAATAAAATAATAAAGGTTGACTGTGATTATCTCTGATTTGATCCGTAACGCAGCGAGTTCGTCACCCGAATGTGTCCGCGCACGAGTCTCCGGCGTCTATATAATGTCAATATGACACTGACAGTTATAACTGTCACTCCAACTGACACATTGGCTCTATGGCGACCTCACTCAAGCTTACGTTTGACGTTCCGAGACAAACCAATAGATGGCGCTTTATTTAACCCCAATTACAGAAATAAATTGCAATCCAATGATTATTTTCTTGACGCTCCGACATATTAATAATAATTTTAGTATAAATATATTTTAAAAAATACGGAACGAGCCCTTTAACTATCTCCTACTATAACTAATATGCTGAGCCCGACAGAGTTCAGAATTGATAAATAGCTTTAAGTTTACCATTTATTATATACAACATTGTGGAAAGCAATGAAGAATTGAATTCAAACTTTTTGCACCCATTTACAAAGGAAGGAACTAAAAAAATACAATCATAATATCTGTGTTAAAATATACTTTAATTGACAGGTTTAATTATTTATATAATAAAGCTTTTCCATCAAAAATGAGAAGTAGAAGAAAATAATTGTACTGACCTCAAACAACTACTGACAATATTATTAATAATAATGGTCAGTAGCTCAACATAAACATATAAATTTTCCACGTGGTGAGACTATTAATGGACATACAAATTTTGACTTATCATAAACACCGAGTATTTAGACACCTTACGTCAAGGCAAGATTGTTACTTCGCATGTCTATAGTGAGTTTAAATCTAAAGTATTTTAAAAGTCATGGACTATCTACATTACGTAGTGGTTTAAGTGGTCGCCTCACCACTGCCACTACATCGAGTGTTGTGGGTTCGAATCCCACACGGGACAAAACTTTGTGTGATCCACAAATGCTTGTTCCAAGTC
Source organism: Catocala fraxini (assembly GCA_930367265.1). NCBI lineage: Eukaryota > Metazoa > Arthropoda > Insecta > Lepidoptera > Erebidae > Catocala > Catocala fraxini. Next base: position 8,374,263 of record OV884038.1, read on the forward strand.
TGGGTGTTCTTTGCGACCGTTATTTGAATGTTTTGTAATGTCCGTAAGGCAACACAGATATATGCCTAGTGCGGAAATTGTCTTTAAAAGAACAGACAAATATCAGATAAAAATTAGAAGCCATAGATAGATTTACCATAGCTTCTAAACAGTAGAATCTATAAATTGTAAATTAAATGTTTGTAACGAAATTTCCGTAAAAAAACGTTTAATGTGACTTCCAGTGTTTAACATTCGCATAAACGTTAAACAATACAATTTGCTTTTACTGGAAGTCACAATTCACTGAAACAATTTCCGTCAAGTGTAAAAGCACCTCCGCTATCTAAAACAAACTTTGAATGGTAAAGAAAATAGTTATACAGACATAAAATTCACGAGTAAACCTTAAAACGCCACGAATTCGCACTTCATCCTTGGCCGAGAAACTTTTTGATAAAACTACTTTCTTTCCTTGTTTCTCCGTTTATCAGATAAAACTTGGCATAATTCCGTCGAAATGTTTTAAAAAGTCTTATGCAAGCTGGATTAATCTGTTCACACCGTGCAACGAATCGTCGATTTAACACGCGATAAAGTCGGAAACTAATCTTTCTTTTTTCTCATTGTTGATCTTCGTGGGCGCAATTTACTGAACAAAGTGGATGTTTAAAAGTGCAAAGTAATCTGAGCTTTAATTCTATAAATAAGCAGTTGCTTTAAAGGCTTTCAAGGTGGCGCTTCTTTTGTAATGTTTAGATTGCTCAGAACTGAGAAACCGAAGAATGTTTTTTTGGAATGTAAAAACAGTTTTTAAATAACTATTCACTATTGTAAACTGTCGCAATAATGGTAACGGTTTATAAAAATCACAATATAACGCATACGCGCGGTAAATATTGTCTTCATATTCTTTGAAACGTTGCTGCACAATTTTATTTGTCTGTCTAGATTTATACACTATTTATTCTTTTCCGCTATTTGCAGCGCACGGAATACTGTACGCCTCGCTTCTACTAGAGACAATAATAATAATAATATTCGTGCCTGGTAACAAACAGCACCGTCAGTTCAACACTACTGCATTAGTGACGCTTTTGTATAACCTCCTATATAATTTATAATTTTTTATTCATTCGTGGATGTGTGGAGGCCTACTCAATTTCAATCAGTACTATCTACTATAACTGATACTTTCAAAATATATGGCAGCAAAAAGTTCCGTATTAGTAATCTGATATCTAACATATTCTACAAAAACCTTATAAATAATAAACTTCTTTTTATACATTTTCAGTAATATGGCATTATTATACAAACAATCAAACTAGATTACTCTAGAATATTTTCGATATACATTTCAAGTGTAAGGATTAAATCTGATATCTGTTAACACTTGGTCAACCAAGGGAGACTTTAGGGAATAATTTCAGATAAGGTATCTTATATTTTTGGATTGAATTAATTAAAGATCATAATCCGTAAGTGCCCATACTCTATATATAGAGAAATAGCGAAAAGAACAGTAATTATTTCGCAGCAAGAATAAGTATTACTTTTCAACGTAGCAATGCTGCCAGTCTTCTGGGCACACTACCATGACGCCTATTAGAGGGTTTTACTTCTAGGCTATTTTTATTTATGTTTTATGACATCTTAGGTATAATTTAGTTCTAAAGAATTGTTCAAACTCAATATAATATTATAATCCTTTATTTACTACAGATAGTATTTGATTTACTTATTCACTTGCTAGTTGTCTACTAATATTATCGACGACAATAAATTTTATTTAGGTCAATCTTTTCAACTTCATCAATTGATCCGTAATAGGTACTGTGTACACAAATTGAACTGACATAGATCTGCCTTAATTGATATTTATTATCTCGATCTTTCTAAATTTAATTGGATTGTTCTAGAAATGAAGAATATCCGTTAAATGGATGTTAATAGATGCGCAAAAGTAGGTTACTAGATAAATAACATTATTTTCCATTATATTGTCGTACGTTTACGCGAATTTTATACATTGAAATTAAACTGCTTAATACTCAGCAATGTTGTCTCAATGATCTGAAGTGTATTTATTACAAAGCATCCGAACATAATTTAATCATTGTTGTTTCTTTTTACACAGAATGAGCTCAAAGTATTACGAAGTCCAGCTTTGTTTGCTTCTTCTTGGATTTTACTATTTGAATTACTGGTTTCCAAGCTGGTGGCACATTCCAACCATCTTCTCTATTGAAATTGGGATGTCTTTTGATTTCAATAGCCTCGCAAAGCATTCTTGATAGGAATCGGTTTTCTTTTGAGAGTATCCACAGTTTATCAAATCGCACGTAGTGGTTGGTCCTCTGTCGCACATGTAATACACGGCAAACTTCAATAAGAGTTGGTGTTTTACATCAGCCATATGTTTTTTATGCGGGTGCCTATATTTCTCTTTGTTTGACCGATGTAAGAGAGTTAACAGGCCAAATCTATTTTTTAGACCCCTGTATTTTGTAAAGATAATTAAATCTTGTAAGGAATTGACTATTATCCAATTACAATATTGGTTATATACACATCTGTCATGCACAACCTACGAAATTGATATGTTTTTATAGTTTTTAGACTTTGTATTAATTGTAAAAGTTATTGTGTGTATCCAGAAAAAAGAAAGTAAAATTTTGATTAGCAGCACATAAGTTCCGAACTTTAGATAAATTTACATAGTTTGATGAAAGATCGTGTTTAATATATTATGTACTATATATGTGTAATATACAACATAAAATGATTAGAATTTGCTAATGTCGTTTTAGTGACGAGATCAACAAAAGTAATGAATATGACGTTCAGAATAACTTACATCGGCTGGTCATAATAAATGAAGGCCGAGAAAATTACTGGATGGCGAAAACGGGAGATCGGGCCTTGTGGCGCACCCTGGGGGAGGCTTATGTCCAGCAGTGGACTGCAATAGGCTGAAATAATGATGATGATGATGATGAGAAAATTATGAGAAAATTAGTCACCTTAAAACAACAAATTTTAATGAGTAATATTAAAAATTCTTCTTCTTTGAGTACAGACCCACTGTAGATTTAGCCTTAAATACAATTTGGTAATTCTGGGGAGGAAATAAAAAAAGAGTCCCTAAAACATCTTGAAGGTTACAAGATCGACAGTTGTAAACGTCAACTGAGATAAATGGGTTACTTTGGGTTTTGTAGGTGACAAGTTAGGCTGTCACAAGTTTTGGACTCCTGCGATTTTAAAACTGAGTTTTATTAATACGAGCATACAGTATGACTAGTTAAATGAGAAACATACTGAAAGAGGGTCTTGAGTAAACGATTAACTTTTCAAATATGTATGACAACTAGGAATTTAATATTTGACTCAAATCCTAACTCAATATAATAAATGCGAATATGAGTTTATTTGTTTGTTTGTTAGGCTTTCACGCCTTAACTACTCCACCGATCATCATGAAAATCCGCATGCACGTTGTCAGAGGAACAGAAAAGTACACCTACCTTTCATTCAGGAAAAAGTACTGTTGCTAACCTAACCAACATTAATGCGAATGAAGCCGCGGGAAAAATCTAGTATCCAATAAAGTACATTAATTGATTGAAGTATAGAGGGGAAATGGATCCAGTCTCTCTCTCGCATTTCTGCTTATCAAAGGTCATTCGAATTGTTGCTCGAATCTCGTGAGTGGAGAAGAGTGCGTTGGTGACTGGCGATCCAAAGTTAAACACAGAGGGCATCTAACTTATTGCAATATTAACATTAAGGTTGGCTTCATGATTTAAATATTTTATTTGTTATGTGAGACTACTATTTCTCTTGAGATGTCATGAGTGATACCAGTATTGCATTATATTTAAAAATGGAATATTCGGTAATATTAAATTATGTATATTATTTGAGTGCAAAAGGAATAACGTGATTCCTATATTTTTCATTAAAGAGTTCTTAAGTAATTGAATCCAAAATAAAGCGCTTTATTTTCTACATATCTTGATACTTGAGAATCCAGTAACAAAAAAATCAACAACTTAATTCTAGTAACGAGATTTACACGCACTAGAATTATCTTACGAAAAAAAAACATGTTAACATTTAACAGAGACGTAAGAAACAAATTACAGGCATGTGTGTAACGCCTACTCCAATGAACTGTACAATCTTACAATCTTGCTTAGAATTCAAGGAATAGTTGCATCAATTTACACTAGCGCCGAATACAAGTTACAAAACGAGAAGCGATGAAAGCGAGCAGATAGTTGCATTTTTATCTTCAGAGCTCAGACGAGCTATGTAAACGACTTGAAGCTGAGAAAACGGAACGTTTTTATCTAAGGCAGATGCTCCTGAACCTTGCCTCTATTTGGTTTACAATTTAGTATGCAAATTGTGGACTTCGCATTTGTAAGTACTCTGAAGCGAATTAAAGGCGGCGCTTCATAAAATCTTTGGAGCCGTATATTGCATTAGAAAGAAAATTAAAGTCACGCCTCCGCTTACCCGTCGTGCCACGAATTAAGTCGCTTTGAATATTCAAATGAGTTTTGTGATTAACGAACGCATGTTTGGTTTTGTGTGTAAAGGTAACATGTAGTTTTAATTGATGGTTAACTTTGCAAAGTTTTGATGAATATAATTTAATTAAGCTCTGTTGGTATAACAACGAAATTCTGTAAATTCATCAGTTTCGGTTTAATAATAATATAATAATAAAGTTTATTAATAATATAATACATCATTACAAAGCTTTAAACAGTTACAATAAATGAACAATGAGTGGAATAGTGAAACTTTGTAAACAGCTTGGAAACATCTGTAATCGAACTAGGTGGTAATCTGTATCTCGGTATGCAGCTCATCTCCTTGCAAAAATTGTACAAATTTAAAAGCCAGTTTCTAAACGTAATGGTATCTACTTATAACAATCTAATAGGTTGCCGAAGCATAGGTATGATATTTATATAATGTATGTGTGTGTGTGTGTGTGGGTGTGTGTGTGTGTGTGTGTGTGTGTGTGTGTGTGTGTGTGTGTGTGTGTGTTTGTGTGTGTGTTTGTGTGTGTTTGTGTGTGTGTGTGTGTGTGTGTGTGCGGGCGGGCGCACCTGCGTGCGTGCGTGCGTGCGTGCATGCGTGCATGCGTGCGTGCGTGCGTTTGTGCGTGCGTGCGAGCGCGTGCGTGTGTGTGTGTGTGTGTGTGTGTGTGTGTGTGTGTGTGTGTGTGTGTGTGTGTGTGTGTGTGTGTGTGTGTGTGTGTGCGTGCGTGCGTGTGGATCATGTATGTCCTGTACAACAACAAGAATAAATAAATTACTTTGAAACGCTGATTATTGTCTCAGTTTCATTATATGGGAGGCCCATTAGATAGTCCTATATTCTCTTTTTGCAACTGAATTTAATAAGTGAATAGATATTGATAGCTTTGTTAATTTAATTGTATAGGTAAGGTCCAAGGAAAATAAAAAATCTTCTAATAAATGAGGTTTTTGGGGAATGTTTGCGTAAGCACACGTTATACTGTCTCCGTTTACTTGAAACGCTAGGGTCGTATACTAGTTCAGCATGTTGTTTAAGCAGAATACCTTGAATAAAGAGTTGACGAACAGAAAGAACTTTACAAGATTAATACAGCAATGACGTGGGATAAAGAATGGATTTAAAGGTCATTATTTTTAGAATAGCACGTTGGGCAATTTCCACATTTATTATTCCAGATTTTGGTGCACCTCCCCATGATGAAATGCAATACAAAATAATAGATTGGCACAAAGAAAAATATGTTTGTTTAAACAAAATATAATCCGCAACATGCCTGAGATTTTTAAAAACATGTATTAGTTTCCGTACTCGACCACAAAGTTGTTTAATATGATTTAAAATTCAGGTGATTATCATAATAAATATATTATAGTCATACCGCGATACTTTATGTTGTTCACACGCTCGAGAGATGTACAAGAGCATACCGCCCCAGTGAAGCATTTTTTTAAGCATTTATGTGATACGATATTATGATTATCGGTAATTAAATGAGAGCGAGCACTGAAAGTAACATATTTTGTTTTAGCAATATTTAGAGTCAAAATGTTGTTACGGAGCCACTTTCTCACCATATTGTACCCATCTTGTGCAGCATTGCAGACCTCTTCCCAAGTGTCGGCGGAAAAAAGAAGAGCAGTGTCATCTGCGTAGGAGATCAATTTGCCTTGAGAAAGATTGAGGTTGCATAGGTCATTAATATACAAAAGGAACAAGGTGGGGCCTGAAATACTTCCCTGAGGGACTCCGTAACTGACTGACAGGTCGCTACTAATATGGGTACCTAGTCGTACACACTGCTTTCGTCCAGGGAGATAGCTTTTAAAAAGCTTGAGTTGAGTACCCCTGATACCCACTCTTTCTAGCTTATTTATTAATATGGAGACAGATCGTATCGAAGGCTTTACTTAAATCAGAGAAAATAGACAGACATTTCTTTCCATTATCTAGGTTGGTAGATATAAAAGTGGTCAGAAAATTCACTGCCTGATCTGTACATTTGCCCCGACGAAATCCAAATTGTTTATTTGACAATAGGCTATTTTTTCAAAAAAGCTGACTAATCTACTATTAATTAATAACTTAATCTAAAATTTTTGACATTGCGGGTGAGCTTAATATTGGCCTATAATTGCTTATTAGATTTTTGTCTCCATCTTTATGTATAGGTCGTACTACAGATTTTTTCAGCTGTTGAGGGAATATGCCAGTTTCGAGACATGTATTGAAAATGAACGCAAGTGGTCGAATCAAATAGCTTTTATTTTCTTTTAATATTATGTTAGAGATATTATCCCAACCTACTGAAGAATCAGCTTTGAGTGCAATAATCAGACGTTCAATTTCCTCTTCAATAACACTTGTCATAAATGAATTAAGATTATTCGAGAAGACTGTATCAACTGGGTCAGATTCTTGATTATGACTTGATTGAATACATGTTTCCGCTAAATGTCTACCTACAGTATTAAAATAATAGTTTATGTAATTTATAGTTAATTGTGGTGTCGAGCGTATTTCTAAAAGCTCGTCATGATAATTAGTGTCCTTAACGGTATTAGTCAAAGATTTAATTGTTTTCCAAAGAGTTTTAGGATCGTTTCTGACTTTTTCAATTTTGGGATTTATCATACGCCCTTTTTACATTTTTGAGTTTTTTTGCGCAGTAATTTCTATAACGAACGTACGTAGTCTTTAAGATTTCATTATTAGGAGCTAATTTAGATTTATGGTGCAATAAATCTCTATTTCTCATACAACATATGAGTCCATTTGTGATCCACGGCTTAATAATTTTTTTTACGTCTCGACTATGTAGTAGTTTTAGTACAGTGTTTCAAAGCCAGTTGTATGTTAGTTATAAAATAATTCATTGAAAACTCTGGATTTTGAGATACAAAAACAGGGTGCAGTTCAATTTTAGATATGGTTAATTTTAAAGTCTCAATATCTATTTTAGTTATGGATGTAGTAGCAAAGTGGTGGCATGTAGGAACTGGGTAATGGTTGATAAGTGTTGCATGGGGAATGATAGTGAGCACAGGATATTTAGTTTTAACCAGAATGTGATCCCGACAAGTTCCACTGGCTTCACGTGTTACTTTTGTATGCGCAAGTAGAAGCCCATGAGACGCAGCTTGAGTAAGGTAACGTTCGCCAGAGGAATCAATTTTCTCAAATTTGATAGGAATGTTGATATTCCCAATTACCATGACATTTTTAAAAGTAGTATGTTTCGACAGGACATCATTTAATGATGTTAGAAATGCATCAGTGTTTTTTATTGAAGGCAAACGATAAATGGAAATTATTGCCATGTGACAGTCAGTCATAATTAAACAGTTACCATCTACAAACTGAGGCTCTATGACTTGGAAATTGAGATAATCTTTGAAATATATAACAACGCCATCATTTTGCTTACAATTTTTTACAGTAGCATATGAACGTTAGCCTGGTAATGTTGGAATAATAGTAGTAGTTGTTATCCATAATTCAATTAGAACCAATACATCGCAATCTATGTTTAATCGCATTAACATAGTTTCTAAACCATGAATATTACAACTAATACTCTGGATATTCTGTGTAAGAACAACTAACCTCTTTAATTGGGAATATGGTATCAATTTATAGTAGTTATCAATGTCACAAGAAAATACTTTAGAAACATTCACATCATCGATCTCTGAAGATAATTCGTGATTATTACCGAATTTTACTGTATAAACATTGCAGGATCAAGACTATGTGTATAAGATATAACGATAATATAACAATTATGTGTATGGATGCAGTATGTTTATTATTATTCGAGCCATTTAATAACGTAGATGCCTTTATTACGTGCATATGCAGGTAGAGTAGAGTTTGCGTAGTAACAAAAAGTAATTGACAAATATGTAGTAGGCGAAAGTATTAATTGTAAGAAGAATGTGTGTGGTTTTATGTATTGATTAAATAAGTGAGTTAATGTGTTACTGGCTGTGAAAATTGAGTTATTTGTAAGTATTAAAATAATAATTAATATTTGAAGTACTTTAAAAATATTGTTTATAGTTAAATTAAAAGATAAGGCACATAGCATGCATGTTTGACTACAGGAGTAGAATATAATGAGATAATATTTTTCAATTAATAGATTTTCAGGCAAAAACTTAAGTCACAATAGAGTATTACTGATCTTGTGCAAGTCCAATTCAGTGTTAATTTTCATAGCGCGTTGACCTTCTACCTTCCGCATATAAATCTTTCCATATGAAGTCCAACAATGCTTAAAATCATTAGACTTAGCATAATCTCGAGCCAGATAGAATAAACGCTTTTTCTTGTATGTCAAATGTTCAGACATAAAAATGGTATTAGATGGGCCGTCGAACTTTATATCACCAGAGGTTAATCTAATATATTTGTGTTTTCTATTATAGTTTTTGTATGCTTGCTCGAATCTTTCTTGATGACCGCTGTCAGGTCAACCACTATTGTACTCAGATTGTTATTAGAGCGAACTTTGGGTTTCAGGCGGTAAAAGAAACGAATTTCAGATTTTTGTATTTAAATGTCGAGTTTTTTACCAGTATTGATAATAATATCGGATAGGACTTATTTTCTCAATATTATATCAGGTTTAATAATATTGCATTGACTTTTTACTCTGATAACATTTTCACGTAATTTCGATAACATTCCATGAGAATAAAATTTTATCTATTAAAATGCCGGGTTAAATAGTTTAGCTAGAACAATTAAAAAAATAAAATTTTAATTTTTTTTTATTTTATTTCTAGTTATACTGCAAATAATTACCCTGATCAAATGTTCAGACAATTCTCTCAGTTGAACAATATGCCTTTGACTTAAAAAAAATTTCATTCCGAACTATTAAACGTTATTTCTCTTTATAAAATAGATCTACCAGAGTAAATTTGACCAAGCTTGGTATCCTGGCTAGGTTCCAACATTTGAAATGAACTTACAGTGACTACAGGTGTAAAATTAGTCATATAAAATTATTCTTTTTAAATTTTCAGTCAGATTAAATTTAGGATCAGAAATATTTATGATCTTATAAACGGCATAAAATGGGAAAATAATGAAGTAAAATTTTTATAAATGTTACGCTATAGTTCCTGAAATATTTGAACAGTATCGGTCAATAGAGATTAGCACATATGTGCACGAGCATTGCTTAAATGGTCATCCACGATACAGGATTTAATCCTAGTGCGAGAGTTTGGGTATGAATTTCTTTACAACATTTTTCATAATTTATTAATAAAAATATGTCTGCTACTCTACAACTAAGATATGTCGTAACAATATTGTAAAAGCATAGCTAAGTAAGGCTGGTGTTATCAATTTTTTTTATTTTAATGGGCTTACTTACCGCTCTAGACGTATTTCCTGTTCCACGGGCAATTTTAAAAGCATTCAAACAACGGTTACTATGTCCACCTATACTCAGATCAACATTTCTTTTTTATAGATTACCCAAATATTTGTTTATTTGGCGAGCGAACCCTCGACACTCGACGTAATGGTAGTGACGAGGTGACCACTTAAACCATTAAGCCATTCGTGCAGTTAAATCAAACTATAAATATATCAACAGTCTTTTTGTATCCAGGCTAATACAAACAATCTCACTCGAAGTACATTTTGTTTCATATAGCAACTTATAAGAGCTAATGGAGGCAGTCACACTGCAGCAATATTATATTAAACTCAGTAATCGTCTTTAGCAAAACCAAGTATATTATTGTTCTATAAACATTGTTATTGTATACAGAAACTCACGTAGCTTAGTTTCACACCGACTCCAAGGCACTTTAGTTATGCATTTGCTAAATTTGGTTCGGTCCAACTTATGCACGTCTGTTCGAAATATGAACAATATTGAAATCCATTAAGTATTTAAGCTAAGATAAAAATAAATTACTTTCTACAGCCAGTTATGGCGTTAACATATTGGGGATTTTCTGATTATGATAAATAATCTACGAATTTCATTTCTACCTTGTTACACCTTTATGTTTATATCTTACTTGAAATATGTCTGTACCGTAAACATAAAAAAGCTGGAAAACAAAATAAGAGATTGTCAGAAAAATAGAACTGCATTTATATTCTTACAAAATAACGAGATTTTGTAATAAGTTCTATAGAATTGTTATGTTTATAAAAGTTTAAAAAACGTCTCAAGCGGAGAAGATGCAACGAGAGAAACTAATCATTGTTAAGAGATCGTGTAAAATATATAGAATTTATTCTTGTATCGTAGTCTAGAATGACTATTAATATTCGTCCAGCTTCAATTTGATTCACACTAGCCCTTATTGTACATCACTCGGTTGTTGTTTCACACAAATTGTTTAGTCGAGTTGTGCATTTATCAAGTGAACAATTCAAGTGCACTGTGTCTTCCTATTGATTTAGTCAACGTAGATTTTCTCAGTTCTCTACGCTCTATTGATCAGTTGCTACGTAAGCGAGAAGTACACACATTAAGCAGAGGTGTAGAATAGCCCCATGTCGACAGGTATGTGTACGTCCAAGTAATTAGAAGCGAGGCCTATTATCGTCTACGGGTTATAGGTTTAGACTTCGTACTGCTAGATAAATTTCCTTGCGGGAGCACTAATAATATTGGTCAATTCCTGGAACACAAAATTATCTTTGAAGTCTATACGTATACAGTATATAATAGGAAATAATACAGGAAAACATTGTTGGATACATCGATTACTCGAGCATCTGCGTATTCTTTTATAGAGCTAAGAGCACGAAGTTGTTTGATTGTTTTGTCGAAAAACTTTGGTACTTTGACCTGCTTTCCAACATATGTACAAAAACATTGAAATTATCCTGCCTAACAATCGTTAAGACTGCAAAATTAAATCACATTATGATTTAATTTACATTTTTATTGAAGAAAATATCTCCGTGACTGACCTTAAATTGTGTAAAACGGCTTGTTCCGTATTTCAACAAACTAGTGCATTGCTACACAGAATTTGAGTCTATTAGACATCCACTAAACAAATTTTTAATATAACTTCATGTCTTCCTTACAAAAAGAAAATAGTGACAAATCGTGGAAATAATGTAGAGATTTTTTAAACTTACTTAGTATTAGTTCACTATTTTGTAATTGACGACTCCGTGCTGGAAAATAATCAGCTGACAAGATTTAAGTTTTACTTTGCGTCTTTTGGAAAGAACAAGACTACGTAGCTTTAGTTTACTACCTACCGGTAGTAGTATCGGATACAGGTATAACCTCTAAATTTGGAATTATAAGCTGAAATTACGAAAGCCAAAGTAAGTTGTATGGGAGCTCAATATGTATGTAAATAGTTGCGGGTTGTTATAGTCTTGTAAAACCTCATAGATAAGATACATATCGAATTTTATCTTAGGACGCCCAAATTTATCGATGTGATATTTATGGTGTTAAGAGCTATCTTTTATCATAAGAAGAATTGATCAGTTGGTGATTGATATAACACTATATCCTTATATTGCTAAAACTCTAACATCAACAAAAATGCCAGGTTGTTTCAAATCAGCCAGACCCCTTAGCGCTGCGTAGAGATGTAGCCTCGCTATGCATCTACCGTCGCTTTTACTATGGGGAGTGCTCCGAGGAATTGTTCGGACTGAACCCTGCCGCCTCTTTTCGCCATCGTCTTACGCGACAGAATTTCCATCCCCATCATTTAGATGGTTGGCAGTCCACTACTGTGCGTTTTTTCAGAATTTTTCTGCCTTGCACAACTAAACTGTGAAATGAACTGTCGCCTGCGGTATTTCCGGACCAATACGACCAACAAACCTTTAAGAAAAGAGCGTACTCTTTTTAAAAGGCCGGCAGCGCACTTGTAACTCCTCTGGTGTTGCGGGTTTCCATGGGCGGCGGTAATCGCTTACCAGGTGATCCGTTTGCTCATTTGCCTCAAAAACATTTAAAAAAATACTTCGTTTTAAAAACAACTGAAGGAAAAATAAATCTTAGGTAATAAACGTTTACGTTTTTTTATTAGATTTCCATTTACTTGCATTAGCAAGTACCTACATATAAATCTAATAAAAAACCGTGTTTACGAAGAAAGTAATAATATTGTAATAGAAACGAAAATGTTATATACTAATATAAAATGTTGAAATATTTTTATAAATGCGTTGTGTATATTTTCAAGAAATAAAGATAAATGTTCTATGAAGTAGATACGCAGGTCGATTTATCAGACAATCTAGCGAAGATGACAATGTTTGTGTGCCAGACGCTATAAACATTAATATAGTGTACGTACTCGCATTGTCGCTCGGACATACGAACCGTAATGTAATTTCAATACGTTTTATTGCCGTCTCTATTCTATAGCGATCGAAGCTAGTCATTTAATGTGATCTCAGTCGTTGGGAATTGCTTCGTACGACGTCTGGTCGTTCCCGATAATGAATGCCTTCTATAGCTTTGTCTTTCGCTAGAGCTTGTTATATTTTAAATTTTAACCTTATCGTAAGTCGTGATCCTTGAATGCCGTAGTATGCCGCTTAGATAAAAACAATTTTAGTTTCAAAGGCATTTCTTGTAATAGATTGTTCTATTTTGTTCAGGTGTAAAAATAAAATTAATATATTTTGTCATCTTAAAAATGACATTGTGTCTGTAAATGGAATGTATTATTATTACTTAGTGCATCTGAGATATGCGTTTCAAAAAATATTTAGGTAGATAAAGTTTTTAAGTAAAACTATTTTTATCTCTACGATCGAGATCGAGGCCTTAAAATAAAATAATAGAGATACCCAAATTCGAATGTTTAAGAAATTAAAACTTCGCTTCTTTCTAAGCCAAAGAGTTCTGTAAGTTTTAAATTAACATTTAAGCTATTCATCCATCACACGACATTGTCGTATCAGTCTGTCGTGACGTAGAATGGCTTCCTGCGAAGACTGATCGCTCCTAATAATGAATCTTTTACATCACCTCGTGTGTTTGCTAATGCTTGCTGGCTCACGTCCCTGTATTAAAAGGTAGTGGAAAATTCATTAATCATGAGATTTAATAAGTCGATTTAACGTCATCACTCAAGTTTAATAATGGGGAAGATGGATGCATATGGTAGTGAGCTTTAGATATTAAAATTAGTTTTATAAGTATAAAGAGTATTATGAAAGGAAAATTTACTAAAGATAAAACTTAATAACTATATTTAAAAATGGTTTCTCTTCACGGCTTTGTTTGGGTTTCCGAGGGCCATCAGAATACCTATTAATATACATTTTTTATGACGCTTTGGATTCCGATGTCATTATAGGTAAATGATTATAATTACATCAGTAGTTACCTAATTAAGCGTAGGGGTTTTTATTAACCAACCAATTATAATATCTGTTTTCATGTCTGCTGGAACTGTGTTTGGCTAACTACAATAGGCGTACATAGGACCGAGACATAGTAAAGTAAGGGCAAAACGTTTCTGTATGAATGTTTGGGTTAAGAAATAATAATATGATTTCGTCTGCATAGTAGTTATAGATCAATCATACAATCTTAGCCTGGGTGTCAGATGGTTACAACACTGTAATAACCTACAATTTGTAAGAATAAATATTGTTTTAGTGTGAGGGAGTCTTTATATAAATGTACATATGTCTTAATCTAATAAATGCAGTGTTGTATCAGCATTCATCGTATCATTTACTCTCCTAAAACTACACCTATTACACCAACCGTACATGGCGACCCTGCCAGCGCGAGTTATGTTTACATATCTTTGACCAAAACGGGCTCCGCGATTATTAGAAATGAAGTGCATAAGTACAATCTGTCGTGGCGATCCATAGCGATCAGTATATTTTTGTGCGATAATTCAGTTATTGTAGCATCATGGATACTTCTTACACAAAAGAAGAAGTAATTGTTCCCCAGAACGCAGCGGGTAGTGCGTCTAGAGGTCATCTAAGTTAGACAGTTGGCTGTTCACGCCAACTCCATGAATATTATTTTGCTGGTTTTGCTGTTGATGGGCTCACTGGCATTTTTGTTTTTGCATTGTTTTTCTATTTGTTTTTTACATTGTATGTAAAAAAATTAAAACTGGTAATAAAGTTTATTATTATTATTTGTTTCTCTTTCACGGGTATTTCCCTAATACGTTAGGAAACTACCCGGGCCTTTGGGAGGCTTACACGGAGACATGGGTCTAAAGTGAAGAGGCCGTTCGAGAGTTTTAATCAAAGATGGGATGGAACACCTACAGCGGCACTAGCCGCAGCGGGCGCAGGACTATAGCTACGTATGGATTCTAATATATGAGCTATGGGTATGGGTGTTTGATGGACTGGTATATTGGTAACTATGGATGATAAAACGGCGTCTGCCCTGAGTTCTCTAATAGCTTCAATTGAATGGACAGACGGTGACTCGCCAACTGACTTTATTATTCTTATTATTATAGATTGCAATCTAGTGGCATTACAAGAAAAAAACTGCGTGTGCATGATTGGCGCAGTGATTTAAGTAGCCTTTAACCTCGCCACTGTCACTATAATAACATTCCGTGTGATCGATAAATAGTTGTTTCGAGTTTGGGTACTCTTTGTATCCTCCTGTTTAAATGTTTATAAAAGTCCCCGCGATACAGGAATTGGTTGTGCGAAGGTTGTCTTTATTTGGGAAAACAAATAATATATGTATAGTTATACGAATTAGTTTTTAAATATTGACATTAAGGTAATTTGGTTGTCATAAAAAATTGGAGTTTGCAGAAGTGGTGGCGAAGCCTCACTAGCAGCAGGGATACGTTAAGGGTATAGGCAAAGAAGCTTAATTTCATGACAACATGATCAGCACGCTTAGTGGATCGACTATAAAACATAAGGTTCAATCACTTTTAAATGCAATTTTTTTTATAATAACATAAAAGATATTGCATTTAAAAAGTGACTGAAACTTAGTGAGGCCATAATGTAACGTTTATTAACACCGTAACTTAGTATTTGGTAAGTTTATTGAGTTTAAATTTGGATTGATTGCTAGGTTCAGGCAAATCCTATGAGTAGATTCTGGTAAAAAATGCAAGATTTTGCTCGCGGTAATATAATTTTGGCAATAAATTTCTACCCCATGGCAACAGTATTTTTTTTTGGCTTGAGACAACGTGCATGTGAAATTTCATGATGATTGTTTGTGTAGTTAAGGTGTGAAAGCGTAGCAAACAATCTTATATTGGCATTTATAACATTAGTTTTGTTAAAAATAAAACCTGGCAAAAGGGTTGTGTACATAAAGGCACGTTGCTCTAATAATTAACAAAATAGTTCTCTAGTGCATAGTAAACAGAGATGTTTTGGACGAACAAAGTTGCGAAACACTATAAAATGTCTGCGAACCTGTGACTAACAGGACCTCTAATACTTGCTTATATAAAACGAATGGTAAAAAGCCAAAAAGTTCTCAGACCTATCAATGAAACTTACGACCTTTGTACTTAGGGTACGTAGTACTCTTTTATAAATTAAATTTATTTTTAATATTGGATGTAGAATTTCAGGCTGCTCTTCTTACAATGTTACTCCTTTCATATGTTATTTGCAACTTATCGTTTGCCTGATAAGGCCAAGTAGAGCCTGATAGTACTTAAGTTTCTTTATATAACTATACAATACGTAGGTGTGAACTTATTTCTTGTTAATCCTTAAGCCGTCGTAGTTGTTCGAATGCCAAATAAATTAAAACATAATTGAAAACCTATAGTGTTTGGCTGCCAGTGTACCGCAGTCACTCAATACGTTAATTAAATTGCTTCTGTTTTCTTGGCATATTTAGAACTACTAACTAACTACTAATTTGCTGCAAAATATTTGTTTAACTTTCGAGATAAATAAGTGTCCATCCCATTTTCCTTCTGAGCACAATGTAGCAAATTACTAATTTGATAGGTACTGCTATAATTTAGATTGACAAACCAAGCGTGGTGGATTTGTTTTATCAATATATTAGTTTGTTATTTAATAATAACTATATTCCTCCTTAAGTCTTATATTGCCTTTAAGCGTCCTCCAAATATTTGGCAGAGTTAGTCTATTTATGTTAAGTCTACATATTTGGTTACGCACACGATAAATTCTATTATTAAGCGGACTTTGAAACTAGAGTTATTCTAGACCTGAATATTTGACACCCACGTTCCCGAATATTACTAAGAGAAGGCTGTTCAAAATTAAATATCGTTCTTGGGTAGATGACTTATTTTTAAATAATTGATAAGGTACCTATCAATGAATTAGTAGTACAGTACAAGTACACAAAAGGTATCCTTATCAATAATGTGATAACTATCACTTATAATGCTTTGACAGCGGTTGACTTATGCAAAAGGTTTGAGATCAACTATAAAAAAAATGCGGTGTGAAATTGCATTTGAACGAAATTTAAACACGATAATTATGTATAATGCGATGCTTGCTTTGAAAAGTCAATGAAGCTACGCATTTATTATTCTAGTCTCTATACATTTGTTTAATACGACTTCTGCCGCATACATAAAATTCTGTGTTACTGGGGCCTTTACATAACGGACTTGAAACAACGGACACAAGAATACCTAGATTGGGAACAATTATTTCTAGATAACACCAATTTTAGACCGATGTCAACGAACCCATAATACTTAGCGCATTGGCAGTAGTGAGCCGACCACTTACAAGACTACACTATCCACCACATATTCGAATGTCCATGCATTCGAATATTATTGGATATACACCATCCAACAATATTCAAATGCATGGGCATTCGAATATTATTCGAATGTATTTCAATGCAATATGCAATTCGAATCGTCCACATTTTTCAATTATATACCCACGATTATTATCTTGTACAACCAGTCTGTAAAAAAAAACTTGTTCTTGTTAATTACAAATAAGGTAACCTATTCGCGGTGCCCACATTCTCATTGCCCTCGACTATAACATTTAATACTAAGCACTGACACACTGCTAGAACGATTAAGTATCTCTTTATTGCATTTTAAAGTGTTGATAGCGGGTAAGCACTGTAAGTATTTGCTTTCTTTTTAAACGGTACTGGTAGTAGAGCAAATATATAAATTGGCGAATTAATACCTGTGTTTTGTATACTATCTTTCATCTATACTAATATTATAAAGCTGAAGAATTTGTTTGTTTGTTTGGTTAAACGCGCTAATCTCAGGAACTACCGGTTCGAATTGAAACATATTTTTTTAGTGTTGGATAGTCCATTTATCGAGGAAGGCTAAAGGCTACATAACATGACGCTACGACCAATACGAGCAGAGCATCAATAAAAAATGTTGGACAAACGGAGCAAATTCTCTTATGTGAAGCAGACGAAGTTGCGCGGGTCAGCAAGTATTTTATAAATAGTGTATTTAATATTATATTGTTATTGTATAATGCATTGGTAAAATATTGGCATTGCTAACTAATGATATATTATTATTAATTATTATTAAACAATACAAATTCATGCAGCATTCTAAAGTTACCTGTTTTTTGATCTTTCTAGAGATTAATTAATAAGAATCTACCAGTACATTGATGGCGTAGCGGTAAATAATGGGAATCGAACTTGATACCTTATCTCGGTTGCAATTTCCGGGTCGGGTAAAGCGTTATTAAGTTTTTATGCCGGAAAAATCTCAGTATCAACACGTAGTATAGGACTATACCCGGTAAACACTAGTAGGCTGGTCGCCTGTTATGTAGGACCTTTAACCATATCTGGTGATTTTAGATATTTATTTATTTTACATTAAATAGAACGACTTGCGCCAATTACACTATTTAATTATTATTTATTTAATACATATATACATACATACATAGATTCACGCCTGTTTCCCAGAGGGGTAGGCAGAGACTACGGATTTCCATTTGCTATGATCCTGACACACTTCTCTGGCTTCATTCTCTTTCATCACATTCCTCATACACGCCCGTCGGTTCAAGGTGCTCTTAACCTGGCCTTTGTCCAGAACGCCTCCGATCTGATCAAGAAACGTTCGCCTAGGTCTTCCTCTTGCGACTGTTCCTCTAGTGTGAATACACTAGCCTTATAAACTTTCTTAGTCAGTCTTTCCTCGTCCATTCTTTCTACATGCCCAAACCAGCTTAACATACCCTTTTCTATTATTGTCACTATATCCACTTTCACGCCGCATCTCTCTCTAATCACACTATTCCTTATTCTATCTTTCAGAGTCACACCACATATATTTCTCAGCGCTCTCATTTCTACAGCATTAATTCTGCTCTCATGTAGCTTTTGCTTTTTTATTTAATATAATATAAATTTACAATTTAGCATTCACTCTTTCTGTTCACAGTACCTCATATATTTTAATAATAATACCTTGCATTCATCCGCTAAAATATCAACTTCTGGGTTAAAGTCCAAGAGAGCGTTAAGCTGCTTTAGCGACCGCGGTATGGGTGAGTTAAAGTGGGCCACAGTACGGCACGCTGGTATCGCCAGCAATCGGTGCTTTCTACCACGGTTGTATGTAATACATCTCTGTCTTAATCTTTGAAGATAGAAGTGAGACAATATATATGTGTGTATTATAGAGATTAAAATATGCAAATGTAGAGTAGCAAAATATGGGTTGATATTTTAGGCCCTTTTTCTTTTATTTTCTTTAAAAAGACATCTTCCGCATCAGGAATAATTCCTGTATCGGGGGAGACTTTACAAAAGTTCCAACAACGGACACAAAGAACACCCAGACTCGGAACAACTCTTGGCGGATCACATAAATTTTTGTCCCATGTAGGCATCGAACCCAATACACTCAACGCGGCGGCAGAGGCGAGGCGACTACTTAAGCAACCACGCCATCTGTGCACGCCGTATGCAGAACGTACGACAATCAAACCTACTGCATACAGGGTGATATATTTGTAGTGGGTACCGAGTGGATTAGTTGTATGGTTCACCGTGGCATCACTGTAGCAACTACCGATGCACTATGTGTAGCGGCTTTGTACGTAGGCTAACAAAAAGTTTATTATTTTGGCTGAGTGCTCTATGTGTTTGTGATGTCACTGAGAGCTTTTCTGTTTAAAACAGTTGCCTGGCAGCAAAATATAGAAGCGACTAAAGCTTTTAACTCAAAAAATGATAAAATCAAATGACGTATCCTTATAATAGGACTCTCATAGCTGCGTTGCGGCAATAATAAGTTACTTGTATGTTCCTAAATATGCATGTTTGAGTGATTCTTATTTTAAAATCGTTTAATAATGTTTGCTCTAAGCAATTCACAGCTTCTAAATCTATAGGATATCTATACTTGTAGTCATCGCTTACTTGGCACTTGTTTAATTCTGATACACATAAACTAACGAATCTATATTCCTGAAGGACTGTATGAATGTATATTATAACCACATCATCAGCTATGCATAATATCTATCATAATCTATCAATATCTATCAAAAAATCGTTAGGCAGTAACTAACAATTAAATAAAATACATCATAATGATCGACCGCGCGATCTGATCCCTTAATAATTATATGCATGTATATGCTTATGAATCAAAACATTGCTCTTGGAAAATATGCGTCAACACGGTTTGTCAAAATTATCAAGCGAGTGGATTTTAAAGACTACTTAAAAACTTTGTGCGTAATATAATTCATGAATAATGAACAGAATAATATTGTGAAATAGCGTTGTTTTAATACATCAACGTGTTTGCTTGTATTATATATTATATATAATACAATACGTCTGTATAATATGTATATACAGATATCTTTGTACATTTCGTAGAATTAACTAACCCCAGTCTTAGTACTAGTAATCTCTTCACAAGCCTTTGATTACACTACAATACAAAAGTAAGTATAGGAATAGTGTCGACATCAAAACGTTCAGAGCAAGCTGAATTGTCTGGAGTAGTGTTACCAAAAGGGTGATCTCAAGGGATACTTTAAAAGTGCTTTTAGCATCTTGTAAAACCGGTAAGAGTACATTGAAAGGCACGTAAAACGAATGAAACTAAAGTGCTTAAAGTGCCTAGAAAGTAGCTCAAAGATCATACTATTAGGGTAACAACACGGTTGAGACTCGCGCTGTGAGTGTAGATAAAAAACATGGGACTTATCAACGGCACCTATATTTGTTTATATATAGTTAGCGTTGCACGGGTTAACAGCAGCAAACCAATAAAATAAGTAAGAGGGTGTAAGTCTGGCAATTAACTTAGAAAATTAGTTGTTATATTCACTATTAAAATCTGACTTTGAGCTATGTTGTTAGACTTACGTCTTAGGTCAGTCAATTAGTTTGTGTAAAAAGAAAAGGAACAGCTGATTATGATTTGAAAAGGAGGTAATGACTTAGAGACGAAGAATTAACCCGAATATACAAAAAAAAAGATTTTATTTAGAATCTGAAAATATATATCATCGTATAATAAACCAATACGTTGTTAGAATCCTGTATCTTAAGAAAACCTTTTTTACTTTGCAATTTATGTTATCAAACGATGAGCTGCAAGGATTATAAAGATATTTTGCTATTGATTTTATGATGTATTTGATTTAGATAACTTCAAAAGACAAAAGTAATATGAAACTGTATATATATATACATATATATTGAGGGCAGCTGAAATATAAAACATTATTCAATTTTGAAAAGATATACCGCTTTAATATATAATAATATCAGCCCTGTATTAAATTGTCCCACTGCTGGGCACGGGCCTCTTCTCACTGTGAAAAGTGTTAGGCCATAGTCCACCACGCTGGCCTAGTGTGGGTTGGCAAACTGTATATTCTTTTATACCGCTTTAAATATGTTAAAATAAAATTGGCTTAGGTAGCCGTGTTCTTATTTAAAAGAGCGGGGAAATAAAAGCTTCAGTCACATAGATATTAAGTTTAGTTACTCTTGAAACTCTAAAAACAAGGATGTCCTCACGACTTTACATCACTGCAAAGTAAAGTCGTAAGGTGTAAGTGACTTTCGATGAGCTATACTCCACAGTGAAGTAAAACCGAAAACTGCAGACATAGTGATGTCCATATGTTTAGTACCTACTAATTAAGTATATCCATAGAATTTAAGTATTATAATTTGTAGTTATTATTTTAATTGAACAAGTATAAAAGGTCAAGTTTAAAATTAAATCTTAAATCTCTGGTCGTATCGGATTATGGTCCCATCGTCTCATGAGAGTTAGGGAACAGAGACTGCACTTTTATATGCGCACACGCTTGTGCACTATAATATATCCTGCGCAGATGACTAGTCTCCGTTAAGATTGGCCGCCGTGACCGAAATTCGGTCTGGAGGACATTAGATTTTTTTTTAATTTTTGCCCTAATATATCTACCAAACTGTTAAACGCTAGGAAACTATAAGCTGACTCTTGACATTGAAAAAAGATAAACAGTCATTATACTAAGTAACTTCCCATGACAAATAATATTAGCCTCATATCTATTTATTCATATGAAGCTAATATAATTTGTCAAGGCACGTTACTTAATTTATATTCAAGTAGTAGCAACTATTCCAGAGATTTTTCGTAGGCACATAACTTACATAATGCCTTTGTTAATTAAGTTTTGAGGCTGGCTGTACATCAGCCGGCGGAGTTATCAAGGATTCTCGATTTTCACCCAAATATAATTACAGACACTATCTTTCCCTACATTATGATGGTCGTTAGTGAAAATTAGTTTAGTGAACGTCAACAAGCTAGGTGCTGTGAGTGAATAGATATGTTAGTTACGGGTATGTCGTGCGAAGTGACGATTTAGTTTAATGTGCTGCCTTCATAAGCTGTACCAGGTGGGGGCTTTATTCCTTATGAAGAGATTAAGGCTAGTACACCATGCTAGCCTCTACTATCCTTATTTTTAATATTTTATCATTAGGTAAAATAATAAGGAATACAGCGCCTTTTATTTCGTTATGCCTAATGGGTGCAGAAGTATAGAGGATGACGTGTGATTCTTCAGATTCTTGAACGGCAACTGAAAATGTTATTAGTTACATGCACCGTATCTTATAATGTTTGGTACACTTTAATAGCAGTCTGTGTATTTTAATTTCGTAACGTAACCCATCTAAGGCATTGAGTATATAAGATATTAAACTTTTAACCATCAAAGAAAAATTCCAGTATTGGTTTTGTTTGTTCTTGTCGCACGTCAATCTCTGATTAGGGACTGCGAAGATTAACACTTATAATACCAATATGAAGCGTCGCGTATCATTAAAAAAAACTTGCGGTATCTCGCATTTCATTGAAGACTGCTACGTAAGCAAAGAGCAGGGAATACAGCTTACTTGCTTAGGTTCGTGGCGTACGCAGTAGAGCTGGGTCAATAAAATTCGAATTATTAGAATTGTCAAACTAATCAACTGTATGTACACGATTAAATATTTTTTTGGATTGCGTATTTCCTACGTTATTTATTGTTAATCCTACGCCGATTTCGATGCTTAAAACAGTATAAAGTATAAAGCATATAAATATTAGGATAATGGCGTCATTATCCTAATGTTTCTATGCTCGTATCGATAATGCTCGTATTTTTAGATCATGATCTACACAGATAATGATCTAAAAATAGGAGCATTATCGATCGAATCTATATCTATTCATCGTACCATAACCAAATCAAGTTTCGAATACTCGATTGATGAATATTTGGCTTCACGCTCATACCATTTTCGAATAATCTGTTTTTGTTTTATTGCAGTCGCACATCACTTGGTATGTAACATTGCGTTGCATAACGTTTGTCCCTTATGCAGGGTACTCCGATTGAAAACTTTACAAATAAATAAATTACCTACAGCTATCTTTATGTGTGACTGTTTGCTAACGCACACATATATTTATCGTCGTGTCACTTTAGAATTAGATTTTATGTGTAGCTCTCACGTTAAACAAGATCACAGATCATTTCTAGAGATACGTGATGTCATAAAAAGGTATATAAAATTTACTATTCTTATCTAACTTTATTTATTTCTTACACATTCAGATTTTATTATCATTACTAGTCATAACATATCAAAACAACTTTACTTTGAAGTGTCATGTTTACGTAACCATTGTATGAAATAGTTCTGCCTTGTTCTCCTTTCGCATAAGTTTACGCTTATATCACCAAGCTGATAACAACCCACCAGCTGGCAGTTTCTCTTGCAGAGTATGTGGTAGTATCTGCCGCTCTAGAATTGCCTTACATAGCCACGAAACTAAGTGCATGTTCACGGGACAATGACTAAATCGTCTGAAACAGACGTAAAAGGCCATGAATGAATAAATGAATCGTGGAACGCAGGCTTCAATTCTCGGATTGGGAAAAATGTTTTTAGGTTTATCTGATCTTAGTTTTCTTTTTTAACAAGAAAAATAGTAGAGATTTGGTTGTTGCTGTAGAAAAAAATTAGTAGTATCCATTCTACTACAATTTTTTTTCTACTGCAATATATGTACTACCTATTTTACTTGTCAAATACCAAAAGAATTTATTTTGAAAGAATCGGAGATATTTGCTTCCTATTCTTTCAAATTTTTTTTATATAATATTGTAGTCAAGTAGATGGAAATATAATTATGTGCAATTGAAAACAAAAATATTTTTTTGTTAAACCTTTGAGTAACTCTTTTACTTTGTATCCCGCTCTAAAATTATTACTTGATGTTATGACGCTGCATGGCTTTTGCAATAATAGGCTTGATTGTAGTGAAATCACTAGCCAATTATGTTTCATAGTACCTCGTACTGCCTACCCGCGTGGGGTAAGTCCTTAATCTTTAATTATAGTATTAAGTTATCATCTACCATGTAACTGCTTTTTGTTCCAATAAAAAATGAAATGTATTAGTTCAATATATGTATGTATGTATCTTTATTAGCCATCTATAATTCCAAAGCACGCAATAACGAAGACTTCATTTTTTACTGACTGAAGTTTGACCGAAACCGGTGTACCGCGCCTTAGGTATGTGCGCGGTGAGACGGGAGGTATTGGCGTTGACGAATGACAACGGCCTGTTAGCCTGCGCCCCCTCCCCCCTCCCCTTGTCTTGCCGCGCACATACCCAAGGCGCGGTACAACGGTTTCGTTCAAACTATAGTACTACTATCATCACTGTTCAGCAGCTTAAAAAGGGTCGAACATAATTTACTTATAAATAAGAAGCTTGTGATCTAATCTAGTTTTCGTTTTAAAATACTTGTTTAACTAACACTTTGGTACGCCAACGCTACCTAGCGTATAATTTAAGAATTTAAATGTCACATCACTCAATTCAAATTTTAATATTTCTGGTTTTAACTCTAGTTTATTAATATTC
This sequence comes from Catocala fraxini, assembly GCA_930367265.1. Lineage (NCBI taxonomy): Eukaryota > Metazoa > Arthropoda > Insecta > Lepidoptera > Erebidae > Catocala > Catocala fraxini. Next base: position 8,399,195 of record OV884038.1, read on the forward strand.
ATTGGTTTATCTCAGAAGTTCGTTTTTCTTACGATTAGCAATTTTTTAATTAAATTTCATAGTCAATATTATCAATAAACTATGAAATTTAATTAAGTTTACTGAAATCCCTTTATTTTATAAACGTATTTTAAATTATTTGGGCGTAGTTTGTTACTAGAGTTAAATTTTCTTTGATGGACAGTACTATTAATCAATTCACTCGAAAATGTTAAAATAGATTTAATTGAGATAGAAAATATCGAGTTTCTAACATAGGTAACGCTTATCAAAACGATTTCAATCAAAACTTGTCATCTGTTTAAAACATCTTTAATCTTGACATTTTGAATTAAACCTATAATTAATTAGTAAGTTTCAATTAGCATTTCATGTTAATCACACAAACATCTTCTGAAAGTGAATGTTAGTTTGGTTTATATCACTACCAGTACATATTATACATATATATATATAATATATTTGTATATATAGTCTGTTCGCAATTAACTCAAAAACTATTGAACAGATTTTCATGCGGTTTTCACCAATAGACAGAGTGATTCATGAGGAAGGTTTACGTGTATTTGTTAAGGTTACCCGTGCGTAGCCGGGACGGGTCGCTAGTATCAACATATAAATGAAAAGAAAAGTTTATATGTCGTTTCAAGTAACATCACGTCATCACCTAGCATCAGATAACATCACATCATCACCTTTGAGTAGATTGGTTTTTTAAATCTATATAAGTAAAATAATGCTACGAGGTCTCCATTAATGTTGCTCTACTAGTTTACCGATTATTTTAAACGCAGTCAAACCTAAACACGACGGTGTTTAGGATGCTATTAAGTACAGTTAGTTGTCTTTCATGGTCATAATGGTGCTTGACACGATGCAAGTAGGTATGGGCGCAGGCCATGTGCGCAAGCTACTCGCGTAATTTACACGTGCAAGCTTTTTTCGTAGGCAACATCATACTCGTATGATATTGCCTACGAAAAAAAGGAGCAATGCAAACTATCCGCACAAGTGACGCGTCACTTATGCGGATTGTTTGCATTACTCCTTTACACGATGCATACAGCCCGTGCAAGTATATCAACGTGCGCCTGTTATAAACTGTCGATGGCAATAGCTAGATCTCACTCGACATCACTAAAATGTAACACAATTTTGTAGATTTCATCTTGGCATGATTTGGCTACAACTCCCCCATGGATAACACAAAGGGTGTGAGCTTAATAAATAGGTACTCATTCCAAACTTACGTGACTACATCTCAGCTACAGTTAAATGTCTTACCATCAACACAAAGTGTGCTCTAAGATCTTAAAATTACGTAATGGGTACACAGTGTGCAGATCATTAGAATACGACATCGTGTAATCAACAGAACTGCCTCGTTTTGTACGTAAAAGTACCATTTTCTTAGATGGCGTAATGTTGTGTAAACATATAAAGAAGATAAGTGACTGCGAGAGTAATGTACACAAGAACCGAGCTTTAATTTTGTGTGAACATATGGTGTTAGAGTTGTATTTACAACGATCAATGTATGAGTATGTGGAAAGCTCTGGGATGCTTCTTGTACACTTATGAAGCGCGAGTGTATTTAATGTTCAAACAAAATTGTATTATTTTATGCCTTTTATTTGGCAAAGTTAATATCGCAATATTAAAAGTTAAATATTTATAACTACTGCCACTCTATTATTCATCGGTCTTAATAGTCAATAATAAATCATAGTCTAGGATAAAAAATTTGGCAAATACAACAACTTACTACCATCACGAAGTCTATAAATATTCCCGTTGTATAATGTGTGGTGTGAGATTTTCGAAGTACTATACTACTATACTACCTATAAGATTGAAGATAAAAAATGTGCTACAATCGATTTTCGACTTTCGATTATTTTTTTTATTCAGCTTATACGGGAAAGATAGATACTTCGAAAATCCGAGTCATTTTTTAATACGAGTTCTGACGCGGAACTAACGCGGCAGAAACGGCTCGCAACATCAACGCTGCGTTTGGAGAGAAGACTGCTAATGAACGCACCGTGCGTTTTTGGTTAAAACGCTTTCGTAATGAAAACTTCGCTTTGAAGAACGAACCACGTGGAAGACCGCCCACACAACTGAATAACGCCGAGTTGAAGGATATGGTGGAAGCCGATGTGAGTTAAACTACCCAGGAATTAGCAGCATGGTTCAACGTTACCTTACCTACAATATTGACTCATTTGTATCAAATCAATAAGATACAAAAATATGAAAAATGGGTGGCTCATGATTTGACTGATCTGCAGAAATAAATAATAATAATTTATTTAATAAATTAAATTATAATTTTGCAGAAATAAATGCGTGTTGAAACTTGTGTTGCCTTATTGAATCGGTACAGAAATGAAGAAATATTGGATCGAATTGTGACATGTGACGAAAAGTGGATTCTTTCGATAAACGTAAGTGAAAAATGCAATGGGTGACCCCAGGTCAAACGCCGCAACAGTGCCCTAAAGCAAAGCTTACCAATAAAAAAGTAATGGTAACTGTTTGGTGGTCTCTTTATGGTGTTATTCACTATAGCTTTCTCAGGTCTGGTAAAGCAATAACAGCAGATGTTTATTGTGCCAAACTTCCAACAATGATGGCGAAACTGGCAGTAAAACAGTCCCGACTCGTAAATCGATCTTCACCATTATTGCTCCATGATAAAGCAAGACCTCACACTGCACGAGAAATCGTTGTAACTCTACAGGAGCTGCAGTTAGAAACCATACGTCATCTTCCGTACACACCAGACCTTGCTCCAACGGACTACCATTTTTTTGACATTTGGACAATTTTTTACGTGACAAAAAATGTTCTGCCCAGGAGGCAGTACAAAACGCTTTCACACAGTTTGTCGAATCTAGATCCCCGGAGTTCTATCGTAAAGGCATAAATGAACTTCCGTTTAGATGGCAGCAATGTAAAGATAATGAGGGTAAATATTTCGATTAAATAAATATGGTACATCTTAGAAAAAAACAAGTTTCTTTTTTCAGTACAAATCGGCAATTTCATACTTTAACCCCTAATATAAAATATAAAACAGGCATTTACACGATAATCAATTTATTTACATTTTCTACGTGACTTGGTAAAATTGTGCCCTTGCCACAAAAAAAACGTATATATGCTTGTTGTACGATTACAGTATGTAGATATCCTACCTATTAATAAATTCGTTGCCACTGATTACTATTCAAACCATAAGCGAATACGCAAAACACGATGTGATTAATGACATGTCGATAAGTTGTGGTCAATGTTGCTCACGATCGTGTCATGCCCAGCGGACGACAGTAATTACTTTTTTAGTTATTCGATTCGACTATGAATATTTTGTTTTGGATATTGCTTGTGAATTAATCAATAAAAATAATAATTATTCGGTTCATTCGAATGGCTTAATATCGACTCGTTAACTAATTTACCATCATCCTCAATCAACTTCATGACGGCGTTTGAGCTTATGTGCGATGTCTAGAAATCCATTCTATGTGTAATGAGAAGTCTCTGTACCTCATTCTAAGCATATTGCGCGCAATATGGAGTGTGAAATATTAACAGCATGACTTAATTTATAAAAAAAATATGCTGGATATTCTATCACTGTATTGGTATGACCAGTACAGTAATAAAATATCCAGCGTATTTTTTTTATTTCTGGTACAAATAAACTTCAGGACATTATATCAGTATGGGGTCCTATTTATGTTATTAAATGATTGAGTGATCTCTATTAGCTACATGACAGTCCAAGCAATTAATGTAATACGTTCTGTATTCATGTCATCCTCTTGCCCTGGTCCCAATTTACTTGGGGTCGGCGCACTATGTTCTTCGCTTCCATACTTCTCTGTCACCCGTCATCTGATAATTTACTCCTTCCCCTTTCATATCCATCCTCACAAAGCCCATCCATCTTTTCCTTGGCCTTCCTCTCCCTTTTCATCCCTCTGGATACTGAAATAAATTTCCAGGAGCTATTCGTACACCACTATCTCATATTAGATTAGATACACATATCGTTTGCTGATAACCATATTATTATTATTATATTTACATTATGGTCTTTATATTTAGTGAATCACGAAACCTACGTTAATAACCTTGACGGAAAAAAAGGAAACTGGTGTATTTAGCCATAAAATCCGTAAATAAAATTAGTACGCAACTCAAAGCTACTTAACAGACTGAGACCGGTTTGATATCGTAAAAAATATTAAGAGATGTCTGTAAATATTATAATAGTACAAAATTCCATTGTCATGCCGCCTTAAATGTTTAACTTAGTTATTCTTTGCTGTCGCGGAATTTAGATTTAAGTCGCGCTTAAGATTAAAGTTGCCTCCTGAGATTTTCACAAAATTAATATAACTCTCTGCATTTTCAAGAAGGCGTGTTTGTGTGATAAATCCACAGCTTTCAAATAAACTAGGCCTAATAACAACACATTTTCGCACGAAAATGTTTTGTCTTAATAGACTTCATAAATGATTAGAATAAAAAAAGATTGATTTGTGTTGAGCTACGTGATTCATTTTTCGTGTGTTATTGTTAGGAGTAGATTGAAATGTTAGCCGTTGGCAATAACAATCGTGCAATAAAATTAATGTATTATATATTTCTGACGATTCTTTTTTCGTTTTCGTATAGTTTTTAGCTAAACATGTTTCAGGGATTTTAAAGTCGCAAGCTGGTCGTTAAAAGGTTATACCAGGCTTTTTTTAAAGCTTTATTTTTAGTGACAGACAGCCATCTTGTGGTATAAGGTATTCGCCACTCATAGATACGACTGCATTGTGTAGGTGTTACTTTGTCTCTACTTAAGGGGAAACTAGAACAGCTATATTGCCTTTGTGCGAAAACGCAAATCTGCTTGGTGACTAAAATAGTAAAAGCGGTGGGACCAACAATGAAGTGCCAAAGCATATTCATTTCCAGGCTCGATTCGGTCGCTTGACTACGGGATAGACAATTGTGCAAATCAAAAACCCCATAACAGTTTGGCCCGACAATTGACATAGGACATTGCGTAGAGCTTTTGCATAAAATATAAGGATAACATTTTACGCTTTAAAATAATTATAATACTTATGAATATCATCACTCACATTATACCAATATAAATTCGAGAAATTATCTTTAAATCTAGTTAAAATTCTATGGTACATATATCACTAATACGCGTTCAATAAAGAACTTTTTCTGAGAAGATTTATATTATAAAACTTATACTGATACTTCGGTGCATCATCAATCATGGAACATGTAATAGCTTTAAGTACCGCAGAAGACATGGGTGACTTGCGATTTCTTGACGCGATCGCCTTCGCTCGCTCCGAATTCAAGAACGTGCGGAATACGAGAAATAGTGCAAGCATTGGAACAATTTCCGTATTATATTTCAATAGAAATATGGACGGTAATGCACTACGGGCTTTGGGTTTTCCAAAGGCATTTTTGTAAGAATGTGTGTGGATTGTGTGTGGAATTTGAAAGTTAAATCTTGCCTAGAAGAACAAACAACGTTAGACTGATTGGTGTTAAAAATCCTCCGCAATAATCTTATTAATCTACATATGTACGTACTTAGTCTTGTGACTATTTCTTGGTGGGTGGAAAAGACTACGAATAACCATTTGTCATATATCTCTAGCTTCATTCAATTTCATTATATTTTTCATGCTCGTTGGTTTAGGTTCTATTAACCTGGTATTTATAGAATTTCTCTGAAATCGTTCGAAGAGATCTTTCCCTTTTGGCTGTACCTTTATACATATGTAAATTTGTCTTGTATACTTTCTCGGACAGAATTTTGTTATCTATTATTAATCTGTTTAGTGACAATATATGAAAAGACATTGTACAAAGATTTGCTTAATTTAAAAAAAATGATTTAATGCATCATTTAGAGATAAAATGATACCGATAGATTACACTCAAAAAGTATTGTCATGAGAAATGTAACTTATTAGAATTAAATATAATCATATATACTGGGTCTGTCGTTAATAATGGATAACCCGTTAGCTGGAAGTTAACCAGTTATCAGGCAGTAAGAAAATAATATTTTTATGTCAAGGTTGTGGGTATAATATGTACGTATTTACAAAAAAAAATAAAAGGTATATATGTATGTTTATCCATTGTCTAGTACCCATAGTACAAGCTCTGCTTAGTTTGGGCTAGATGGTGTCGTGTGTATGTGATAGAATATTAATTGATACCACATATACTACATGGTATTCTTTGACGATTTACAAATTATGAACCAAATGTATTCAGTAGTTTAGCCAACGGACATTTTTGTGGTTTTCATAATTTAGAAATTTTAGAACATCATGTAATGCAGAGATAAATTACTTAGGTGGCAAAGACCTTAAGCAGCGATATTAAAAAAACCGTCGTATTGTATTCGGGTACAGGAATTTCCGGTCTTAGCCAGTTGACAAAGACGATTTCTCGGAACCTATGACCGTTGGCGAGCTGGGAACAGTTATATGTTATATGTTATAGTTATATGGTATATATGTTCCAATTTATGACTAATTTTATATTATTTATTTTGACCAAAAAAATCGCATCTTAATTTCTGCGAAAATAGGTTTTTTGTTTATGTTAACCGTCTTATATCAACCAGCTCAAGGCAGTATATCATTTAATGTCATAACATTTGCGCCACCTTGTATATAAGTGTAACTTAGTTATAAAAATTAAATATAAAACTACTTTTTATATATTTTGCAGAAGATTACTTTGTTCTCTTGGTCCGGTTCCGCAGCAATTTTCGTATTAATTTCACTTTTCAAGTCACTGAGACAACAAATTTTTAACTTGTACTATGACCATAATTGGTATATCTGAAACATTCAAACAAAATATGGATAATTTCAAATAATTGATCTGTAAGTATTAAATCTAAAATATCTGAAGGTATGTACTTATAATTAATTACTATCCTAATCCTAACTGCCTAACTAATATTATAAATATGCGAATGTGCGTTTATTTGTTTGTTACGCTTTCAAAGTCAAAGTCAAAAGTCAAAAATCATTTATTCACTTAGGTCACTAAGTAACACTTATGAAAGTCAAAGGGGTTAGTGAGTTTATTATGTTTACTGAATTTACATTTATGTTAGTTGCACGGTTCAGGCAAAAGGTCTATGAGAACCTGCAAGAAACTCAAGGCCACTCTTTTAAATCGCCATCAACTTATAATTTCAGTATTTTACAACTCATTTATGTACCAGGTGTTGCAGTCATTATGCCATATGTCACTGTCCATATAAAACTAAATACTACAAATAAAGAAAATGTTATTAATATTATGTAAGAAGCATTCGAGGTTTGAAATAATATTTATCAGTAGGTAGTCATTTGTAATAGATAGTAGTATGGCATGAGGACGCATACACTTACACTTTGTGACATAAAAAGTTAGTTCGTGACTAAATTTAGTTAAAACAAAATTTACGTCAATACTTACAACGTTTGTTTAAAAGAAAAGAAATATACTTTAACATCACAAAATAAACACGAAGTACTTTCACATAACTAAATTGACTTATATAATACATACATTGTTTGAACCCTGTATGAAACAAATAACTAGTTCCATGAGTTTTTATCATTTAAGTAATCATTGATTGAATAATAGCCCTTCCAGAAAAGCTAACTTATAACAGCACTTTTAAATTTGAGTATAGGTAAATTTATAATATCAATTCGTATTTTATTAAAAAGCGTACCTATACTGAGTCCCGCAAATGAATTGTGAACTTTATGCAAACGATGATACGGACCTACTAACTTGCTTATTTATAGTGTTTAAGTTGTGAATATCACTCTTCTTATTATTTAAGTGAATATTATGTATTATAAACATAATATTCGTAAATATATATTGAGACGCAACGGTAAGTATACCAATTTCTTTAAAACGCTCTTTCAGGGAAACTCGTGGGCCTGAATTATAAATGCTACATAATGCACGCTTTTGAAGAATTAAAATTGTTTTAATATCAGCTGCCTTACCCCACAACAGTATGCCATAGGACAAGACGCTGTGAAAATAACTAAAATATACTTAATCGTCATGAAATTTTACATACAACGTATTAAGGGAACAGAAAATGACATAGTGTACCTTAGATCCAGAAAACGTACTGTTCCTAAAGTAACCTAACTACATTTACGAAATTGGCAAAATTAGCAAATTGGTAAAATCTCGTAAAATAATAAATCCACATTTGATATGTCGCTTTTCAGTAAACGTAACTCCATTCAAGATACAAAATTGCTAGTGTAATTTATGTTTCACAAGTAAACTTTATATATTATGTATATTTTTAATTACTCTACATTGATTTCAATTTTTTTGGTATATTATACTTGTTTTTTATTTAAGTGATATTTTATTTATTTTATCTGAGCTGAAAAAGTTTGACGAAAATTTGTAATTTTGTAAAGAGTAATTCTGATTCGTCCTTTGATATATGAGTATCTATTTTTTTTTTATCGAACCCACGTTGCGCACCTCTGACTATCGGAAGTTATATGACTTTTCGAAATTATGTGCGTATTGATTGACAATTATCGCCTGCTCAGTGCCTCGGAGAGCACGTTAAGCTGTCGGTCCCAGCTGCCATGAACATCTATGGCAGTCGTTATTGGGAGAGTGTCGACACAAAAGATCCCACTGGGTCCAAGTGTCGCCGGTCTGCACTGACTGGCCCACACATAAGATACATACATCTATTTTATTTTATCACCACACCTCTAACTTCTCTCTCCCTCTTTATAGAGCAGTATGTACAACATACTCTACTAGATTGTCTGAAAAGTCATGAAAAGTTACTTGCATTTAACTATCTGGGCCTAGATTTCTATTTACATATATCAAATAGTCTTATTAGCTTATCCTGTCCCACAGCATTAAGTTCGCTCGAATTCTGGAATTGTAACCAGTAACGACAATAGGCTTTCCTTCCATTACCTAAAACCTAAGCATAATATTGGCGCTATATGGTTGACGTCATACTACAGAGGCAAGACAGGCGTGAGGGGAAACGCTACTACGATGTGATGTCTTTTATACATATCTTAAATGTATTAATATTCCACATTTATTCCGCTGTTACATAGCTAATTAATTAAAATTAATAATAATATGTTGATTGCAAAATTACAATAATTAATTATTCTTATTAAAAGATAAGTATTATAAATAATTTAATATCATCTAATTTAATATTAATAATGATAAAGTTTATTTTATTATTATAATTATATAACCTGCCCACTTGCCAGGTACGGGCTTTTGAAGAGTACACGAAATTTAAGTAATTGTAAATAAGGTTCAGCAGGAGCCTTACCACCCTCTTAAATTATTGTTATCGCATGAGCGAGAGTGAGACAGCACGCGACATTGGCAGTGTATAGCTTTGTCTCATTCTGACGTAATTATAGTAACTTAAGAAATAGTAAAACAGCTCCAGTGTAACCCTACTTTATACAGCTTAAAGAATATCAGGGATAAGTTTTACGTGTACGACGCTTTTCTACACCGTTAAAGCTAACTATTATTTTATATATTGCCTAACTAGTATATATTATATTTTCACCAGAAAACACGTGTTAAGTGGGCGTTAGCTACTACGTCGCGCCATCGCGCCATCGCAGTGACATTAGCGTATCACTTGATTCGCACGCCTATAAATACGAGACGCCAGCGGCGCAGTTCTCTTTCCGATCGTCAAAGCGATAACATCAAATTTTTGTAATAGCGAGTAACTGTAATCATTTTATAATTAATTTAATTGTTTAATTACGTAATAAATAATTATTAATTGTTATATTTTTTTAATAATATAATCCTAGTTGATTTATAAGATCAGAACTGGGATTGCTTCCATAAGCCTTACCCGTTTCTGGTTATCCTGACCAACGTTCGTAGTTTTGTATTTTTGTTATATTGCTATTAGTTTAAAAACAGATTTTAAGTTATCACTAATCCACGGAAGCGTTAAGTAGACTCAAACAAAGAAATTCTGACGGCTATCCTCTATAAGATAAGTGCGTTAGAAAATCGTGTTAGTTAATCGCCTGAAAGTCCGGAGCCATCGACATCGCACAGTGCACTAGCGATTGAGGGGAGCACGCCTCCTACCGTGCATGCTGTCCTGGACCCGGCGAGGGTTCCTCGCGTTGGATTGACGTGCTGTCAGACCAGCCACGTAATGCATCGGGTAATGAGAGTACTGCTTACAGCGAGGACGCTACATTGAGAATTTTCGAGGTGTTGGCTAGCACCCTCACTAAAGTAAGATCCATCCATTATTATATTTCCCCGTTTGATCCCAATATTCATAAATTCGACACTTGGTGCGAAGAGGTTGATCAAGCGCGTGATTTGCATAACTGGAGTGACAATGAAACGTTGTCTCGTATAGGCAACTGCTTAAAGTCGATGCCCGTCTTTGGCTAAACGAGTGGGTTACGAACGATCGATCTTGGTTGAATTTTATTTATTTATTTATTTTTATTAAGAAAACCAACAGCGATACAGTTTGTATAACAAATCGAGTATAGTACAATTTTATATGGCCAATAACAGGTTTTAGCTTTAGCCCCGATGTAGTCTATGTGTTCTCCGAAGGATAATTTGTTATCAAATAATACACCTAGACCACATACCGCATTTTCTTCTTTAGTTGGGATATTATTAAAATTGTATAAATAATTGCCTCTAGCTAATGAATAGAATAGAATAGAATAGAATAGATTATTAGATAGATAGAATAGATGTTCCGATTATTTCCCTAAATAATGCCTTAAACACTGCTAATCGTGTATTACGAGGCATAGGTAGTCAGATAATAGAATGTACATGTTATGTGACCTTAGTAATAGAAATTCCTTAGATTTCACTCAAGATCGATTTATATATTTTACCTGCAGAATGTTTGAACCGCAGTCCTAGAAATTGGGCACAAATAGCTCAGTCAGCTGATGAAGTGACACTTAAGCTTATTGACCAAGTTACAAATGGTCACTTAGACTCCTCCCACTATATAGTGCATAATGGTTTACTTTATTATAACTACACTCATTTTGGCGAAGTGCCACGTCTGTTTTGTAACATACCAAAGGGGTATAGACTGAGTTTATTACATGTTTTCCATGACCATATTGGCATCGACAAGACTGTGGAATTAATTCTTCGTCATTTTTGGTTTCCTGGCTTACCTTCACTAAAAAGTACATAAAGCATTGTGTCACATGTTTATCTCATAAAAGAGTTCCGAGAGTTCCAGAACAACCTATTCAGTCTTGGTCTAAGCCCGGTGAACCTTTTCATACGCTCCATATGGAATCTTGAGGATATATATTCGTTCTCATAGCGGTTGATGCGTTCTCAAAATACTACCTTTTATATTCCATATATCGTCAAGACAACGACGAATTAAAGCATGTATTCACTAATGTGATTGGTATCAAACAATGGTCTGTTTGGTACGCCAAAATTATTAATAACCGATGGCTCTCAAATATTCTACATGTTTGAGAGCTCCACTTTCCAAAGCTGGGTGCACAGTCTTGGTACTGATACCCACTTTATAACGCCTGGCATGCATCATGAAAATGGAAAAGTTGAACGCTATTGCCGAACTGTGCTCAACATGTTGCGTATTGAGGTCAAGAGCAGAGGTTCTAGCTGGTCGGATATCCTGTAGTGAATTCATCTCATTATCGATGTAACTAAGCATTGCACTATCCAAACATCAGCACCCTAATTGTTAGTTGGTATTGATGCTACAACTCCCGTTATTGAGCATTTGTTAGAGACGTGTCATTGCACTTCTCCGAACCAAATCTGGAGAGTGTTTTGACATTACGACGTCATCGTGCATCAGAATTACTGGCAGCTAACCAACAAAAACGGGACTTCTATGTAAACAACAAACGAAAACAACCCCAAGTCTTCAAAATTAATGACCTAGTGTTTGTTATTAAGTCTTCACAGGCAACTGGTAAGCTGGATTCCTGTATGCGCGGCCCAAATCGAGTTACGAGCGTGTTACCATACAACCGATATCGGCTTGAGTTGTTGGCTGGCTATGGCGTATGGTAAATATACTGAGGCCGCAGCGCAATACATGGTGTCTTGGAAAGGGGAGTGGACTCCCGAAACGTGCGCTGCCTTCTTTGAGAGTAAGTACGATATTAGTTGAGGCTAGATCCTGTGTGTGATGCTATTGCAGCTCAAATGGGTGATGCTGGCTAGATCCCATGAGGGTGATGCCGTCGCAGCCTAAATGAGTGATGCTTTGTTGAGGCTAGATCCCGTGTTTGGGTGATGCCGTTGCAGCTTAAATGCGTGATGCTGGCTAGATACCATAGAGATGATGCCATTCCAGCCTAAATAAGTGATGCTTTACTGAGGCTAGATCCCGTGAGTGGGAGATGCTGATTGCAGCCTAAGTGGATGGTACTTATGTGTGTTTGTATGCATATGCGTGATCTGGATGAATATGAAAGATTGTTTGAGTTGAATGACGAATGTTGCTGATGTATGAAGTTAGTATGTGAGCGCGCGTGTACCAAGAGTATGTGAGCAAATTGTCTGACTATGCTTAAAAAGTACGTTTACATTCGTGTTTTATTGTTTAGGCAGATGACGATCCGACATCTAAAGACATGTCAACTCAACACACGCAGCTGACCATGATGCCGGTGAAGGAACGAGTCAAGAGACCCAGCATGCTTACACCACAGTCCAGCAAGGAGCAGAACGTGGAGCGGTCGAGGACGATCCGCAGTCAGGAGAGGCCGTGTTACCAGAAAACACGTGTTAAGTGGGAGTTACCCACTCCATCGCGTCATCGCGCCATCGTAGTGACATCAGCGTATCACCTGATTCGCATGCCTATAAATACGAGGCGCAAGCGTTGCTCGCGCTACCTGTCCGACCAACACAACCCGCAGACTCCCGCCCACCAAATCCGGCTCCCCTCGTTTATCGGTCCGTATTATTTAATATTATAATAATCATATTATAGTAAATGAGAAAATTAAATATTATAAAATACATATAGGTAACGCTTGTTGCATGATGTGTGTAAGAAAAAGTGTTCTTATAATATTATTATCATTAATCTTTTTAATAAATGCGCACAAGATTCACATTATTATTGAAACTTTCCAGCCTATTGTATACTTTTGAAATATCGTACTTTGATATTCTTGTGCTGAGTAATAAAAACTTACTTTTTTAGTGCTATCTTTCGTTTGAAAATTTTGGTATTATTGCTTGCATCCAAAGAATATTTTTATAGCAGTTTATCTTAGTATGCTTTTGAGAATAATATCACAATACAAATTTTCTTTGCATCAATTCGCTTATTTAGACCGCCGCACCGTTTACTCTCCTGAGTATATTTATCTGTATTTGAAGGAGCCTTCCAATTATATTTGTTGAAAATACGCTAAATTGAATATCATATTTCAGAGGTCTTATATCTTCCAATGGCTTTGGTGGGTTCGATTCTCTTAAATCCTAACTAATACTATAAATGCGAATGTGAATTTGTGTTTTTACTTATTTATTTGTTTGTTACGCTTTCACGTCTTAACTTCTCGATCGATCATCATGAAATTTCACAAACACATTGTCAAGGGAACAGAAAAGGACGTAGGGTATCTTTCATCCAGAAAAAAGCACTGTTACTAACCTATAAATCTGGTACTTCATATTTAAGTCTTCAATTCACATATTTTAGCAATTATTTCTGTGATTTACATGTTAAAAAAGGCCATTCGATACAATAATCACCCATTAGCAAGACAAAACGAAATCGTTATTTACGCCTTTGAAAGAAATATGAGATGCTTGTTGGTAAAATAGAGCGAGTTTACTGCGCTTGCGTGCATACAGGGTCAAGGCTTATTAAAAAATGTATTAAGACGGTTTTCAGAAACGTTCTGAGTTTTGGACGGACCCGTTAGATGACAAACTCTCATCACATATAGAGGGGCATACAAGCATGATCTAGTGTTATTCTGAATTAATATGCTGCTATTGGCGATTTCACCTATGTGATATCCTGGTAATGTAACTGTTTCTTGTTTTAATAATACAAAACTGATGTACTATCCTACAGACTGCATTATTTATATTACAGGACATTTCTAAGTAGTGTTCTTTAAATTATCTAGCTTGTGTTATTGTTATTAGGTATTAGTTTCATGATTAGTTATCTAAAAATAGACAACTTTCGCACTAGGAATATTTCCTGTGTCGCGGGGGACTTTTGTCCAGTTATGTAGTTTTTGAGTTAAATCCTTACAAACAAACAAAATTCAAATATTTCCTCTTTATAATATTAGTATAGAGTAGTATAGACAAGCTTTTGCACGCGGCTTTGATCCTTACTTAAGTCTAGATGAAAGTTACCCTATAGCCTGTTTTGTACCCCTGAAAACTTGTACGCGAAATTTCATGATGATCGGTCGTGTAGTGATGGCCTAAAAGCGGAACAAACAAACAAACTCACAATCGTATTTATAATATTAGTTTAGAACTTAAAAATCGTATAAATTTAGTTTTAAAATTATTAATTAATATACATATATGATCACGACATTATACGCTACGTTTTAAACCGTTTTAATAACCATTTACATTTATCGTTCACCTTAATTACTTCTATTTAAATATATCAACTTATAATGTTTTATTACATATCACAAACAACCCTAATCCAGATATACAAAACCAATAATCTAATGGAATCAAGAACTTTAAATAATTACAGAAATTGCTCTCCATTTTCTCTTTGCTCCGAAGAATGTGAAACGCGATAAATAGAATTGTATATAGATAGTATTACGGAGCTACAATATATTTGTGAAATAAACTGGTTAAGCACAGTATGAAGTCGTGTCTAGGTCGAAGAAACATGTACAAAGGAAAGACGGAATTTCTATGAAAAAGTAATCGAATGCTTACTTAATCTTTATTTATTGTGACAAAATGTTTTAGTACTTTGTTGAATAAAAGGATATTGAGATATTAGTAATATCTCGATATCTTTTTATTCATCAAAGTTAGAAAGTTAGAACTGAAGTAGAAAATCATGACATATTAAAGGTTTGTGGCAAGTAATTTTTTTGAGTTGTACAGCCTCGCTGATTTCGGCTTGAATGGGTCGGCTCGACCGGGGAAGTACTACCCTCTCACAGAATATCGACGTGAAATAGCAGTGTTCCTACTGTTGTGTTTCATTTGGTGAGTGAGAGTGCCGCAGGCCTAATCACCCTCTTTCTCCCTTGAAAGGAAGTGGGAAGGAGAAGGAGCCTTCTCCATCCCACTTCTTTTTTTTCCTAAAGGGTCGGCTACACGCAAGTGATGCTTCTGGTATTGCAGGCGTCCATAGGCTACGTTGACCACTTACCATCAGATGGGCCGTATGCTTGTTTGCCAACTTAGTTGCATGAAAAAAGAAGTCAATTGCCGTCAACCGAGCATAGTTCTAGATACTTTATTTGACCAAAGGATCGAGCCCGAGAATTTATGCACAACAGTCTCATTCACTATAACTGTACCATTAATGAGTCAGTCCGACAAACAAAAGTATATAATAATATAATGAATAAGACGATTTTAATATAAATTCACGTTTGTTTGTCGATCAGAATACAAAAATCGTATAAATGTTTACAAAAATGTATTAAATTTATTACCACTGTTCCTACAAAAGCTATTTACTAAAAGATCAAATATATTTTACACTTATGAGATTAAATTAAAATCTGTCGAACGTGATGAAGCAAAAAATATGAAAATGTATCAAATATTTAAACTATAACTTACATAAAATCTAATCAAGTTATTCGTTTAGGTCATAAAATAAAACTTACTTAATATATTGCTAGTTTGCAAGCTGTCTTTTTATTTTTATGTCTGTGCTATGCATCAATAGGAAAGACTGGCCTAAACAAGGAATGTAGAAATGGAGCCTTTAGTTTTCACTGCAGTGGAACAATACAAGCTAGCATTATTTATTATAATCGTGTATATTATATACACGGCCTACAATATTTAATTATATCGACAACATTTAACACGCCATTATCTGCAGAATTTAATTTTCCATCATGATTATAATGCCAAAATTTCACAAATTAATTTCGCTGCAGCAATATAAACAAGCTATCCACAAACTGGAACTTTAAGCAAAATTTTCGTACCACAGTTTCCTATTAAAGCAAACTATATACTGCTTTGTTCTATTCCCAATAAATAAGACTAATATACGCAACGGATACCCGCTTAACCGTAGAGAGCGATTTACCTGATTCCTCATGACTTCATTTAAAGTAATGTAGGTCAATTGCCTTCCACTTACCTTTATACTCATGGCTGTGGTAACCAGTGATATTAAGAGCTTCTAAATTAACAGTATTACATTACATAGAGCCTTCTTAACACTACTAATGTTGGTTTTTGAAGGTACTATAACATTTACAGAGAATATGAGTACTCTTGAAAAAGGTTAGGTATTGTATCGGTAAACTTACAAGGCTAGGGTCAGTTGTAGCTTTGAAAGGGAAAAATACCACAAACATTTCTCTTTAGGTAAATTATAGGTATTTGGAAAGGTCGAGTGTTGTTGAACAAGATATTGTGTACAGTCCAGTTAGCAATAATGTGCGCGGAGCTGTCTCTTCAATTGCTACGTTATTTCCTTCGCTACTCAACAAATAAATGTATTGAAAGGCTCTTTTTGTTGCAATAAAAGCTGAAGGCATTGCCGATCTTGATATACCGGCAAATTATCAGATTGGAAATATTGTAATGATAGTGTTTGTTCAGTAAAATTTTGCAGCAATACTGTGATTGAAAATGTGTTCTCTGAATCGTGATGCTCATTTCTGTGTAGTACCGTACTATGTGAATATTGTAACCAAAATGTAGATGATACATAACATACTCTTCAAGTTGTGCTATCATGATATTATCTATTCCAATAATAAATAGGGTGCCGATTCAATTATCTGCAGCACTTGATGTCGATCGGCAGCGATAGCTCAGTGGGGAGACCAACAGACTGCAATGCAGAGGGTCTTGGGTTCGAACCCACGTCGCGCACCTCTGACTTTCGGGAGTTATATGACTTTTCGAAATTATGTGCGTATTGATTGACAATTATCGCCTGCTCCGTGCCTCGGAGAGCACGTTAAGCCGTCGGTCCCGGCTGCCATGAACATCTATGGCAGTCGTTATTGGGAAAGTCAGTACCCTCTAATATTCTGACACTGGTCTAGCCTTAGGGTATCGTTAGCCTTCGGGTTGCGGAGGTCAGGTGGCAGCCGTTCCGTGTAAAAACTGATATCCAGTCAAACCCGGTTAGACCAGAAAAGCCGACCCCAAGTGACTTGGGAATAATAAAGGCTAAAAGAGAAGAAGACTTGATGTCGATCGGGTTTGACTAATAAATATAAAATAATTTTCATATTGCTACCATTAAAATACAGAAGGAATTAAGGATGTAAGGTAAAATAAAAATATATTTCACCTTAGATCGACTTGCCCCAATTACGCTATTTAATGCCACTTAATATAACATAATCTTAAAATATAGCATTTACGCGATCTCCTCGCAATACCTAATCCAGTTATATCATTCTAATAATATTAGAATGTATGAGGTATGCCTTCCATTCATCCGTAAAAATTTCGACTTCTGGGTTGAAGTACAAGAGAGCGTTAAGCTGCTTTAGTGACCGAGGATAATGTAATTAATATACAATCCAAACGGACGCAGATAAGATGTGTAAGCAGATAAGATTGTACATTAAACCGATGCATCGTGCCTCTTGTGCTCCTTGTCCGCAGTCGATCTACTGTATGATTGGCGAGGGACGTCACCCGCATATTATCGGGATTGACTGCGCATTAGAAAAATATATGAAAATCTTCATAAAATAAAATGTTTATTTGCAGTTTCTTTTTATGTCACCTAGGTAGTTAGCTTACAATTTGGATTTCTTATTACTAGTATTTTTGTTAACCCTGCCAGCTAAGCTAGAATGCTTGTGTTAAGTTGGGTCACGTCAGTAGTGCAATGGGCGGGATTCGAACCCTCTCGACCTCTCGATCGCAAGTCCAATTCCATATCCATTAGGGTACCTTCGCTTCAATGACCATGGTTTGATTCAACTCTTTTATTATTATCTTTTATCTTCTTCTTCTTCTTTTATCTTTTATTATCTCTACTCTTTTATTAAGTAGGCATTCGGTAGGTATATAAAAATTACCTATGTCTACTACCTATTGAATATTGTTAAAACTACTTTAAAACTTATTAATCAGTAACTTCCCTATTGAAGATAAGCGATAACTTTGTGCTAAATTGATTAAGTAGTATTTGAGTCTATACACAAACTTATATCTATCTAGTATAATTATTTAGATAATATTTAAATATTCTTCGCTCCATCTCATCAACGTTCTGAAACATTTGTAGAAAACCTCAATTTTAATTTTATAAGTCTAAATGAATAACGAACGGTCTATTCCATTAGTCTTGTAAAATAGTTTAGTGAAAGAATTATCATCACTAGAACAGTTCTATTGAAGTATAAAAATGTTATACTTTTAAAATATTTTCGGATGGAGAGCCCTAAAAGGACGTTAATTTTGATATTAAACTACTTTGTACGGATTTTATCGCAACTTATTTTAAAAGCACTACTTTTACACTATTATTAACTATTTAAATAAACACATTATCCGCCGTTTCGGTTGCCTTTAAGTAGCAACGGAAAGAATAAAATGGTGGTCCCAATGTTCTAAACCGTATTTATTTGAACAAAACGTTGTGGTTAATATTCGAATTGGAATCATTTGAATATTTTACACATTACGACTTTAAGACGATAACTATCTTATTCTACGTTTTGGCAAACAAGCATACGGACCACCTGATGGTAAGTGGTCACCGTAGCCTATTGCCGTCGTCAGTGTCAAGTAGGTCTGACCAGATGCTTCTGCACACTACGTTTGAAGGACCCAATGTCATAGAAGGGAGGGAACACATGTGTCGGAAGACCATTCCAAAGTTGTATGGTATGGCATAAGATGGAATCGCTGAACCTTTTGGTGCGAGACGGGATTGTACTAACCGTCCATCCGTGGTTACGAAGACCGGCACGTGTGGTTCTCAAAAGGAAGGGGGAAGGTGGGATGAGGTCAAATAACTCTTCGGAGCATTCGCCATGAAAAAGGCGATAGAATACGCTAAGGGACGCAATGTCTCTACGAAGTTGTAGCGGTTCGATGCCCTTCATAACCTGTTGAGTATACGTTGTACATATGTACGTGTACGTGTTTAGTACATATGTAAGTTAAGTCTATTATACTTTTAATGTCTTAGAGTATAGTGCTGACTGATCCAAGCATTCACTTCTTATGATCAGTCTAATAAAACAAAAATAAATTACCACAATTTTCTGGCAAGATTGAAAGATTTGTTATAAATACATGTATACCACTCATCCGTTGACACCATTCAGAAGTAACTTTGACGCGTATTCGAGACAATTATCGATAAAATGTTCGTATCGATGAACGGCTATATTCAATTTCGAGTGCAACAAAATAAAAAATCGAAGCTAAGATTGTTTGTAGCACGCGTTAGAATGTATGCTATTTGACTCGCTTAGTCTGAGCTAAGTGCTTACTGCAATGCCATATTTGAGTGCAAAATTAATTAATACCACAATACACATTGAAGGCAAAATTTGATTATTCACATGTTGCCCTCAAACATGTCAACTCCGCAATATATGCCAGTAAGAAATAAGAGGTGATGAATAACCGTAATCTTACAGGTGTGTTCTTACAATTCTCATATACGCATGAAAATAGCCTCGAAACTTATGTTGCCAAGTATTCACATTCGGAAACCCGGTCGTTATTCTCCTTCAGACCCCTTATCCTATAACTTCTGAGGCGACAAAATTTTATAAGAACTGGCACAAAAGAGAAAACTCAACGAAAAAATTGTAAACTTAAAATCGATTCTTCTTTTTTTCTAATATAAAAGTTGTGGAATTAGTTTTTTGAATTAGGAATAACTTTAGCGGTGTTGGACGGCTTTAGTTCTAATTTATGCTGTAGACAGCCGATTTAAAAACCAATTCTTAATTCAAATTTTCTACTTTAATAACACTAGCACAATGAAGGCCGGTATGTGCTAGAGAGTTTACAGTCTAGAACTATTTAAATATTTTAGTCGCTTATAAAAGTTTTGTAATTACACCGCAGACATAGTTATACAATTACAACATGCGGTCACATTGGCGTGTGCTTGATAGTCAATTTAAAACATTTATATTAAACTAGCTGTCCCTCGCGGTTTCACTCTCGCTTATGATTACTGCTTTGCTCCCGTGACTTGTAGCGTGATGTTATATAGCCCATAAGCTTACTTATGAATTAGGTTAGGTTAGGTCTAATGCGAAACTTGAGGTCCTTCTGCGAGACTGTCATCTCGCAGAAGGAGGCGGCGGAACGGGGACGTGAGGATGATCCTTACGCCCCGGAAGTCCGCCGCCGGAGGAGAGGGCGCAGGAGACGCGCTTTTGTCGCTCTCCTGCCCCCCACTTAAGGGTTCCGGGTGGCAAGGCCTGAGGGGACCCTGCCACCCGTAAATTAGGAACCCCGAGAGGGCGCGCGCGGTGTTCCCGCGCGCCTTCTAACGTCGAAAGGGGAGAGCGGTCAGGCTCTCCCCTGGGGACGAGAGGTGGCCGGGTCCGTTTGACCCGGCCCACACCCACATGGGGGGGCCTGCTATGGATGAATCCTCCTAGAGCTCCCAACTGGCCCCCCTATTGGATGAGAGAGGGAACACCCCAGGTTTTTTAGTGGGTAGACCAGCGCGTCTTGCTGGGAGTCCCACACTCCCCCGCCGGTGCCGTCCCCTAGCCGGCGGGCAGTGCATGAAGCATTTTTCCTGGGTAACAAAAAAAAAAAAAAAAAGGTCTAATGCGAAACAAGTGAGAAACGGCAATGAATTGCCGTAAATCTTAGAGTTCGAAAAAATGGTTCATCTAATATGCAGGTCACGTGATACCACGTGACCTTGAGGTCAGAGATCAAAGGTCAGAGTAATTTCGGGTGTATATCGACTATGCTGAGTCGAATGGCGTTGACCGCAAGTCTCTAGCTCTTACGGTTCTTGAGTTGAAAGTTGTATAACAGACAGACGGACGGACAAAGCTGTTGTATAAGAGATTTTTCGAACTCTAAAAAAGGAGAATTCTTTAGAGCCGACTGGTAGTATCAGAGATTAGCCTATTCAAACGTAAAATCAAACTTTACTATATTAGTACATTATATGAAAGTCACATGAAAAAAGTGTTATGTTTTGTCATTGTAAGGTTTTTAGGGAGATTTAATAAGGAATGTTGATTTTATTTTATTATATGCTTTATTGTAGCAGCGATAGCTCAGTGGGGAGACCAACAGATTGCAATGCAGAAGGTCTCGGGTTCGAACCCACGTCGCGCACCTCTGACTTTCGGAAGTTATATGACTTTTCGAAATTATGTGCGTATTTATTAACAATTATCGCCTGCTCCGTGACTCGGAGAGCACGTTAAGCCGTCAGTCCCGGCTGCCATGAACATCTATGGCAGTCGTTATTGGGAAGTCAGTACCCTCTAATATCCTGACACTGGTCTAGCCTTAGGGTATCGTTAGCCTTCGGGTTACGGAGGTCAGGTGGCAGCCGCTCTGTGTAAAAACTGATATCCAGTCAAATCCGGTTAGACCAGAAAAGCTGACCCCAAGTGACTTGGGAATAATAAAGGCTAGGGAGAAGAAGATATGCTTTATTGTGTCCACATAGTTGTGGTTTACAAATATTTTATTATTACGAGAACCTACAGTTTAAATTTTTTTTTGATCCGTTATAGTTGTCCCGAGTCTGGATGTTGTTTGTGTCTGTTGTTAGAATGTTTGTAAAATCCCTCGTGACACAGGAATTATGCTTAGTGCGGACGCTAGAATCCCTAAAATATATTGCTATATTTGAGACTTCCATGTTTGATTTGGAAAAACGTCAAATATTGATAGCATGCTCTGCCATTATTTTCACTTTTATTTATGTTATGCTAAACATAGCATAACATAAATCTCGTGTCGCCATCATACTTGTACGTTGGTAAGTCTAAACTGCCACAGTGTGTCCAATATTAATGGAAACACATAATATCATATAAATACGTATAGCCTATGCTCCTGAGTGCTTGTGTCCTTAACATAGAATATCAAACAATAAAAAATCTGTCGCAGTGAACCATTTACGAAACGTAGTTTTGTTGCGCAGAATTAAACGTTTCTTAACTACAGAATAAAACTAAAATAGGATCACGTCCTGTCAGTATGTGTATAAGGTAAACATGGCACCACAAGACCAGAGAGCGCGTGCGTCGTTTTGAAAGCCTAAGTTAATCCGTAATAATCACTATTTTTATTAGGTTCATTATAATATTTACACTTCTTATACATAATTAGTTGTTGTCTAACTAATATATAGCAAATTTTTCAACATTTAAAAAATTAACTGCTTTATTTTGTAAGTTTCGTAGATGTTCTTATTTTAGTACATTCGGTTCTTATGAAGGTGCGAAAGGCATTTTCGATGTCGTAAATTTAGAACAAGCGGTTTAAGCACGACTATTGCTTTTTTTAAAGAGTTGATAGAAGATGATATTCTGCAGGAACTGGACGTATCAGAGGGAAGTTATAGTGGCACAGATGATGACAAAGCGTATATACCACACCATCAGCGTGAAATGTCTACGTCTAAACGGTTTAACAGCTTCGAATCAGAAGATGTGATTGATTTTGACACCTGCCATGCCCCATCACCATCACTGTCGTCTTTTACAAGAAGTCGTCGAAATAGTACTGGAACAACATGTGGTACAGGTAAAGATAGAGATTTGAGAATAAGAAGATAAAGCGGAAGGGGGAAGAAACAATCCAACAACAACAGCAATTTTTTATTGAACAGAAATCTTAATTATTATCAATTTTTTCATTATAATTAGAAGAATTTGATTATATTCATTTAATTATAAGAAGAAGAAAGACTGTTTATTAATAAGAAACGTTATTTTATTCTGCTACTGATTTATTTTTTGTTCAATTCTTAATTAAAAGTATATTAGTATCATTGTTTTTTTCCAACTGAGAACGCAAAACCTTAATTCAGTACATCAAAAGAATACATTGGAACCGAATGTCCTGTAATAAGAACATTGAGAAAACTGCAATTGCCAAAGATTAGATTTTTTTTTTACTATGGGTCCTCAATTATATACCGTGCACAGATATAGCTAGCAATGATTTGCAAAAAAAAAATATTTAAATAAAATCGCACTCTCGGTCTTAGCATATATGTTAATAGCAGAGCAATAGCAAGTAAAATTGGTCAAGTTCATCATACAATGTGCTAGTAGATATTGAAGCGTAACGGTTGATGCATTTGTTTTGTATAGTCAAGCGCAAGTCCGTATTATATCGGTTGTATCCTAGCAACTGAGGCAATCGATAATATGTAGAAATTATTACGTGAATACTGAATATTCTGGTTTTACATATGCATGCGCATCGTAGATCTATTTGATGAGTAATCGGCGTAATAAAGTTATATCTCTAACTGGATATTAATTAAAAATAGATGTAAGTGTAGGCAGTTCATAATAGTCTGTATAGAAAGCTCGTAAAACGCCTGATCGACGCTTAGTATGTGAAGTATATAATGTAAAATATGTTACAATAATGCATCTATCAAAGTTCATAACTAGATATTATACAATAGAGTAGGTAGATAGTATGCCATTTATAATAATAATAATAATAATATTCTACCACATACACACAACACCATCTAGCCCAAACTAAGCCAAGCTTGTACTATGGGTACTAGACAATGGATAAACATACATACATACTTCTTTTTTTGTAAATACATACATATTATACATAGAAACACCCAGACCAAGACAAACATCCATGTTCATGCACACAAATGTTTGACTTGTGCGGGAATCGAACCCACGACCTCAGGCGTGGTAGTCAGTTACACTAACCACTACGCCATCGAGCATTGAAATATTTTGAGTCCCATGTAGTGCATTGTGACTAATAAATATGTATACATTATATGTAAAATATATTATTATGTTTATTGTAAGATTAATTAAACATAGAAGATTAAATGTTTAATTAATCGTCTCGAAACCTAAAGTAAAGTAAAGTCTAATTGTAATCTACTGAATACATTTGCAGACTTCGTGCAGGTACTGAAAATTACCTCCCAGAAAAACACTGTAACATTTTGCTCAATTATTACTCACAAAATATCGTGCATAATTCTTATGAAATCACCTTATGTGAGATATGATATGATAACATATGATATGATGATGATATGATATATATAAAAGAGGTATATCTATGCATTCGCTTTAAGTTAAAGGTAATTCAATGTAAAAGATTACTTGAGGACGAGGACCCTCCGTTTATTCGTGTTAATGCCAGACTCGGTTCGATACGATTTGCAAGTCTATGATACTTCTGACTAACAATTGTGGAGTTAGATATTATTCGTCTCAGTGGGTGTGATGAGTTATTTAATTTGGTTATTGTTTTTCTAATATCCTAACTTCCTAACTAATATTATAAATGCAGACAAAAAACATGCGGAGCAGTCTTTGGAGACTGCCGATAGAAGTGAAAACTAAGTAACTTATGAATTGTATCGTCGAGCATATAGCGTGAGATATGAGCGTAGATTACCATTATTTTAATTTTTTTTTATACTGTAGTTGGCAGACGAGCATTTGGATCGTCTGATGGTAAGCGATTACCACCGCCCATGGGCACCCGCAACACCAGAGGAGTCGCAAGTGCGTTGCCAGCCTTTTAAATTTCCCCGTCCACCCCAGAGGGGGGAGAGGAGTTGGGCTTCCGGTACCCTCAGTCACTCTATTATTTTTGAATTTTGACACGAGTTCCATGATTTTTGTTCACCCCAAAAATGCTCAGATGCTCTCTTCAAAAAAAAAAGGCGTGGGCAAAATGTAGTAATATTATAATCTCGATTTATCGTCTATACGCATAAATAAATTCATATAACCTCGAAGAAGTATGTAAACAATTTAGTGCAATTTATATGATGAGTATCAAGTCACGACAAAAATTTCGTAACAATTACAAATAACACACTTTGTGCGGCCTGTGAATTGAACCCGCTACCTTATGATCGTATGTAAACCTGGACGTAATTTTCTGTCACGAGACGAATAACAATCCTTCTTTCGTTATCTTTTATAAAATTGCTTTTATTACAAGCAAGTAATTTGTTGTATAGCTCGCGCCGTAAAAGTATACATTCGTTTTAAATGAAATGCCCCTATCAACGTTAGCAATCTAATTGTAGCACAACGCAGCGCTATTGTGTGAGTGGCACAAATACTGAATCCTAAAAGAAAGCGACAACAATTCTTTTGTTCAAAGAAAACCCAGCAACTTCTGGATGCAATTTGGCGTAGTGCAATTGCACTTAACGAGTCGACGCAAAATGAGATTATACTCGGCACCAGCAAATGGCGACAATTGGAACATTCATTTACGCCATCTAAACTATTTCGCGTTGTATATTTAGTTTATTTACAATAACAGTGGACAAGTCTGGTGGAAGTTGAATTTCGAACCTATCAGTCACTTGTTTATTTTTAAACACAAGTTGAATTTCGAATCAATTATTTGTTTATTGTAAACATGGATTCAGAGTTTGCCAGAGTTTAACGTTAATTTTGTGATAGCGCTAGAACTACATGTAAAGAAAATAATGTAATTAAATATTATATGATAATCAATAATTTTAAATAGAAACTAGACACAAATAGGCTACTGCTTGCGTACAATTTGAGCGTTTACTTGCATTATGTATATACATATATATCTCGCTATTAGCTTTACCCAAACTGTCAAGACGTATGAATCATTTTGTTAGAAAACGTCCTCGTGAAGGGTCTCGGATCCCGTCCAATTGCCTTCTAATAATTCACAAACTATTCGCTATAGAGAAAACTGAATCTAAATACTAGATATTTATTACGACTTAATGTTGTCACACATTTATAGAATAGAGTAGTAGGTACTGTGACAGTTTTCCAATAGACTGTGAATAGTAGCACCGTTTCGAGAACTTTCCTTTTAAAAGGCGCTTTCTTAAAGTGAAAATTCAGATCTTTGAAGGTAAGTTAGTTCATAAAATACCTAATTCCTTAGAAAATAACGCTACCGGTCTCCATTATACGACGGCTCGTTAAGGCAGCGCTCTACAAAAGCGTTTGAGTCGGGCCTATGTGAATTATTCAAATATATTCATATGTCGGATGGAAAGCCATGAAACGTGTAAAGGTGTGCATATATTTACTACCCGATTTAACGGCGATTTAGTATATTTTATGACGTATAATACATGCACAATATGTAAATTTTGTGAATATGGATAAGGGTATTGTTGCACGGAGTTAAAATATTAATATCAGGTGTGGTGGTGAGGAAAATTCAATATGTTATGCTACACATTGTATCAAGGGCAACATGTAAAGAAATATTATATATAGACTTAAGCCCGTATATTTCCTTAGGCGTAGGTAGAAATATATAATACCAAAATTTCGTCGCTATGGCTTTATGTCCAACGTTTTAAGCCTGCATGCTACTACTAAAAAATTCTAAACTAAAAGCCTAATAACACTGCCCGGGAATTGAACGCTAAATCTCCAGACAGTACAAAAACAAGAGTGCAGGCTTATGCCGCGGAGCCAGCAAAGAATTTAGTGATATATTACGGCTTGCAAAAGCTTTTTAAAAGTATGAAAGTTTGCTTGGCGCCATACCAACAACAATAAGTAAATATGTTGCGCATACTTTTACATAAATAAGACATACTTAGTGGACGACCGTCCGCTACGTCTTAGTATGTTTAAAGTAATAAACAAAAATGTATAAAGATTATAATAACTAACTGTAGAATAAAAACGAGGCTGATATCCAAAGAATAAAATGTAAGAAGAGACAATCATGAAAAAAATTAATCAAATCGGACCAGCAGTCGCGGAAAGACAAAACACTATGCTTAGAATTTAGCAATATGAATAGAAAAAACAGCTAGTCTGCATCTTAGAGGCCGTAATCGTTGACAAAAGGACAATGGATGAAAAAAATCTCCAGAATATTTTCCTTCGCGTCATTTTCTCTCATAATAAGTATTCTTTTGAAGAGAATCGCTGGCACAATGAGCACTGGCGTAAAACGTCACAACGAGACTTGATAATGTAAGTTGCCGCTTAGAGAGGCTTATTAAAATTGAATCACCCTCTCAAATGAAATTCCCACGTATCTCGAGTATTCGTTGAGTCAACCCACTTTTGGTTGAGATTACGGACGCTTATCAAGAGATAGCTTTGTTATGGGACCCTATAGTTACTTACGAGATACACGGGGTATTGATAAAAGGTATAAAAAGCTTTCTACTAAAAAGGCTCTATCTAGAAGATAGAAAATTTTCGACTTACCTAACGTCGAGGACAAAATGGAACAATACACTCACCATTTGTTTTACATACCACTTTGAAGAAGATCACGAATTTAAAACGTTAGATAGTAATATTTTGAATATTGTATGCGAAATAATATTTCTACATAAGATAGAATTAAATTCGATTAAATAAAGATTTTACCTCAAATGTAACTAAATTTACAAATATATGTTTGACAAATTATTTTCATATTATGCATTCTTTGGCAAACTTTTAACAAGCAAATAAAAGTTTTGCAGTGCACATAAAGTACGTTCAAGTCATTTATCAATGTAAAATTTTAGTTTTAGAATTTGTATACTTGCTAAGAATATTTACGCAACTCAAATAATATTTTGAAGTTCTGACAGCGGGTTAAAACTAACATCTAATAAACAAATTACTGAATTTTAAACTATTGAATATAACTATAACACTTATATTTTTTTTTTTTATATTGTAATTTTTTATTTTCTTATAAAACAAATTTTGATCATACTATATTATACTTTTATATCAAATAACTCGCGACTTTGACAAAAGTTATTATGGTAGATCAGTTGACATAATATAACAAAATGTTAAATAAATACTTACTACTATTAACTATCTTTATTAATAAAAAGGTCAGTCTTTTCAATAGAAAAGGAAACACAATGACAATTTTGAGTGAAATTATATCATCAATAAATGGAAACTTTATGCATAATACAAATCAAAGTACATAGATGAACTAAATGTCAATACTCATAATTTACCAGTCAACGGTTGTGCGTGGATAGATACAATAGTGCATGTAAAGTCTATAATGTTTTAATAAAATAAACGTATATAAATTAAATATTATAAGCTAAACTCTTCTTCTCCCTTAGCCTTTATTATTCCCAAGTCACTTGGGGTCGGATTTTTAATCTAACCGGATTTGACTGGATATCAGATTTTACACGGAGCGGCTGCCACCTGACCTCTGCAACCCGAAGGCTAACGATACCCTTAGGCTAGACCAGTGTCAGGATATTAGAGGGTACTGACTTTCCCAGTAACGACTGGCATAGATGTTCATGGCAGCCGAGACCGACGGCTTAACGTGCTCTCCGAGGCACGGAGCAGGCGATAATTGTCAATCTATAATCTTCTCTCTTAGCCTTTATTATTCCCAAGTCACTTGGGGTCGGCTTTTCTGGTCTAACCGGATTTGACTGGATATCAGATTTTACACGGAGCGGCTGCCACCTGACCTCTCAACCCGAAGGTTAACGATACCCTAAGGCTAGACCAGTGTCAGAATATTAGAGGGTACTGACTGTCCCAATAACGACTGCCATAGATGTTCATGGCAGCCGGGACCGACGGCTTAACGTGCTCTCCGAGGCACGGAGCAGGCGATAATTGTCAATCTATAATATTATAATAAAATAAACGTATATAAATTGAATATTATAAGCTAAACTCTACTGCTATACAAATACACCGAAAAAGTACCGCTGTCAAATTTAAATAAGACGCCGCTCTTACAGCTATCTTCGTTTCAAAATGCATGTTAAGCTGTCATCCACGATTATTCGCACGACAGCTAGAAATCCCTGACAACCGTTTCGACGCTGAGTAGCTTCAAGTGCAAACCACTTATGTGATGCGAACGCCAGTCGAACAAACACTAGAAATTACAAAAAGAGAGAAAACCAAAAATTCAAACAGTTTATTGCACCTCTCGCACTAACGGTGTAGCTTATTTACACTTTAAATGGAAGGTAAATATTCATGAATAAGGTAAAAAAGTCTAATGTAATCGCTGTTATCTTAGTGAGTCTTAGTCAGGCTTTTAACACTATCTCGAGGAATTTAGACATTTTCCTGCTTGTATACTCATTCCTTCTTTCTTTAAATTTTAAATCTCATTTACAATCTTGCATTACATGTTTTCTTGAAGGTAATTCCGAGCAGTAAAAGCTAATTTCTGTATAATGGAATGATGAACGACTAAGTACAATAAAACCCACACTATGAATCAATATTTTCTTTATTTACCGTTGTATAAAGGGATCAGAATGAACACTCGCGTGGTAAATGTAAATAAACCTCGAAATTAACGTAAAGTCTTAACGACTTCCTAAGTTTTAAATAGTTACTAAATTGATCGACTCATAATATTGAATTTTAACTATACTGTTACTGTTACTGTTTTTTTTAAACAAATAAAGATGGTTTCTTTTCGTTATCTTTTAAAGAGTTATTTAAAGTTAAAGCAATAAGATATTAATAAAATAATTAACAATCCGAACAAAGTATGATATTGTTAAGAATTATTTGAGCAGAAACAGACAAGAAAACATCAGTTCAATAATCCATGATTATTTTTAAACAGCGGCATATAATGTATATTGGGTATTATTTTGTCGATGCGACAAAATATACTTTTGTCGAGTAGCATATTGTGACTTTTTATTATCACAAAAAAAAGATAATTATAGTGATAGCTTGCAGAATAGTAACTATACTATGTATTATTGAAAGCAGTATTGTATAGTATTTGCCACTCCACTCACGAAATCCTTATCTGCCCATACGGTTATTGCCGTATTGAATACCACGGGTCTTTGCATTTTCTTGCAAATATCACGAATGATCACGAGCCAATTTTGCTATTACCCCTCATAAAAAATAAAGGTGAGATTTTTTATATATTTTTCTGCTGTTACTGTTATTTCGAACACTGTTTTTCGAAACTTTTAGTAACATTCTAAATAATATTTATATATCTATTTATATTAGTAATGAAAATATTAATCATTAAATTAATATTTTCATTACTAATATAAATAGATTTTAATTTGCGAGGCTATTGAAATCAAAAAACATCCTAATTTTAATAGAGAAGATGGCTGGAATGTACCACCAGCTTGGGATCCAGTAATAAAAATAGTCAAACCCAAGAAGAAGCAAACCACAGCTAGACTTCATGATACTTTGAGCTCATTCTGCGTAAATAGAAACACCAATGATTAAATTATGTTCGGGTACTTTGAAATAACTACACTGGAACATTGAGACAACTGCCATCTTAGTCTCCCCGTGACGATGGCTGCTGAAAAGCAACCGAAACGTCGGGGAAAGTGTAAAAATAAATTAAATCTAAATAGTTTAATAATAATTTAATTAGCTTAAAAATTAGTAAAGTTTAATAGTAGTACTTAGTAGTGTAAAAATTTTCAAAATTTTGTAATAAAGTGTCAAATAAACAACGCGATAAAATCCGTATATAGCAGTTTAATTTCAAAAAAAACATTATATGTTCTTTTATCTTTATAGATTTGACCAAAAAGGGTCATGGATGAAGTAATTTTTTTAACTCGATATTTATTTCGATACCATGACAGTATCTGCTTTAGCTAGACCTCTGACATAGTTACATAACTCGCGATGGCCGCGATATAGCACCACCACCATTCGCGTTTCGTGGTTAGCAAACATGCTTTCACTGTAGACGATACATTCAAGGGCTCTTGTAAGTTTAGTCACGAAAAAGAAAGGTAGGTGGATGTGAATTGGAGTGTAAAAAATATTGGTCTAGGCTCGAAGCTAAATATTCAAGTCGGGATCAATAGACACTGAAGGGTTTGGATTGAAACAGATTTTAGATGAAACTGCTTTGCGCGGATACAAAAATTCTGAATGGTAGGATTTCAATGAGATTAGTTTGTAAATAATGTCTGAATACATTTGACTATAGCCTTATATCTCCAAATACGTGAAGAGTAGGTAAAAAGATAAGTGGGTAACTTGTATTTATTTATTTTTATAACATACTAGAATTTGCCCACGCCTTCACTAGCGTTAATCTAGATTATGTCAATAAATTTAAATCCTTTGGGAACGGTACTTTTACCGGATAAAAGACCGATGTGCTTTTCTGTAACCCTGATAACATGTTGTTAAGGCGTGAGAGCGTAACAAACAAACACACATTTGCACTTATAAAATTAGTTAGAATATACACATAGATACATATTGTCACGAATAATTTCCTTGGATGGGTAGGCAGAGGTATATAACACCCACATTCTGCGACATAAAAATCACTTGATCATTCGAATAATTCTGGTGTTTAATCGATAAATCAATAAATACAAATCATGACAATCTAAATACTAAATAATATACGGCCTTTACTTTTTTAGGGATACTGCTGACAAATTAAATTTGTTTAGTCAGGCGATAGCGTCGCGCGGCAGTGGTCTCCCCGCAACCCCCCAGTTAGGTCGTAGTTCGATATGTATTTATTTAATTTGTAATTGGTAACAGTAAATATATAATCATAACTACCATATAACAATTTATTTGGTCACCTATGACAAACACAATGACATTAACCCTACACTTACTGATGTTTGATAATCTCTCTTTAAATAAAATAATCGACTGAAGAGCCGTAAGCGTTATACCCATTCACATAACATATACAAAACAAAAAGTGCCGAGAAATTGCGAGACGCTATAAAAACTCGCAGCATAGAACAACATGCGGGATTAAAGTCCGTATATTATTGCGAGTATAATAATATAGCATTCACAGGCACGACGAGAGATTCTGAAGCGTTTTTGCGATAATACACTCGTCACTCACCCAGCACTTTGTATCGCGGCTTTAGGTAGAACAACCGTCGCTTAGCGTAATTCTCTTTGTATTTATTTTGCCGCTGCTTAAGTCTTTAACGATGACCCCATTACAAGCGAACAACTCTTCGTCTTGCAGTGGGAGGTTTAATAGCCTCTTTAAATTTAAGGCTTTAGAACTAAGACCTTTATTATTATATATTTTAGAAATGACTTGTATTTTACTATCGTAATTTAATATTTAAGACTGGTATTGGTCAACTTGTTAGTCGAATCAATGGAGCGTAGGGGAGCGATTGGAGAGAATCTTGACTAAAAAAAAATGTTAAAGGAATTTGTCTGGCGGTTCTCTGTACCAGGTCAGAGTATAAAACAGTACATGCTTACAGCTTTAAGGTTCAATTAAACATAGCTGGTTTTCTAGGCTTGTATGACATCATATTAAAACTAATATTATTATTATATTGATAAACACACTAGCAGCTTAGTATGCTGATGCGTGTGAATTGAGTATATTATTAAGTACCTTTTTTAGCTTAGTGATGATGGTTTTATCCCACTTTCAAAGATTATGTATCACGCTGTGATTACACGGTTTTAGTAGAAAGTGTGATAAACTTAAAAGTATATATTATCTCACAATTGACCGGACAATATGACACCCACACTATGTACTTAACAATACATTTTTTTTTTCTGAACATATTATTCTAGTTGTTAAAACCATAGTAGTATCATTGTAAATAAAGTCTCTGGACAATAAAATTGTTTCTAAGCCCGAATCTAATAATATTGTCTGTATTTTTATACCTCTAAAAATATTATTCCCTGGAGTTAGAAACAAAGGGCCCAATGCGCTCATCTATGTAAAAATTTAAATAATTTCGATTAATATATTCGTTTGCTTCGGAATAAAAATAGTAAGCCAGTTTAAAATGAATTATTTAGTTTAACTTGATGCATTCGTTGATACGTGTACAATACAAATGCGTATATTATTTAAAAGTTTGTTATTCATATTTATTTTTGTTTTGTATTATTTTTCAATAGATGTAATATAAAGATTTTTTTAATACACAACTCCCACGCCATGATCGTATCCTGAGTCGCGGGGGACTTTATAAAGATGCAAACAACGGACACAAAGAACACCCAGACTCGGAACAACAATTTGTGGATCACACAAAGTTTTGTCCCGTGTGGGATTCGAACCCACAACACTCGGCGCAATGGCAGTGGCGACGCGACCACATAAACCCCTACGCTATCCGTTCAGTTTCATTATTTTGTAACTGAAAGTATGTATAATATAATTATTATGTATGTTTTCCAGACGCAGTAAGCTATCAGTTGGTTATGTGTATCGTAAAAACCGAGGACAAGCGAAGCTATTTAGCGCGGCATCAT
This sequence comes from Catocala fraxini, assembly GCA_930367265.1. Taxonomy (NCBI): domain Eukaryota; kingdom Metazoa; phylum Arthropoda; class Insecta; order Lepidoptera; family Erebidae; genus Catocala; species Catocala fraxini. The sequence goes on from OV884038.1 coordinate 8,432,929, forward strand.
CTTGAAATTATAATTTGATAATAATCCGAAAATCAAAATTCGCAAAATTTCCGATGTTAGTCTACCGGCGTTCCTGTCCTCGGTTCACAGCACGAAAAAATTAACCAGGAAAATTTTAGCACACACACTGGTTAATTCAGAAGTGCTGTGCAAAACTGACGTTGTGAACGCCTGGAAAATGGCTAGTCCGAATTCTGCTTTGCCAACCAACCTATTCTCCCAGCGACAGTGGGACGGGCCGCTTAGCAACTCTGTAAGAGAAAAGCTTTTTTCTACATCTTCCAATGTTGCTGAGCGTGCTAGATTGCTGGCTGTGGGAGAATGGGAATCTGGTCTTTGGCTTCAGGCGCTTCCATCGTCCAATATAGGTACCATGTTGGACGATACCACTTTCCGCCTCGCCACTTGCCTCCGTTTAGGTGTTTCGTGTGTTTCTCCGCATTGCTGTCACTGTGGAGAAGCTGTTTTTGTAAATATTTAGTATTATAATTATTTGTGTTTTTGTAATTATGTTAATTATGTTATCTTTTTTAGTACATTTGTAAATATAGGTTACATGCATATTGTATATAAATAATTTTGTATATAAACATATATAGTGATATATAATAATACCGTTTTAAAATATTTATTATGAAAGCTTATATATTTATCTTTAACATTCCCTTAATAAACATCCGAAATATCTGCAATCTGCGTAAGACAATATAAAAATAAGATAAAGAGGTTTTTAAACGGCAAATATTTTAGATGCAATATGAAGCTCCTATATCGTCAACTGTGGTGTAGTAATTTCAACAACATTCGATAGCATTGGCCCTACCATCTATCTCGCTCTCACTCAGCCATCTCATACACAAAATATTGTCGTGCATATATTAAATAAAGGTGGTATTACTGGAAAGCTGGTAAAATTCCAAACAAAAAACGTTTAAATTAATAGCATTATAATAATAATAATAATAATAATAATATTCTATCACATACACACGACACCATCTAGCCCAAACTAAGCAGAGCTTGTACTATGGGTACTAGACAATGGATAAACATACACAAAAACCTTTTTTTTTGTAAATACTTACATATTATACATAGAGACACCCAGACCAAGACAAACTTCCATGTTCATGCACATAAATTTGTGACTTGTGCGGAATCGAACCCGCGACCTCAGGTGTGGCGGTCGTTTACACTAACCACTACGCAATCGAGGCCGACAATTTTGTTTATAAAGTAATAATTAGTAGTAAGTACGTAATAAGTAAGTAATAATTGTAAACATAATTATTCTTCTTATTTAATAGTATCGGATACTACTAAATCAAACAGTTAATAATTCACTTATTGCAATCGTCTCTTTTTTATAATTATATTTGTCTCCAATTCAATTTTGTTCTATCCTCTAGTGTAGGAGTTGTTTGCAAATCGCAGTCACGTACCAAGACTTTAATTTTTTATACATATATAAATATCAGCCCTGTATTAAAATGCCACTGCTGGGCACGGGCCTCGTCTCAGTGGGAGAAGGGTTAGGCCATAGTCGACCACGCTGGCACAGTGCGGGTTGGCAAACTTCACATATCTTTGAGAACTTTGTGGAGAACTCTCAGACATGTAGGTTTCCTAACTATGTTTACCTTCACCGTTAAAGCAAGCGATAATTAACTATTTAATACGCACATAACTTCGAAAAGTCAGAGACTCAGTCACTCAGACTCAGTCACACTCAGACTCAGTCACTCAGTCGCGCGCCTTGGGATCGAATTCGAGACCTCTGCGTGGCTGCCCAACGGTCTCTCCCTAGGCTATCGCTAAAAGGATACGAATATAAAGCTATTTTGGTGATTCATTAATTCATTGCAGAGAATCTATTTCGGAATAGTCAAATCGAACTAAATGTGCGTTTTGACTATTTCGGAATTGATTGTAAATGGAAGTACAGATTTGTAGATGGGTGTCCTGTGACCTTTAGTTAATACGTATACAAGTTATGCTATACCTGAATTCGATGTCGGAGATAAAAAACCAAGTAAGGTATTTGAACTCGGCTCTTTATCCAAGAAAAAAAACACAAACCGAATATTATGTAGATGATTGCTAAAATAATATGTGTTTAAATATGAAGTGGATGTAAAATATGTGGTTTTCATAAAAATTAAATACGAAAAGGCCATTAACATTTTTTTAATGGCCAATTCAATTCTATGTTTTTTATTCATGTACAGTTGATTCTATTTAGCTACTATGGTATGTCTTAAACTAATAAATACAACCACGATAACATCAACCGTCTTGTAACTATGGTGAACGAAAACAACGAATACGGGCTAACACTGAGCGATATAACTTTAAATACAAATTGTATAAAAGGTAACTGATATTTATAAAATTACATTATAAGGATAAAAAGTATTAAGTGTTTAAACAATTGTTTTTTTATATTGCTTTTTACGACCTTAAATTTAATCTCGATTCATCAACAATCCCTCAATTGTTTTACACTTATGTAAGTTTTATAGGATATACGTAGTGATTAGTTTCTTGTTGTTATTGCTATTTGTAAACCTGGGGTGAGGACCTGATGATATGTATTACAGGTATATCTATGCCTAACACAGACACCAGCTTCTCACATAAATAAATTTGTATATCTTTATCAATGTATTACACACACTTTATGTATCAAAATTTGTAGTGTTTATGTTATAAAGGAGTAAGGTAATATTATTATTATGTTTCTCTTATCACAGGTACTTTCTAACATATTATATTAGAAAATACTTGGCCCTTTGGGAGGCTTACACGGAGACATGGGTCCAACGTAAAGAGGCCTTTCTAGAGTTTTAATCAAAGGTGGAATGGAACACCTACAGCGGCACTAGCCACAGCAGGCATAAGACTATTGCTACGTATGGATTTTAATTTATGGGCTATGGGTATGGGTGTCTGGTGGACCGATATATTGCTAACTATGGATGAAAAACGGCGTCTTCCCTGAATACTCTACTAGCATCAATGCTATGGGCAGACGGTGACTCGCCAACTCACTAGATGGGCCCCCTGAATAGCCACTATAGGCATACACGCCAGCAGCAGAGAGCAACACCGGTGCTAGTGGCTAGGAGTGTGGAGCGGTGCGGCGCCGGTTTCACCATCACGGGTTTCGTGACAACGGACATCCGGAGCGGGTTTCCCCGTAGTTATGCCATTGAAAATGACACTTCCACCCCCAAGTATAAAGCTCTAGCGGCCTCCCTCTGACCGGCCGACCAAGGCAAGCCAGAGTTGAGAGTCCTACGGGCACTCTTGTAGTTCCACCCCAACCAACCAGTAACAGCAAGCTGGGGACGAGGCCCTAATCAACTCTCTGAGACATTCAGGACCGCAGTGTCGCCACTCACATTCAGGTCGCCACAAGCTGCCCTGCGGTTTGTGCGCTTTTTTTTAACCTGGTAATACATTGTTTATATCACAAGGCGAAATATCTAAAGACCTAATATTTGTTTGTAGTTTTCTTCTATCCGATAGATGTATGAGACCTGCGTATATCACGACGTTGTAAAAAAAAATTTAGTACAGGCCAACTGTCACATAACTTCAATTAAACGCACAATTATTCAACAATTCGAGAGAGTTTTAGTTGATGTTAATCTATTTGATAAAGTTGCTGTTGCACTGCGTGCAGAAATAAGGTATGTTACTTTTATAGTTTGACCAAAACCGCTGTACCGCGCCTTAGGTATGTGCGCGGCGAGACGGGGGGATTGCCGTGAGCGTTGACGAATGACAGCAGCCTGTTAGTCTGCGTTCCCCCCCCCTTGAAGTACTGCAGCTTAGCTAATGCTAATCCATACGCCAATTATTATTTTCCAATGTTCGTTGATAACTGATAAGGCAGAAAGTATGGGCTAAGTTAGTGCTTAGTTGATAGTGTCGAAAAACTTAACTCACAACCACTTACGATTGTTTTTAGTGCGTTCGTGAGTAGACTTTATATATTAGTAAAATATATTACTTGCGCAGTGGAAATATATTTGCCTGCTGTGCATGAGGTCTCAGGTTCTAATCCCGGGTTGGACCAACAAATATTTATTCGGTTTTTCTGACAACAATTTCTAAATAGCTGCAACAGTACTTTTTCAATGAAAATTATCCTATGTCCTTTTCTGTATCCCTGATATCTATGTAAAATGTTATGATGATAGGTCGAGTAGGAAAATGGTAAAATACAGTATTTCATGTACATAAATTAACATTCATAATATTTCAAAACTATTTTATCTACCATTCGTTTAAGCATTCACGTAACAACTTTGCCTACGTAACAACATAAAGTCACTCGCCATCAACGCACCCGTCTCTATACAAATGTACACACGGGAATGAACAGCCATTCACAGTAGCTCGTCAAATAAGCCCACTATTTACCACGACTTCTCATTCACACATCCATACATCTTCTTCATTGCTTTCCGGGTTTAATAGCTGCTAATTATCGGGGTACGCCAGTCAGGAATTTAATTTATAGGCTCAATTTTACAAGCCCATTCGTTAGTAGTTGCAGTTACCGCGTATTGGTTCGTGACAGGTCCTACCAGGCTTTGTTTAACGAGATATCTCATTTGTGTGATAGGGAATTCACACACACCGGATTTTAATAGATTGTATGTTGAAGTTGTTAGTCGGCCTCGATGGTGTAGTGGTTAATGTAACCGACTGCCACGCCTGAGGTCGCGGGTTCGATTCCCGCACAAGTCAAATATTTGTATGCATGAACATGGATGTTTGTCTTGGTCTGGGTGTTTCTATGTATAATATGTATGTATTTACAAAAAAAGAAGTATATTTGTATGTTTATCCATTGTCTAGTACCCATAGAACAAGCTCTGCTTAGTTTGGGCTAGATGGTGTTGTGTGTATGTGATAGAATATTATATTATTATTATATTATTAAAGTGATAATAAATCATATAATACCTATCAATCATGTTCTACAAATAGTTACTACACGTAGGTAGACAATTGAAAATATATTTTATAAATTCTACTGATCCTATAAATGTGAAAATTTGAAAGTTTGTTCCTTAACACATTACACTATGAAACAAACAGGTCATAACAAATAGGGTATGTTTATGCTTTCTCGCGGGCGAAGTTGCAACAATTACATTATTATAGCATGATATAAATCAATCGTTAGGGTTTGGGAGTCAAGTAGGCATTAACTTTCTACACTCCTTTAATTTGTCGCAGTCTAGACATGCGTTGTGCTATTAAACAGAGCAAGTAGTTACAATAATAATTATGTTTTGAATTACTTTATTTGAATACATACAGTAATTAAATATTTTTATGCGATAATAATTAATGAAAATTATAGTCATTTGATACCATATGAATACAAAATCAATCATCATTGTTTGAGGTTCCGTATTAAATGGGTACGAGTTTTCAAAAGCCTATAAATACATATATTTCAATATGCATGTTTTGATTCGAGCGTGCAAAACATTGTTATTTTTGAAGTCCGTAGCCATTTTTATCATACAGAATTCAAACAGTTTAAATTTTGATTAATATTCTGAATTAATATGTACATTATTATTTATAATCCTATTTGCAAAAGCACGCGCGCAATAAATCATATGAATCTTGTTATAAATATAACATTTTTCAATTCAAAACAATAGTGTTTACTCATTGTTATCATGAAGTATGAATAAAACTTCTAAACGTAATGAAATACGTGCTATTTTTGATCTGTTTCGGCTGTATGGAGTGATTAAACGTAAATTATAGAATGTATACTATATTTATACTTTATAAACGTCTAATTAACTGTCTCTTTTTACGTTTTTATATCGAAACTGTCGATCCAACTTGTGACGATAATCGCCTAGACGCCCGGCGAACGCGGGCGCACGTCACTAGCCACCTCTCGCGACCGGTGGTGCCAGACTATATAAGGAATGGACGGCGTCAGTCGAGCCTCCTTGCGGCCCGGCTTCACACTCCCAGCTAAGTGTCCTGATTATACAAGGACCACGGAGCAAGTCTTTAGCGAACCACGCCCTGACTATAATTATATAAGTAAAGATTGTCTCTTTTAATTGTATCTTAATACATTAAAATTGTATTTGTTATACCTTCTCTCATTGTACTTCCTAATTATATCTACATTCCTCTTAAAGCAAACCCTAAAGGTTACAAACTTTTATAAATTTTGATAGAGAGAAATAAGCTTAAGCCCCGGCGAAGAAATTGGCTATTTATTATATCATAACCCGCAAAATGCATTCAGTTTGCGTATAATTATGAAGTATCCTATGTTCACCATACATATTTTTTACCATAACATCCAAATTTGTTAACAATAGTGCTACTATTGCTGACACCGATCTTATTCTCGGCAATTCACGGTCGACAGTTACCTACGCGTAAACAAAATTGTTCGTCGTTCCGCATTTATATTACTCAAATAGTAGAATAATTGTAACTATTATATATAGCTGGCTTATCAAGACATGAGTCAGTCTCCAGTTCAATTACTGAGTCAAGCGAAGCTTTAATGGCATTTGCAAATAAGAAATTCAACAACAACACGGTTCCGATATAGTACTCAGTAGATAGTAATAGGCTCAATGGGTCAGAATTTGACACCATATTACACGTTTGACAAAATATTTACAGCATTATTTCACCTAGATTTCACATGTATAATATAATAATAATATAATATTCTATCACATACACACAAGTATAATAGTATACTTGTGAGGTCTAGGTGTGATAATGCATCTTTGCTACCGGAATTATACGGATGTAATAAAAAGTATAAAATATGTAAAAGGATTAATTTCTGTAAGGAATTAATTCTTTTAACACGCCTCTCACTAGCATTAGGCGCTTTATTATAATTTATTTTCTCCTATGTATTTTTTTTATTCTCAATGGCGAGTATCGTACCAACTATTCAAACATCAGTGGATTACACAAGGTTTTGTTGTTTGTGGTGATCTTCTTTCACCCATTAATAGAGAACTTTAACACTTATTCGGCGGCCCTCAATATACCAGATTGACATTTAAGTGATTAATAACAATGTTTCACGTCACCGCCATGCCGGGTTAATGAAAGCCTACAGCAACGTATTAATTAAAATCTGTTTACAAAGTTCGTCAACGATGTTCAAGAGGCCATTATTCCGATATTTTAATTTACCCCAACCACGTTATTATGTATGCAACTACATTGTTACATGAATCTTTAATATGTTAATTGATTTTTTTGCTCCTTTTTTAACGTATTGCGTTAGAAATAGACTAAAGGGAGCTTTTAGCTGCTCTTCATTTGAACGACGTTTCAGGATACAGAAGACTTTTGAGCCGGCCTTTTAAGAGATGGTTTGTACAGCTGTGTATATTTTAGACAATAATTCAGACCTGTTAATAAACTGTTTTACTGCTAGGCACCGGCCTCTGCTCAAAGTGAGTACGATAAGGCAGTTGTCCACCACGCTGCCTTAGTGTGAGCTGGCAGACTACACATCTTCGAGGACAATATGGAGATGTGATCCTTTCCCGTTAGAGCGAGCGATAATTAACAATTTAATATGCGTATAATTGTCATTCAATAATAAATAAACATATTTTCATTTATTATTGAATAGCATTAGATAAAATATTTACGTTGTATTAGGGAATTTTTTAATTTCTTTATTTGTATTTTGTTCGGGGAATCATCATTTGTCATTCAAACAAAAGGAATAATATATAGACAAATATATATAAATACGTATCTACATACTGACGTAAGTATACATTTTATGTACTAAGCGGAGTGGTATTACACATCTACATTCGTCCGTTATTATTTTTAGTCACGCGTATTACAGTTCGGGTCTATTGCTGTCTAACGGGTACAATTTGTATATGTGCGTAGATTATAACCATATGATTACACTATAATTTGTTTTATAGTACAGTAATTTGGTCCAAAATAAAGGTGTTACCTGGAAAGTTTTTTGAGAGTTTTGAAAATTGGTAGTTTTATAGATTTCGATGTATTCCTTCCGAATGTCAATTTTGCCACCTCGTACCTTGGCCGCTCGCGCCGCCATATTGTAAAAATGGCGCCTGATAGTAGTTTTTCGACAATATCTCCTTTCCATCTCATTTTACGATAAAAAAATGTCTCAGAATTTCTCATGTCACAAATCTCCTGGAAAGCTTCTCAGGTAAAACTACCAAATGACTGTACTATTATTCAAACCTTTAATATGTATACTTCAGTAGTAACCTCATATCTTCTGCTGCTTGAAAATTAGCTAGAAATATGATATTTTATGCAAAACAACTACATAATTATGATAACTTAATTAACAAAGTAAACTTACTTCAGCGACATCCTAGTGGGAAACTGTTGGACTGCCACACAGAGACCTTGAGTTCGATCCAAAGGAGCGCATCTCAAATTTTTCGAATTTATGTACGTATTGAATAGTTAAGTTTTGACTGCCTTGATGGCGTTGTGGTTAGTGTAACCGACTGCCACGCCTAAAATCGCGGGCTCGATTCCCGCACAAGTCAAACATTTGTGTGCATGAACATGGATGTTTTTCTTGGTCTGGGTGTGTCTATGTATAATATGTAAGTATTTACAAAAAAAAAAGTATATGTATTGTCTAGTACCCATAGCACAAGCTCTGCTTAGTTTGGGCTAGATGGTTTTGTGTGTATGTTATAGAATATAATATTATATTAATTATCACTTGCTTTTACGGTGAAGGTAAACATCGTAAGAAAACCTGCATGTCTAAGAGTTCTACATAATGTTATCGAAGACATGTGAAGCCCGCCAACCCGCACCGGGCTAGCGTAGTGGACTATGGCCTAACCCTTCTCACAATTAGAAGAGGCTCATGCTCAGCAGTGGGACAGTTTCATACAGGGCTGATATAACATTATATTTACTTCATACTTTCATAAGATACACCTTAAAATGTGATGCGATTACACTCACATATCACATGTACATCATTAATACAATTCTAAAGACAAAAGTCTCTTCCCTTTTGACTTTGCTAAACCGCAGCGGAACAAAGCTTACAAAGCTCTCAATTGAGTTGTAAGAGGGTAAAATTAGAAACACGTGGGCGAATTTTTGTAACTGCTGTCACTAATTGGAAGGCTCTGCCTGATTCCTTCCCAATTAGATTAATTAAAGAATTATAAATGTATTTCTATCAAACAATCTATGTGAATGAAATAATTAAATATTTATCATCCTTTGATGTATGAATTAACGTTTATATTAAACATTAGCTGTTTTGACAGCTAATGTTTGAAATAAACGTTTATTCACACATTTATTTATTAACAGTGTCACTGACCAGGGACACTGGAACATTGAGACAACTGCCATCTTAGTCTCCCCGTGACCATGGCTGCTGAAAAGCAACCGAAACGTCGGGGAAAGTGTAAAAATAAATTAAATCTAAATAGTTTAATAATAATTTAATTAGCTTAAAAATTAGTAAAGTTTAATAGTAGTAGAAGTGGAACAATTTTCAAAATTTTGTAATAAAGTGTCAAATAAACAACGCGATAAAATCCGTATATAGCAGTTTAATTTCAATATTTATTTTATACTTTGACACAAGGAAGTTTTATATGTCATCATGTTACAGCTCACAACAAGAAGTGACGGATAGCAGTATTGCTTCGCCTTTTATAGCTAATAAATCTGTTCAGTATTTGACCACCACTTATATTGTGTGATGTTATACTATACAATTACTAAGGTGTAATTATTCTAAATAGTTATATATAATAATTAATTAATTTTTGCATATATATAAATGTATATGATTCAACAGATCTCACGCACAGTAGTTGCATTCACAACGGCTGCGCTATCGATACCTTATAAATTAATTGATTATAGATAGAGGTTGAGCTGTATTTAAATCCAAAACGACGGGCTATCTGAAATCGAATGAAAGTATGCTTAGTGGACTCTACAACAAGATTGGCTACATCTTGAATCCTGTTTTAATTGAGCAATGCGCTCTACAAACCTTTAAGTGACATTAATCTACTTTCAACGGTGGTTAAGAGTAAATGTTGAACAAAACAGTTAACTAGGTTAACATAAAACATGCTTTCATAAATTTGGTCTGTACTTTTGCTTTTAAGTAATTTGACTGATTAATCGGTGTAATCAGATTATCTGATTATACTGGTGTAACCAGACACTGGCGATAAGGGTGTGGTGGAATCCTTGACTTAAGTACATTAAGTTTCGACTTGTCTGATATCTTAACAAGATCTATAAAAACGTTTTTTATTAGTACCTACCCAAGAAGTCTATTAAAATATACAATGAAGTGGAATCGAGTTTATTAATGTACTGACTATCTCAGCAGCGCAGCGGCATGACTACTGTGCATGAGATTTCGGGTTGCTTTCCGGGTCGGGCAAAGTGTGTATTGGGTTTTTCCGCCGAAAATTTCTCTGTTACACCAAATTAAGTAATAGGCTTACCTCTTATTACGGGGCCCTAAAACATACTTGTGGGTATTATACACTTTTGTATACCTCACTCCTTTTGGAATAGAGAGGCGAAACTTAGTATGTATGTATTTTTATTAAAACTAAAAGTCTTGGTCAAGATCTACTCAAATTAGAAATTGAGAATATTTAATGTTTGTTTATCAGAGTAAGTAATAGCATGCATAAACAAGTCAAGGTTATATATATTCAGGTGTATTTATTAATATCATCGTTCATGTTCACGCACATGATTTTCTCTGTCTTATGAAAATATATTTAGGCACCATAATACTATACTTTATTATTCCGCATAATATCGCCCTGCAAAAAATATCGTCTCGTGCAGTGATCGATTACGCAATCTAACACAAAGGATCAGTGCATCATTATTACTTACGTCGTATCACTAACCAAATCAAATCTACCTATACAAACCGGCTAATATAGCAGCAGCAATGTTGATCGAATGATGATCGGGTATCTGAAATTCAAACGGGTTAATAGAGCGTTTGCCATTTGCGGCCAACATTGGCTGTCATAGGAATCGCAAATAAGATCCAGATTTGGTATTCGATTGGTCAAACTAAACCAAAATGTTCGTGCGGAATTCAGTTGTGATGGTAGAAATGTGATGTTGGACACTTAGATAAAGGAAAGACGTGAGAATTAGTGGAATAAAATTTTTACGGCTTACGTGTCGCTACTAGAACGGGGTTATGTTAGAAGGAAATACTTGCTCTCGGGGTTTCTTAGAAGCTACTCGAACAATATTTTATTTAAAGTTAAGTTTAGAGATGGCTTTGTTTCGTGTTGTGTTACTAAAAGTATTTGATATCAAAAATAATCGGTTTGAATAAATTTAGTTAAACATTTGCTCATTTATATCTGCTTTATAAGGAGCTTCTGAATGGACATCATTTTACTACAATGTCCACACATAGCAGCTACAATGCAATATATACGCCTGATAACTTTTCCGAGAATAACACCACCATATTATAATAATAAAACAACTTTAGTTAAGAATAGTTTCCATATTTGTATCAAATACAAATTTGTAACCTATTTCTAACCGTAAATTATGATTAATTTTGGCTACGCAGCTACCTCTAATGATTTTGTATACATGGAATTAGAACACAACCTGTCAGCAAGTTCCTTAATGCTATTCCTACCCGGGTCATGAACGCAGTCATCCGATTTCTTTGGATGGCATAAAACGTATTCAGATTGCCTCTGCATACATTTCAGAGGTGCTAGTGTGATACTGAACCCATTAGGTGCCTGTAGATGTTGTTGTGCTGAACACGAATGCTATTCAAAGATCTCGTCGTATATCCCGTCCAGAATCGACACGTCTAGAAATTCTGACAGTATATGAACAAACATTACAAATAGATATGCGCGGTCATATTGCTAAACAAATAATTGTTTTCTTGGGCATGACTGATGCATTAAAATATTTTGAGATGGCCGGACTGTAGTTGTCAACATCGCAGTTCTATAATGAACCCGTTTGGAGCCTTTATAATAAAACACTTACATAAGAGTAAGCCGCATTAAATCTGTGTGAGGTAGTCGAATGTTATGATGAGTATTAAAGGAGAAAAGGATTTTCCCAATTGTTTATTCCGTGGTCATCTGTTCTTATACTGCAACCTTATATATACGATCTGTCAGTCAACAAGGTTTTGATGTAGGTCTACGGCAGACAGATGGACGGACGGGTCGTGGCACGCCAGAGTTTTTTTACTGTGTGACAAATGGCTCTGATCCTACTCCAGTAATTGGTTGAATTTATGATATAGGAGAAAACTTAGAAAACAGTTTTTAGGTCCAGTGAAATAGCCTTTTTCCGTTTTGAATTTTACCATAACAATTATTGTTAGGGTAGCCAATTTCGGCAAGCGGTAAAATTGTAGCGAATAATTTATTTCTGTTATACTTCGCTTAATGAGTGAGTAGCGAGAGCCTAGTTGGAAACTGTTAAACTACCAACGCAGAGATATTGAGTTCGAAGCCCAAGGCACGCGCTTCTGAATTTAAGAAGTTATGTGCGGATTAAATTGTTAGCTATCGGTTGCTTTAACGGTAAAGAAAAATACACAAGGAAACCTATGTATATATCTGAGAGATCTTCAACATGTTCTCGAAGAAATGTGCAGTCTGCCAAACCAGACTGGGCCAGTGTAGTGAATTATAGCCTATCCCTTCTCACACTGAGAAGAGGTCTGCACCCAGCAGTGGTACAGTATACTGTAGTATAATGATGTCAGTCCTGTACATATATGTACAGGACTGATATCATTATATTATGTATACGTTTACTGAGCCCCTGTTTACTTTAATCTGAAAAGTAAAGTAAACATTACATGGTGGTGCTAACAACTACGCCACTAATGTAGAAAACTTGTAACTTGAGCTAAAATAATTATCACAAGACTCAAGCACTAAAAGGCCTAAGCTTCAGCCAAACATAAAAGAAAATTTCTATGTAAATAAACTTTTATCCTGCCCAAAGTAAACAGAAAACCTTACTTTAATCTACCAGTTTATTTTATATGCAGGTAAGACTGAAATTTGTCACGAACTAAAATGTAGGTTCACATAACTATTGTGAAATCTGTAACTTCTTTAACTTTAGCATTAAAGCATATTATCTCGATTCGTAATGTATAATTTTCTTAATATGATTTAATTCTAATAGTACGTATTACATTTTTACCTTTTAGTAGTTAATTAAATATACCAAATTTTCGTTTGAAAAATACCCCCACCAACCAACCACTAAACAGTCATGATTAATAGTCGCTGAGTAATTTGTTACGCGGTGTGTCAATATACGCCAACGCTTAACTTTTTGCGATGTTTTATTCGTGAATAAGTGTAGCATGATCTAACATTCGTTTTCTATAAGAGTTCTCAATTGCAGCTTCTTAAAATTTTAACTTAATTGGTAATACTCAATTAGGTAATAGAGTATCATACTCTGGAGTATTTTCTATTATTATTTTTTACACACAGTCTTATTTTAATCAAGAATAATGTGCAATGAAGGCAACTCGTGATCATGGACAGTTCCGTATAGTTTTATTTTTGAGTCTTATTCTGAGTTCGCATGCCAAGGACCGTCATGCTCACTCAAATGTCATTGCTTGTGGTGTCTTCATGGGCCGGGTTGACCCCTTCCCTTCAATATGGCGAAGGGGACGATAGCTGGCCCATGCGTCTTACTCGTGAACGGGTGCTACTTGTGGTGACTGGTCGACCTTGGTATCGTGGAATTCGATGATTTACTAACTACATTTTTATTTAAACAGTTAGATTAAAAAAACTACGGACTACAATCATGCCTTGTCTTGATTATTAATGTACACGTAAGTGAATGCTCCTATTTACCATTCTGCTGCTTTAGAGGCTACCACCAAAATTTGATTAAATGCTTGAGTATGTTCAGTAATAGTTCATAGAGAAATGGTTGCAGCACCTTACAGCTCTTATGATTTGTAAACAAAAACTTGACGATTAAAAAGAGTGACCATGAGTTTCTTGCCCGTTCTTCTCATGAGCCCTACACCCTTGCTTTGCTGAACGTGGCAGTAAATGTAAATTCGCAGAAAAATAGTGTAAATTTGACATTCATAAGTGTTACCTTGTAACCTAATCTGAATAAATTTATTTTGATTTGATTTGATTTATTCATATGTAAAGAACATTTTTATAAGTCACCCGCACTAATAATAATTCAACTTTACAAACATTAAAACAACGGACCCAAAGAACACATATACATAATACGAATTAATTGGATCCCAAATATAAATAGTAATAAAGTATTCATAATCATTGAGATAATACTTATGATCACAGTTAAGCTAACGTATTTAATGAATAATGCGTGCTCTATAACTGTATGATATAAATCACGCATTATAGAATATAGCGAACTGCGATTGCTACTAGCAATAAAAGTAATGATAATATACCGTACCAAGTGACGGACTGCACCGAAGATAGGCACCATAGACAGTTGAAATCGTCCAACTAACCATGTCATGACACATATACTGATATGGTTCATATTTGACCGGTGTAGTTGTCACGTCAAAAAGAATATGAAAACTGGCGTTCTAGTTGCCGAAACAAATGCCGACGAAAATATCACGTAGTATAGCATCTATACGTGTTATGTAGATATTATACTATCCAAGATGAATTTACATTATACATTCACGTTACCTGTATTAACATAATACTTTGTAAGAAAATATCTGAAGCCTAGTACTTACATTTTACATCTGATATAAGCTGAGGATGGAGGACTGTAATCGGATTTGACGGCGAATCATAGTCTTATTGAATTAAAGTCAATCAATACGAGTATTTATATCATTCTGTGTAGGTTGCTTCAATAAAAAAGCTGCTTAAATATTTTTCCTAAAATAGAAGTAAAATTATAGTAGTTCTAAAAGAACGAATATTTAATACAACTACGTGATTATTACTGTGAAATATTATAACATTCTCTCTTTTTTTTGTAAAGAAACTTATAGCTTAAAATACAAATATTTTTTGAAATAAAACTGCTATATACGGATTTTATCGCGTTGTTTATTTGACACTTTATTACAAAATTTTGAAAACCCGTGACCGTGACGTGACGTGACCCCGTGACCATGGCTGCTGAAAAGCAACCGAAACGTCGGGGAAAGTGTAAAAATAAATTAAATCTAAATAGTTTAATAATAATTT
Organism: Catocala fraxini; assembly: GCA_930367265.1. NCBI lineage: Eukaryota > Metazoa > Arthropoda > Insecta > Lepidoptera > Erebidae > Catocala > Catocala fraxini. The sequence continues at coordinate 8,448,237 of OV884038.1, forward strand.
AATTAGCTTAAAAATTAGTAAAGTTTAATAGTAGTAGAGGTGTAACAATTTTCAAAATTTTGTAATAAAGTGTCAAATAAACAACGCGATAAAATCCGTATATAGCAGTTTAATTTCAATGAATAATATTCGCGTAAATAGAAGACAATATTATGTAAATCAGTACGGACTGGAAACAGCAACAAAAATACGCCGGTTAGAAGATCTACAAACTAAGCGCGCAAGATATGTAACATCTTTAAATTTCTTGAAGAGATGTCGTGATCACAGTCTCATTCCTACGTGTGTCAAGATATCAGCCAAGAAAGACATACGAGGAAGCGCTAAGATCTTAAAACAGGCAAGTCAAAAGTTATTAATACAAGTTATCAGAGAACATCGCGCTGACTTACGCAGCATAAATAGGAACGTTGAGATTTTGTCTAATGAAATACAGAGATTAATAACTCCATTTGATTTTAAACAATGCATCAATGCTTTAAATCACAGAGAAAGATCAAAATATAATGCGTGTAAAACGAACAAAATTCAAAAATATGAAAAATTATCATCTAAATCAAATGCCAACAGCAAGAAACGAAACGTCAATGCACGGACCAATGACACGCCGCCGTCAAGTCAAAGACAAGCAGTTATTAATCTGTCAAAACAAACTTTAGACAAAACAACCGAAAAAGTATTGAGTAGAGGTTTAAATTATGCAATAACACCGGCTAGGATACCGTATGAGCCATTATTTGCAACGTCGAGGACTGCCTAGTCAAGAATAATATAAAAAAGGAAGATTTGGAGGCTATACGTCAGGACATTTCATCGGTCTTGCGTCGAAGTAAAGTGCCCAGACCGAATCTTCCCAAAGATGAATTCGTCGCACTGAAGAACTTGCGGGCTAGGCCAGATATTACAGTACTCCGTGCAGATAAAGGAAACGCTACGGTCATAATGGATACGTCAGATTATAAACATAAAATTGAAAATTTACTTTCGGATGAAACAACATATAAACAGGTTAAAACAGACCCTACAAACAAAATATTGAATAAAACCAAAGATATCATTCATAAATACTCCGAAAAACTAGATCTAGACGTTAAACAACTAATACCAGCTTGCGTAAAACCTCCAAAGCTGTATGGGTTACCAAAAATATACAAGGAAAACGCTCCCCTACGTCCTATTGTGAGTCAGATCGACACACCAACTTACAGACTGGCTCAGCACGTAGCGAAGATACTCTCACCACTCAGAGGCAACTCGAGAGCACATGTAAAGGATTCATACCATTTTGTGAGTGAAATTAAACACCTACGTCTCACTAACAATGAAACAATGGTTAGTTTTGATGTACAGTCATTATTTACATGCTTACCTGCACATGACTGTATTGAAATAACTAAAAGGAAGCTAATACAGTACAATATGCCTGAGGAATATGCAGAACTACTTAAGCATTGCTTAACAACTGGCTATCTGTTGTGGGACAATAAATTCTACATTCAACTCGATGGTGTCGCAATGGGCTTCCCAGTATCGCCTGTCGTTGCTGACATATATATGGAGGACTTCGAGGCTCGAGCTTTACATACTGCCCCCATCACACCCAGGATTTATAAGAGGTTTGTAGATGATACTTTTACAATATTACCAACAGATAGTGCAAGTGTATTCCTAGAACATCTTAATTCCATTAATAATAACATCCAATTTACTATGGAATTAGAGGCAAATAATTCATTAGCTTTCTTAGATGTACTTGTCATTAGGAATCCTGATCATACTTTGAGCCACACTGTATATAGGAAAAAGACCCATACAAATAGGTACTTAAACGGTGAATCTCACCACCATCCTAAACAGTTAGCTACCGTGGGAATGTCTTTGTTTCAGAGAGCCCATGGGATCTGTGACAAGAAACACCTGGACGCCGAGCTTCAACATGTCAAGCAAGTACTGCAAGAAAACAAGCTCCAACAACCGCGCCGCTGTCACAGATCCCGAGAAAAGCCAGCCACAGTCGAGCGCCAGCCTGCTATACTGCCTTATGTAAGGGGTGTCACTGACAAGATTGGCTACATCTTGAAGCGAGCTTCAATCAACACATACTTCAAGCCGCCAACGAAGATAAGTCAATTTTTACCATCCGTCAAGTGCCAACTACCTTTACAAGATGCAGGGGTATATAAAATAGATTGTGACTGCGGACTCTCATACATTGGTCAAACCAAGAGAAACATAGGCACCCGCATAAAAGAACACATAGCTGATGTAAAACACCAACGCTCGTTGAAGTCTGCTGTGTGTGAACATGTGCAACAGGGGACCAACCACTATCTGAGATTTGACAAACCACAGATTCTCGCTAAAGAACACCGATTCCTACCAAGGATGCTTCGCGAGGCTATTGAAATCAAAAAACATCCTAATTTTAATAGAGAAGATGGTTGGAATGTACCACCAGCTTGGGATCCAGTAATAAAAATAGTCAAACCCAAGAAGAAGCAAACCACAGCTAGACTTCATGATACTTTGAGCTCATTCTGCGTAAATAGAAACACCAATGATTAAATTATGTTCGGGTACTTTGAAATAACTACACTGGAACATTGAGACAACTGCCATCTTAGTCTCCCCGTGACCATGGCTGCTGAAAAGCAACCGAAACGTCGGGGAAAGTGTAAAAATAAATTAAATCTAAATAGTTTAATAATAATTTAATTAGCTTAAAAATTAGTAAAGTTTAATAGTAGTAGAAGTGTAACAATTTTCAAAATTTTGTAATAAAGTGTCAAATAAACAACGCGATAAAATCCGTATATAGCAGTTTAATTTCAATGAATAATATTCGCGTAAATAGAAGACAATATTATACAAATATTTTATAATACAGATTTGTAATATACAATTTTTAATGGTTAATATACAAACCTTTAATAATATACATTTGTATATTAACCATAAGAAAATAAATAATAACATAATATTGAAAATTACCAAGCAATACTCTAAAGTGTGCTGTTGTAAAGAAAATTGATGTACGGGAAAAGCTATTATCTTCCGAAGACCATCCTTGGCGATGGTGCATTTGCGTCTGTATAATAAAAGGTGGCAATAACAACAGGAACGTTTTAGTAAACATCCACTACGGAGCTTAAACAGACCCATATAGGACACATTTTTGAAGAAAAATCCATTACATACTTACGTGTAGACCTTACTTACTTATTGCCTCCTCTTTGGAGGGAATTAGTAAAAAAAGGTATGCGTGAAATCTGATAACAAAAATAATATCTTTTACTAGCCTTTGTCAACGGATTTGCTCGCCCGGAAATAATACTTTTCCTAAATGTTACCCTACATGCTTTTCTATACCGCTGAAAACGTGCATGGAATTTCATGGTAATGGGGGAAATAATGAGGTGTAAAAGCCTTACAAACGAATAAGCAAACGTGCATTATTTTATAGCTAGTGTTTCCCCGCGGTTTCACCCGCGTACGTCCCGTTTCCGTGGGAATATTAGGATAAAAAGTAGCCTGTGTGTGAATACAGCTATCTACATACCAAGTTTCATCGCAATGGGGTCAGTAGTTTTTGCGTGAAAAAGTAACAAACATCCATACATCCATACAAACTTTCGCGTTTATAATATTAGTAAGGATATTAGTAAAAATTAACAGTTGCATATATTTATGCTAACAGTATCTTAAAAACATTTTTACCTAAAAAATTAAGCATGTAACGTTGTTAGCGTAACGTTTTATGTTAAAAGGTAACTGCACTGCAGTTTTATACACAGAATATGCAAGCAATATGCAAAATGTTAAAATTAAATGTTAAGGTATTAGGTGAGAAAGAGTGCAGACGTGGTATGTACTTGAACTAGGTTTGCTTTGTGTTTTGCATACAGGATTTAACGTTTGATGCTCAGATATTCATATTCTGCTTATAAGAGATCGCTTCAGTACCGCAGCGGTAGTGAATGTGACTGCGATGTATTTCAATTCGAGTTCTATTCGCGGGTTGGACAAAGCGCTTTGGGTATTTCTGCTAGGAAATTCTCAATAGATGCACGAAGTCTGGCATTGTGCTTGGTCAATAATACTAGACTCTCCCTCTACTACGCGCACAAAACATTTCTGTTATATGTTCTGCGACTACGCGAGACCAAAATGAAAGTTAAACTCCTCTGCCCATCCCTTCGGGGATACATGCACTTGACCAAGTATGTATGTAAATATTCACATGATTTTTCTCTTATTTATTCCCAAGGAATTGTATTCACTTCGTCTTGCTGATTTTAGGATGCTATTTAATAGACATAACATTAATAGAAACATTTTTTTCCTTTTCATCCCTTGCGTAGCGAATGTTTCAAAAGATTATTAACAATTAAATAAACAGTAGTATAATATACAGATAAACATAGAGTCACTCTTTCTTGCTATTGTGTGCACTATTAATTCATGTTTGTATAGAGATTACGTTTACATCTTGATATGCATCTGAGCCACTTCCCTCGTCAGCTGAGCGCGAAATCGGGTTAATTCAGGACGGAAACGTCTGAATCACAAACGTGGACCGTTATTCTGGAAAATTCAAATTTATATTCTGGGTCGAGATACAGAAGTAATTGAATGTATTCATACAAAGGGTAGTGAGCATTCTTAATTATATACCATATATGACATTACGATGTTTTTATTATTAAGTCTAGACCTATATTTACGTCTCTCTGATCGAAAGTAATTAATCTAATACATTTATCATTCATTAAATAAAACCTTGAAATACGTTTGTTGGTTCTTCTTAATTAAACTAATAGGTAAACATTACACTTAAACTGTGGCAAAGGTAAGTGAATATAAATCTGACTGTTCAGAATAAGTCTTTTGACGCAGCACTCGATGAACGAGCGCAAATATAAATGGACCTAATTAACTTTGGATCGATTTTCTCCACATTCCCTACCATTTCCTTTATTCTCTGTTAATGTAAATTATTGACCAATGCTTTAACTGAACTTTAAAAAAGGGCAACGAAAAATAAACCACCATTTTTATCGAACAACTATTTTGAGTTCGCCAACAAACCTTAACTTAAAAGTTTTAAAACTTAATTGAAGTGTCGATAAATTTATAGTAGCAAATTGCTAGTGAAAGAAAATAAAACTGTGTTGCTTCCACTCAACTTAATACGTGCCCTATCACAAGAAATAAATCAAAGCTTAAAGTAGATGAAACGATGAAAAAGAAATTAAAAATGTGGTAGTGTTTTTAAAATTGCATATCGAGAGAGGAATACAACGGTGCCTAATAAATATTTACTACAGTATAACTACTAGAAAATTGCAGGAAATAAAAATTTATTCATGAAAATAAAATTGGAGACTTGGAAGAGAAACGCCTGGATTTTGTTGCTAAAACGGTAAATGGTGCAACCATGAATATTGTATGAAAATTGACGTAAGCGAAGACGCAGTATGAAATTTTAAGTCACGAACGGATTTATGGTCTTGTTGTCATGTTTTATAGTTCCTCGTATTCATTTTGTGTTCCACTATATTGGGAAAATAAAATGTTGTTTTCTTTTTATATGTTCTAGGTCACTGGACATGTCGTGGCTATGATTTATTTAGGATTAGTTTGCTTTTAATTTTGAGGTGAAGTTGACGATTAAGTTACTTAGATCCACAGAAGTATATGTGGATATTTTTTTTTTGTTTTTTATGTTTTATTAACATTGAACGAATACTTAGAATATAAATTCTGAGTATTCGTTCAATGTTTATAAAACTTATTGCGAGCTATCAATGGTGTGGTAGTTGGTTAATAAAACTTGAAATATTTAAATAAAGTTTCTAATTTTTTTGTGTTAGGTACATATATTTAATAGTGCTTAACAAATAAACTAAAATCCATAACACTAGCATTATATTTGGCTGCTAAAACTTGTTAAATGTCCAAAATTATTTAGAGGATCGTCATAAAAAATTACGACTGAGTTTATAGGAGTAACAGCATTTACAGGGTAAAGGTCTTGTCGCATTTATATTTAAATGAACTTTATTGTGAGTCTGGAATACAAATTTGTGATCTCGACACCCGGCCAACACCGGAGTTGTACAGCGTAATTACAAAATGCAAAGTTACAATTTATGTTTGTATTCCAATGCGTTTTTAGAGCATGTCTTATCCACGAATTTGTGAAAATAGAACGATGTACAGCAAACGAATATAGCCATCTTTGCTACCGTATTTTCTCAACAGAATTATGTGCAGTTTTCTCAGAATTCGACATCTTATGGTTATTTTATCAGGGTCGTCGATGTTTCAACTTCTGGATCCACTTAAAATTTCCAATTTGATTTCGTATTTATTATACTTTGCTCTTTCTTACCAAAGTTGTGAATAAAGATTGAATTAAGTATAAATTTGTTTTAAAAATCGTGTTTAACATTTTAGAATAACATTGTTTAATATCTACTTAAAATAAACAGCAATTTATAATGTCTAGACAGATTCTTACCTAAGTAAATTGAGTGATTAAAATGCTTTTCTTTGTAACTCAAAGTAATCATACATTTAATTATTAATTATAAATAGTTAAAGAGTAATGTCTTTGGGATTGTGACCAGAAACTGTAGGATACAGGACGACAGGTAACACAATACTTAATTTCATCCGACTAATCAGTCCGCAATCCGCAGAGACTCTGCGGATAAAGTCGCGAAATATTTCATGCATATTATTTTTTTGTTATTGTTATGCAGAGGCCGTCGTTCTAATATTAATAATTTCAAAACTGGCATACTTCAGTTTGATGGATTAGGGCGGTACTTTTTAATCCCTCTTACCATACGTTTACGCGAATATTATTCATTGAAATAAAAAAAACTAATTTATGCGGAATGTATCGCGCTGTTTATTTGAAAACACATTTACAACATAATTTTTAAACTTTTAAACAACTTCTGTCTAACTTTATTACTATTTAACCTATTACAATTATTGAAACTGTATTAATTTAGGTTTCTCTGACGTTTCGGTTGGTCTTCAGTAGCCATGATAAGATGGTGGTTGTCTCAATGTCCCACTTACCCGTGCTCTATTATTATAATCCCTCATACCATGCTTTATAACGTAGATCTACGCAAGGCAATGTTTTTTTCATTGTATCTAAGACCCAGACGAGAGGTTAATACCCTCCTTAAATAATCTTGGAAGAGAAAAACATATGGTAATAATGCATGGCATATTTTTACTCGCGTTTTGTATTTACATTTACGCAGTGTGTTAGTAGGTCACTCGCATATGCTTACCTAAACTTTGAGGAGACTTTGTTCACATGTCTGGCGCCCAACTTACAACTTTATTCACATTTATCTCACCGTGTTGGATGCTTTGCATTTTTCACTTCTTTCTACGAAGCAAAACGGTAATGCTCTTTTTATATATGTATGTACATATGTATGTACTGTATAAGAAACTATAAAATAATATGGTAGTGTGAATATAAATATTGGGCTAAATAAACTACAATGTTCACTTTTAACCAATTGAGTTGCAGCGGCCTATCTTTAATAATAATATTCTATCACATACACACAACACCATCTAGCCCAAACTAAGCAGAGCTTGTACTATGGGTACTAGACAATGGATAAACATACATATATAATTTTGTTTTTTTGTAAATACATACATATTATACATAGGAACACCCAGACCAAGACAAACATCCATGTTCACGCACACAAATGTTTGAGTTGTGCGGGAATCGAACCCGTGACCTTAGGCGTGGCAGTCGGTTACACTAATCACTACGCCATCGAGTCGTCTAATCTGGAATTCAAATAGTAAAAGATTTTTAAATAAGTGTAGTAATTCCTCCACATTTACACAAACTCACAAAAATTGCTGTTTATAATATTAGTACTGATTACCAAATTAAGGCGACGTCATTTTATTAATTTCTAAAAAAAAAATGCCTGAAGCTATGAGTTCAAAGAATCATAATCTATTTAATTAAAAAACTCGCTCTTGTGTATTATCTATAATAACGTACATTATAACACTAAACTGCAGAATATATCCCTTATGAATATGCAAAGCACGTGGTTAAGACACTTAAATTAGCTCGTTATTCAGCGATTTACATAATTGTATTGTTTTAATGAGAAAATACACTGCGGCCTATTATGTATATAATAATATGCTACAAGTCCTTTATTATGGATGGCTTTTAGTGTGCTCTTATAAAGTATGTTTAATTGCCTAAATAGTTATGAGTATTTGAATCATATGTCTACTATATGAAGGTGTACAACTAATATTATGTATGTGCAATTTCGAATGCGGATAGTCACGGACAAATTACTCAATGAATTTTGATTTATTGTTTGGACACAATGGTGGAAGTAATTAGTCTTAATAAGCAATAGGACCCGTCTATTGTATGCAGCTAGTATACATATATAATAATCTTTGTTTATAGTGCAAATATGATTTTCTTGTGAATTTTAGATTTGATGCTAAAACCTTTATGCAAGCATGATATTTGAACTAGCCGTTACCCGAGACTTTGACCGCGTGGATTTTAACTAAATGAGTTTGTTCAGTTCGCAGAGTTTAAATTATTTTATTTTAGACACTATTTTATCTGTAATGGTTGCAACGGCTTAAGACGCTGGATCTAGTTTGCGATTACAAGGACTTTTTATAGACCGTGTTCCTACTTATTAGTAACGTAAGTTCCTAACGTATATTTTTAAAGATTTAGTCACGTTGCAGAACATTTTTGTATTAGGAACCAAACAGTTAAATCTTCAGTTATTGTCAGCAACAATTCGGTCACAAATCTAGATAGAGAGGCGATACTAAAAATAATGTTTTATACAATACCGCTAGTGAAGCTAAATCGCACGTTCGTTAAAAAGCAATAGTGGTATTTTTTTTATAATTGGTTACGACTGAATCTAATGAAAAAGGCACGCAGTCATAGTGGATCTACATGTCACACAGATAGACAAGCCTCAATGAAATCAAACAACACGGATGAACTTATAAATGACGTATAACAACCTCCTAACAAATAACAAGTACAAAACCCACTGAAAAGATCTGTCCTGTGGCAAAAAATTCAAATCCAAATCAGTACTAATTGGACAGCTGAAAATGTGACAATTTGTTACACTTCTCCAAAAAGTCTTTGAGACGCCTTAAAGTAAAAAAGACTTATCTGTCAATAATAGATGTTCATCCCGCCGTGAAAGTAAACCAGCTTAAAAAGCGCTTTTTCTTATTTCAGCTAACAAAGTAATTACGTGAGAAAAATAATGCCTCCGCTTAACTTTTTAATCCCCGTGGAGCCAAATTTATGAGCAAGCATTGTGACTCTAAATTCTTCTTAACACGTTTCCAGCGGTAGAAATATTTTCAAAATTGTAAAATAGAGTGCCGAGGGATCTGTTTAGTTTATTGCCGATGTTGGAAAAGTTTGGCCTCTTAGCTTTTTTTTGCAATAACAAGCATGAATCTAAACTTTGAAGTGAATACAAAAAGAAGGTACTGTAATAATTACACCACTAAAGTGTATTGTAAATCTCGACTAATCTTGAAACTTTGGCTGAACGGTCCGAGGTAGTTCCGACCCCTGCTGCGTGGTAAAGGTTAACTGCGAAAGGCAAAAAGTGTTCTCGTACAAAATTCGCGTCTCAACAAAAAGATTTATATTTCAAGATAATTTCAAATTCGGAACGTTACTTGGCGGTAAACATACCGAACAAAAGGTCGTTTCCAAAGAAAGTATTTGTGAAGAAAATTAATGTTTAATACAAGATCGAAATCTTAGCTTTGCGCTTCGAAGGCCGTGGGCGGATATTTTTGCATTAAGATGAGCATACCGTAAATTTTCAGATAAAATATAAACAATGCGTTACTTTTTTTATAACCGGATACAGGATATTGCTTGCCCACTTGGACATCCCTAAATATTTTTACATGTATAGATTTTCGATCCAATTTATGCAAGATTACTGGTTTTATGTAGGTTACGAAGTAAATTTATATAGAACAAAGTCTACATAAAAATTTATATTTATTTCCGTGTACTCGTATTTACGAATGTCATAAATTTCTCGTAACTCTAGATCAAAGCTATGATTAAGACTTTAAAGCACTGGAGATATAAAAATAGTACCATCTCTGTATTTTTAAATTGACTTGGCTTGTTTAGCAGTGTCCTTTAAACTGCCGCACACTGGGCCAGCGTTAGCGGCTATAGTAAAACCACTAGTGGCCGCCACAAGTTGTTTACGAAGTTTAGCATAGATTTCGCATGGAGCCGACGCACACTGAATGCTGCTTCCGAGCCACATGCTGCGAGAGTGATCGGTGCTCGCTATTTGTGGCCCGTCGTCCGTGCACACACGACCACACTTACCGGCGTCAACCTGGACCGTCCAAATATTGAGTCAAAATGTAGGTACCTTTAGCTACCAGTGGCCATGGCTGCAACTAGCCACTAGAGACTGCGATGTGGTTGCGTATAGTGGCTCATCCTGGCTACTGATCGCAGCTAATAGTGGGCCAGTGTATCGCAGTACTTACTGAGTACAAGTAGAAAGACATAATCTGCAAGGGAGCAGCACGGCAGCAAACTCTTCATCCTCTCAACTATATCTACTTTGTGACAGTTTGTGTCGGTGCTCCTGTAGCATAAGAGATCAGTAACTATAAGAACTCAGGTTCGATGCCCGTGTGAAAGTAGTGTATTTTCTTTTTTATGAATTGCTTAGTAGTCTGGACAGGTGTCCGAAAGACGGCAAATGAAGCGATTTTTTTCTATTACGTGAGACTTTAAAGTTTAGCTAGTAAAATGCACCTTTGCCTAGTCGTACAGGAACATACAGGCCTGAATCTATTTATTTATGACAGCAATAAGTCAGTCCTATATATTAAAAATAATACTCAAAACATAATTCTTATTAATACGTAAACTTATCCATAAATAAAATAATGAATACTATAATAAAACTGTCTAAAATATTAATTCTAATTACATCTTTACGTTCTATTAAATATAACGAGGTTAGCAAATGTTGCCCCGGTCAAGTCCTTAGATCGTTTACAAAAAGTCATAAAGTCCTTGAAGTACATAAAGCCGTCAGTCCCGGCTGCTATGAATATATTATGTGACAGATGATATGGGGTGTCAGTACCCTCAACAACTAATCCTGTATAGTACAGCCTTGGAATATTGTTATCACTTTGGGTTACGGAGGTTAGTTTAGTTAGTGCTTTTATTTAGTAATAATAACGTTAGTTTTTATTTATTCCTGTATACGTACGTAGTCGCACGCCTACGTCACAGATGGGTATAACAGTTAAATTTTCCCAGCCATAGTTTGAGGTTTCTAGTAATAGAAGCAACCCTATTATTGCCGTCTATTGGGCATAATTCTAAACTCCTCTGTGCCACTATTGAGAAACTTTTATCAAAAGTACCGCAAATAGTAACCTATTGCAATGGCCGTAATTGTGAATAAGTTGTATTTTAAATTCAATTGTAAATTTATTCTTAAAGTACTTGGCCAGTGTAACTTTTTGACTGTAATAACAAACAATGTGAATCAGCTATCCTATTGGTCATCAAATGGAATCGTCTTAAATCAAACCAAAAGAAATTACGTAGTAGAGTACGAGTAGGCAGAAATAATCAAGTTGCGTCTGTAGGTCCTTCCTATAAACTGCAGGCGTCGCATTTGGGGCGCACTCTCTGCTAAGGGCTCTTGACCCGAGGCCCTTTGTCGGAAGAGTACAGTTACTACACCCTTCAACCCCATTTTTATGGCTCAAACAAGTTTACTAGGACTATACTTGTTCTGGCTTTATGAAGCTCATAATTTAGAATTTTAGTGTTGATTGAATTTTGTTATGAATATGATTTATGCTTAAAAAATATTTTAGTCACCAAAAAAATTATATGACATATAATATTTTAAATTTAAAATCTTAATAAGCTATTAAAGGTTGTTCATTTGAAGAAAAAATCCCAACTTTAAATCTACTTCGCAAGTCAAATCACAACGAATCAGCTTTTAAATGATTATATACTGGTCTCTGTGGCTTTTCCCACGAGAATCTATTAACCCAGGACATGGTTTGTATGTTGATTGTATGGTTTACATATGATTAAGTAAAAAATGTAACAATTCAATGGAATTGCTTATATAAGAACCCTTTATAAAAATACAATAAAATTGTATTTTTGTAAAATATCCATCTTGTCCTCAAAGAGCATGCCCGGCTATCATAAACATCCACGTCGGCTAATATAAGGGTTAAATATTGTTAATTAATAAGTTTTAACGGTAATTTCAAATCTTTATTTGTTGTTTTCTCATGAATTAACAACTAAAGTACGAAAACAGATCAACGTACACTCATTTAATCTTTAGATAACAATCAATATACAATTCCTTGTTGAGGTACGTATCGGGAAAGCTATCGAGGGACACGGTAATAGAAACGAGCCAGTTTAACTGTACCCCGGACACTATTTTGTCACTAATAATGTCGGTTTAAGACCTCTAAACAAGGCTGTTAAGGGGAACTGGAACATTAAAATTGTTCTGTTGGTTTGGGTTAAGTAATAGCAAAGAACATTGATCTGAAATGGCCCATTTAAATACGTTATCTTGAAACTGGCTTTATTTCAGTGTTAAGGCTTGTTTGATGGAGTAGAATGCATTTTAATATGTTTTACAGAATGTTTCATATGTTATGAATATATTAATATTACTGTATGTAGGCAGATATCTATCACGTCCATATTTTTAAAACTATTATAATAATTCTGTGCTTTTGATAAATTACAGGTTGCAAAGGCCGCTGATTTATCAGTCCTATGACATAGGACGTTTAGGTTTGAAAACGATCGTACGGTCTTGCCATAGATTCGCTGGATTTACAAAGTATTATTAGCGTTTCCTTTAAGAATATACTCACCAGGTGAATTATTCTGTTACCAGCAGACAGTAAATACACTTAAAGTTTTATTACGTGAGACCTAAAAACTAAACGCTAAATGTGTATGTAACTGCCCATAAATTACATTCGCCGTCTGCGAATAAATAATTTAAAACGGTCACTTTCTTTAATATCGGTTGCGAAAGAGCAGTTCGGCAACTATACAGGATATCTTTATCATAATAAGAAATTGATATAATGTATAATAATCTTAAACATTAGTATTCACAGATTTGAAATACTAAGACGATGGCAACACGTCTATTTGTATTACAGGCAGCGGTTAGTTGTTAATTAACAGCAGGAATGCATTTGACGTATGCCGTCAACATGTCAAATGATTTATATATTATGACACTTTGTCCCATATGGGGGTCAGTGCTGTCAACAGATTCTGTTTGTGGAGTCGGCAATGCGTGAGTTTCACTCTATTCATAGCCTACTACATATATATATATATATATTAAGCTGTTGTAAGCTTATTTGTCATTTAAATACCATTAAAGTATTTGGTATAATAATAATAATAATATAATAATATTCTACCACATACACACAACACCATCTAGCCGAAACTAAGCAGAGCTTGTACTATGGGTACTGGATAATGGATAAACATACATATATATTTTTTTGTTTTGTAAATACATATGTATATATTAGACATAGAAACACCCAGACCAAGACTAACATCTATGTTCATGCACACAAATGTTTGACTTGTGCGGGAATCAAACCCGCGACCTCAGGTGAGGCAGTCGGTTACACTAACCACTACGCCATCGAGGCCGACTTTGATGATTTGATTTAAGAATGGCTTTGTATTAATTAAAGCCAATTCTCTGTTTGCCTACTAGATTTGGTAGCTAATCCCAAAGATTTAACTTATAAATGCGACGTACTAAGTTTAAAAATTGTTCCTTTCTGAACATTAAGTTGTCATCTATACTAATATTATGAAGCTGAAGAGTTTGTTTGTTTGTTTGAACGCGCTAATCTCAGCAACTACTGGTTCGAATTGAAAAAATCTTTTTTTGTTGGACAGCTTATTTATCGAGGACGGCTATAGGCTATATAACATACCGCTGCGACCCACGGGGGCAGCGCAGTAATCATAAACGCAGGTGAAACCACGGGCACATCTGTCTAGTCTAATATACAATGCCAACATTACACCTGAATTGTAAATATTGTATATATGTTTATTCGTATTGAAAATAAAATGTACACTATCGTTCTCTATCTAAACCGTCAGGTCTCTCTTCTTACTCAGAACATTAAATTCTCATGCAATATAAATATTGTAATCACACGCATCTATGATAAATTATAAGTCAACCAGACTTTTCACAAAATAATTTAAGTGACGTCATAAATATTTTTTTCATATATAGCGATTCTTCTCATAATTGTTAGATATTATTCACCTAAAAGCCAAATTGTGGCCATAAAATACACAACCAGTACAATTGTTATGGCGTTATGAATCACAATAGTAAAACTTTACCCGCTAAGCCTATAAACATTACAAAGGCCATTTTCCTCAATTGTCTGTAACTATTTTATGCGACATAAGAAACAGATGCTGCATTTTGTTTTCATACTTTCTGTGGAAAAGCGAGTAAATGTGAGAAATTACTACAGTATTTTTAGGCTTAATCTAGAATTATGACTGTGCTTGGAATATATTGACCTATAATTTCTAGGAAGTGCCATAAAGCATGAGTGAGTGTTTGCTCTAAGAATATTATTTATCCACTATTACAGAAACAACATTCGCAGTGAAGGGCGCGGCCAAGGCTATCTAGTGGAAATGTGAATGATATTTATAGGGAACCATTGGGTATACCTAAGCGGCACTATGAAAGACTACGGTAATCGATGATTCAATAAATAAAAGTTTCACTACAACAACAGTAAAATACAATCTAATGATTATTTATTTCTTTCATTTAAAATATAAGAGGAAAATATGTTTATTTGCCGACATTTCGACTGGCTTGTATTGATCGTGGTCACGAGACTACCTATACATGCTATTTATAACATAACATTTTTGTTAAGGTGATTTAGACCCGCTTTCTCATGTCGTATTATGTGTACTAATTGCGAGTCTTAAAACAAAAATGTAAACTTGCTTAAACTTACTATTTAATCCCTTGAAAATATAAGATATGAGATAAAAGCTAGATAAAAGTATATAAATAGATGATTAGATTTTTTTATTAGAATTAAGTGTGTAAATTATTTGTCAATGAAAATTGTCTCTTAGCAATAATTTCTATATATAGAGGTAGTTCTACTTGGCACCTACTTTGAAATACAAAGTACTGTTTCAACTTCCAAGAGTATTTCGTGAGAAGCACGCAACGTACATAATTTAATGATGTATGGTTTCTGATTTCCAAGGGATGAACAAACATAATTCAATAGACACAAAATAACGTGTTAAACTTCTTCAAAACATTAATTGAAATTCACAAATGTGTTTGTGTTTGTGTATTGCTCTAATATTGCATGAAGAAGTAATATGCACAGGCTCTTATTCACCGTGAATTATTAGTTAGTATCAGATCTGGTTCGTTATTAGTACTACTGCAATTAGTTAACGGGAATATCCATGATCTGATACTCGTAAATGTCTTATCGAGAAATACGTAAAATAAATTTTATTACTCAGAATACAGAGAGAGAGAGAGAGACGCTTCAAACATGTTCCAAAAAAGAAATTAAAAGACAACTTTATGCTTCTAAAAATATTTAAATCGTTCCCAGAATAAAATCCTAGAGAGCTACAAATATGAATTGACGCTTTTGAAATCGGAGAAAGTTATCAAATGAATGTATTCCAACGATGTCTAGCAGTTTAATAAAAATACTATAAATGTAGCCTCCAATTCAAATGCAAGCTATTTTCTTGAACCTAAACTACCCGTATGTCAGATAAATAATACAACTCTTCGCAAGCGTCGGCCTAGTATTGTAGGCTATTGGTCTATGCCAGACGTGACATGACTACCTAAAGCAATATTTGTCGTCTTGGAACGATATCAAAAGAAAAACATATAGGACACGAAAACAGCTGATATTAATACTCGCAGATGGCTTGTATAGAAATAATCTAGGACGTTTCTGTACCGATAGGCAAGTCGTTAATGCTAGCAAATGGATGACAAGAAATAGGTATGTATCGAATTATCGATAGTTATATAATTATATCGATTCTGCCTCTGTCATGGTTACGGCATAGTTAGATAACAACGGAAGTGGCTTCATTATGATTATATGTACGGAAACTAGTGTAACCAAAAATACATATTGAAATCAGACGTTAGTTGAAAATGTTTATAATCGTTAATTGTATTTAGAATCATTTATTATTTGAATTTACATACGTCAGGGAATATCGTGTTTTTATTTTTATAACAAAAGTTTGCCTCTGTAACACTAGGCGAAATATATAGTAATAATGTACTAGTGTAGTGTAACCCTTCCTCTGATTTCTTGTAAGACAGTGCTACTCCCAAGGCGAAGCGGTCTATTCCTTGCGTCACATAATAGATGGCAACGGCAGAGTCTTCCACACAAAACTAAATATCTTAAAATATATACAATGAAATAAAATGAAATGAAATGAAATGAGATAAAAATTTATTGTTTGTCACAGGTACAATATAGATACAGGTGGTAAGATTTAGCATGTTTCACTGCAACATACCCATAGGGTGTACAATAATAAAAACGTTAATAAAGATAATTAAGATATGCAAATACAATAATAGTTTATCAATATTCTTTACATGTCAGATAACATATAAAATTAAATTAAATATATTATTAATAAACAAAATAAATTACAATTATATGAAACATAAAAAAAAAGAAAATATATTACTTACATTTTAAAGTCATTAATGAGAAAATCCGAGATACTATAAAGAAATTTCTCAGCTAAATAACATTTCAACCGCTTTTTGAAAAGAGTGACATTTAAATCTCGGATAGCTTTTGTTATTTTATTATATATTTTTGGAGCATTACAAAATATACTCTTATGTAATAATGCAGTATTTGACATTTTCAAGCATAATTTTGTATTGTCACGTCGATTGCGATTGCTAACTTCATTTAATGTTTTAAACAATTTGGGTTTAGACTTAACAAAAACACACACACATATTATAAAACTAATAACATTGCTACTGTTTATGCTACTATTAAAATTTAACTCTATCTAATTTCTATCCTATGTAATCAGAAGTTCACAAACGTGAAAGGCAATGCCATGGTTGTGTTTACTCGGTATTCCTTCTGTAATATCAAGAAAATGCATGTCCATAAGCGGCGGCTACAGTAATCATTAGGTAGGTCCCTAGCTTATCTCGCACCATTTGCAATAAAAATCCGGCCATATGAACAGCGTTCTGGCGAACATGATAGATATATAGGTCTGCCTTCGTTCTTAATTTGCCGGGGTCATAATAGTGATGCCTCAATAATTACTTCGGCAACTGGAAATGATAAATCTGCTTTCGATTAAAACAAAAAGTAGACTAAAAAGGCTTTCAGTACTGTGAATCGTTTTTCCGTTTTGTATTTTAATTAGGAGCTGGTATTGTTTGCGTTGCATCGTTGATTATCAATTGAAAGATATCTGTGAATAATGATATCAGCCATATATCAGTACATATATGGCTGATAAGAGGCCCGTGCTCAACAATGGGACAGTTCCCATTGTTGAGCATGGGCTTCTTAGCGTGAAAAGGATTAGGCTATAGTACACCGCGATAGCCCAAAGGAGGTTGGCAGACTTCACATTCATTCTAGAAAATTATAGAGAATATTCTCAGACATACAGGTTTCCTTACAGTGTATTTTATTTTCACCGTTAAAGTGCGCGAAAGTCAAACCACGAGTGATCATTAGTTTTTTAAACTTCTCAGAGAAAATCAGAGGTGCCTTGAGATCGAAGTCAAGACCTCTGCGTGTACTGCACAACGGTCTCCCACTAGGCTATCACTGCTTATATTTGTAAATAGCTTATATAAATACTAATGTGATGACATGTTTGACAACCTAGGATAATTATACCAGAGAGGATTAGTCAGCCGTGACCACAGTGCGAGCATATCGCTCTAAAATATAGTCGTAAAATTTCTCTCACAAGAGAATCGGTTTTAGGCTTTCAAATGAAACAGATTCGAAACGCCCACACTTATTAAAAGTCAGAGGTTATATTAGCGAAGATGTTATGTGAGTACAGTCTCGTACTTGTTACTACATTAACAGTATAAAGCTTTTAGTGTTAGTTAGCTAAGTGTCTTGGTAATACGATCGCCTTGTTTACACTTATTGTTAGATAGCGAAAATGTACCGTAGCACGTTATTATTTTGTAGTTTTTATATGCTGCGGGCACAAACCCACATACAGGCAGAGTGATAAAACATAAAATACCTATTCTTTTGGTTGTCTATAAATATTTCAAAGACATTCATATCCGTTCAGACACAGCGTGGTTTTATAATAATATAGATTATACTAGAATCCGTTGGCGTTTTAAAACAAATAGAGTTACTGAAGTATGTAATTTACCTTAGATTAAGCCACATCCAAACCAAATGTATTTAATCTCCGTTTAGTGGTTTAGACATGAATGGGTAAAAATTTTCAATTACAAAATATAGAGTGAACTGTTACTTTGTTCTTGAAAATCTATTTGAGAATATGGCCTTAATACTTTTGTAACTGATTACATCTCCTTACCCTATATAAGCGTCAATTTTTCTTTTAAAGATTTTCATTAATATAGGTTGTGAGCTTGCCGATCTATCATTTGGAATTGATGATATTTCGTTGTCGCTTTTATAAGTATAATTCTAATAATCCCTACTAATATTAAAAATGTAAATGTAAGTTTGTTTGTTTGTTACGCTTTCACGCCTTAACTAGTGAACCGATCATTATGAAATATCAGATACACGTTGTCGGGAGTACGGAAAAAGACGTAGGGTACCTTTCATTCAGAAGAGTCAAGAAAGTAATGTTTCTGAGGAACGGAAAATTTACATAACCTACATTTACGCTGGCGAAGCCACGGGAAAAACATAGTTTATAATATTTAGTAATCGCAATATATTTTAATAGATTATAATTTTTATATTTTGTTTTTACCTTATATTTTTCTGATCTCCTTATAAAATTGATGTACGTGAGGATCATTAACACACACATAAATTCTATTTAGATTCATATTACTATAAAAAATAAGTGTGTCGGCATCTACTTTTAGTATCACAGCATTTATTAAGTATTTTTTAATATACATTCACACAATAACTGCGGTCTTACGAGTTTTATTTTATACCAACCAGTAGTGTAGCTCCTTAGGCGTCAGAACACTTGAAAAACCAAATGAGCCAACGAAATCTTATTTCAGTGAAGCAGAAGGCATTTTGAATTCCAACAATATTGACAAAGACTTCTAAAAACAAAGGGCTTTCAAGACCCCTTTCATACATTTGGCGAGATGCCAAAACAACTAATGGAAGTCAATATTTGCTTTTTTTGTGAACTAAATGGTGCTCTTAAAAGTCTCACACTCTTTATTTTAATTATCTTTAACCAGAGAATAGCTTCGAATGTAATTAGTATCCTGGTACACAATTTGGGGTCAGGTCAGGTACAGGTCAGGGTCAGGGTTGTGTCGTTTTTTGGTTCTGGTGCACTTCTATACAGTAAAAATGTATATTTTGATTTATTTTTATACTAGCTTTAGCGCGCCATTTCGCTTGCGTAAATGTAGTTTAGGTTAGGTTATGTTAGCGTGTATGTTATGTTACTCGGTAATAATATAGCTTTCTAATGATGAAATACTTTTAAAATCAGTAGATTCGAATTTGAAAAATTGAGTCTTTCCTCTTTATAATATTAGTATAGATAACTTTGGTGTAGGACGCCACATGCGCCATCACATCTTCCAAGCACGGTGAGCTGAACTAGTGCTGCTGCTGTAGCGGCGGAAAACCTCAAACGGCGCATACACAGTAATTTAATTGGTAATTACGTTTTCGAGCCGTTTGGGGTAGAGACGCTAGGTTCATGAGGTCCGGGCGCTCGTGCGCTTTTTAGAGATATATCTAAGCGGCTAATCGACGCTTCGCGTGAGCAGAAGGCTGGACTTTTTTTGGCTCAAAGAATCAGCATTGCCATTCAGTGTGGCAATGCTGCCAGTCTTCTGGGCACACTCCCGGTCGACAGCGATGCTGAGGAATTTTACGACGCTGCCTAAACCAGCCATCCCTTTTTATAAAATTTACAGTACCATATTTTGTTATTCCTCATTTTGTTCTATTTATAAGTGGATAGTTTTGTTAATATTAGTTAAGTTGTAAATTATGATTGTTGCTTTCTTTATGTAAATAATGAAGTATAGATAAGTAAATAAATCATACCAAAAGATATTTTCTCTGTCTCTTATTTGCAACTTCACTCGCACTGCTGATAGATTGCGAAGAAAATAAATTTGAAAGAGAATCTCTAGTTAAAGAATTTAGTTTAAATTATGTTAGACGTAAGTATCGTCATTACAACGCTGGTAGATTATATATCTCGTTTGGTTAAAATAATACCAAAATACCTTCACATAGAATCTCATAATATAAAATGTACTATATTAAATATTTTTGAGTATTTATATTATGTAGTTTAAAATATTACTTGCATGTACCTTCACTGGGAATACGCTACAATGGAGTTGACGTGACTGTATGGGAACAATCCTATAAAAAAAAGACTACCTACATAAACTGATACATTGTATTTTATTTGACTGTCCTTACTTCAATCGACTTTTGTAAGATATTTAACATTGATCATTAAAATATTATTCTGCCTCATTGACCCCTGGATAAGTTTGCGCTTATATTTGCATATGATTGTGACGCCACGAGTTTTATATCAGCCTTTTTTGTTCGTAACACGTCTGAAAGTTAATTTATGTTTATTGGCCATACCGACTGTCAATTAATAACTACTAACATTGTATCTAAAATGGTAAATGGTGATTGGCTGATTAAATTTAGCTGCTGAATAAAGCTATAATTAGGATCTTATACTAACTAGTTAGGAGTAAGGCATGTTGATTGCACTAAAATAAATATTTAAAATAACAATATCATTCTATTTCATTGCGTAAAAAAGGTTGTGGTAAAAAGAATGCGGCAAATATCATATATTTTACTTCTACAAGTATAGCTTCTAGTTGTACTAGAAGTTGTTTACATGCGTTGTTTACTTTGGTTGGAATAAATAACAAAAATTCTAGTATTCCTTTATCTATACTGCGAAGACTCTCTTAAAGATAAATATTACGACACCAATACCATTGCTCTATATGACTTAATTTGCTCTGATTTTATACACCCTAAAACAATACAGCTACCATAAGTCCTTTAATAAATCCGCCTTCTGTATACAGACCCCATAATAATTTATTGTTATTACTGCTTACAATAGATGCATATGATAAAGTAAGCTATTATTTTCGCCATCGATGTTTACAAGCAATCTAGAAATAAAATCATAAGGCTACGTTCACTTTACGTAATCAATTAGCAACGTAATTTTTTGTCAACTAACTGTTTGCAGTATATTAGCAGCTGCGAGCCATTTATCAACATCTAGTAAAGAGCAACTCTCTCAACTCTTGCTATCTCGCACCAACTACTCTCGGGACAATCCAAGTGTCATCATCATCAATTATTACAAAAATTTAAAACTTACACAAATAACACCTATACTTAGAATTAATATTTGTGAAGCACATATTTTTGTGTCCTAAAGAGAAGCAAATTAAAATAAACCAACAAAACTCAGTGCATTTTCCATGCAGTCAATGTCAATTGATTGACTGCTTGATTCAAAATTTACTCACAACATTGTAACTATCAAAATACATCTCCAACACTATATAATAACGTCTAGATGAGTATGCAGTCAGATATAGCACAAATAAAATAATTGAACCACTATGGATATATAGCTGCGGATTACAATAATATTTGTTCCGTGCGGGATTCCACGCCGCATATTGGGAGTAGTGTAAATAAATTAAACTACCATCTCTTTATATAAATAATAATTAAATTGCTCCCTACTACAAAATATATTTAAGTATTGTCATGAGCTCATGAAGTAATAGATAAGATAATAGTTATAGTACTGGACTAAAAGTCTTGCACGCTGTAAAGTTAAATGTACATATTATGTAATAAACTAATCATATAAAACAATTATGTATGTCGCATTGCAGGTACTTGGTGACATGATTGGATGGCGAACAATCTGCTGCCGAATGTTTGACTAATGGACCCGTATCCTTATTCATATACATGTCGATTCAAAAATAATGGCTCACCATGAAAATGAGTAATGTATATTTTTGTTCTTATACGTAACGAAAAGTGGTTTCGCAAACGGCATACCGAATGACTGAACACCACGAAAAATCGCTTGACTTCTGAAGGGATTCGCACCCGCATGCAGACGACAGATTGATGCGAACCGATTTTTCAAATGACGTTCACTGCGCCCCTTTTTTCCTTATCCACCCGTAGAACCTTTAATGTCCTAGGACGATCCCTCCAGAACAAGATGGCTTTACAAGATTGATGTTAATATACGTCTGTGAGAGTTCGAATTAGGTTTTTGTTCGACTGTTACTTTATTTATCGTCTTTTTAATGATATTTATCGGTAAAAAGATTTATGGATACGACAGTTATATTCTGATACTGCTGCACGGATTGTGCTATAGTTTATGTTATTACCTAGCTGCGTTTAATGCATAATATGTTTGATTTGATTCCAACATGGCGAAAAGATTTGTGTGGATATTTCTTTTTATACTAGATGGTGGTAATCTATCTTTGGGCTTACCGAGGAACGCTTGCAACTCTAGGAGCATCAAATGTGTGCGCTTTGTATTGGTTGTTTTAAAGTTTATAAGTTCTCCCCCGAGACAGTTATAATAAATATAATAACAAAATTGCATAATCTAGCTTCAACGTGCTTCGTGCTTCAGCTACAATGGCTACCGAGTGCTACGTAGCACTCGGTGGCCATTGTAGCACATTAAAAACAGAGTTTTCATCTTAAGCATAATTAGATTTTGCCTAACATTGTGTTGCCTGGAATAACATTTACGTACTGCTTATAATGTGAATTTAAAACAACGAATTTACTTTAAAATAACGGTTAAAGCTGTAGTGTATGCAACACTACAGCCGAACTAATCGATTTGCACAAAGGCTTTTTGTATTTAAAATTATTGTATTAGGAAATTTTAATAGTAGCTCAGAGAACTGTAATAATATAGATATATCTAGTATGCAAAAGATGAGAATATTCGTGACCAAAAGCATAATTTAAGAAGTGGGTTAAATTACCCTTTGTCTGAATGTTCAGGTATACAGTATGTCTACTGTTTATTGCGGTGCTTGCTCATCACGCAAAGCAAAAGCTCAGCCTGCCTTACTAAAGAGCTTGATTCAAAATATTATAGAGTAGTTTTGTTTCAGGCAGTTTGTGACTACAGCCAGTGCAGCCTAGCCAAAAAGTCAAGCAACTACAGCAACAAGATAAACAATATTCATGATTCCGTTAATCCTCGTTACACATTGAACATACAGTGTTAAATGAAAGTATTAACAACCTTTTATCGATGTCTTCTTTAATTAACAATTTCTGTTCTACCACTTTTTACAAAACTCATTACTTTTCCAAAAATCATTTGTTAACGAGGGCACTCACAAAGCCTGCCTCGCGGTGTATTGTTGGATAACGCCACTGCTTTCTTTTACGACCACGTGTAGTCTTGCGTCACAGCAATCAATGTTAATATTCGTATTTGCCATGAAAAATCATATACCTAATTAATTATTAAAAGTGGTAGAACAAAGGTTGTTAAGTAAGATATTTATTATAAGTTACCGATAAAGAGTTGTTAGTATATTTTATTGACCCTCTACATATAAATAAGACTAAGAGTATATTGTATACAAGATATCATTGGCATATCTGAGAATGAAATTAAACTGCTATATACGGATTTTATCATGTTGTTTATTTGACACTTTATTACAAAATATTGAAAATTGTTACACTACTACTACTATTAAACTTTACTAATTTTGCAACCGAAACGTCGGGGAAAGTGTAAAAATAAATTAAATCTAAATAGTTAAATAATAATTGAATTAGCTTAAAAATTAGTAAAATTTAATAGTAGTAGTAGTAGTGTAACAATTTTCTAAATTTTGTAATAAAGTGTCAAATAAACAACGCGATAAAATCCGTATATAGCAGTTTAATTTCAATGAATAATATTCGCGTAAATAGAAGACAATATTATGTATATCTGAGAATGCTTAGAGAAGCTCATCTATGACATGAAAATGACATTGAAGAACAAGAGAACAAGATGTGACTGTGTAATTTAGAAATATCCATTACTAAATTACACAATACCTACATAATTAAGTTCGG
This sequence comes from Catocala fraxini, assembly GCA_930367265.1. Taxonomy (NCBI): domain Eukaryota; kingdom Metazoa; phylum Arthropoda; class Insecta; order Lepidoptera; family Erebidae; genus Catocala; species Catocala fraxini. The sequence goes on from OV884038.1 coordinate 8,472,807, forward strand.
ATTGCCCTATTCTCGAATGTATCTCTTAACAAAGTTGTATACGTTGTAGCATCTATTCGATTCCTATACTACCGCAATAACTTTATTTTGTTATTTATAGATGTACTTAACAGATATCATAGTATAGGGAAGTCGCGCGTTTATGGTTAAAATATAACAAAAGCTTTTAGCAGTAGCGTACGACGCTAAACAAAAATAATACTAAGGTTGCGCATAATTTTTGATATCCTAGATATACTGAGAGCGTTAGCTTTGCTAAAGTCATTTCAGTGTAAGCACGCTATGTTTATGCTTGACAGAATTTTTCACGGGAAAAATGCCGCTCTGCGTTAGGAGAAGCAACAATTTTCATTAATTGAATGTCACTATTTTAGTTAGATATAAACTTTGATAAAAACGTGGTATCTAGTAGTGTGGTTATAAGGTAAGTCAAGTATTAGATAAGTTACAGTTTGGATTTTTGATTACATGGCTGCAATACTGTCCTCTGTCACCGTTAATATGCAAAATCATGCTTATTCATACCCGTTGGGAACAGGGTTAAATATGAACAGACTGTTATACTCAATATGGGCGTTCTTTTAGTCTCTTGCCATAACGTTTCTAAAATCTCTCCGTGATGCAGGAATTACTACTAGAGTCACTATTTTTTTTTAATTCATACCTACGTATTACACTTTCTCTGTTTGCCGAAGGACTGAGGTTATGGATTGCCACTGACAGCAATTCTGGTATATCTTTCGTATTTTATTGACTCTCACCATAATGCATTTTAGTCAATTGATCAGAATGTTACACTTTATTCAAATATAAATTAATCATTCAAAGGAGAACCTTCGAATTGATTTGTATTTGCGCAATATACATTCTTAGTTAATTTTGGCATCTAATTTTTCCACATTCGTAAATCTTCCTTTTGAGGTGGCCAAGAGCTTGCAACAACCGATTAACTTGAATCGAATTTACAAACATTATATATAATTAACAGTCTCAAAAAGACCTGAGCTAAAAATATCTAACTATTTACATCACAAACATTACACAGCATTTTTATACCAGTACGCTATCCAAACGTACAGCATAAGTCTCTCAAAGTTGATTAAAATTAGCCATTCACTTAATGCAACTTTCCTAAATCGGTCATTTAACATCTCCATTGTCATGATAAGATGATTGTATCGTTGACGAAAGCGAGTTGCATTGTGACAAGGCTCATGTCGATTTATCAATCATCATTGTCTATCAAATAGGCATCTGTTCATTATACGGTGTTTATCTTATGATCTGTGATATTCAGTGTTGTATATGTTGCAGCCGTTTGTTTTATTGGCATTCTGGGTGCCGATTTACCACTTAAGTTTTTGAAAGAAAATGCTGCATAGGCTAGTGGGAGATAGTTGACTGCCATGCAGAGGTATCAAGTTCGTTCTTTGGTTTGTTTTTTTTAAATTACGTGGGTATGAAATTATTATTGCTTTTTGTAAATGAAAATCAACCCGTACTGGGTCAGCGTGGTAGACTATGGCCTAACTCTTCTCACACTGTGTAGAGAGACCATTCCAGTAGTGTCACATTTTATATACAGAGTGAAAGTATTATGTAATATCGAAAGAGGCGAATCAGACCACGGTGATTTACCAATATGAGTAAAAACACCTTTATTTATTTTAATATTGTCTTCTGTTTACGCGAATATTATTCATTGAAATTAAACTACTATATACGGATTTTATCGCGTTGTTTATTTGACACTATATTACATTATTTTGAAAAACTGTTACACTACTACTACTATTAAACTTTACTAATTTTTAAGCTAATAGAATTATTATTTAAACTATTAAAACTATTTAAAGCAAGCAGCCATGGTCACGGGGACCCGTGACCATGGCTGCTGAAAAGCAACCGAAACGTCGGGGAAAGTGTAAAATTAAATTGAATCTAAATAGTTTAAATAATAATTCTATTAGCTTAAAAATTAGTAAAGTTTAATAGTAGTAGCAGTGTAACAGTTTTTCAAAAGTATGTAATAAAGTGTCAAATAAACAACGCGATAAAATCCGTATATAGTAGTTTAATTTCAATGAATAATATTCACTCCGCAGAACATCGTAGAAATATCAACTTGTGTTGTATGTCTGGTATGGCAACGTTTACAAACCATGGTCACCGATTACAACTACGTGGACCAAATGCTTGTTAGAAGTATAATAGAATATCAGCTTTAGCAGTGAACGGTAATTATGACTACCGAACCCTTCACACAAATAGATATAATTAATTCCACCATTGAATTGAATCACGGCAGTCTTTACTGTTTACCTACGAAGTTCCGGTTATAACTAATTGATATGCAAAGGGGAGGGAAGTTTAAATTAATTCTAGCGCTAAACTTCTGCCTATCACACGTGTACTATGCTTACGTACATAATTTGTACATGGGCTTAATTAGTGGATGTATCGTTATTTATTTAATAATAAAGGGTAATTTTTCTGTTTATGGATGGCCAAAACACAAACTGAAAGTAATAGTGAAGATATAGAAATGAGTCTAGCGACCAATTTTGATCAAAACTCTACCATAAATTTTTTCTAGCTTAAATTTTTAATTCTTTAACCCGTAAGCTCCGAGATTCCTTGGAGAAAGTTTTATTATTTCTTACCTGTTCGATTATGAGTATATTCTTATAGGTTCGATTTTGGCCAGCCACGGGTCAAAGCCGAACCTATAACAAATAATGAAAGTTAATAATAAAAATCATTACGAAAATGTTATCCTATGTGCGTGTCACCATTTACCCTGCGTGTAGAGAGTAGGAATTGATGAAATGCTTTTGGTTACCAAAAACGCAATAATGGCTGTGTTCAATTGTGGATTACAAATTAACGCCCATTTAAACTTTAATATCCTAACTATAATACTATAAATGTGAACGTGTGTTTGTTTGTTTCTTACGCTTTCATGCCTTAAATACTCGCCCGCTCATCATTCAATTTCGTATACACATTGTCAGGGGTACAGAAAAGGATATATTAATTAGATATTTGACTTTTTTTATCCAGAAAAAAATATTTTTACCTAGGAATAGCTAGTTTTGTTATAAATGCGTGTTATACGAATCATATTTTACCATTATGTATAAAATTTGTGAGTACGTTAAAGCTATCAGGAACTTAACTACTACTTTTTCAGAATGCCGTGTTAGTAGCAAAAATAATATGCAAAGCACTAATTTTTGATACCGACAAATATAATAGATACATAGTATATAGGCGATAACACGCCATTTCATAAGCTAAAACTATAGGCAAATCTATTCCATTAAATCATTCGCTATCCCATAAGTTACGCGAGGAAATGCGATAGCAGAAGTAATGTATCATACGAGAAGATAAACAAATGATGATTTAGTACACCACTAACAATATTTTTCAATTATTACTTATATCTATCTATTTTCTGTTGCATAATATGAAAGCTAAACAGTTTTTTGTTTTGCTTTCGGTGGTCGGCAGGCCATCGTGCAACCTGGTACCAAGAGGGAACTGGCGGTCATGGACGTAACTATGACCTCTCAGTATTGGAAAATGAAAACTTGTACGTGACTGTATAAATAGTGTAGTGTTAAAGGAGCCGCAGGCCATTGAACCGAGAGTTGAGGTTTAAAAAATATGTGATCTATAAGTAATTGTTCCCAGTCTGAGTGTTCTTTACGTCCGTTGTTTGAGTTCTTGTAAAGTCCCCCGCTATGCAAAAATGAATCCTAGAGCGTTAAGTATATTTTGAAAAAGAAATAAAGGCAGGCCCTTAATTAATTATGCAAATTAACTTAGTGACTGAAATAGAAAGAATGGTGGCACCGTCCTTCTCGAAGACAGCGTTAAGTCGTATATTTTAAGATTCTAGTTTTAGTCTGAATTTGATCCGGAAAATGATAGTGAAGAAAAAAAATAAAGAATAAAATAAATGAATATTTTAAAAGGTAAAGCATAATGAATAGACGTTTTTTTAAATTAATTCGAGTCAAATTATGCCACCATGTCTAATTTATTTATATTTTGCTTTATGATTTTACAATCCTACTTTTTCAGAAGCAATTGATGAAGATCACAGAAAATACTTCAAACCCAATATGCGGATGATAATGTGGAAGTTGCAAGAATAAGTCTTGCATACTACAAATAATTCATATAATGTAAGAAAAGTGTAGAGATTGGTGGAAATAGGTCGATTATTTACATTAATTTAAACAGTGTTCTATTGTATATTCGTTTGTGGTAAGCAATCTAGTCATTGATTTCTTAGCCTATGTAGCCTATATTCGATGCCTAAAACTATCTTTTATATTAATTTTAATACTAAAACATTTGTAAAATCTTGTTTAAAGAAGCCTAGCAGCATAATTTCTTAATCACCAGTTCATCCAGATTTCTGCCTTTAAAAGATTTTACGACGATAAGGGCTATCACCCACTTTTATTGATTTGTATCGATATCATCATCTTTGTAAAACAGTGCTTACAAAATAGACTACAGTGAATTTGTGAGCCCAGATACTCTCTACAATATATTTCGTAGACAACATATACAAATGAAAATAGGATATAAAGTGTATCGTTTTATTATATTCACTTTATAGTTCTCATGCAGAGGCGTGCACTACGATACACATTCATTCTACATTGAAGGAGAAAACTCCGTGACATCAAAAATTATATAATCTGAACACGAGCTTTATTTTACCCGTTGTTTCTGAAACACAAGTAATGCAACATGCGATTTCATCGAGATAGACTGCATGTACTGAATATTAAGTAAGGAAGAGGCACAAAAAATACTGCTTAAACTTGGGTATAGTATTTTTAGTTTTTATTTTATATAGCTAGTCAACTTAAACTGAAGGCAAATACGATTAGGGTAAAATGGCGACTAGCTTGTTTAGATTACATATGCGGATATTTTGAATTTGGTTAATTTACGTGTGACCAAAAGAATAAAACAGCTCACAACACACACTCGGCATAATATTAATAATATAAATCTAAAATATTAATTTATCGTAAAAATAAATAATAGTGTTACTGTATGAGGAATGTGATGAAAGTGAATGAAGCCAGAGAAGTGTGTCAGGATCGTAGCAAATGGAAATCTGTAGTCTCTGCCTACCCCTCTGGGAAACAGGAGTGAATCTATATATGTATGTATGTAGTTAAATAAGGCATTCACACTGAAGTTACCAACTGTTATAAAGTAATAAGTTAAGTTTATTATATTTGTTTTGTGAAAGAAATATACATCCATATCATCAAAGCTTGTCTCTCTCTTTAGTAAATAATAATATATATTATAGTGTAACGTTGTTTATTCTACCTTTACGTAAAATATAGTTAATATATATGGTTAATAAAGATCATTTTAATTTAAAATAATTTCACCTAACGCAAAGTTTACAGACGAAGACTACCACGTATATATTTTGATATGATCCCGGTAATTCCGCGATAAATTTGAAGTAAACCAATGAAGGTAATATTTTGCCATTTAGCCTCTTCATCTTGCGCAGCAAAAGGCAGTAAACTAGCTAAAAGTGGCTGATCTCATCCCCATTCCAGACATGAACATTTGAAATTGCTTCCAGAAACATTTCAGTCGAAAAACAGTCCGTTTCGAGACGTCGTTTCATCTCGGACCCTTAATAGCCTATATTTACTTTTATGAAAGTTTAACGGAAACTTTGTAGCCTCCGAAATTAAAAGCAACGCCCTAAAAAGGAGAAACAAAATTAAGGCGACGGTGAACATAGATAATAACTCCCCTTTGCCCCCGAGTGCCTTAAAAAGACAAGCCACTTTCATAAATCTCCGCGGTGGTTAACGCCTCGTCCGCAGTTCTAGAAACAGGGAGTGAATGGCTTCGAGCGACAACGGAAGGGACGAAAGTTTTAAGTACTCTTCAGTAAAATGTTTTCAACGAGTGATCTCTTTTGGTATTACGCGAATTTACTTGTTAATTGTCTGAGATGTGAATTGGAGTTATAATGTTATGGAGATCGGGTGTTACGAGCTCTACGAAGTTCCCAACTCTGAATATAATTGTAATATATTATGTGAGATAATGAAGAGCGGAACACAATACTGTGAGCGTAAAATAAAATAAGAATATTTAACAGCACTTGCTTTCTTAATAATTAATTCTTTCTTGGAGCATTTCCTTGAAAATGTTGTTTTCCATGCCGCCGAGACTACAAACAAAACTAGTTAAAAAAGAACCCTGAACAACCAGTTTTCTTACTGAGTTTCTTGTAAAATTTAATGCAATAAATAAATAATTACATTATAGTATTATATAATATGATAGTCTAGTGGAGAGGTTGTTAGACTGCCACGCAAAACTTTCGACTTCAGGGCTCGCTCTTCTGGCTCACCGACGTGTATAGCTTGTTAAGTAGGTGATTATAATTATAATAACAAATTAAAATAGAAAATGATTATAATAACACTTATTTGTCAAAACATGCATATTTAAGTATAATGTTTTTAAATATTTATGAACTTTGCCACCTCGCCTAAACCTTAGTATAATGGGTACATGGGAGAGAAAGTCCGTGCAGAACAATGGGGCATACAATTAGGTTTGTTATATTATTATTGCATTACTCCGGGCAAGATCACTGCTATTAATACTGGTAGACGTTAGTGTGAATAGAGCGACTTTAGACTAATGTGCATATAGCCAGGAGTTACAGACAAAATACCATATTATTCAGCGATGTGTCCTGTATCTTAGCTTCAAGTCACCTCATACTTTATCCCTGATATCACATTTAACTTTAAACATTCTAACGCTTTCTTTTATAGCTGCCTAATTACAAATTTTATTTTGTCGTGAGACTAATAATATATCCTGTACAACAATGCAATGTTTCTATAGTACAAAACTTTGCAGACATATTTATATCATACACACGCGCTTCAATGAAATCATATTACTAGATCAATAGCTAAAATAGACACTTGTAGATAATGATATAAATCATAAATACAAATGCTTGCCTGCAAGCAGTTATTATGATAGACGCAGAGCCAAATATCAACATTATTCATCACTAAATGTAAGACTTCTCAAAGATAAATTCGATAGGTTCACTTGCTGACCTCCGCAATATGACAACGGGCTAATAATAGCAATCACAATGATAGATAAACAATAAAAAACACATTCACACAAATGGCTCCTCATCTAACCAGATATAAAAGCTTCATATAATGTCTGATGTTACACTTAGAAGGTTTTATTGATTTGACGACGCCATCCATCAAGACTGTACGAACGGCAATCCTTAAATGAATTATGCATGAGGTTAGGCGCGCTTGCGTCTCTTTTCTAATAGTGGTTAGTGAGACAAGACCGGGATGAAGACTCGGTCCCGAGCCTTCATATGTGGGATTAAGGAAGCCTCGTAGACCGCCCTGTATAAAACCTACCACACACTTCACAATACATTCAACAGAGTAATCCTGCTATTATTATAAATGTGGAAGTTTAGATGTTTCGATGTTGGTTACGCAGTTATATTGTAAAGAAATGCCAATATAGTCGTAGGTAGCTAGATAGCTCTTATTAGTGTTAAAACTGTGGGCGTATTTATTTATTATAACTTTATAGCCCTGAATTGGTACACTGAAGTGTATTTCATCCAAATTTCGCTACCAATGTTTTAAGGTAAGCCTATCACTGCGTACCGGGTACATTTCTAGACTCTGCGCTGATACTGAGACTTGTTTTTAAATAAGAATGCAATAACGTTACGCACCTAGGCATCAAACTCGTCTTATGGTCTCGTGTAAATTCATGCCATTGAACAAAAAATAAATCTTTAAACAACTAAATACGAGATATTTTAGATGATGATACAGTCGTATAATAATGCAAAGGCGATTCGTGCTGTTTCGTTATTACTCCCGCAATATTTTTACTCTAAGCCTTTAGTTACTATGCATAAAAAATAAATCAAAAGTACGGGTAGGTAAATAAACCTTTGGCTCACAAATGGCGACATGACATCGCCGCGACAGCTCGTGATCACGGCAAGCACAACTTTACTGAAATTTAATCAAATATCTAAAACGAAACTGCATGCATAGCTGTGACATTTATGAAAATTAGTTTAGTTTGAAGACCAACATACGGTGCCTAAAGGTTAGGACTCAGTAAGCGAGGCTGAAGTATAGCGAAGCGACTTTAATTTGACGCTAGCCTATAAGTTTCCTGTTAAAGTCCAGCAGTTGAACCGCTACATAATAAAAAACAATCTGTTGTTTTCTGAGATATACAATTCTCCTACCTACTAATGTTAGAAACTAGCTGCGCCCTACGGTTTCACCTGTTCTGCTCCTAATAGTCGTAGCGTGATATTAGATAACCTATAACCTTCCTTAATTAATCCTAACTATTATTATAAATGCGAATGTGACTTTGTCTGTTTATATGTTTGATTGTTTGTTACGCTTTCACGACTTAACTACTCGACCGATTATCTTGAAATTTTGCATACACGTTGTTAGGGGTAAGGATCTAGGGTACCTTTCATCCAGAAAAATGTTGTACTTCTCCCGAGGGATAGAAATTTGCTGACTAAACCTACATTAACGCTAGCGATATCTAGTAATATTATCAATGCGAATGTGAGTTTTATTTTTCATGATATAGGTGTCAAACGAGCAGACGGATCACGTGATGCTAAGCGGTTACCGCCGCCCATGGACACCCGCAACACCAGAAATTTGCCTCCCCTCTCCCAATGCGTAGCTCTCCCACGGCAATATATAGTTTGTTTGTTACGCTTTCACGTCTTAACAACTCGACCGATCATCATGAAATTTCGCATTCACGTTGTCAGGGGAACAGAAAAGGACTTCATTCATAAAAAAGTACTTCTACTGAACTAATCTACATTAATGCGATTGAAGCCGCGGGCAATATCTAATAGGCTATAAAATGCCAAAAGAACTTTTCAAATCTAATCGGCAGCTCTAGAGCTTAGCGCGTACAAACGAAAAATGTCTCCAGCTTTATAATATTGGTAAACATGTGGAAGTTCGTGAAGGTGTTTGGATATTTGATATTCAATCACGCGTAAGCCGTTACAAGGATCAGAAGGCAACTTGGAACTAATCTAGACAATATCTTGGATGTGACCCTGGTTGTTGAACCTATACATGGATAATTGTTTGAAAGATTTAAAATATAGTGAATGGGAATTAAGAATGAATGAATTACTTGTCAAATGTCTTCTTTATGCCGACGACCAAGTAATACTTGCGTCATCGGCGGAAGAGTTGCAAGTGATGGCAACTATAATGCATGGTGCTTGTGAGAATAAAGGAATGAAAATGAATGTAAGCAAGACGAAAGTAATGGTATTTGAAAAGGAGGAGTGCATGACGATGTATAGTATTATGATTGATGGAGAACAAGTGGAGCAAGTGAAAGAATTTGTATATTTGTTTACAAGGGATGGTACACATGAGGGAGATATTGAAAGGAGAACGATTGCTGGCAATAAAGTGAATGGCGCTCTACGCGCTTTTATGAACAGTCGAAATGTATCCGAAAAGGCATGTTTGGCTGTTCATGGAGGACTATTAGTGCCTAAATATATGCGTAGAAGTGAAAGTTGGGTATGGCAAAAGAAGCATGAGAGCAGAATAAATGCTGTAGAAATAAGAGCGCTGAGAAGCATATGTGGTGTGACTCTGAAAGATAGAATAAGGAATAGTATGATTAGAGAGAGATTATAGTGACGAGAATAGAAAAGGTTATGTTAAACTGGTTTGGGCATGTAGAAAGAATGGATGAGAAAAGACTGACTAATAAAGTTTATAAAGCTAATGTGAATGGATTAGTCGCAAGGAGAAGACCTAGGCGAACGTTTCTTGATCATATCGGAGACGTTCTGGATAAAGGTCAGGTTAAGAGTACCTTAAACCGACGAGGGTGCATGAGGAATGTTATGAAAGTGAGTGAAGCCAGAGAAGTGTGTTAGGATCGTAGCAAATGGAAATCTGTAGTCTCTGCCCACCCTCTGGGAAATAGGCGTGAATCTAAGTATGTATATCTTGGAATAACACAGGATATTTTCATCCCTGTAATGCATTCCTGTAGGATAATTAGTTCAAGTTAAAAGTTATTTGTTTTTCAATTCTACACTTTATAAACTCTATGAACTCTGTCTGAAATTAACAGCTATATTATTATTTCTGAATTTGTCCATCAATGGTGCTACCTTAATAATAGTGTGCTTGGAAGTAGGCGTTTATCGTTGTTTACAAATAATTTATATTTGTTGTCTCACTTCAGAAGAGTGCCTTGGAGAGCACGTTAAGCCGTCGGTCCCGGCTGCCATGAACATCTATGGCAGTCGTTATTGGGAAAGTCAGTACCCTCTAATATCCTGACACTGGTCTAGAAAGATTACCTACTTACTCATGATATTATGGATACATACATTCATATACATAAGGTCACACGCCTGTTTCCTAGGCAGGAATAATTGATTTCCATATGCGATCCCACGTACGCACCTCTAACTTTTCCAAGTTATGTGCATATTACATTTTTTTTTCTAGCTTGGCGCTGTTCGTAACGCATAGGTTTTCACAATATTTTCTTCGTACTCATGAAGGAAACGTTGTGAAAATATGCATCTTCGAGAGCAGCATAATGTTTTTGAAAGTGTGAAGCATGCCATCTCGCCATTTAAACGTCTTCCTCTGATAAAATACTTAAGATTTCATGGTCTTTACTCGAGCACTTATATTTACTATCGTTTATTGGCATAATTATAGATTTTCACTACTTTTTAAATCTTCATTACTCATTAGGTAAATCCCTAGTTATAATCCTCTCGCATTTTAAAGGTACGTTCACATGCTGAGTTCATAGATTTATGTCTCCAGTGTGTCGCATGCCTAGTAATCTCTCGCTCCGTTTTGTTTTTACTGTTTACCTATGGCGTGGAGTCACGCTGAGAAAAGTAAATAAAAATAATATTATGATCCTTATTGCCGTATACGCAAGTAATATTATCTATGTTTATAGCCGCTTTATTTGTTTGGCGTGATATTTTGTGAGCAATCGCTTTTACGGTTACGGTTTATTTCAATGATTATGTGTTATTTATGAACGATCAAATGCTTTTAAATGTTTCGCTTTTGCGTAAATCGTTTTCATAAAAAGGCGTGTAGGTAATAATGGTGCGGCTAAAATTGTTATTTGTTTAATATAAGAAAGTAATAAGTACTTGTATTATTAAAGTATCTTGTTAGGTATATTATTTGATGGGTTTATGCGTTTTATAGGTAATCAAGTTATATTAAAGTAGCGATAGCTCAGTGGGGAGACCAACAGACTGCAATGCAGAGGGTCTCAGACTCGAACCCACGTCGCGCACCTCTGACTTTCGGAAGTTATATGACTTTTCGAAATTATGTGCGTATTGATTGACAGTTATCGCCTGCTCCGTACCTCGGAGAGCACATTAAGCCGTCGATCTCGGCTGTCATGAACATCTATGGCAGTCGTTATTGGGAAAGTCCGTACCCTCTAATATCCTGTCACTGGTCTAGCCTTGGGGTATCGTTAGCCTTTGGGTTGCGGAGGTCAGGTGGCAGCCGCTCCGTGTAAAAACTGATATCCAGTCAAATCCGGTTAGACTAGAAAAGCCGACGCCAAGTGACTTGGGAATAATAAAGGCTAAGGGAGAAGAAGAAGGTAATCAAGTTATATTAGTAAGTATTAAAATGAACATATTTGTTTTACAGTTTCGTCACGTCGAATACGCAATGCTAGGAAAACTGCTGGATTAAAGTAAAATTGGGCTGGTTATATGTATCACATGCCGGTACAGCAATGGGACTAATAACTAGGTACTCAGTGTCAGAGATAGATGGCAATATGTCTAGGATTCCAACTTTAAAGGATTCGACCAATTAGAAATAGACCCGGCAAAAGCGTGAATATAAGCAATTCTAAAATTTCGCCATGTACCTGATCATGCTGTATAAATATAATTCCTGTTGATCTGAGGTGTCGTCAGTATCTGAATTCGTTTTTGTACTGAATTTAACACGCATTCGAGATACATTTTATATTGTGTGCACTTAACTAATGTAGTGTAATAGATCTGATTTATATCTTTTATTTATTCATTTAAAATGGTTACAAGCAAAGCCGTGGGCAAAATATATTAATATATAATTCAGAATAAATTATATCGCTGTACTATAATCTCTAATGTTTTATTTAACGAAGTCTTATACAACATGTAGTATTGAAGTGAGGTCATATTTAAGGGTCGTATCGTGTAACCCATGAATAACGTAAATTCTATTACCAATAACTTTAAGTATTCGAACATAAAAGTAAAGTTGACTTGAAAAATGGACATATGCATGAATTACACGTAATTATTTCGCATATCTCGAGGGATGTGCCAGAACATATTTTAAAATATATAATATAATATAATATTCTATCACATACACACAACACCATCTAGCCCAAACTAAGCAGAGCTTGTACTATGGCTACTAGACAATAGATAAACACACATATATACATATTTTTTTTGTAAATACATACATATTATACATATAAACACCCAGACCAAGACAAACATCCATGTTCACGCACACATGTTTGACTTGTGCGGGAATCGAACCCGCGACTTCCGGCGTTGCAGTCAGTTACACTAACCACTACGCCATCGAGGTCGACACTGTATATGCATATATATATATATACAATGTTTTACTTTTTAAAATACAGTCCGCGGGTATTGGAATTGACATGATAGGTAAATACGATAAAGAGGATTTATTTATCTTAACAAGGCAGCAATTTAAAAAAAGAACCTGCTCTTCATAAACTTCCTAGTTAAATGTTGAACTGTCTCGGTGTTTTGTAGTATAAGTTGGCCCATAAGTTTGCTAGCGATTGCCGCGTCGGACGCAGTGTTATTAAATGTAATTAAGTGTTTCTGTAAAATAATTTAACAGCATAGAGTCTGGGAACGATTTCGGTAGACGGTTAGTCTATTCTGACGTGGCACATAAAAACGTAGCTCGCAAAATGTGAGTGCAATACATCACTGCCTACCCTTTCTAGTATATCCAAGCGTTGGCATCTTAGTAGTAAATTCTGTTCTGTAGTGTCTACTTATCATTAATAGTTGTTGAATGGGACTACAACCTTTTTTTCAACGCTGTGTATAGACCTATAAAATGTAAAAAAATCTTACTATTTATAATATTCATAATTTAATTATTTCCATAAATTATTCTAGATATTATTCATAGGACCTCTTTATGCAAAATGTCAATTTTTATTTGGGCTGCATTTACAACGATAGTCATAGCCTAAAACATTTTTTTAATTTTATATTGGTGATTAGCGACCCGCCCCCGGCTTCACTCGGGTAGTACAAAACTTTATCAAATTATACAACTAAACTTTCCTCATGAATTTCTCTGCCTGTTGGTGAAAACCGCATGAACATTTGTTTAGTAGTTTTTGAGTTTATCGCGAACAGACAGACAGACGCGGCGGGGGACTTTGTTTTATAATATGTCGTGATAACAAATACCAACCCTTATGCCGCGCAGGTTACACAATATCAAATTGAATGCAATGATTGTTTAACGCACGTTAACAAGCATCAGTGTATGCACTACAATTAAATAGTAAGCAGTACATTGTACTGCGCATGCCTAGCTTTATTCTTACATATTTTCCATAACGATTAATTGAAACTACATATAGGTTCCCAAAATTTGAAAAGATTACAGATCAACGCGTTGTATAAAATAGAAAAGTGTGCTGATACCAAGTGATATTAAAATATTATTTCTCATAAGGCTGTAATCTTGGCTAGGCTGTGGTCTTGTTAAAAAGTTTACGAAAGTTAGTATATTGCGTCATTCTGTTATCCTGCACCTCCGGACAAGTCTAACACAACTTTAAAAAGCATCTTAACTTACTTTAGTTTAAAACTAAAACGAAAAACCAGCATCTCTGCAATTATATACTTTTTATAGTAACTATCTGGTGACAGCGAATTTGATTTTCATTTTGTGGTGCAATGTGGATCGATGACGTCAAACATGGTTTTAATAGAAAGAAAGAAAGATATTCGCCAAAAATAAGGTGTATTAGATGGCGACATCAATTAGCAGCCCGACATATTCGCCTATAACAGGCAGGCGAATTCTTGTTATAGGCTAAATAAAACTGGAAGAAAGCAGGATAATATTGAGTAATATAGCTTTGGTTGACTTGTATATGGATTTACCATCGATGTCGTCCAAATGTCTAATTCTCAAATTGATAAATGAGATGACTGCGCAGATGGCAATTATCCTACGTCGAGTGTTGTGGATGCATGACAAAATTTGTACGATCTTCAAATACCTGCTCCGAGTTTGGATGATTTTTGTATCTGTTGTTTGAACGTTTGTAAAGTCCCTGCGACAAAGGTTTAATTATTACTAATGAGGGATGTGCACGTATTAATTAGTTATTACCCAATTTCTTGGAGGCTACAGCAACTTTAATGGGAAATTGTATTAAGATAGTTGAGTCACTGTTGTGTCAATATTCAACTACGGACAAAAATTATTATTATGACCATCACGTATGTATAGACGCAAAGATGCAGGCAGGACGCAGGCTTGGGTATATTTCACCCACATTTTGTCCCCTATACCTACTGCCATGTGTATTGATTTTTGTATTTATGTATAATTAAGAGCAGCGATAGCTCAGTGGGGAGACCAACAGACTGCAATGCAGAGGGTCTCGGGTTCGAACCAACGTCGCGCACCTCTGACTTTCGGAAGTTATACGACTTATCGAAATTATGTGCGTATTGATTGACAATTATCGCCTGCCCCGTGCCTCGGAGAGCACGTTAAGCCGTCGGTCCCGGCTGCCATGAACATCTATGGCAGTCGTTATTGGGAGAGTGTCGTCACAAAAGATCCCACTGGGTCGAAGTGTCGCCGGTCTGCACTGACTGGCCCCCACATAAGATAAGATAAGATATGTATAATTAATTTGTTCAAAATTAGGTTACTGCATTTAGTTGTGATTATGACTACATAATTATTCTAATGTATTTATTTAATAAATCTATTTCATACTGTTTTGTATAAAATATTTACTGTATATAAACTATTATTATTGAAATAAATTATAATCTATTATTTACAATTTAGCAGTTCGATATGTTACGAGGCGGACATTTTATAAGTCAATAAAAGGATAATAATTCGAATCGTGAAATAAAATGTATTTCCGGCAAATAGAATAAAATAATGATGTTGACTTGCAAAATGGCATTCTCATTTGTGAGCTAGCATTGTAAGGATCATTTGCAGTATTTTAGTGAAAACTAGTAAAATTGTTAAAGGAGAATAAACTTTTGGTTGAACCTATCCACTGGAGTGTTTTATTTCATCACATCACACACATCGTGGTAAACGAGAGATCAGTAAGTCAAAGATGGCCATTTTTTAAAATTACTGATTTGGAATGCTTCTCTACTGTAAAAAACATATTTTTTTCCTTTCTTTTGACATAAAGAACATAAAAATCAAGTATATAGTTTTATCACAAACGCTAAAATTGTAACAAAATCTTAGGGCGCTGTTTTCTAAAACTGCCTTTTCTGACTTACTGCCCTTTCGATTACCACGGCAGTATAGTTTAGGACGTCCACCAGACAGTTCAAGACTCCGTGATGCTAATGAAATTTTCTTGACAGCAAAACCCAATAAAACTTTCCCCGACCTGGGAATCAAACCCGATATCTCATGCTTAGCTGTTGTACTGACTACCATACGCCATCGAGGCAGATAGTAATGTAATAAAACGATCGAAAATACACCAAATCATAAGATCAGAGCGTATTATAGCTTTTCATATGACAGGTAGTTACAAATGTTCTTATGTATAAAATAAGTATGACTATAGGCCACCAAATCTGATATTCTGACGTGACAGTACTAATTATCAGTGAAACCTAACTATTACAGATACAGTACCGCTTTAGAATTCTACCGCAGTTTCTAATTACGTAATAGCTTTCGTTTTTTGTCAGCTTCACAACAAGGTTACGAGCAATCCTTTGGGAGGACAAACAGTCTGTATTAGACAGACATGTTTGGTCGACATTGATACGGGTTTCACAGATAAAGATTTCTATTTCAACTAGATAATACCAATTACGGCTACTACCGTAGTGAGAAAATAATTTTGATACTAACATTTATGATTGAATAAATTCTTTATCAAAGGATCACACTTTTTTCGTTCGTCGTAATATCACATTCCACTCGTCATAAAAACGGGTGCCATCTATCCGACATAGATGTATGGACGGTAATAATTCATGTCAATATTCATACGTGTCAAACAAATCGTGAAATGTGCCCATATCCAGGTTGTGATCTGAACCGAATGTTTTTTACAATAAATCACCGGCACTTATAACGACTAGTTCGTTTTTCGAATCTTATTGATGGATTGTGTTTTTATATTTGTGAATTTTTACTTTTTAATTGGCTGGTATGAAAATAAACAAATATAGAAATCGATGTGATTTCCATCAGTGAAAATACGTGAGCAAAAATTTATGAGGTGCACAATAAAAATTCAGTTCAATTTCAGTTTTATACTTACTATTTTATATGTTATGCATAGGTGTGTACCTATTTAACTGCCGGGACTGCTGAATGCTGCCTTTATAGATACAGGCCTGATACTATGTACGCATTAAAACTAATTAACTAACGCACTACGTGTAAGATAATCCTGCTTATATTATTCAATTTTATGTGAAGGTGATTGGTCGTTACTAAATTGTTTACGTATTATTATTATTTACAACTATTGGCTTAGATTTGGATAAAACTTTACACACATAATATGTATACGCCGTATAGTGTTTCAAACATAGAATACTTTTAGCCCGATATGACGTTCAGTAAGATCACGCGAACGAAAGTCAAGTTAGTGAGTGTTAAAATATTCACTTTAATTTGATACTAAAATAGGAAGCTATGGTCATACTGTCTCCTTTCGAGATAAAAGTATATTAAGGCATTTCTTGGTAAAGTAGGTATATAAAATCTGATTCTTTTCATCCTTATCTTTTACGATGCCCAAAAATCTGCTTGTTGTCCTAAAAAGCTAAAACTTTTCGCATTTAAGATGAGTAACTTTAGTATCTAAAGAATGAAAAATATCTTAAATAACATACTCCTTATTTTTAGGCGCCTCCGCTTGATAGAAACGTTGTACGGCATATTGGCTTTTTAAGTCTCAAAAACATCGCTGATAATTTCTTCATTTTATCAAAAAAATATTCAATTATACTACGGATTTGACTTCAATTGCTACTTTTGCTATAAAAGGAAACTAGCGTAAAATGTACTGAGTGAAAGTAAAAACTACCTAATAAATAATTATATTTATCTTAAACCCTTATGAATACGTAGAAAACGTTCATCTTTTTAGAGAAAATTTATCAATTGATGTATATTTTATTTTATGCGAATTGTGCTGTTCGTCTATTGACGATTACTATAATAAAAAATTAAATATAAAAGTGGCGAAAACCCATTAAATAAGGCATCGAATTTGCGATTTAGAGGACATGATTAAGATGAATCATTGCTGTACTGAAATAAACCCACTTTTAATACAAGCACATAATCTTAGCTGGAGATAATTCGAAATCCTATTGCTGATTATCTTCATATAAATATGAAATACCTATAATATGCCGGAGATTAAATGTCAGTTTTCAACGTGTTGATGGCACAATTACTCTTGAATGAAGACAAGAGAAATATAAATCCTCTGTGTTCTTAAAATAGAGGTACCAGTAAAATGCCATTTCAATTAAAAAAAAGGTCAAGGAACTAATCATAAGCGACTACATCCTTTTATGCTGTATTAAGTTTTCTCAATGTTCTTTTTTATATTAGCCCATATGTCTTGATATAATTATAAAAACAAGGTTAAATATATAAAACTTGACTATTTAAGAAAAACTAAACAGGACACAACAAACTGTTCCCATACAAACAAAATTGGTAAATAAATAACCAAAAATAGGACTACATTGAAAATATAAAGAACGAATACTTTTATTTAAATCGAAGTCTTTTGTTCAACAACAATGGTTAAACCCGTGTCCACAGAAAAGGGGAAATCTCTTTGCATCCTTTATTCCACACACTCATAGATAACGTATTTCTCAGTCCCTTTCAGTATTATCCATTATGTTAATCTAAGGTCAACGGTTTATCGTGTTTAAATGGATTAGACCAGAATGTTGTTTTTATCTGTCCATGTTATATGAAAATGGCTTCAATTTTGACACATGACAAAGACCGTCACGTTTCTTTTGTAGACTTATCCGGCTATATGGTTAGGCCTTACATACAAAATGGCCGATCGTTTGAAGCGTAACGCGTTCGCTTTATTTCTGTTGGGTCCTCATATCTTCAATGAAGTAGGTTTTCCCGCTTGTGTACTGTGTTTGTACTTTAAATTGTCGTCTTTGCGATATAAGTGACGTTATCATAATTATTACTTAGAGTTGCTGATTGAATATAATAAACATTGTAAAAAGCATGGTTATTACAGAAGTAATTTGTATGAAGTTGTGTTAGTAAAATTATCAAATTATTTTAATACTTACAACTGTTGTAATAGAGCCAGCAGCTGTATTTTACATATGAAGCCTACTCGTCACCATAACACATTTCTATATAAGAGATATGTTTGATGGCAAGCGGGGTACCAAGCAGTCGCAATATCTTTGATGTCGAAACACAATAATAGTCTTTATAATATCTTACGCTTACGTGAATATTATTAATTATAATTAAACTATAACTAGAACGATTGCTGACAATAAAGTGAATGGCGCTCTACGCGCTTTTATCAACAGTCGAAATGTATCCGGAAAGGCACGTTTGGCTGTTCATAGAGGACTATTAGTGCCTACACTTATGCATGGAAGTGAAAGTTGGGTATGGCAAAAGAAGCATGAGAGCAGAATAAATGCTGTAGAAATGAAAGCGCTGAGAGATATATGTGGTGTGACTCTATAAGATAGAATAAGGAATAGTGTGATTAGAGAGAGATGCGGCATGAAAGTGGATATAGTGATAAGAATAGAAAATGGTATGTTAAGCTGGTTTGGGCATGTAGAAAGAATGGACGAGAAAAGTCTGACTAAGAAAGTGAATGGAACAGTCACAAGAGGCAGACCTAAGCGAACATTTGTTGATCAGATCGGAGACGTTCTGGACAAAGGCCAGATTAAGAGCACCTTAAACCGGCGAGCGTGTATGAGGAATGTGATGAAAGTGACTGAAGCCAGGGAAGTGAGTCAGGATCGTAGCAAATGGAAATCCGTAGTCTCTGCTTACCCCTCTGGGAAACAGGCGTGAATCTATGTATGTATGTATAATTAAACTTTTGTATACGGATTTTACTGCATTGTTTATTTAACACTTCCACTTCCTCCAATTTTGTTACTGTTTGGCTACATATCAGCCGTACGAAAATGCGAATTTAGTTACCATCAGGTCAATAATATCGCGTCTTTATCAAATATTCTAGTTTTAAATATTAGAGTATGATTCGTAATATAATCAGTAACAACGAATGAATAATAATTCAAACGCCAGATCATAAAATGTTCGGATAATCGGTTTTATTTTTTGTAGCGATTACATACCGCTGGTAGGCAGTTACCTCAGTCTGTGGACGCCTGAAACGTCAGCAGTATGTATAACTTTCGCTATGCTGACCCTGCAAAAACTGTAGTCCCTAAGCTTCGTGACCAGCTGTTACATAGGTAGCAACTATAGAAATCAAAACTGTAGTTGAAATTAAAATACTCTATACGGATTTTATCACACTGATTATTTAACACTTTTTAGTGTCAAATAAACAACGCGATAAAATCAATTAATTTCAATTTATAACATGCGCGAAAACATTAGACAATATTAAACAATATATCTTATCAAAAAAATATAAGAACATGCAAAATTTAAAAAAAGGGAATATCAAAGTGGTTTGATTAGGTACATGTCGGCATTTGCTTATATAAGAATATGCGACTCAATTAACACTGCGCCTTATATGCATATATGATTGGCTATTGAAATGTTTCCGTTTACAACATGCAAACATTTGCTTGACCCACTTAATATTAGTTAAAACTTAACCTTTCAAAGCGGCTCAAATTTGTTCGTGTTGATGAAACTGAACAAGAATACACCGCAAACTATTTTACGTGCATATTATAAAAAACATAGAGAACAAATTATTAAATGCTTCAAACAATTAAATACTAATAGGATTAAGCCAAATGTAACTATTTTTATATTATAACTATCCAGCTTCAATATATACAACGTATAACAAAAAGTTGTGTTCATATATCAGGATCGTAATGTATATCTGAAAAATAACTTATGTTTATATTTTCGGTTCTAAACAAATCATTTAAATTTTATGACACTTTCAAACATTTTATTTATTTATTATTAATATATTGAAATAAACGCATTACAATCAACTTGCGCCTTTCCAGTTCCCGGAGGTTACCCAAGTGTCTGCTGTTAGTATTTCCGAAATGCGGCGTGTGGGCTACCACGTACGCCGTTGTGTGGTGTGTCCGTCCCCCCACAAGGCGACAGTAGGTTTAAAATGTAGAAGTTCCTAAAATGTAGGTATTTTCGTGTAGTGGCCTGCCGTTTCATACGGCAGCCCGAAACCTCGGCGAGGTCACGATTGCATGAGAAAACGATTAGCGCGGCCTCGCCGACTATTACATTTTATTTATTATATTATGTCGAGGAACACTGTGGTAGGTTTAGTCGGTATTACCGGGATATCTTCCCGCGGTGAGCCCGACATAACCTCTCCGTTGCTCCGCGGAGAGTTAAGCCCGACATAACCTCTCCGTCGCCCTGCGGAGAGGTATGCGTCAAAGTATTCCCCCACGTAAAACGTAAAAGAAAAAAAGTCTGCAGTTAGTGTTAACTCACGCTGCAACGACTGGGTACAGGCGACAAAAATGGGTACATATTTAATAAGATAATATAATTTATTTATAAGATGTTAATTATAAATAAAAACAAAATTCCACAAATTCAATTTTTACCTATTTTTGTCTTCTGTACCGAATCGATGCGCTTTCCAGCATGCTTTGTTATTAAGAGATATAAAATAAAAACACAATGACGAAAAGCAAGGTCAATTTCAACATGTCTCAAATAAAACATTATATTTGTATAATAATGTATTTCAGTACACATTAATATTAACGAAACTAAGTCGTGTGGTGTTGTAAACTTTTAACCCAAAGTGAGCTTGGTAGATAGCCGAAGTTACCGTAAAATTACTCGAGGAACGAAATGAACATTTTGGAGCAATTTTTATTCAAATGCGTCGATTGCAAAACTAAGATTACATTTCATGTTATGTGATGGTGATGGTGCATGAAAGTTACAATAAGCGAAGTCATTATTTACCAGATGTTAATAAATAAATACACGCATATTTTGTCTCACAACTATGTCTCCAAAGCAGACGTAGATTACACATATATTTCACCAGATATCATATTAGGTGCTTCGTACGGGAATATACAGAATATAATCCAGGACTTGATGAGTTTGTATATCGGATTTCATTGAAATTCTTTCAACAGATTACGATTGTGATTAAGTAGCACCTTACATATAACATAAGAACCATATAATATCTTAGCAAATATTCAAGTACATACATACATACATAGATTCACGCCTGTTTCCCAGAGGGGTAGGCAGAGACTACGGATTTCCATTTGCTACGATCCTGACACACTTCTCTGGCTTCATTCACTTTCATCACATTCCTCATACACGCCTGTCGGTTCAAGGTGCTCTTAACCTGGCCTTTGTCCAGAACGCCTCCGATCTGATCAAGAAACGTTCGCCTAGGTCTTCCTCTTGCGACTGTTCCATTCACACTAGCCTTATAAACTTTCTTAGTTAGTCTTTTCTCGTCCATTCTTTCTACATGCCCAAACCAGCTTAACATACCCTTTTCTATTCTTGTCACTATATCCACTTTCATGCCGCATCTCTCTCTAATCACACTATTCCTTATTCTATCTTTCAGAGTCACACCACATTTATTTCTCAGCGCTCTCATTTGTACAGCATTTAATAAAGAAGTATTCAAGTATATTATATTAGTAGGATAAATACATTATATGAAATAGTAACACAAAGAAATGGTAAAAGTGCACAGTCCTAAGATCATCTTATCTCATTTGCAAGTGGCTTTCGCTCGTCGAGTGAAGGCATGCATACCTATTGCATTCCTCGCGTCCACCCCATTCTATTATTTTAATTTTATCTCAAGTTTTCCTAATGTCGGTAATGTGCCAGTCATACCCCTGATATTGTAAGCGAAAGCACGTAAAGCCTTTGGTCTTGCGCCTGATCTCTATCCCGTCGTATCGTTTTATCTGCGTTAGGCAACAGAAAGTATTTTTGTGTTTGCACTGGTGCACTATAATAGCGCCTGCGCATCTAGCATGTCTCTGTAAAAAGATTGGCTGCCGTAACCGAAATTCGGCCTGGAAGACATTATTGTAATCAATCATATGCTAAGTTTACGCTTACCATTAGATGGGTTACTACAAAATATGGAAAACAAGCATACGTGTTTTCAATATTTTGTAGTAGGTATGTACTTTGCACAACGGTTTTAAAAAACACTCAACAACAATATAACTGTAACATGCATCAAATATCCCTAGGAAATTAATCTGTGCTTTTGATTTATCCACATAGTTTTCTAGTTATGGTTTAGTTAAGGTTAGTTTAGTGAGTTTTTAAAGTTCGAGAAAACTCTTATACAACATCTTTGTCCGTCCGTCCGTCCGTCTGTCTGTCTGTTATACAACTTTCAACTCAAGAACCGTAAGAGCCAGAGACTCGCGGTTAACGCCATTCGACTCAGCATAGTCAATATTCCTTCGAAATGACTATGACCTTTGACCTCTGAGCTTAAGATCACGTGATACCATCTTTCAATTCAAGAACCGTAAGAGCTAGAGACTCGCGCTTAGCGCCATTCGACTTAACATAGTCGATATACTCCGAAATGACTATGGCCTTTGACCTATGACCTCAAAGTCACGTGGTATCACATGACCTTTGCATATTGCTTAAACTCGTACGATTTACAGCAATTTATTGCTGATTCCCACTTGTTTTATATAAACGATTTTGATATGTATAATATTCTAACTGCCACTTTGATGTTATTGTATTTGAAAGAAAGCTATTAGATCAATGCAACAGTAAATTGATATGTGTGGTTTTTGGAACTTCATGTGTCATACTATGACACATGCTTATACATGCATTATACTTAATATTCAAAGATTATGTAACGATCCTTAAATAATAGTCACAATACTTATAAGACAATAACATATACGCAGCCATATACATACACATACATGAAAGTCCAGATTGAATTGTCATGTCGCTCAAGGTGGCAATGGGCCCATTTTATAGGGAAAGAAAGGTTCTTGTTTGTCGACCTCAAATCGGGAAACACGGCTTAGGACAATGGACATCCCACAGGATGAACACGAAACCTAAAAAGGGTCACTCATTTTCAATAACGTAAACCCCTTTTTCATAATAAATTCTGTTGTAAATCAAATTCAGCAAAAGTAATAGATGAAATATTTTAATAAATATATCAGCAAAAGAATATTTTAAGAAAGATATTTTTCGTACGCAAAAGTAATATTTCAGCCTCAACTGAAATACTGCCTCTCATTACCAGTGTTAGAACTGTCATACGTTTTTATTAGCGTCGCAAAACTTTTTCCGATATGCGCATTACCCAAGCAAAGTCAACGTAAGCAATGAATTACCAATTTTCTTCATAAGAGAGTCGTGACTTTCTCAGTTTTAACCCTTTCAGTGGCTAAGTTCGTTCATTACGGCGCCAAGCTGCCAACTTTTTGGAGAGTGTCGAATATTTCGAAGTAGCTAATGAGAATTTGCTTAGTACATTTTGATCAAGGCGTGCTCGTTTTGAATTGGATGTGGTAGTTGCAGTGTTTTAAGTGAAAACAGGGTAAGTATTGTAGTTTCTAAATAGTTCTGTAGAGAATAGTACTTAGCTAAATAGCTAATTTTTATTTTTAATGTAGTTTATTTACTCACTTACTTACGCAATGTCAAGAGAAAGCCACTGGCAACCATAATTGTAGTGCTTTATTTAACCTCGTTTAATGTAAGATAGTAAACTATATTTTCAAATTTATTCACCATTTATTTATAATAGTAATTAAGTATGGATCTGATTAAATTAACGTGATTCAGGTGATTGGGATACAAATTAAATAAAAATAGTAATTCAAACCGCCATAATAAATTACATTATATATTTTTTTATGTGTAGTATAGTATTGTTCAAATTCTATTTTGTATTTTCTAAGATAGTTTTAGAATTGTATAGCTTCACTTATCATATAAGCGATTTGGTTTGTAACTGTAAGCTTATATTGTTCTATATCAATAAATAAATCAATAGTAGCTTAATTTTTAAGTTATAATTTCTTGCTCAAATGACTCAAGTTGGGTTGAGGTATGCATAATTATTGTTATATATAAAATTTATTTATAACACTATACAAAAGTGCGTATGCAATATGAAGTAGGTATCGCATTGTTCATAACTCATTTCCAATATAATTTGATTATAATAACGCGTACCACTAATTAAATCCAATGGTCTAAGAGTCAAGCACTTTATGCTGCATTAATGACACATTGCAAGCTAAACCCATATGATAAGAAGCTATAATATTATATTAAGCCTCAGTTGCAGGAACTTACTACCATCGGTAGCGGTCTTCATACTAACTATTTCATCAATATCTTTGAATGGATGAATGGTCAATTTGAAATTTATGTTACTTTTTTTATGTATAGTTGCTTGTATATAAGTCACTATTATATCGATGACCTACATACCACGCTGTTATATCACCGGTTAAGATAGCTTACGATATTTTAACTATTGTTCAAATGACGTTAGAAATAAGAGTACCGTCAACCACTGAACTTCGGCCGATCGACGGTGTACTTACAGATTTGAATAACAAAATATTGTTGAACTTTCACTTTAATTGTTGAAATTGAATGCTGTGGGTTTGAATTCCACACGGGACTAAAATTTGTGTGGTCCACAAATAGCTGTTCCGAGTCAGGGTGTTCTTTGTGTCCGTTGTTTGAATATTTGTAAAGTCTCAAGTAAAATTATTTATAGTACGGGAGTTGTGTTTTATAATAATTAATAAATATAATAAATAAATTATTTTATTGCTGCAATAGGCAGTTTTGTATATGTTGTGGTGTTTGTTAATGTTACAACTGTTAAGATGAACTTACCGATGTTAACCTATCAGGTGGCATCAGCACTCCGGTAGCTGGCTACAGGAGTATGTGAGTCTATTATGTCTGGACACAATACATTTTCAATTATATCTGGCATTCCAACAATTGCTAGAGTAATATCATACATACTGCTGTTATTTCACCATGATAAGTGAGGCCTAACAAAATGAGCTACAATCATAAATGATTTTCATAAATCAGTTGCTTTTTGTACTGAAAAGTGTCCGTGACTTCTGTTTTTTTTTTTTTAATAAATGTACGTTTCTTCGACATCATTACCAAAGAATATGTTTTATATAATTGATGAATATAAGCATCACATACAAAGTTAAATGTAAACTGTCCGAATTCAAACGAGATACCCTTCATTCACCTAAGCTTCCTACATTCTTGTATTATTATGATGCGTGATTTTGCACATGGTTCCCGGCGTTACGCCAGCTCCTCTCAAGTTGGTAATGAGAACAATTTATTCTAATTATTTTCTGCCGCCTCTCTTGTACCGAATACCTTTATTATTTTATACATTCATACTCGTACATAATATTTTATTTAATACTCTGCAACGTACACATTTGGATTGCTTCATTTTTGGAAACATATGATTTACCTTTCCATTGACAGCTTATGTTATTTAACACATGTGTGCTCTATAATATCTCCTGCGCAGATGACCAGTGTACGTTGAGATTGGCCACCGTAAAAAAAAATTGCTCTGGAGGACATTATGCTATTTCACTGTGATATACTCGTTGACTGCGATAGCATTCTTTGAACTACATAAAATATTGGTGATACATAATGGGATTTAAAGTAAAACTAGTTAGCAAGCAGTAAAGCTTGTTAAGTCAGAATTTTATTATAAACCGTCTCATGAATATGATAGTCGAATGGTGTCGTTCTTTTGACCTAACATAAATGTAAGGCTTAAAGAACAATTACGTTCATTAAACGAAGAAAATTCTCACAACGCGTTATAGATTTTTTCGAATGAATTCGTGTATGGCTCTTTTAAGAACAGCACATAATGTGTTTGGCGCTTTTAAATACAGAAATACCTCATAACGCAATTCCTGTCATGATTTTCATGGTACATTCAGACGAGCATTGCAATGATGCCATGACGTGTGCTCAATTGATGCAACTATGCAACATCGACACAACGAATAGGTATTTCTCTTGTCGGTACGGGCACATTACAGTCGTAAAAAGCCCAAAAGCGTTGTTAGTTCATTCTTGATTGTCATTTCGGAAACACCGCAAGTAAGAGGACTATCCGCTAACTGGGTTTATTGCTCTGCCACCTACTAGTAATATTATTTGACAAACTATAGATTTGTCGATAACCACAACGAGCTGGATCCGAGTAAATTATTCCTCCTAGTAAACAAATTTCCTCGTAGTACAGTTAGTGACATAAGTCGATAAATAATTGTGATATTTGAATTGCGTTATCACACACAAGCTTTTGCACGCGGCTTCGGTCGTGTGAAAGTAGGTAAGGTTATATAGAAACAGTATTGTTTTTAAATAAATTGTAAAATAACATAGCTTTCTAACCGTGAAAGAATTTAAAAATTGGTTTAGTAGTTTTTGAGTTAAACCCTTACAAACAGAGAAACAAGAAATCTAATCTTGCCTTTTTGTATTATTCGTATAGATAATAATGAAAATTCCACATCTTATACAGCAGTAATAGGTAAAGGATTTTAATTTTAATCACAATTAATTAGTTTATAACAATAATTAGACATCTTTTCTTTTTCTTAACTTTCTGTTACAAATTTATGAAATGTATCGTTACTTATATCGTTAAGTGTACCATTGGGTGGACAGCTGGATAAAAATTATTGTATCTATATTAATATTCTAAAGAGGAAAGCTTTGATTTTTGTTGGCTTGTAAGGGTGTATTTATGTATCTTATGTGGGGCCAGTCAGTGCAGACCGGCGACACTTCGACCCAGTTGGATCTTTTGTGTCGACACTCTCCCAATAACGACTGCCAAAGATGTTCATGGCAGCCGGGACCGATGGCTTAACGTGCTCTCCGAGGCACGGAGCAGGCGATAATTGTCGATCAATACGCACATAATTTCGAAAAGTCATATAACTTTCGAAAGTCAGAGGTGCGCGACGTGGGTTCGAACTCGAGACCCTCTGCATTGCAGTCTATTGGTCTCCCCACTGACCTATCGCTGCTCATTGTAAGGGTGTAACTCAATAACTATTTACCCATTATAAAATGCATCATTAGAAAGCTATATTATTAACGAGGAGGCCATATTTTATTTTAAAAAGTACTGTTACTAACATTACCTAACCTACTTTTACGCAAGCGAAGTGGCGAGCAAAAGCTAGTTATAAATTAACTTTCTTCTTCTCTTTCTTTTTCGGCCAACCTGTTGTAAAAAGTTGTTCAAGCAAGTAGGCCTCTGACATGGCTTAACGACTGCTGTCAATTTGACAACAACCGGGACCGACTTTTTACATGCCCTCCGAAGCACGGAGACGCTCAGGTGAAATACCACTAAGCGATCACTCATCTATAGACTTACCGCACCCAACGTTGCTTAACCTCGCTAATCGTTTACCGATCAGTGAGTGCAGCTGGCTATGAGCGCCTCATAATCGCCTGAGGTTACGAATAGAATAATAGCAGTTTTATTATCATAAGGAAACCATATTTTATTTTATGAATACCAATGTTTTATTCATTAATACCCAAAAGTTTTTTTATGGTTTGATCATAACAAATACGTCATGCAGTGTTTACAAGTTATCAGTAGATTGAGTATAAAGTATCATTTTGTTATTTTAAGAGGGTACAACTATTACATGAGCAAGGTTCTATAAAATTGCACCTGTCGTTACCATAGATTAAATGTCAATCAACTCGAGTCTACGTACCCAGTAAAATAGTGGACAATGAAGATATAGTGTGTCCAATTTTTGCGATGGAATATTGACGTTTTCCTTGTGCTTTTAATCGATTTGTACCGGCCGTAGCCATTTATTTTTATCAAACATGTGCCTTTCTGCTCTGTGATAGACAATGGATCTTAATCAAGATAATATTTTTAGCTAGCTTGGTGTATTGAATGCGAGTGTGGGTTCAAAGGTTCAATTTCCAGGTCAGTCGGGGTCTACTGAGTTTTCCGGTCAAAAAATTCTTAGTAGCGGTACGGATATTGAAACTGTGTCCGGTACGGCAATAAGCTCGCAAGGTAGTCGTAATATACCTGTGTGTACAGCTTGAGGGATAGAGACACAAGACTTAGTATGTTAGGTACAAAGTAAATGATTGAAAGAACTTGTCCATTGATAAGCGATTGAGCTGGGTTCACACCTGTATGGTTTCACAAATCGGTTTGTTATGTATGAACGGCATCCAGGCCAAATGCTTTTGCTTTTTGTTAACTTGTATGTGAAGTCATAGGAGCCCACGTAACTACGTAGCAAATTGTTGAAATCGCGTAGATGCGTAAAATATGGACGCTTTGAATACCAGAAATATTAATCCTGCAACGTTGTTCCACTGCTATTGTGAACTTAAATTTAAATAAACAATGCTGGCTCAAGGATCTCTGAAACCTTATACTTATAATAGCAAATAAATGCACGATATATCACAGGAATGTTACTCCCACGAGAAATTGATATTGATTTGTTCACATTATGTGTACCAATATGACTTTAAGTACGAGCAATTATACGGTAACATTCCTATTAAATGTCCTCAAAAAATCCTAAATTAGAAAGAAAGAAAGAAAGAAAATATATTTTTATTTCTAAAAAACACGAAAGCCTTCAAACAATGTTCAGGAAATATGTACCTATATATTATTTCAGAAGATTTAATTAATTAATACAAGTGACGGCTGTCACGCGCGCCACAAATGCCAAGATTCAAACATCAGTACATATTAATAATCTGTGCCTCAGACGTGGCAGGCAACGTGTCATCTACGTGACGTTCAACACGTGTCAACCGTCAAATGTAAAATTATGTTCAAGACTTATTTATCCTAATATTATATGAATAATTACAATAATACTTAAAGTTATTAGCGAAAGATACGTTCGTGTTTAAGAAATCTGGATGGACACTCAGCATACACTGAGTTGGGCATAACCCCCACCTCAGTACTGATTTTCAGTTCCAACCACGAGTATCGTATTACTTGACGTCGTCGGCGACGTCCACAAATATAAATTACAACAAATGAGACAGATGTAAATAGACAAAGCAGTACAAACTATGGTAAAAAGAAAGGGAAATAAAGGACAGAACAGTGCTACATGATATACTTAACCTATGCAAACCATCATGGTAAGTTTTATTATATTGAATATAATAATATACACACATGTACACATATACATATATATACATATATATATATATATATATATATATATATATATATATATATATATATATATATATATATATATATATATACATACACACACACATACATACATTTATATATATGTCTTTTCAGTTACCTATTCTAATACTTATTACTCTAAAAAAAAGTAGGAAGGAAAAGTAGCGGAACAACTGGAATGATCTACCAGGCAGAGGGGCCATAGCCTTCAAGGTACTGATGACTGTGTTTGTTGTTTTTGAATTAACATTAAAAAAGTTTTATATTTAAATTTGAAACTGTATTTGGTTTTCAGGTCCCTGATAGGCGGCGGCAAATCATTCCAACATTTTGTTGCTGAGTACCTAAAAGAGCCCCGGAATGCTGTAGTTTTATGGTTTGGTATGGACAATGCACTGTTTGAGGTTCTGATGGAATATGAGCAATGATCTCGCCTCCAGTCCATCTTCTCATATAGGTATGTAGGTTTTTGGCTCTTCATTAAACCAAAAAGTAAGCTGGCTAGATGTAATTTTCTCCTGGCTTCCATTTTCAATATATTGTTTTCATTTATGTATGGTGTTACATGATCTCTCTTTGGTATCTTGAAGCAATAGCGAGCACATGCATTTTGCATTCTTTGTATTAAGTTCCTAGTTCTAGCCAGCAAACATGGACCATAAACTATATCACAATAGTTAAATCTAGATAGTATGAGACTGTCTACAAGTTGTTTTCTCATGTTTGTGCTGAGATAGTCACGTATGTTGTAGAGAACCTTTAACCTATAGAAGCAATTCCTGACAATTTTATTTATGTGTCCCTCAAACTGTAGCCTTGAATCCATCACCAACCCCAAATTGGTGACTTCTTCAACCCTTTCAATTCTTTGACCATTTAAAGTAATTGTAGGAGCATATTCCAAAATTGACTGAAGTTGCCTCTTACTTCCCAGTATCATTAATTTTGACTTGAGTGGGTTTAATATCAGTGAGTGTTCCCTAGACCATTTAGCCACTCTTTCTAGGTCTTCAGTGATTTTTGCCATTGCTGCGAGAGTGTCACTAGGCTTAAAAGACAAATACATCTGTGTGTCATCTGCGTACATGTGGAACTTGCAGTGTTGAAAAGATGTGGTAATATCTGCTGTGTATAAAATAAAAAGTAATGGTCCCAATATTGACCCCTGTGGGACTCCCCTCGTCACATTTAATGGGGTCGATGACATCACAGTGCCGTCTTCTTTACGTATTTCCACATACTGTGACCTATTTGAGAGATAGCTATGAAACCATTTAATTGCATCTGATGAAAACCCATAATAAGCCAACTTGGATAATAACAGTGAAGTATCCAGTGCATCAAAAGCACGTGAATAATCTAGGAGCACTAACGCTGTTCCCTCCCCCTGGTCTCTAGCCTCCAATATGTTACCAACTACATCACCTAAAGCTGTAGCAGTTCCCCTTCCTTTTCTGAAACCTGATTGTTTATCAGGGAGGATATTATTCTTTTCAAGATATTCCATGACTTGCAAATATACTACCTTTTCCAGCACCTTAGACATACAGGGGAGTATACTAATCGGACGTAGGTCCTTGTTAGTGTTTGGAGGAAAAACTTTGGGTAAAGGTCTCACTATAGAGCATTTCCATAGCCTTGGGTATTCCTGCGTACATATAGATGTGTTAATTATTTTAGTGATGGCACCTACTGTATGTGGTAGTGTTAGTGTTAGCATCTGTATATTAATTTTGTCTATTCCTTGTGCTTTTGTTCCTATGTTGTTAATTATTTTTTGTATTGTTTCTTCATCTACAGGTTTTAGTTCAAAAGTATTTTGGGTGTTATGTCTATGAAACTCATAATATGTCAGTTTAGACATGCTCACTTTACATTCTCTTGGCACATCTAAAAAGGCTTTATTAATACTATCCAAGTTATCAAAATGGTCAGGCAGACAGAAATCCTTGTGTGAAGGGAGTATATGGTTTTTCAAATTTTTCCAAAGGATTTTTTGGTTGTTTATGTTATCGTTTATAGTTTTAGAAAAATAAGCAGACTTCTCATTATGCAAAGCCACGGTGGCTTGATGTTTTAGGTCAAGATAGTACTGCTTTTTGGATTCTAATCTGGTATTTTTAAAAGTTATCCTAGCTTTGTCGCGCAACCTAAAAAGTAACTTTACATTTTCAGTTATCCATGGTGTATACTTTGTTTTAAATTGCTTATGTTTCTCAGGCGCATGCATATCAAACAAGTACACAACCCATGAGGATAACTGTTCCACCATATCATTAACCCCGTCCTGTAGCTCAAACATGTGCCATGGAATATTCCCAAGATCAGCATAGAAGAAATCCACCAAAATATCCCCATATGCTCTGTAGGAAACCCACCTAGGTTTCTCCTTCTGTTTCTTCAATCGTGACTCACAGGTTACAATTGAGTGTTGTCCCAGTTCGGGAACATGAGTAACTAAAACATTTTTAACACTTATGTCAGTGCATATTAAATCTATTAAAGTGCTGCTGTCCCCTACAAAATGTGTTGGGGTATTTACTACCTGGTGCATATTTGTATAGTTTAAGAATTGGTGAAGTTTTTTAGTGTTAGTACTAGACACACTTAGCATATTAATATTAAAATCACCTAAGATAATAATATGATTATATGGAGCCAATGCACAAATGCTGTCACTCAAGCCGTCCAAAAATCTATCTACACATAGCCATGGTGGTCTGTATGCCGTTCCAACTATGATCCTTTTACCCATAATGGTCAATGATAGCCAAAATTCCTCTATGTCTGGATGTATGGGGTGACTTATGTTCCTTGCATTTACTTCTGTCCTGATATAGAAACCCACTCCTCCCCCTTTACCACCCCTTATTGACTTAGGTCTTGGAATATGCCTTAGCTTATAGCCTGGTACCGAAGGAGCTCTTCCCTGTTCACCTGGCTTCAACCACGTCTCATTTATTGCCATAAGATGAACTGAGTGGAGGTTCATGGCTATTAAAAATTCATCATGCTTAGTACCTAATGACCCTGCATTAAAAAGTCCAAATTTCAAATATTTGTTATTATTCATTATGATTAATTGTATTTTTCAATATAGTATGTATCAATGTAATATGTAATATGTATCAATGTAGTAATTATATAGTAAATAAATATAGTATTCATATTATATGTTTGTACTTTGTATGCAGTATGCAGGCATTAGTTATATAAAATATTTTTAGTATCTTATCAAACACTCTAGTTACTGTATTATGTAAATTGATATTCAGACTATTTATGGTACATTGTTCATATTTTAGATTAAAGGTTCCCTCAGCACATCCCATGACATATCTGATCCTAGTTGGGCCAAATAATGTATAGTTTAAACAGTCACACACCACACCAAGTTCATGTGTACCCTGTGCCAATGCATAGCATTCCAAATAAACATACTTTGGGTGGGGAATGATTATATTATTGCAAATGCTTACCATGTATGTATTGTAAATATTTGTGTTGTATTCATTGTAAATAATTGTGTTATAGGTGTTGTAAATTATAATGATTTTTGTATATAATCTTGATATAGTTGTACACTTGAGATATATTATATTTGGTAAGTGAATATTTACATAGCTAAATAATTTGTAACTTCTATGTAACTTACCATATTTGTAGCAATAAAATACTCTTATTTTTATAATGAAGTTGCATGCATACAGAGAAATAAAGTTATAGGTCAATCTTATGGAGAAAAACATGGTGTGTATAGATGTTACCGCACTATACTTTAGCTGTCTTGACAGTCTCACAACCAAATACTCGTTTGACATCGGGCTCTGTGCGGATGGAATAAGCACGTCTTCCATCAGCTTCTTTGACATAAATTCTGCCATGTTTGGTCCATACAAACCTCCAACCAAGGTGTGTAGCAGATTGTCGAGCGAGAAAGAACAGCTGCTTGTTTGTTCGAGTCAGCCTCTCGTTGAGGTAGAAGCGTCTTGGGGGGCCATCCAGGTCAAGGTCAGCGGATGTGACGCCTCGTCTTGCCCTCGCGCTCCTCAGCAACTCGTCGCGCAGTCCACGCCGCGCTAGCCTCACCACGACGCGCCGGCATCTCGTGCCCGCTGCTCCCTCAGCCGCCCCCCCCGACCGCTCCACCCGGGGCCCCACCCGTTCTGCATATACTATATCCTTCTCTTCTAGTGGTACACCTAACTTCTTGGCTACCATCTCGACCGTATGTATAACATTTTCGCCAGCACATTCGGGCAGATTTGAAATCTCCATATCTGATAGCAGCAGGTCTTGCTCCCTTTCATTGAGCTCGGTTTTCAATTGGCTAATTGTTTGGTCCAATTGGTGTGTTGAGGGGGTCGCAGCCTGTTGATTCTCAATGTGTTCCAAGCGGTTCTCTAAATTATCAACCTTCTTTTTACAGGCTGCTACTGATGTACGAAGGTCAGCCATCTCGAGACGGAATTCCCTGAGCTCTGCTTTAAGGTCTTCCCGCATTGCCCTTATTTCCATCCTCAGCAGTTGCATTTCGTTGCCGAAGTCAACCTGAGGCGACGAGTTGTTGGCCGGCTTCTGTATACTCAGCTCTTTATCACACCCTGAGCCATCTGTGGGCTGAGAGGAGTCGTATTGGCTGGTAGGAGTATTATCCCTACTATCGCATAAGCCCTGGATAGGAGTGGGCCGGGTAGTGTCCCTGGATGTTTTATTCTTACAACTCAGACATTGCCAGTCACTGCTCACCTTGGCAGTTTCTGGCAGATGCACACAAATGAGGTGAAATCTATTTGTGCATTTACAACAAGTAGCGGCCGCTTTATTAGAGACAAACTTGCCACAAACAACACACTTGCCAGCCATGTCCCCTACCTGCTATGTATGATGCGGATAGTTCTTTCGTCGACCAACAGATGGCGCTACTATGCGTATTTAAAAAAGAGGCTTTGTTTACAGCACTATAATGTTCGCACTGAAAGATTTATTGAACGTTATTGTCACTGCGCACTAATTCACACTATAATGTACTTTAATTTTTAGTAAATACTTGTTTTATTTTAATAAATTTATTATTTTATACTATAGGGTAGTTTTATGTCACTGTTTTAATTAGATATTTTAATTTTCAGTTTATTTAAGTTTATATCACTAGATATCACTGGATAACGCTATATGTATTTTATTGTCACGCTATATGTATATTATAATTACGTGTCGTTACTGATCTTACATCAAATATGTATGGTTTGGTGTAAGCGTTGCAATTCAGCAGCATGTATTCCTTATTTTCTCTATGATTTGTTATTTGTACCAGCTGAGGTTTAGCAGTATTCTAAGAATTTGTAACCCGAAATATAAATACGAATTATTAGAAACTTTTAAACCAAAATTCAAACACTTGTGTTAGTAGTGTATTCACGTCAGTAGCGTGATAAGTGGGATTAAAAACCACAGCCTCTCGATCAGTACAATGCGTAATGAATGGGGTACCGCTGCTTCAATATTTACTATGAATAACAAGTTTTGCTACGGTATCACAGTTAATAAGCTTGCTACAACAGCACACAGGCTGCTAGTATATAAATCTCCTAACCATGTATTTAAAACGAAACCATTCTCTTAAAGACACATAAAGTCATTAACAACCGCAGAGTAACGTAAACAAAACGATCAAACTCACAGTACCGTCAAACTACATGAAATATCTGTTGTCATTACTCTGTGGCGCCACAAACGTTCGGCGGTAAGCACTCGCCAACATAATACCGCGGTTTATTCGCATGATAAAATCCGTACGAATCCGTATCATATGCGGTCACCACCATAGCTGCACGGAAATCTATAAATTATTTAATCATATAGCGTAAATGTTTTACTTTCGTATTAAGTTAGATGTTTTCAGTTTCATCGTTGTTTTATGGACGTTGACAAGTACTGGTTTTGTCTCCTTTTCCTTTGTTTTATATCAGGTTATACAGTACATCGATTTTCTTGTAAGTGGACCGTATTTTTGATGTGTCTATGGACGAAGGAAGTGTCATACACCGGCCATGCGTTTGCCATACATAGCAGACGCATGGCCGGTGTACAACACTGCTTTATCGATTAATTAACAAATAGCAAAAGCATAAATTCAAAAATAAATTACATAGTATAATTTTCAACAGCGCCCCATTGTCAAGTTTCGTTATTTAGTTCTATGCCAATTCCATTAAGTTTGACCTGCTATACCTTAGGTTATGTAGCGTCGTAATGGAGATTTTCTGTCAGGATACTGTCAGTACCAGCATCAAGACTATCGGAGCAACAATACTCTGAATAGGTTCTACAGTAACCTAATATACATACAGTGGGATCTAAAATACAAATACCTAGATTTGTAGTAGTAATATTGCCTATAAGGCGCGTTGATAAATTACCTATACATTATCGGCTAACCTTGTCTGAGTTCATCTTGCATAAGTCACACAAAGGTCCTGAACTTGACTCTAAAAATATTTATCAACATATTGACATTTGCGTCTCATTTAAATATTTGATTAATTTAAATGTAATATTTAATTATTTGTTTTTTTTTATAGAATGTCTTTATTTTATACAATTTTTATTATTTTATTTTTTTATTGACATTGTTTTTTTGTAATTTCTATTAGTTATATCTACCTACTGTATTTGACTTTCAATATTTTCATTGTTAAAGTTCTGCTCGCATGCAATTAAGTTCAAAACAAATATTTTACCAACATGTGGATAACGTTGTGAGGTACTTACTACCATCTTTTTATGTTAATTATTTTATTTTAAGAATTGTATGTATCTGTTAGTTTTCCCAATATAAATAAATAAATAAAATAAATTTATATTTTAGAAAAGATACATTTTATTTTGGTAAATAATAAAAACGTATTTAAAGAGCAGAGTGCCCCTTTCCTTAATTATTTTGTTAGAACTTTAGAAAGACATTCTCTTATAAAAAAGTCGATAGCTTAGTTTAGCCGGATGACGTTTTTTAGTATTTCAACTTTATGGCATTGTAGTTATTTATTACTAGAAGCTTTGTCTTGAATATTTAACTAATTAAAAATACAAAGTGTTTAAGAAGCAAATTATTTTTGCTAATGTTGCGTCTAGCATTGCATTTTCCTATCAATATAAATATATTTAAACGATTACTATAAAATAAAAAAACATCAAAGTATATTAACACTATTTATAATATTATAAATACTACATACTATAATGCAACTGAATTTTTTACTGATAAAATAATTACTGGACTTAATTTTCTGTATTTCTTTTTATTTTCTGTTGTAGTATATCATTATATTTTTTGCTTCTATGTATTTTTTATAATTTGAAATATTTGATTCGCTAATGATTCCAATTAATTACTAATAACATATGCACGCCTGTGGGTGGAATGTGGCAAAACCTTCATATAATCTGTGATAACTAAAATGTAAATCCATGTTCGTATTAATAAATGAATTTGAATTTGTGGTCGGCCAAAAATAAACAAAAGGCTGGTCAAATGTGGATTGCCAAATGTTACATCATATATTGTTTATATAGCACTAAGCAAGGGAAGGTTTGTCATGATTTCCGATTTACGTTGCAAGTAACTTCTATTCATTTAACTACTTAAACAGAAGTCTCTAGGTCGTTAAAATTAATGAAATACCAAATAAGTGCACCCGCTTTATAATAATTGATCATCTCTCTACTCATCTTCAGTCTGCTTAACCATAACGATACAAGCATTGTGTTTGAACACCGGCGTCCATACGCTGAAACGAGAATTATGATTAAATTAAATTAAAACTAGTTTCTGCCCGTGACTTCGTTCGCGCAAATCTCACGGGCTTGCCGGGCATAAGTATACTATATATTTATTCAATTCATGATCTATTTAATTGCCAAGTTTCTTTTAAATCCGTTCAACGGCTTACGCATGATTGAGTAAAAACATCATAGCATCTTTATGAACCTTCACATCTCCATATAATATAAGCAGGATACACACGTAGGTAATATAGAACACATAATACGAGATTTATGGCACCAACCCTGACTTTAATTGAACTTGACGGTGGCACTAAAATTTTATTGCAATTACCAAGTCACCTGCCAAGTGGATGGGAAGCCAAGTCAATAACTTGTTTATTGTTCTGCGTTGTTGAACTGTGTGCTGTTACTCTTGCTTTAATTGATTGCATTGTGTAAACTAACATGGACATTGTTCTTCTGTTATGTCACGTTTATTCGTGAAGAATAATATCAGTTCTGTTTATAATATGTTCCACTGCTGGACAGTGTTGGTACAGTCCCCTCCCATGTATGAGAAGGTCTATGCCATAGGCTAGAAGACTTATATACCGTCTAGAATAATATGGAGGACTCTCATACCTCACTTACAATATTTTACCCCGACTTTGAAGCGAGTGACAATTATCTAGATACTTCACACATAACTTCGCAAAGTCAGAGATCGAACTCGAGACCTCTGCGTGGTAGTGTAATGGTCTTTCCATTAGGCTAAAATATAATATTATATTCTTATAATATTTTTTTTATATTATATTTTTAGTTAATGAAATAAAATAAGGTTGAATTGCAAATGATCATAGGCTACAGAACTGCTTACAATTAGGTGGACGTGTACGTATTTAATGTAAGGATTAAAGTACATATAGAGTTTCCAAACTTCAGTCCAGGTGCTATATTTTCATGAAAATAATTATCACACTTACAGGACGGCAAAGTATACGTAGAACAGTTTTATCGTTACTGTGTCCATGAAAAGCATTTTAATTTAATAAAATGTTTTACGAATTGTTTAGTCTGTATATTGCCATCAACGCTTGAGGTATTATAGTACACAAGAGTATGCGCAAACACAAGTGCTTTTTCTGACACCTGACTCTCATGATCCGATAGAACCGCAATCCTGACGGAGAGAGATGAGGCGTAAGGCCAACGGCTTTACGTGCTTTCTGAGGCACGGAGGGTCCAACAACACGAACTTCCTATCTCCGGGGTGCTATTCAGCAGAAAATCCAATAACCTTTTTGGTAGCCCGTTCCGGGATTGGAACCCGAGATCTCATGCACGACAGTTGTATTCGATACTGCTGCACCACGAAGCCACTTCACTATTACGTAGGTCTTATAATCATAGCTACCTAAATATGGCTGTAATACCTCTGCATACCTTCTCGAAGATACAGGCATGAGGTTTTGCATGTGTTTCATGTGGAATAAATATCTAATAAGCAATTAAGTCAGGGTCTACCATTCATAGCTACGTGTGATTAATGATAGCTACACGAACAGCTGAACAATAGCTGTTATATCGCAATACGAACTAAAGTATGGAGGATCTGCATATTCACATTGTGGGTTGCATATCAATGACTTCGGAAATCCTATGCTTTGTTTACTAACAGAAGATTATTTCTTGCGGCTTTGGATGTTTGTATTCGACGCTCGATTACAGAGCTACTCAGGCATGCGGTTTAGAAATTACATGTTGTTTCTGCTTTATTTGGTTTAAATCTATGAATGCAGTGTGTAATTGAAATTTGTGGCTGCTGTGTATGATTAGTATAAATAAAAATAGAAGTCGTTCTAAGGAAATGTAAACATCATAAACTTTTATTATTGTGTATTAGCTTTCTAAAGATTTGTATGCCACTTTAATTTATTTTATTAATTACTTTTGTTGCTCTATGTATAATTATAGGTTGATAATCATTGTGTAGTTCTATTTTCAAATTCATAACCAAATAATGAAAATTTAAACCCAAATTAAAACCCAAATAGCAAAATGCTTTACATATGTACCAATTCTCGGTCAGAGCGAAAAATTGCCGTGGACATTGAAATCATTGACTTGTATTAGATATCGTTTGTTCAAATTTTCACTAATATTATTAGTCCCGTCCTTAACTCCGTAAAGAATTATCGGCAAAACATACGAACTTATTCATTGAAATTAAACTACTATATACGGATTTTATCGCG
The DNA here is from genome assembly GCA_930367265.1 of Catocala fraxini. Classification (NCBI taxonomy): domain Eukaryota; kingdom Metazoa; phylum Arthropoda; class Insecta; order Lepidoptera; family Erebidae; genus Catocala; species Catocala fraxini. The sequence goes on from OV884038.1 coordinate 8,512,793, forward strand.
TTGTTTATTTGACACTTTATTACATAATTTTGAAATCTGTTACACTACTACTACTATTAAACTTTACTAATTTTTAAGCTAATTGGATTATTATTAAAACTATTTAGATGTAATTTAATTTTACACTTTCCCCGACATTTCGGTTGCTTTTCAGCAGCCATGGTCACGGGGAGACTAAGATGGCAGTTGTCTCAATGTTCCAGTGTATTTATTTCAAAGTAACCTTATGTAAAGTACACAAATTATGTAATAAAGTATCAAATAAACAACGCGATAAAATTCGTATATAGTAGTTTAATTTCAATGAATAACATTCGCGTAAACACAAGACAATATTATACGAACTTATTATTCTTATATGTAAACATAGGTTAAACTTACGACCACAATGGTGCACATATTTCGGAGGAAGCAATAAAATTATTTTATATATCTAATAACAATAACATATTAATAATGTGAGGTATTTTTTGTTAGAAGTTTTTTGTATTATAAGCAGTATGTAAATCGAGCTGAAGTTTTATATAATATAACAAGGGGACCCGTCAGACGTTTTCCTGCCCGGTTAAACCGATCGCAGCGCCAACTATTGGGAACAATTGATTCTTAACCACACAGAGACCCAATCTAACATACACACAAAAAATATAAAAATCGTCCAGCCGTTTAGAAGGACTTCAGTGAAATACACACGTACTAAAGAATCCTAACTAATATTATCAATGCGAAATTAAGTTAACTTTTTCGTCTTAACTACTCGACCAATCATCATGAAATGTCGCATAAACGTTTTCAGGTATACACAGAAGGACTTTTCAACCATGAAAAAGAACTGTCCTTGAGGAATAGAAATTGAAGGCATTATCTAGTTACACATATAAAAAAGATTATTACATACATATATGCGTCTATAAAATAAAGTTAGTAATTTGTATAAAATAATATTTGAAACTAGAACTCCAATAAAATGTTATTCTATCTGACAATATGATAGAGCTATAACAACAATTTTACTCTACCATTACTGCATCAAAATTTTACAACCGACGAAAACTACAAACAAATGCGTCATTGTATCTGTGACAGTAGTTTGCTCTGAATGTGTCGACCCATTAACATTCCCGTCGCATTGTAACGGAATTCCGGCTTCATGAGACGCCCCAGATTCGCTTTTCGGGTCATAAGCTATTGAGCAACCATAGATTGTATTCTATTGTTTATAAATTAATATCCGGACAATTCTAATAACGCTGTGTGGCCGGCGTAAATCAACGTTTATCTTATTTGCATCTCTTGATATTATAAAGGGGAGCCATTTTCTTATTGCCATAATTCTTATCGGTATATTTCTTGTAAGATTAAGTGGAAGATGCGTAGTTAAGATTGAGGGGAACTGTTCTGGAATTTAGTATCTCTATGTGTTCGCTCCCTGCTGAGCTTGAAGAGCCAATATCCATTAGTTGTGTGCTGTCTGGACTCGGCAGAAAAATTATGAGAGTCTTACTCTTAACAGTGAGCATTTAACTTTGTAGTAGAAGACATAATATGTGGAACATTTACTACGTAAACACGGAGGCCGCAAGCAAACAATATAGTATATTGTGAAGGAATTGATATATAAATCATTATACATAATAACAACTTAAATAAAATATATGTCTTACGTTTACGCGAATGTTATACATTGAAATTAAACTACTATATAGGGGATTTATATGATTTAAATAATCTTTTTTTTATGTGTTACATCAGAAGTTTTTCTAGGTGAACCGATATTGATGATTATTTGTTTTTTTGGAAGCTGGTGCTTCTCATGTCCTATTTAACAACAATAACAAGATAAGACCAGTAGTTTTTGAGTTATCTTTAATAATACGTATTTGGTTGACTTCGACTACATTGACGATGTTCCCATTTTATTTTTTGTCATGTTGTTGTCTAAATGACGTCGGGTTTTTTGTTAAAATGTTTGTTTATTATGGTTTATATTGAACGTTAATAACGTTATTATTTTTAAAATAATCTGCTATAAGAGCCGCGTAAATTAGTTTGTGACGCGGACCGGTCGTTGCTGAGTGGCCGTGCTCGCGGCGCCCCTCCATCGGCTTCTCCTCCCCAGTGGCGGACCTATATATTGGCAACCCGCCTTGGTGCCGGTCTCCTACCGCTGCAGTGCCTACTAAAGTTAAGTGGTCTATTCTACCCGGGACCACGTAACAAGCCTGCAACTTGAACCACGGCCTGAAATACCACTAAATATCTGGTCGAATTTAATTGTAGTTCTGTTTGTTCTTATACACCTGTTGTAAGTAAAAATATATGCTTGTTGATCGTGTTGTTCATCTTTAATTTCAATTAAAATCCTAGGTCAACCACGCCTCTAAAAAGGGTTGACTAGCATAACGTAACACATTTCAATAAAAATCTGATTACCGTGCCTCATGCCTCAATAGCGTTGCGTTAAAGTATATAGCTCAGCAACTGCTGTGCATGGTATCGGGTTCAATTTTCGCGTAGAGCAAAATATAAATATTTTGTTCGGTTAAGATATTTTCAGTAGTGGCACGGAATTTGGAACTATGCCCGGTAAATGCCAAATGCTCCTCCCCTATTACGTACGACTTGAAACTGGTGTCTGTAATGTTTGTAATGTAATGTAATGTGGTGTAATATTATGTAGCTATAATAGATATCTATTCACATTTTCGGGGAGGTAGTCGTCAAACAGTGTATGTATGTATATACCAAAAAAAAATATATGCAAATCTCAGAAAAATGTACTGTCAGCGTTATACATTTACATTCTGCGTCTACCTTTGCCGTCAACTACCAAATCGTCTAATTAATTACAATGTAAATCAAAATACGCGAACGGAAGCTTGCAGTATTTTTTAGCTTGAAATATGAAACTAGGCCGCAGTTTTTGGTCGCGTTAGGCCAACACTTGACAGTTACAAATTAATTGTCACAAACTTACTAAAATGTGTACAGAAATAGATTTGACGCTTGGTTTGATTTATTTAAAATGAATATACTAGTGGCTATCACAGTGGCATTGCAGAAATTTTGGAAAAACCAATATATATTTGTGTAACTTAAGATATTCATCATAACATGACTATTTTAAGCCTATCACTAAGTACCAGTAAACAAACAAGCTCACCTCCGATTTATAAATTTAGTTAAGATACATACGGGCATCGATATACTTTTTTGTAAGTTTGACTTACGAAATAGCATTTGAAAGCCTTTTCGTTGTATTCAACATCTTTTGTATTCCAAAATAAGCTGCTATGATACGCTGATTACACTTATATATAATGGGAATCAGACTATACGAATAGTTTTCCTTGAGATTTAAAGCATGGGGTTTGATGCTGGCACAAAAAATCTGTAGAGTCTGCCGACTCTATCACTCACACGTTGCCACGCGTGCCCTGATATTAAACAGCCGTTTTGACGGTTACGGTACCCGCTTGTCATCACTTAGGATGTATAATGCTTATAAAAAAATAAAATATCATATCTTAAGTATCTTAAGACTGCGTCGAGCGAAATGTGCCAAAACAGGCAGTCACAGTTAAGTGAATAAAATCAACACTTTTTGTTGAATACAAATATAAAATATATATTTACCATAACAATAAATGTGTTTACAATTACTCAGAGAAAAACTATAAATAATTAATATTTTCGCCTACAAAATTACGTAAATTTTTATATTATAACAGTGGAAATCTATCCTATTTTACAGCTTAAACGAAACATAAATAGTTATATGACAATTTGTCCGTCCCAAATATTTAAGTTATTGGTTGACTATAAAGATATAAGATTTATCATAAAAGCACTACAAATCCTCCATACAATTTTACTATGGCGGCCGCGTGTCGATTTAAATATGCGCCGTGCAAGCTCTGTCATTATCTGTCTTACGCTCGGCGCCGTCTTAAATACTAAGTATATTACAACTATTTCAGTCTTGACTTATATCATAGAATTATGTCACACATTTTCTACTAGGGCACATAATATGCGTAAAAAGTAACCTATCACAAATCAGGCTTAAAATAAATGTTCACATTCACAGTTTTCTGAAGGCAAGAATAATGGCTCCACTAAAAATACTTTATCATATGATATTCCTTGCGGTTCCGTGTCAAAGGTCCGTACTAGGAAGCAAAAGAAGTCACGTATTCTTAATCTCACGCATGCTTGCATGGAATATCAATCTCAAGCCTCTTGAAGTGTGACTTTGATAAGTAAGTCTTGTCGTTAGCTTTTTTCCTCCTGAGAAATCATTCGTTCCCGTCATAAAATATATGATATACAGCTGTTACGTGAGTCCTCGTTGAGGAAATATACAACATGCGTGCTACGAACGGTGTGATCTCATTCAAGATTTGTAAAATGTATTCTATAATATAAATCAGGTGTATTAAATTCTAAATATATAATTATATACAAATATTCAGAATTTAATAACCGCTAAATATTACCAGATTTGTTTACTCGGTTTACTTAACGAACACCTACGAAATAATACGTATACCGTTTACTTATAGTAACATAGTTGACATAAAGAAAGTCTTTAGAATCAACAAATAACTTCTAGTAAATAATAAAACATTACAATATATCAAAAATAAATTTAATTAATTTATTATCACATATCTGTGAGAAATTTATCATACGATACGAATGATTAAAATATTGATACAAGATCAGTATTTCAATAATCTTGTGAATATGTAAGCAATTATTTCATTAAAATGTAAATCTTAATAATTATTTGAGTCCTAGCTGTCAATTATTTAATTTAATTGTGAAGTATTATCATTTTAAGCATTTAGACCAGTATAAAATATTTATTATAAATGAAATGATCACTATCCTAGGACAACAATTTACCAAATATTTTATGATCCAATAAAAGTTCGTTCGGTCAAATAACTCCCTTTTACTGAAGAACGTAAGCCGCTTTTACTAGACTGTTAATATTATTATACTAAAAATTATTAATTGTGACGTAAAATGTTTAATACTCACCAGGGAACAAAATTAAACAGTAGCTTTATTAAATAAATACAAAATTTAATCTTAGGTGGTAACTCCTTAAACACCGTTTGAAATAAAGTGGGTGGGATAAAATTAAAAATAATAAACCTACTGGGAAATGAGGCACCTTGAAAGAGGCCTCGTTATCTTCGGCACAGAAGCCCGAAGAAAATAATCAGCGGAAAACAAAGGAAACGGCAGGGCAGGTAAGTGGAATAAATTCCAATCTTTTTGAATTCAAAGATATTCTACGGGGCTTTCGGACCTGTGATTTGCCTCGGGGACAATTTTTCGATTGTTCGAAACATTTTCGGAATTCTATTTGCATCTGCGGTTATTAATTTTTTCAATGAAACGATGTTTTGGCTTAAGAAACTTTGCCGAGTCAGATATTACGACGCTCAATCTATACTATAATAAAATTCAAAGAGAACTTTGTCTGTACATTGAATATTTTCGCGATATTTCAATTGGAATATAATTATCATAGTATCGATATAGAACACAACGTATATTTTATGGAATTTTTGTCTATCTGTTTGTTTATTTGTTACACTATCACGCAAAAACCCGTAAACGGATTTTGATCGCCAATATTTTACCTAAAGGCCCGACCATAATCTTAGATAACAATCATGACGCTATGACCAGGAGCTGAGCAGTGCTATTTATCAAACTTAATATACGTAAATGAATACCAGCATCACATTTAATTGTTAAATTGATGAGCATAAGCATAGTGTATGTCTTGGGTTATCATTTAGGTTTTGTTTTAATAAAATCCGTTAATTCTATCGTAAATTATTCTAATTTAAATTTAAAATTTACATAATTCAGCTCAAAAATACCCTATCCTCTCCACTTCCCACTCTTCGGGGCATCACGCTGCCACTGCAGAATAATCTTTACATCTTAGGCATGGACATCCGCCACGACCTTAACTCTAGGGACTACATCGAGGGTGTAATAACCACAATTGCACGCAAACTCAGGATTCTAAACAAGGTGCGGCGTTTCTTTACTCCTGAACAGTGGAATTTGCTGTACAAAGCCCAAGTTTGTAGCAGCATGGAGTACTGTTCGCACCTTTGGAATGGTTCCGCTAAGTACCTACTCAATGCCTTAGACAAACTGCAGCGTCATGCCGTACGTATAATCGACAGCCAGGAGGTTACGAAGGACATCGAACCGCTACAACTTCGTAGAGACGTTGCGTCCCTTACCGTATTCTATCATGGCGAATGCTCCGAAGAGTTATTTGACCTCATCCCACCTTTCCCTTTCCTTTTGAGAACCACACGTGCCGGTCTTCGTAACCACGGATGGACGGTTAGCACAATCCCTTCTCGCATCAAAAGGTTCAGCAATTCCTTCTTATGCCGTACCATAAAACTTTGGAATGGTCTTCCGGCACATGTGTTCCCTCCCTTCTATGACATTGGGTCCTTCAAACGTAGTGTGAAGAAGCATCTGGTCGGACCGGCTTGACACGGGTGACGGCTAGAGGACATCTATATTCTCCTCGTTATCACTGTCTCTGGACTGTAATTGGGCGTTCCATCAGGTCCAATACAATCACTTTGCAGTGTCAATACAAAAAAAAACTGTTACACGTACGGATACTAGATGGTGCTGTGTGCAACACTTTTAGTTTAGATTGTCTACATTTCTTTTAATAACATATATAGCTGTGCCATCATATGAGGAAAATTCACTTAAGCCTAATCTATCAAAAACAGAATCCTGCATTTTCCATCCACGCAACAAACAAGCGGGTCGAAAACTGAATGTCGTTTGGCAAGGTGTGCCCATAGTACATAACAACCATCTTAGATACTTGGGTATAATTCTTGACAGGTCGCTTACATATAAGCAAAACTGCAAAGTTGGAAAAAAGAAGGTACACACCCGCAATAATCTCCTCCAACATCTTACCACTACCAGATGGGGAGCTACTCCATGTGTCATGAGAACATCAGGGCTGGCACTGGCGTTTTCCGCCGGCGAATACGCTTGCCCCGTGTGGAGCCGATATGCTTATGCACTATATTTAGTGTACAATGAGACTTGCAGGATAATTACGGGCTGTTTAAAGCCAACTCCAGTAAGTATGCTGTATCCACTGGTTAGCGTAGTACTGCCGAATATTTGAAGGGCGATAGCGAGCTATATAGAGAGAACGGAGATGGAGAACGACTCACGGCACCCTCTGTATGGACACATCCCAGATCCCTATAGACTAAAGAGTCGTAAAAGCTTTGTCAAGTGTCTTGAACCCTTGACATTGAAATCAGTAGTCGCGAGGTGCAACCTGTGGAGGGAAGAAGTATCCCTGCCAGTCCCATTCGTACCACTGGCTAAGAATCTTCCACCTGGCCACAAATTATCCTGGCGGGTCTGGAAGTCACTAAACTGACTTCGAACTCAGATCGGCCGGTGCAAAGAAAATATGTTCAGGTGGGGATTCTTAGACGATCCCAATCTGGGCTGTTTGTGCGGTGCAACCCAAACGATGTCACACCTTATATTGTGCCCTAAGTGCTCCAAAAACTACACGTATGAGAGCTTAATGATTACTTCAGACGCTGCAATCGAGTTAGCTGCGTTCTGGGCCGTAACTATATAATATGTTTGGGTTATTGAGTAATGATTGGCACCGAAACGCTAAGAGGAAGAAGATACTTTTTTTTTGTAATTATTGTCTGTCTGTTTATTTGTTATTCTACAGATTAGATAATAGTTACAGGAAGTTATACTATCAGTAGAATAGAATATATAAATCAGAATTTATAGAATATACGTCTATTAACAGAGTAATTGACCAAGATGAAGCCACCTATTACCAAATAGAATTTTAAATTCTTTAACTGCGCCCGGGCTTCCTGCGCATAACATAATTCTCCAAATCGGCGTGCCAATAATTTTATTGAGAAATTTATGCCCACCCATACTATGTAATGGCACCTGACTCAGGATGATAAATTTACAGCGCAACATAATAGAAGTGGAAGTACTCACTGGATGTGGTAAGGGAGAAAGAGTTTTTATTCCCCGAATACCTCTAATACACAATAATTTTCCATTCCGTTTTAAATGGATACAATTTCTGGTTAGCGTCTGCCATGATAACAAATAAAGCTCAAGGACAGACGCTACAAATTGATGGAGTGGATCTTACGAGCCCCTGTTTCTCCCACGGTCAACTTTACGTGGCCCTTTCTCGGGTGAGCGGTTCAACCAAACTGTTTGTCCACGCTCCGGACAACGTCACACAACATGTTGTGTACATGGAGGTATTGTAGATATAATTTGAAAATTAGAAAAGCGATTGCCCTGCCAATATTAAAAAAATATAAAGCCTGTGTCATTCGGGATGATATAAGGATATTAATAATACATCCAAATCTGTTCAGGCATTTAGAAGTTATGGTAGCATAAAGAAAATAAATAAACTCACTTACATACATATTTAATTGATTACATACATACATGAACCCAACCACATTACACTCCTTTTTTGGGCAATCGTGTAAAAATTATCGCGAGTACACTTACCTACCGAAAGTCTGTGTGCGGCAAATAGTTGTAACAGGTGTTAAAGAATGAGATGAAAGGAAGAGCTAAGAATTGAAGCTGCGGGTACAGCTAATTTCTATTCGAATACATTTTTTTCAACTTAGGTGCCAAGGAATCTTACGACCCACCTGATGGTAAGTAGTCACCGTAGCCTATAGACGCCTGCAACACCAGAGGCATCACTTGCGCGTTGCCGACCTTTTAGGAAAGGAATTGGGAAGGAGAATAAGTGGGAAGGGGGCAAGAGGGAGATTGAGCCTCCGGCACTCTCACTCACCGAACGGAACACAACAGTACTGCTATTTCACGTCGATATTCTGTGAGAGGGTAGTCCTTCCCCGGTCGAGTCAGCCCATTCATGGTGATATCAGCGAGGCTAGGGATAGTCTAGACTCTACTCTACTTCTTACTAACATTAAAAATGTGAGTTTCTTTAAGCGATTGTCGTGTGACTTTGCATGCACGTAGTCAGGGGTAAAGAAAAGGACATTGTATACCGATCTCCATGCGGGCGAAGCCGCGGGCACAGCTAGTAATATAATATTCCTGTTTAAGTCGAAACTGCCGACTCGGCACTAAGCTCCACACTAAGATTCTTCATTAGCACTGCCTAAGTTCTAATTAAAGTTTCGAGGAACGTTTCGGTGGGTATTGCTCGTGCAGTTTCACCATTTTGAATTAGCTTTTCAAGACTCATTTGCAGTTGAAATCTATATAAACAAGAAGGTATATCTTTAAATTTCTAGAGCTTAAATTAAAACGTCGACGTTCATTCGAGTTAATAACTTGGAATAACACGTTTCTGACAGGAGAGAGCAAAACGTGTTCCGAGTTTAAAATGCGAGACTGAGTGAAATAGTTTTTAAAATAACTGTTTTTGTGCAATGCGCTATACCTGTTCTTGCCAATTATAGGTTATTTATTTATTTTGGTGTTTCTACTCCGGGGTTTTAGAGTATGTAGCATTGATCAAAGATTTCTCTTTGGGTTTATCGTCCGTAATAATAGGTTTACCTCTGTTAACGATCGCGGAAAGGTTTTTATTTGTTTTGTTCTAATTCGAATATAATCGCATACGGATAGGATGAGGGGTGGTAGGGATCATTAAACTTGTTTTGTTATCGTCATGAATTATTACCCGTTGCGAACAATATTTCTGTATAAAAACCTGTTTTTTGCATACAATAGAAATGCACAAGCGTATTCTTCGTATTTAAATTTCTGTTTTCTCTTTTAATTTCCCAGGTGTATTTACCTTAAGCAAACTAAAACTAAAACAAGAACCAGGATTATATTTTAAAATACTTGTACCTAAGTTGAAATTCGTGATGTGCAATATATATACATATATAATTATATTTAGATTTTGTAGTGGTATAAGTGATGACCACTGCCATTAGATCGAATGTTTTTGATTCCCACATGGGACACAATTTGTGTGATCCACAAAGAGTTATTCTGAATCTGTGTCCGTTGTTTCAATGTTTGTAAAGTCGTGGCGACGTGCATATGATGTATTTTTATAAAAATAAACAAATATTGATTTAATATTGGAATGATATGAATGTTCAAATGATTGAAATGTATTTGTGTAATAGATTCCCTTTGCCTTTCCCTTTGTTATAATTTGTTTTATTGTAAACTGTTTATATTTGGCAAGATGTTAACAAGAATACTGTTGAATATAAATTGCTGACGTACCAAGAAAAGACAGGCAGTACAATTATTATCTGTAATATGCACCATGCGCTCGTACATAATGCATGCAAATCTTCGGTTGCTATAGTTAGCAAGAGAAAATTCAAAAATAAGAATGAAAATCAGTCATCACTGTTATCGTCTATTACAATACAAATACTTGTTAATGTTTTATCAATCGCACCGCTCGCTATCGGCAGGAATTTCATTCTCACACCTTACAACCTAATTGGTGCCGCATCAAGCGGTTCCAAAGGAATTTTCTCCCACGGACGCTCAGGTTGTGGAATGAACCGTCCCTGCCCAGGTTTTCCCACAAGACTACAGTATGGGGTTCTTCAAAAGGGGTAAAGGGTAAAGAGTAAAAGGTTTTTGCAAGGTCGGCAACGCGCAAGCGATGCCTCTGGTATTGCAGGCGTCCATAGGCTACGGTGACCACTTACCATCAGGTGGGCCGTATGCTTGTTTGCCATTTTAGTAGAATAAAAAATAAACACTTTCCGAATATTTACTTGATCACTATTATAATAATGATCGGAGCAAATGCGACATCATATAAACTGACGGTGTTAAATTATGCGATAATTTTTCAGTGCATTATTAGTATTAAGTAAGGAAGTAACATCTGAAATTCGCATACCGAATTCGCATAATTGGTTATTATTACTCAACGATAGAATATACAAATTTTGTTTTATTGCTGTAATATCGCGTCAATAATTCTATGGTTTTCTATACTGTACCTACTGCTCGCGCACAGGTCCATCAAGACCATGATTTTATTTGACGTCAATATTATTGCATTCGAATTGTAATTCAAAATATTCCAATATAAATTGAGCCACTTAAGTAATCGAATAATATCGGATGTATGATTATAACCGCACATCGCAAGTATATAAAAGAGTATACTTCGTACATTAAATTAGGGGAACTGCAACATTCTTTGTTCCATGCTCTGTCGTGTGCAACTTAAGATTCTGTAAAGCCTTCCTACACGATGCTAATTTCCCAAGAGAACCGCAACATTTGTCACACTCAATTTGTTACCTACTTAGGCAATTTACTTCAGAAAACAAAAAATGCTTTACTACACTATTTCTGTGCAGTAATGGCAATATTACTACACGGTATGAAATATTAACAATTTTCAAGCGTCATACTCTGAGAGACCGATCGTCCATTTACTGACACAGCATATAATAGAAGCGCGATGACACGCGCAAATGACGTCAGAGGGGAGGAAAATATCGTGTCAGTATGCGGTGGAGTCAATCGAACTGACTTTTTCAACTTTTACTCTAGAATCTTTGTAAATTACCCAGCGCACCCACAGCTGGCGCTGCAAAACTATTTTGCATTAATATGTGCCGAGTTTTAAATTCGTATTTCTTGGCACTGTTAGACGGAAATCGTACGAGGAATTCGATAACCCATACTTTTGTGGTATAACTGCAAAGTTAGATCTCGAACTGTCTTCTTTTCTTTTGGGCAGATTTCGTATTTCGGCCTTTTCTCGATTTATATAAACGTAGTTTGCTCGCTAGATATTTCGTCTTTTTTCTACAAACGACAATTTACATAAACAACCTAACAGATGCCATATTTTATCATGTTTCTTGTTATGTGGGTATATTCGGCAAGCGCCAAGATATGTTGACATCACCTAAATCAACGCGCGGTAAACAAATATAGCCTAAAATAATATTATTTGATAACTGGTTGGAGATAAGGCATTATGTATGATGAATTTGTGTTTCATTGGGTTAGCTACGTTATGGTCGGAAGGGTATTATATTATAAGCATTTATAGTAAGATGTTGGTTTAGTGCTGCCTTCTTCCCATAAACTATGCTAACAAGAACAGGCACGTTCTCGAACATACATAGTCATTTTGCTTCGAAAACCAGATGATAAGACCGTTAATTTAGATGGCGGTTATTTAGTTGCGTAATGTTTTGAATGTATTGTAATGATTATTGCCACGATTGCATTACTCTAGTAAACTGATTTACTCACGGGTTGACAATTCGTGAACACGATCGATCGTGAAACGTCAGGCAATCGATATGTATTTATTACCTTTTAAATACTTTATCGCAAGTAAGACCCATTACCTAGCATTATATTAAGTATGTGTATACATCTGAAAAGTCTAAAATGGTTCACTCAAAATACATAAAAAGTCATCTACATACAAAATTGCCTTTGTGTTTGTTTATAATTCTGTGGCATTTTTCTTTCAGAGGCAATATACGCAATTAAACATTGTCGTAGTTATGATCAACAACTGTTACCGCATAAATAAATACGATATGATTATACAGTTATAAACTGATATAATAAGAATGAGATAATAAAAATGGGAACTTTGATTGTTAATACATGAACAATTTTTACTGCGTCATTATTTTATAAATTAATTTTTGGCCTATGAATCCTTTTCCTAAGAAAAACAACAACATATTTTGTATATATTTCATACATCCAGTCATTGTTTTAATACAATAAGTAGGTACAGTTGGAATTGGTCCCACATCTTGTAAACGATGGTTAATTTCATTATGAAGGGTTGAACGTTGATAAACTTGAACCATGTTGGATGCAGCGTCTCCCACTTAGCATACTAATTCATATCAGTAGTTCAGGCATGTTTGTCCGACATTTATGAAAACACACAGACGATATTTCAGTGGCAGGCGGTGCTACAAAATGATAGATATCTTTGGTGTAAGTAAGAAATGGATGAATTAGAACAAACTCCAGATTAGACTGACATTTGGACGGCCTTCAGTAAAAGTTGACGACATAGCAATACTTATAAGTGACATTAATTTCAATGTTTATTAAAAGCAATGTGTTATGAATATGCGAGCACTCTTCTAAACATTAAAAAGATAGATGTTTTTATCAGTTAAATGCACGGAACGAAATTAAGAGTGAGATAATATTTTCTTTGTTCTCTCTTGACTTTAATTTAGAGATTTTTAGTCAATTAAGTCTATGCCAGATTCAAACTAAGTTAAATATATACATAATATATATGTACAAAATAATATGTTTATATATATTTTATTAGCGATCCGACCCGGCTTCGCATGGGTAGTACAAAACCTTATCAAATTATAGACATACATACCTTAACCTTTCTCATGAATCACACATGTCTATTGGTGAATATTGCATGAAAATCTGTTCAGTAGTTTTTGAGTTTATCGCGAACAGACAGACAGACGCAGCGGAGGACTTTGTTTTATAATATGTAGTGAAGATAAATACAACATTTTATTTAAACAAAATAATTCTACAAATCCATACATTTTTATAGCGTTAATACTATATGTATCTGCTTACTTACTTTGTTGGCTCAGCAACCTAAACTGGATATTGGCCTCCTACATTAAAGTAAGGAAATATGCATAAGGTAAAAGGTAATGTAAAGGTAAGGATACTTTGGGAACCCCCGGACTTCTGTAACTTTAATATTTAGTTCTGAGCACATTCCACCAACAAATGGTAGACAGATAGTGAGATTGTGCAAATTTTGCGTTGCTTTAATTTAACAAATATTATAATACTTACCAACCTGTTGAACAGTATCAAGTAACTGTAACATTCTTAAGGAAACCATCAAACGAAATGCAACGATATAAATATACATAACGTTCAAAGAGCAGCCAAAGTTCCTACATTCACTTTTATGAATATTTACAATAGTCTAGTATTTGTTCTTTGATACATTACACTGTACGCGGTATAGTGCCGTATATGACTTTACGCGGTTTTAATTAACTGGCATAGTGGGAACCAGCTCGACAGTATGTGGGTTACAGTAATGTTTTATAACGCATAAGTGCCTTATTCATACTGCACTGGCGTAAAACGTTTTTAATTCACAAATACGGAAGCATATTTCGGTCTATATTAACTATTAATATACATACATTTCTTGGCGTTACTAAACTTTGCGTGATACAAGGCTTACTTTTCTTTTTATTGTCAAATATAATGGTGGCACATTTTAGGATACATATTAGGTATATTTTTACTAGCTGGCCCGGCAAACGTTGTTCTTCAATATAAATTCATTCGATAGGGATACCCTAATCATCTAGAGGTATGAAGTATACTTTACGACCTATTCTCATACCTACCTAGTATACCTACATTAAAAAAAACATAAATATCGGTCAAGCCGTTTCGTAGAAGTGCGACCACAAATACCGTGCCACGAGATTTTTATACATATTTATATATTTATTTAATTTTATTTAGAAAACTTTTTAATTTAGCGTTCCGATCGACTCCAATGTAAAACTAGAATGCAATACCTATTTGTGAAAAACGACGAAACGTGTTTATTAGAATAACTTGAAATTTCAATAGGATAGGTTGGTTATTTTTGTTCTGCATGGTATTTTATATACAAGAGCTAAAGCCAATTAAAAAGTATCCTTTTTGTGCAAACAGTATGCAAACTAGTCGTGAAATCAGTAACCCCGGGGTCTTCAACGGCAAATATAGAAAAAATAGAAGACAAAGAATTATGTACCATATAAATTATGCATTATGAGACATTTAATTCTGCTTTCATCGTAACGTAGCGTAATACAACATTTTGTCTGATGTCTGGATCAGGCAAAATTTTGTTTTTTGTATTATTGTGCCAAGTTTAAAGTCAAAATCAAAAATAATTTATTCATATAGGTCACAAGGTATCCTAACTAATATTGGTAATGCGAATGTGAGTTTGTTTGTTTTTTACGTTTTCACACCTTATCCACGTTGTCAGTGGTACAGAAAAGGACATAGACATAACGTTCATCCAGAAAAAAGTACTTTTGCTAACCTAACCTAACCTACATTTACACGAACGACGTCGTGGGCAAAATCTAGTAACTTATAAAAGTCAAAGTTTTTGTTCTTGTCGATGATCTTGGAATGAATTTTTTTTTAATCATGTAGTTTCGACTATAAGTAGTATAGAGTATAAAAATCTTAAATTAAAAATTATAAATAAAAATTATTTAAAGCAAAAGATTCAATAATATTACTTGCCTAATTACATTTGTATAATTTGGTCACAAATTATTTTGTAAAATATTAGAAGTTATTTATCGAAGAAATTCTCAGACGTATATATGATGGCCTTGGTTTTTATCACTTCGCAGTTCGACATATGGTTTCCGTCTTTAGTACTTTGAAGACAAACTGCCGGGCACCCCTATAAATATGTCTGTCCATCCCTTCGTCCATCCGTCCTTCTAACTTATAAATTTCTCAGACAAATTCACCATAGTCGAGATTTATTCGAGTGTGTGCCAATTTGTATGGGTCACTAGGAATTCCTTTTTATGTAAAAGTATGTAGACTAAGTTAACGAGATGGGTGTAAAAACCCAGGATTCAACCTCTTCGTTTTAATTCAAAAGCATTTAAAATACATGTGACCTTGTGACCCCTATATCTCGGGGGTCTTTTGACCCACAAAGCCCATATTCAAACTCGACCGAGGTATGACCCCAAGGTGTCTGCACACCAAGTTACAAGTCAATATTTTTCCATTTAAAATATGTGAACCTGTATCTCGGGGGTCTTTTGAACCCCAGGGCCCATATTCAAACTTAACCGAGGGATGACCCCAAGGTATCTGCACACCAAGTTACAAGTCAATCGGTCTAGTGGTTCTGGAGCTATGCCTGTCACTAACAAACAGACACACAGACCCACAAAGTGTTTTCATTAACCTCTTCGAAGAAGACTCAGAGGTTAATAAAGTGATCATTAGAACGTAGTAAAATACAGCCTTTGGACAGCTGATATAAGTTTACTTATTAAATTTACTGATGATTTATAGGTTAGGTTAGTAACATTACTTTTTTCTTGATGCTACTCTATGTCCTTTACTTGTACCCCTGTCATCGTGTATGTGAAATTACATGATGATCGGTCGAGTATTTAAGGCGTGTACGCGTAACAAACAAACAAATTCAAATTTTCATTTATAATATTCGTTAGGATTGTAAGGGCTTAGAAACGAGTCCTGGACTCCTGTAGAACAAGCTGTCAATATTACTTAAACTTCTCGTTAGTGGATTGGAAATTGCTTGACCCAGTGATATTATGGTTCCTAGAATATTAGCCACGATATGACGGACGATATTAAGGCTACTTATTCGAGGAAGCCGTAAAGTAACCGTATACATATCGATTTAGGTAAATGTACCGTTTTCATACAACGTTGTCTAAAAATAATAACTCTTAAACTTTCTAAATCTTAATTTTTTTTTATAATTTGTAACAGATACATCCAGTCAGCTAGTGGACACAGCCGATTTAACCTAAAGGTTCTCTCGAAAACCGTACCGTTTGTATTTATAATTGGCCTTCATGTGACAAATTCGCTATCCTTACTATACTGCTATACTATATTATCCAATAGATGTTATTAGGTTTGTTGTTAAGTAGAAATTATAACCTATAGTTGGAACCATGCGTATGCAGAGAAAATAATAAATAAAATTAATCTATGCAGAGCCTAATAAATACGGCAGTCATGCTTTAACTATGTACAATGTAGATTATATTAGGTAATTTAATAAAACATATTTATAATTAAATCGAAGTATAAAACTTAAGTCTAAGTATATCTATAATATCTTGACCTAAGACGATTAACCAAGAATGCTTTATTTTGGATTTACTTAAAATATTATAATAAGACCTTATTGACGCCAGGATAGTAATCTATCTTTCTTTAAAAAAATTATGTAGTACTTACTTCTTTGTACATTTTTATTGCAATTAGACTGGAATGATAATTACGTAGGCAATAATAAAATGGTTAAAATAACTGATTGAGACCTACAACGTCAATAAATTGATCTTGATTTTGCCTAATTCTACCCCTTCCAAATCTTTGATCTGATATAAATGTAATAATAGTTCAATATCAACGTTCTTGCGTCATAAGTACTAGGTCCCTGCTTATTGCATTATCGACATGGATGTACTTGTATGACAAGCAATTATTGACGTAGCTAGAGGGATTAACCAGAATAGACCTTATAGAACCGGTTTAAAAGGGATACTTGCTAGAAATAAATATATATATTAAGATTAGGGCACGATGAGGCTGACATTCCTTTGGTAGGAAAAAGCCTCTACAGATATTAAAAGAAAAAAATTATGATAAAAATTATTAAAACATTGAGTCGCTGCGGCACACCGGCGGCCAGACACAATAGGTTTTAATTATGTTTGGCATTCCAACAATTGACAGGTTTAGCAAGGCAAGAATGGTATATTATATGTAGAACTAGTGTTTTGTATGGTCACCACTGCTATTCCTGGATACATAAAGGTTTTTTTGTATATATGTACCAAT
The DNA here is from genome assembly GCA_930367265.1 of Catocala fraxini. NCBI lineage: Eukaryota > Metazoa > Arthropoda > Insecta > Lepidoptera > Erebidae > Catocala > Catocala fraxini. The sequence goes on from OV884038.1 coordinate 8,530,511, forward strand.
TTTTTTTGTATCAAGTGTGTAACTGACTGACCGTGATCGACGGATTGAATTACTAGCTAAAGTATTAAAGCAAATCTGACTCTACATTTTCTAAAAACTTGAAATGTTGCACACAGATTTCTTATAATGGTATCTCCCTATAAGGATTGTTATAATGAAATTACTTCCGTTGTGTTTTAAAGAGAATTGACTTTATTGCTCAATTGACACAGATAATATAAAAGGCATAGACAGAACCAATGACAAATACAGACTATCAATAGACTATAGTATTACAGTAGTTTGATTTATTAGATATAATTCAACACTCCCACTATATATAATAATCAAATATTACAGCAAATACATAACAGTAAATACATATTTAGACATACCTGTCTAAATATGTAGTAAACAAAAGCGAAATAATTGATTTGAATTGTTTGGTATTAAATTCATAAAAGACCATTATTTTACATTTTCAGTTTTTTTAACAATTATCAAAAATAAATAAAAAGGTTTTATATATTATTTTATGTGGCATTAAATATTCTTTAATTTAGCTAAGTCAGGTACTTTTGAAAATATTGAAGATTTTCTAACCGACTCTTTTTCTTTACGGTCCAGTGTACATTGCTTCTTTACATGCTTCTGAACAGCGATAGCTCAGTGGGGAGACCAACAGACTGCAATGCAGAGGGTCTCGGGTTCGAACCCACGTCGCGCACCTCTGACTTTCGGAAGTCATATGACTTTTCGAAATTATGTGCGTATTGATTGACGATTATCGCCTGCTCCGTGCCTCGGAGAGCACGTTAAGCCGTCGGTCCCGGCTGCCATGAACATCTATGGCAGTCGTTATTGGGTAAGTCAGTACCCTCTAATATCCTGACACTGGTCTAGCCTTAGGGTATCGTTAGCCTTCGGGTTGCGGAGGTCAGGTGGCAGCCGCTCCGTGTAAAAACTGATATCCAGTCAAACCCGGTTAGACTAGAAAAGCCGACCCCAAGTGACTTGGGAATAATAAAGGCTAAGGAGAAGAAGACATGCTTCTGAAATATCAATAATATTCTGCTTCACAACTTCATTCATACCCTGTTTAAAGTAATTAGTGAAAACAAATATTGAGCAAGGTCTAAATTATTAAACAGATATAATTACAAGGTTAAAGTAATTAATATTAACTAAATATTAACCTTAACTAAATTTAACTTTAAACTACGAGAATATGGTCTCAGCATAAATTTTGATACATTGTCTCATATGACTTTGACAACATAATGCATCACGGCACGGCACACGCAGTTAATCGCGTGTGCATTATGGCTGTAGTCCTATTAATATTATTCGTGAAAAGTACATCTGCTATGTGTGCTTACATTACTGATGTCAGCCTCGATGGCGTAGTGGTTAGTGTAACAACTGCCACGCCCGAGATCGCGGGTTCGATTCCCGCACACGTCAAACATTTGTGTGCATGAACATGAATGTTTGTCTTGTTCTGGGTGTTTCTATGAATAATATATATGTATTAAAAAAAGTATATATGTATGTTTTTCCATTGTCTAGTACCCACCGTACAAGCTCTGTTTGGTTTGGGCTATATGGTGTTGCGTATATGTGATAAAATATTATGATAGAATCACATATCTCGCAGAAACATTCATCCCACTACACTTTACAGAATCCCTTTACAAAACCCGTAGCACGTACGTACATATCAGAATTCGCTCTACCGACTGTAAAGTTTGCATGTTTGCTTTAAATGCGTGTAGAATAATTAATAAACACGGCTATGCTTGCACCGAGGCCGGAAAGACCCGGACCCAACGCTGAGTTGAAAATTTACGACCTAGACGCAGACAAAATGTTCGTTTTCATTTACTGGATGGCAGGATCTCTTGTTTTCAGTACGTTAGCTTAAACTAAAGTTAGTCTCAGAATTGAACTCAAATCTTAGGGTTTAAATGTGGAAAATTTTAATTAAATTTTATGTGGTGTAGTTAGTTGTGTGGTTTTGATAAGAATGGAAGTGCGCGGGTCTCGTGTGGGTGTCGTGTAGCATGATCAAGAGAGTTATAATAATTAAGTATTAACACGTGTGCAGGCGTACACGTCCTTGCATTCCCTTTTTAAAGTAGCTATATGTGTAGCCAATATATAATATTTTCTCACTGTTTATTCTTGGGAAGATAAAATTGTTTGTTATGGATAACTTTTATGACTTCATAACTAATACTAAATTTATACATACAAATAAATAAAATTGAAGTGTGTGTTTGTAATGTCAAAACAGCAGTTTTCTACTAAATGCATATTATTATGAAAGTATGTATATACGGTACTAACATCAAAAAAACTTTTTTTTTGTCTGTCTGTCTGTTTGTAATCTCTGAAATGGCTGGACCGATTTTGACGGGACTTTTGCGGACAAACAGTAGATTATATGATTATATGATATTATGATTATAAGGAGAAACTTTTGTTAAAAAATTAGGGTTCCGTGAAAAAAGGTTTTTTGTTCAATTTCACTCCGACGAAGTCGCGGGTAACAGCTAGTAATGTTATATAATAATTGTAAAGCCATTAATTCATTCGAAGGATACTTGAGTGTATTTACTAGGGTGGAACTGGCCATGAAGTATGCTGATGTGTTTGTCTTGTTTAGTCAACTGCTTCCAATTTGATGATGCCACTATTCTATCAGAAAAGAACGTCTAAAAGAGGATCTATTTGTCCCAATTTCAGACAAGTTCAACAAGATCATATAACTCAGAACTAAAACAGCCAGTCAGTATACCACTGGACCATACCTTTGCAGCTAGTTTTTCTAGCTTAGTTGTTAATTTTTAATTTAAATGCCACAGAAATCAGCAAAAGATGGTATCAAAACTTGTAGTTTTGGGTTGTAGTAATAGTTTGCAAAATATAGGTGTTACACATCGCTGCTTACCCATTCAGAAAATAAGCGTATTGTATATATCTACAATTATTATTAAGTCAGTAAGATATTTAAATTGCAACGATCCTCGCATCGTTTTGTCCAATGGTGTGGCCGTACAAGTATCCTGGCATAGTGGTAACGTCACATAGCAGCCGCAATAAAGCGGTAAATGGCGTCACTGAAACTTTGTCTATACAAACTGCACAACAAGTTTTACGGAGTTTAAATTGTTTTTGAATATTTTAACAAATCTGGTCCTAAGTTTGTAATATTAAGTTCGTTATTTGATAGCGTCACAATCTGCAATTAGTGGCTTAAGTGCGCTGTGCGGCTAACAAACATGTGGCCTTATTGAAACAAAGCATAAATTATAGTTTCTCTCAATAAAACGATTTTCCGCGATCATACTGTCTACTTACATGCCTTTTTAAAACGCCTTTGACGCTTGGGCAAGCGTTACAAAAAGCATGCAAATGCGTAGCATGATCGCTTTAATTCTCGTTTCCTATTATATATCTTATGTTATGTAAAGATATAAAATAGTTAATATATTTTAAATAGTCTCACGCATATATCTGCGAAAATGCAGGCAGTTTCTTTTAACATATTTAACTAGCTATGCTTTTAGATCCCACGTAATATAAGAAGAGCCTAAAGATGTCTACAAGGCACTGTTGCAGATTCTTGCAATATAATTTCATGGCTGGAAAAACCAGAACTCTTCGCCTTTAGTAACATTCACTACCATTGCACCAGAACCCCAGTCCAAAATTCTTCGACTATTGTTATTTTTGTTCTAATAATAACCTCATACGTTCATAGAAACAATGTTGATATTCTACCCTGTTTCAGAGCAAACAGACTTATTATTCAAATTACATATTATGGAGTATAACTTTTAGTAAATTTCCACCACAGAAGCTCTCTCTAAAAAGACAAATTCCAACTAATTTGCATTTTAGAAATAGACGGAGCAACTTGTAGCCTATAAACTTAGTAAAATATTCATATACTAGTTAGGTTCTGTTATAAAATTTTGGCCTTACTTTATAAACTGGAATGAGGTTGGTACTTGGCAATCGGCTATAGTGTATGAGGCATGGCTATTAATTTGCATAGTTGAAACGGTCTGCGCATCAGACACAGAGTTGTTGTCTCCATTCGAAAGTGCCTTATTGTGTACTATATATCTTATGACACAATATAGATATTCGTTAAAGCATAGGAATAAATGTGTTTACAGTTCTTTGTCCAATTTGAAATAATAGTGAATGGATGTGTCTGTTTAGATGTTGGTTTTGATTTTGTTATTGTTGCATTTATTTGCTTGTACAATTGTAAACACATATTACATCCGTAGCATTTGTAAGATTATCCTTTTATGTTGTTGCTATTCATTGAAGTTCATACCCGTCGTTTTGGCATAAAAAAATAATGTAATATAAAATCATATATCTTAAATATTCATACATTTCTGAATAGGGTGAATATAGAGGTTATATATATAAGGTACATAACTTACATATTTGGTTATTTCTATGTATGAGAGCTAATACTGCCCACCTGATAGCAAACAGTTGTTGTAGCAGGATTACTAGCAGTACTAGATCAATACTCGCACGTTGCCCATCCTAAAAAGGAATTTAATATGAAATAAAGGTAAGTCATAGTATATATCATAATAGGATAGCAGACCCACCACATCTTTTATGTGGTAAGTCTGTTATCCTTTGAAAAATTTATCGCTCTGTGCCACGTAGTAAATGTAGCGAAAGTATAATTCTCTATAAGTTTTTAGACTATCGCGATTTGTACAAATACTTAGTATAATTCTAAACAACAGGTCTTCCTCGCGATAAATTAATAATAATAATAATAATAATATTCTACCACAGACACGTGGCAGTCGGTTACACTTACCACTACGCCATTGAGGCCGAAATTATTTAAAAGGTAATAAATACCTATTGATTGCCCGACGTTTCGACCGACTTGCGTCGATCGTGGTCACGAGTTGACTGATGTGAGCTCAGCGGCGCCTTCGTGAAGTGCTGGTTTCGGAAACTACCCTCACTTGGTCACTATTATTTATATTCGCACTGCCGGTATTTCGACACACAACACTAGCGACGTCTACACACTGGCGACCTAAGTCACTACGGCGACGTTTACATTTGCTGATGACTGGATTTCAAGATGTAGACAAACGGTATCCATCCTCCCGGTTGAAATTGTAATATTTCTTAATTTCAACCGCTTTACGTACTATACTGGAGTAATAGCGACGATCGGTGGATAAAACCTGTGGTTTATGTAACTCAATCCAGTGGTTTGGTCCAGACTCCAACAAATGCTCGGCTACAGCAGACTTGTTTACTAACCGATCCTTGACAGCTGTGATATCTCCCTTGAACCTTTCAGCTATTGTACATTTGGTCTATCCGATATAAGAAGTACCACAACTGCAATCCACCTTGTAGGTCAGGGTCAGGGTCATGGTAAGCCAGGTGTTTGAAAAGGGATAACATCCTTTGCAGTGCGCAGATAGCTTACTACTTTGGAGAACGGACTATATATATTTATGCAGTATTTCTTCAGTGCTGTTCCATATTTGTCCGTTACTCCTTTTATATACGGTATGTATATACTCTGCTGATCCCAGGTTGGCTATCCCTTATATAACTATCCCGTATTACCTTTTAAATACTTTATCGCGAGTTAGACCCGTTGTCTAGCATTATATTAAGTATATAATTCTCTAGATTGTAAAAGTTCTTGGACGCCATCTTTATTTTTATAGAATTTCAACATTTATTTTATTTATTTATAATGTCCCTCACTGGAACAGTTAATTGCTACGTAAACCTATTTGATAAAGACTGCAGCTATTACATTCTGCAGCTGTTCTTACCGGACCTTTCTCATTATAATTGGATTTATCGTTTTAAAATATGTTCTTACAACATTCCAAAGTAGTTATTAACAGGCTTTAAGTTGTTTGAAACTAGCACAAAGCCGAGATATCGGATAAAAAGAGTTCAGAACTAGTTAGGGTATAACGTTACCCGGGGCTTCTTGTAGCTAATTGCAGTTTTTTCTTCAGCTTATAATGAATTTAATAAGCGCTGAAGTACAGAGTTAAGTTCTTAGTTCCCGTAACAAACCGCTGTATGGATTAAACAGCTTTTAAAACTTATTTAACCCAGATTAACTTCAATATTCCGGTACAATTTGTGGCCCCGCCTGTTAAATTAAAATGTAATTTGCTAGATAGAAAACACAAATTTGAGTAATAGGACTTTATGAATTATTATTTGGTTGTTCCCCGGTCGCCTTGTTATCCTTGTGTAGACAACTATTGCTCTATTTTGGAGTGCTTTGCCAATTTATTGCCAAACTTTGTCTAATGGATTATTTATTAAATGTAAAAAGGCGAACTGGGACAGTTTGTTGTTGTTGTAATGCGAAATATTATTTTATGTTACTTTCGTGTGAAACTAACAGGACTGTTGTGTATAAAGTTTGTTTTGAGGTTAAACAGTATGTACTTTTATGGATTGTACCATGTTTTGTATTATAAATTTGTATGCGACGATTTGAATTTATGTCGACATATGACATAGAAATAGTTATGTTTTGACAATATACATATGTACCTGGGTTGTCGAACACATGAATGTATAAGTAAAAATGATGGAATATTTATAGGTCTCACAATTTTCTGTTTCAATTTATGCAAAAGATATACTGGATCTGGGTTCATTAGTGCATTCCAAGGAGATTGTTAAAAGGAAGATTTTGTATTAAAATCAAGCCAACTTGGTTTTCTTTTAATTTGTAATGCTTTCACGATCATTCTTGGCTGAGCTCGGTGTCCTTTTGTAAATACCGACAGAATTATGTTGAATGTTTGCTTAATGGTAAGAACTTACTAATGAAGTATCTTGTTGTTTTAACTGCATAACTTTGTTGGCATTGCAGCTTGCCACTCGGGAATATAAGAAAACATAAGAATGCATTACTTTTAATTTTGTATTTATGGCCTGAGACAAAATGGCAATGTATTATTGAGATTTTGTATCAGGAAATTCTCATAGGCGGTATAGGGTCTGAAGCGGTATCCGGTAGAAGTTATTATTAGACTCGCCTACTATCACGTGGGATCTAAAGTTATAGATTTCGAAATGGGAGTCTATTATACCTCTGCCTACTCCTTTGGATATAGAGACTGCGTGTGTATGTATGTAAACGTCTCCTGAGTTGTGTCCAGTATTGACGCACCTTTTCTCACTTTCCTATTCCACGAGACAAGTTCCGTCTTCACGGAAAACCTCATTCGTTCACCCAGTGCCAAAAATGTGACAGATTTGACCCATCGAACAAAAGGACTATCGCCATAACTTCCTTTTCTCCAAAGTGATGGAGCGAGTGATCAACTCTCGGCTCCTGAGGTACCTTGAGGGTCACGATTTATTGAGTGACCGACAATACAGCTTCTGCCATTGTCGCTTAACCGCTCAACTCAACCTTCTTGTGTATCACACACACCGATGGGCACTAGCCATTGAGAGCCAAGGTGAGGCATTGGCTGTCAGCTTGGACATGGCGAAGATCTTCGATCGGGTCTGGCACAAAGGTCTTCTATCGAAATTACCATCGTACGGACTGCCCAAGAGATTATGCGAATGGGTTGCCAGCTTTTTGTCCGGCAGATGCATCCAAACTGTGGTTGACGGTGATTGATCTAATCGCATGGACATAAATGCTGGCGTCCCGCAATGCTGTGTGTTGTCCACGACGCTGTTCCTGCTACATGTCAATGATATATTGTCAATTGACGGCATTAATTGCTATGCGAATGACAGAACAATTCGCAATGAGCGGTACGATTAAAAAAGTACCTTATCCTGAGTATTCTGGATAGAGTACTTTTTATCATCGCACCGCTCGCCATCGGCAGGATTTCATTCTCACATCTTACAACCTAATTGATGCCGCACCAAGCGGTTCCAAAGGAATTTTCTCCCGTGGACACTCAATTTGTGGAATGAACTCGCTTCCTAGGTTTTTCCACAAGACTACAATATGAGGTTCTCTATAAAGGGCGTTAAAAGTTTTTACTAGGTCGGCAACGCGCAAGTAATACATCTGGTGTTGCAGGCGTCCATCATAGGCTACGGTGACCACTTCCCATTAGGTGGGCCGGACGAATGTTTGCCACTACAGTAACATGAAAAAAAAAAATTATTACCAGTTGTTAGCGCAAGCTACTAGCATTAACTCGCGCATGAATCGCGCATGTAGCTCGCGCGAGTAAATTGCTCCTGCGAGTTAATTGCTCATGCAAGCTGTATGTGGTAATCAAATAGATTACTTGTGGATGACTTGTGTCTGTCGGTCGTTCAAGCGGTTTACGTACCTAACCTGCGCATGTGCCTTGATTTGCTCATGCTACCCGCATCACATGATGCATAGTAACATACATATGTTACCCATTATTTTTAATATCTATTTAATATTAATAGATATTAAATAAATAAGTGAAACACATGGGCAGAATACTCATACGTAAAACATCTACTAATAAATTATTGCAGTTCTAATAAAACTACCTATAAGATTCTTCCTTAAATTGAAGTTGTAGATAGCATCACCAAAAGTATCAATTGACTAGCTCAGCCGCGCAACTTCGTCTGCTTCCCATGAAAAGAATTTTCCCTGTTTAACAATTTTTTTTATTGATACTCTGATTCTATTGGTCATAGCGTTATGTTATTTTGCCTATAGCTTTCCTCGATAAATGGGCTACCCAACAATAAAATATTTTTTAAATTCGAACAAATAGTTCCTGAGATTAGTGCTTTCAACCAAATAAAGAAAAACAAACAAAGTCTTCAGCTTTATAATATTAGTATATAACAACTCCTTGTTTACAGGGTCAAAAATGAGCGAAAGATAACTCTACGTGCAGCGGCGGTAGCCGCTTATCAGCAGGTGAGCTAGTGTTCATAATATAAATACATTGATCTCAAAATAAAGTTGCTGAAATATTTTTTTAGGCAAAATACATTGTATTACTACTACTGATAATGACATAACTAACCTATACAAAAAAATATATTAAATCAGAAATAAAAAATACGTAAAATTGAAGCCCTCTAATAGGCGTCATGGATACAACTAAAACCCTCTAATAGGCATCCTAGAATTCCTCTGCATCACAGTCGATGTGTGCCCAGAAGACTGGCAGCATTGCCATTTTGAACCACAAAGCGTATTCTTTCTGCGAAATAAAGGCCAGCGTTCTGGTTACGGGAACCGCCGATTAGCCTTTTCGCTATATCTCTTTATGGTGCACCGGGTTACTTCGTTGACTTACGTTTGTGTAAATGTACGCAATATCTATTACTAATGATTTTCATCTTATAATCGTCTTCAGTATAAATAACCATCGCTACATAATTATAGGTATATATTGATTCATAGCAGCTGCCTCAGCTGAAAGCCTTTCATAAATCATCGCCGTCTTTGTATCAATTTACGTAAAGCAATGACAATTAATAGAGAGCAATGGTATCAGTATCGATTGTGTCGTCATCAGCAAACATGCCAGTGTTTGTCCGCTTTGTCACACACAAGTGGAATTGTATTGATATGCTACTGACTAACCTAGTACTAGTAGTTTAGATGACACGTGTAGGTTCTATGACATTTACACTAGACTAGAAAGCATCATGAAATAATATATTTGTGGAAAGATATATTTAAATATTAGATTATGCCCGCTTCGCCCGCGCGGGTTACGTTAGGCTAGATTACAAATAGTACTTTTTGCTGGATGAAGGGTATCTTACGTCCTTTTTTGTTCTCCTGACCACGTGTATGCGAAATTGATGATCATGATGATCGGTCAAGTTTTTAAGGCGTGAAAACGTAACAAACTTACATTCGCATTTATAAAATTAGTTAGGATTAGATTTGACGGCTAACAACGTGTATGCGAAATTCAATGATGATTAATCGTGTAGTTAAGCCGTAAAAGCGTAACAAACAAACTTACATTCGGAATTATAATATTAGTTAGGATTCGGATGGTGGCGCAGCGGGAGTGAATGCGATGATGTGCATAAGGTGCCGGATTCAATTCCATGGCAGGCAGTGTTAATATATGCTTCTGTCAAGATATTTTTAGTAGCCTGATATTGTGCCAGGTAAATGACGACAGGCTCGCTCCCTATTACGTCCCACTAAAAACCATTGCTAGTGAAAACTCGGTTTAAGAAAATTCTGCTTACTCCAACGGCTTCAGATTACATACATATGATTATAATAATAATAAATATAAGATAGAAAAGAAAATAGAGAAAGAGATCTGTGATAAGAGAAACATTATAATAATATTCTATCACATACACAAAACACCGTCTAGCCCAAACTAAGCAGAGCTCGTACTATGGGTACTAGACAATAGATAAAATCATATCAATATATATATTATATACTTCTTTTTTCATAAATACATACTTATTAGGTATACAATAATTATTATTATGTAATAGTATTACTTTTATAAGGAAAATATTTCACTAGTTTTATTTGGGAACCATAAAATAGACTCATTATAACCGTCTGTTGATTATAGCAGCAAGCTCAGTGCCCCTACTGAAATTTACCATATAGAAAATCTAATAACTTTTTCTCAACCGAGGAATTTAATCTGAAACTTCACGCTTCGCAGCTGCGCATTTTCATACTAACGCCATTAAGCTATTTGTAATGTTTAGGGGATAATGTAAAAACTAAACTGGCTTTAGGCTGTGTTCACAGTTAACATATTTTCGGTCTTTCAGTGCATCGGTAGTTTAAAGGGCAAGTGATTTTCGTGTCTATCTATGCGGTTTGAATCCAAAGCTGCGTGAAAGAAGCAAACAATAAAGACACAGTAATATAATAAATCTAAAAGATAACGCTCGATCTAGGAATAATGCCTGCGGCGTGAGGCATTTGCAAACATTATTACAATGTTTGTAAAGTCTCTATGGACACAAGGAACACGCAGACTTTCAAAACTTAAGTGGTTGCCTCGCCACTTTCGACCACTTTCGACACTTTCGCCACTTAAGCCAAGGGTTATGGGTTCAATTCCCATACGGGTGAAAACTTAAGGTGATCTGCATCTATTATATATTTCAACATCATTTTCGAATCTGGATGGTTTTAATGTAACTTGTTTGAATGTTTGTAAGAGTCTGGGAGTTCTTTGTGGCCGTCAAAATATTTTAGAATACTCAGCGATACAGGATAGACTCCTAATGCAGGGATGATGTGTAAAAAAATTTGTTTATTTATTAGGGGAAAACGGATACAATAGATTTTATATAGTTTACAATATACAGTACATAATTCAAAAGCATTTTCCACAGATAGTAATAAAGTACATATAGGCTATACCTAGTAAGAAAAGAAGAGAACCTAAAGAACCATTTACAAAATATACATAATATTTTTATTTTTATACATATTGCCTCAACAAGAATATAGTCTATGAAAATGTAATAGCTAAGTTTTTCGAAATATTTTTTTTTAATTCTGGGAGAGAAAGGTGTAGTACATCAATTAGGTTAGTACTATTATTAGCCATTAATTCATTATAAAATAGCTAACAAAATGTTAGAGTCATACACATAAATGTAACCTTTGAAATGCTAGTATGTACATATTATTTATGCAAAGCGTAAGTATCGTAAATAAATAGACCGATTAATATAATTATAAATAATATATAATATTAATTACAATTATCGTTTATCACGCCATTTTACTAATCCATTCTCGGTTTCGAGTCTTTAATTTAATTACCCGCGTTATAAACGTTCACGAGAGCTTTCACTCATCACCAAATTTTATTACCACGAATATTGCGTACAATAAAAGCATAAAAAATTCGAAACTGTTTCGTTATAATAGATCGGTTTAATAAAGAAATACCTATTTGTAACAAATAAATGATTGCCTCAAATTAAAATATGTCAACAAATCAAGTTTGATTTATATCTCAAATTAAATGAATAGATATTAATTGTTGTATTGGGCCTTTACGTATGAAGTTTAGGTTTTTTTAATGGAAAATCCAAATTAAATGTTATTTTAATTGTACCTCTACTGATGCTTGAATTTAAGTCAAGAATGATTTGCCTTAAGTTTAAAAAGCGGCATCTTCTTCGCTCTTAGCTTTTATTATTTCCAAGTCACTTGCGGCTTTTCTGGTCTAACCGGATTTGACTGGATATCAGTTTTTATACGGAGCGGCTGCCACCTGACCTCCGCAACCCGAAGGCTAACGATATCCTAAGGCTAGACCAGTGTCAGGATATTAGAGGGTACTGACTTTCCCAATAACGACTGCCATAGATGTTCATGGCAGCCGGGAACGACGGCTTAACGTGCTCTCCGATGTACGGCATCTATAGTGACATTTTGTTAGGACTCAACTCAACACACTCAATAGTGTAAAAATAATGTATGTTGATACAATTATGAATAACCTACGTTATAAATAATATAATATGGTCATTACTCGAAATAAAATATTTTGTAGATGTAGGCAATACCGTACTTTCATTGGTAACGAACTAATATTTGTTTTTATTTGTTGTATACATTAATTATTCGAAATGTCTACATTTGAATAGCTGTTTATCGAGCTATATTCGTAATTAGTAAATGGGAACTGGGTCACAGCGGGAGATCTTCGATCCTAAGATCTGGAACAACCAGACCAAAGATATCTTCGCACTAAATATGGCAGTACATAGTACCATAGTAGCGATAGCTCAGTGGGGAGACCCGAATCCACGTCACGTACCTCCGACTTTCGGAAGTTATATGACTTTTCGAAATTATGTGCGTATTGATTGACAATTATCGGCTGCTCCGTGCCTCGAAAAACACGTTAAGCCGTCGGTCCCAGCTGCCATGAACATCTATGGCAGTCGTTATTGGGAGAGTGTCGACACAAAAGATCCCACTGGGTCAAAGTGTCGCCGGTCTGCACTGACTGGCCCCACATAAGATACATACATAGTACCATGCTGTGTATGCTTGTAATTCGTAGAACTCTCATACTACAAGCACACAGCATGGTTAGAATAGTCCTTTAGAAGGTACTGTGCTCTCGGCAATGGGACGAAAATCCTTTGACAGTTATCGTAACAGCGTAGCACGGATAACCAATGGTGTTTGTTGATAGCATCCATTAGCTACCGTGATGTTGATTGCCATCAAGCGGGCAGTTCATATCTTAAAGGTATATAAAACCTAAGCACAATCATGTGCTAACTTATGTTAAGCAGTGTATGCCAATCCTTTCCCAGCACAATCATATAGGCCTGATTCCTCAATCAAGAAACTAATAAACAGTTAAATTTTGACATATTTTTCAGAAAGTGTTTAAAAATTTAACTGTCCGTAGCTAAAACGACTCGTTTCTTGATAAAGGAACCTGGCCTTATTAGAAACGTAAGTACAAGGTAATATGCAACTGATAATATTAGCAGCGATTTTTATGTTCTATTTGTTCTTAAGAAGAATATCAGTTCATTTCAAACAGTTGCGTACTCATACGGATTTTGTAATAAACAATATTAACCAATAAGACTGCAATAAAATATTGGTATGCATGTAACCATTATGACTTTAAACCAGTGATTCTCAGACTTTTTTTCTCATAGACCACTTTCAAAATTTAGCAAGTGTCGGTGGACCCTTGTCCATATAATTTGATGAAAACTCTAGGGTCTGAGCTTCTGTTTCTTGAATATTATCTGCCTACATTGATAGGTGAAGTCAAGCCAACATTTTAGTTCTTCACTATCGTAAGGAAATAACTTTTCGTGGACCCCCGCTTACGAATTGTGGACCTCTATTTTTTTGTCAAGCCAACGTAGACCCCCGTCCAGTCTTCCGTGGACCCCTGGGGGTCCACCTGAACCACTTTGGGAACTAATGCTTTAAACGGTTCGATTTAACCGTAACAATATTATCAGCACCAAAAGCATTTTTCGTCTTCGAAGAACAGCTTTATGAGCCGCGTTAGTTTGCAGTGATATAACAATATCCTTGCCTTGTTTAGTGAAATACGTTTGACTTATGAGTTGAGTACCTACGAGTTGCTGATCGTAAAATTAGTCCTTGGATAGGGTTATTTGATTTTTCTGTTAGAAAATTCTTAGAAGCTGATTGTACGTGTGAACTGTGGTAGTGAGGGGAGTAGATGCTAATCTAAGTAATAGTTAGTAACAAAGTCGATTTACTAAACGTATTTATTAAATTTGGTGTGGTAGCAGATCAACGTATTACATGCTAAGAATATATTATGATAATAAGCTATTGCATATTTCAACTTTAAATATATTGTTTTGAAGCATACTTTTTTACAAGATGCTTTGAAAATTTTGAATTGCATTCACGTTTTTGAATACATTAAGTCGGTCTGTTGAATCCCCTGAACTGTCAAAGAATTTAAAGAATTTGATCAAAAATTTTATATTTCAAGTTTTTTGCATTTATTATTAAATTTATAAGCATTTTCGGCATAAAGAAATAAAGTTACATATAATTTAACAAGTCAAAATTAATATCGTTACTCCGACGTTTCCAATGTAATTACAAGTGATGTCAAAATTCAATATAACGCGGCTTTTGCAATTAAACCAGGCCACGTTCTTTCAGCAAGCTTTCACTGCGCGTGAAACATAGCGAGCGTCATAAAATGCCGGGAAATGCTGACGTCATTTTATCACTCTGTCAATCGTTCACGGATTGACACCAGAATAGCAATTTTGTCAAGCACAAAAATTGACAAGAAAAGAAAACAGGCTTGTCTCCATGTTGGTAATTTGGTCGAGTAATTGGTTGAACCTTTTTGTTCAGGACATCTTTTAATACGTTGTTTTTTGTAACAATTTAATTTGGTGAACAGATTATATTACATTCAGTCGCTGCCCTAAAGGCATATTTTTGGAAATATGTTAGGCTAATGGAAGCATATGTACAATATAAATTGCTTTTGAGGTCAAAGAGGCCATATAGAGCCATAATTATATCTTAAAAAAATTTATGAATGAAATGTATACTATAGATGCATTTTAGTTATATAATGTTAGTTAAAATTCATTTTAAATTACGAATTGATTACCTTTAAAATAATACTCTCTTTAAGTAAATGACGCATTTTTAAGTTTAAAAATTTCAAGATCATAAGTAAAGAGGAATCACAATACATTTCTCAAAAATAACCATCTCGAGTTAAAAAAAATATAGTGACGAAGAAGTAGGTTACTATCAAACAGGTCGATAATCTATAGCTTAGGCTTTAATAGTTAATGCATCATAATACTTACGATTATATATTGATAAAATACTTTTACTTTAATATTTACTAAAATGTATAAAGTTATAATAATAATAATCTATAATAATATTGTTTTAGAGTTTATATGTACATATATTATACAGTATGTGTCCTTAATGCCTGTGGTACAGGTTTACCCTAGTACAGGCACCCCTTATATATTACCTTTACGATTTAACCTAAACTCTGTATCCATTTGTACCAATTTAAGATGAATAATTAATGATTATTATTATTATTATAACTTTAAAATATTTTATCAATAATTAAATCGTAAGTATTATGATGCATTAACTTTTAGAGCTTTGTTACTTGTATATAAAAATTTATGAATTACATTTTAAAGTAGGTGATTACTATGAGTTATTAAAGAGCTATTTTATTGCGTAACACTTATAGAGCAAGAGCCTACGACAGCCAGACCTCCGTTATTTTATTAAAAGTGAAAGTTTATCTGTGGATGTTCCCAACACAGGTAAGAACGATCAGCGAGTATGGAGTTTGGATTGTGGTTACTTGGGCAGGTAACAGGTAGTAAAGGTGTAGAAAATAGTACCTCAAATTCGGTAAAGTATAAAACTCAATATTTTTACATTTTCTTCGGAATAACATTAGAAATCACGCTGGACACTTAGTACTGTTGCAACCCCTTGCCAGACACCCCTAAACTTTAATAAATTATAGTCATACTTTCGTTATAGTATAAAGGATGAATTTTATATAATAATAATATGTTACATGGGGACCTATAAAAAATGTTACCTCAATAGCCGGACAGTTTTAATAGTTTTTACATCTTGCCAGACTCATTGAAAATATGCTGTAGGTGCTAGGGCTAGGCAACAACTGTTCAATCGGGTGCTAGTGAGATAGAGCGTTTAGTCTATTGCGATCTTTTAAGAAATCCAATGATTGTTTTATTACGTTCATAGCTATCTTATATTAAGTAAAAAATATTATTTGGTTACTATAAAATACAAAAAAAAGTATTATTACATATAAAGGTAACCCAGATGTAACGGTGATGTAAATCTTCAGCTATTACCATGCTTTTATTAGCTTGGTATGTATCTATGTATCTATGGATCTATGTAACGGAATCTTTGAATGTGACTTTCACCCCTTTCAAACCGATGGATTGATTTGAAACTTTGCACACTTATCGAAGACCGATAACAATACAATAATTTAGAAAAATATAAAATACTTAAAAAAAACTAAAAAACACGCTTTATTAAGTATAAATTGATTTAATAATTTTAATGTAAAAATGTTTCAAATTTATCCGTCGGTTTGAAAGGGGTGAAAATCACGTTCAAAGATTCCGTTACATAGATTCTACTAGCTGTTCCTGGGTAGCATCCTAGGAACAGCTACAAATAATTTGCCTTAACATAATATATGTCACACACACTATGCATTAAATATGAAAACACACATAAAAAGCAGAATATCTAGTGCCATGTAACATTAACAGGAATACATTATACAAAGTCAAAGCGACACTAACACTTTCCCCGTCAGTTTGGCATCCATTAAGCGATGGACTCAGCGTTTACTGGACCGTACGCCGTCAACGAGCGCACGTGTTATCAACAACGCTACAGCTCAGTGTCAACTATCACACAGTTACGTATCGTGGAGTTTTTCACTGCATTGAATGGTGCTTATAACTCGCGGGCAGCACTTTGGCCACGAGTCAATATTGTGCAGTTTTCGTTGGACTGATGACTCGCTGATGCTGGACATCGAATAAGTTACGTAGTATTAGTCCAATACATGACATGTTAATCCTTAATTCCAACGAATCAGCCTATCACAGTCCTGTGCTGGACACAAGCCGTTCCACTTTTTCGCAACAACGTCCATTCTCATCTAGAGTAGAGAAAAAGTGGTAGTTGGATGAGTCATCCAACTACCACGTTTTCATGTCATCTGTACAACTGGCCATGAAACATTCTACCTTACTTTTACCAATATAAGTCTTAGTTGGTCTGAAATGTGCACGTTCGTAAGATTCCCGCGTCAGATACCTACTCCTTTTATGTAAAATATATCAGACTATATGTATATTCTGAATAATATACAGTACATAACATATACATAGCTATAATTTCAATGTACCCATTCCTTTAAACCAAATGGATGTCGAATGTATAGTTGGCATTCATGCAAGGAACCAATAAAACAAACATTACTTTGCAATTATTGACGCCCATTACTTTGCTCTTTTATTCCATTAATTAGCAATTCAGTTTATTATCGACTATACGTTAATTGCTTGCACGAGTTGGCTACAATAATGAAGCTCAAAGTGCTTTCCACAAATCAACATTAACAGAGTCTCAATTAAAATTAAATAAAACGCATAATTAGAATATAATATGGAGCAGTCTTCATTTAATCAATTGTTAGTAGCTAATTTAGTGCCAGCCACCTTTCAATATTTTGTATTGTGAATTTTAAGCTATTAGCTTGGCTTTTAGAAGAAAATGTGATCTTATATTTAAATGGGGCGAGATTTTTTTCTGGATGAAAGGTATTCTATATTCTTTTCTGTTCCTCTAACAACGTGTATGCGAAATTTCATGATGAATGGCCGAGTAATTATGACGTGAAGCGTAACAAACACACCCACAATCGCATTTATAATATTAGTAAGGATTTACTCAAAAAGTCATCACATGTGGTCAGTAAAGTAGAGGTGCCACGTAATATAGTCTAGGTCTATGTAATACTATTATAGGCAGCCATAAGTTATAAGAATGCAAGTAGCTAGTGCGGGTTCTATAAGCAAGATACTTGTGCAACTTACATGTGTGAGTTTATTATACAGACTACTTGCACGGCTGGCTCGAGTCGATCATTTACATGATACACACCACCCGCAAGTGCCTCAACTTGCGCGTGTTACCTGGGTCATGAACAAGAGCCATGAGAATTTACCGAAAGAAATACCCAGAAACACCTTTCCGGATTTGAAAATTGTGGCGCGACCCCAAGTTCAGAAATTGCTATAGGGCGCTAATTGACAACAAGGCTTTAAACGATTATGACATAAACATGGATTTCTAGCATTCAAAATGAATTCAAATGTAGCATTAGGCAAATTAACGTATGTATGATGTTTTACGATATTATGCTGCATGAGGCGTAAACGAAATTGGTTTGGCGCGTCGAATAGCAGCTAACCGCATACTGTAATGTGTAATCGTCATTCTGCCAAACAAAGAGTATCATGTATAATTTTCATTTTGTACTACAATCACTTTTTCGCAAATTAAAACATTATTATTATTATTAAAGAGTACCAGTTGCAAATAATTTCAGTAGAGAGGACATACCTTACTCATTAGCTCAAAATAAAAACCTCTTTACAATAAAAATAAACAGCACTTAAAAGTTTTAAGTGTTCAAGTCTGGAACATTCACATTTAAATCTGTTGATTTGTAAACACTAAATTGACTATAATTTAAGTTGACTTGCAAAAAATAACAAATGGTTCTTTAATTTACACTTTAATTTCTATTACGTTAGTAAAATAGATTTGCTTGGTCTTTCGTACGTGCCAAATTTATATTATAATTATAAAACTGTAACCTCTATCTGTACATCGAAGAACTAAAAGATTTAAAGCATTTTTTTTTTATTTGTTTGTCCTTCTGTTCTGGCATTGCTACTAAACGGGTGTTGATGCGATTTGACAGGGTTATACTTTAAATCTAAACATCACATATGTACGTCGCACAATGCATAACCACGTAAATAGTAAATTTCGGAAGAATTGATTTAATACTCTAAGTCGCGCAGCATGAGTTTGTACAAACTTATATTTACAGACAATCAGATAGGATGACGTCTTCGATTGGTTTCCAGCTTCAGGCTAAGATTAATAGGGTTCTATTTAAAGAAATTCTTAATAACGGCACGGTTTCTAGGCATGAGATCTAAATAATAGCTGGTGAATTGTTGTAGTAATACATTTTCATTTATTTATTTTGGGAAAACAAACAGATACATACAATTCTTAAAATAAAATAATTTACATAAAAAGATGGTAGTAAGTATGTACCTCACAACGTTATCCACATGGTGGGATTTTTTACTTGGGAAAAATACAGGCGTAGGTTTATATGTATATGCAATTAATTTGTAAGTAATAACATAACATTCTGTATTCAACACTTAAGAAGGAGATGAGGAGGTGTATGATACCTATGGTTAATTCGCACTCGCTACAATAGTTTGTGTGACCCACAAATAGTTCTTTTGTTCGTCCGGATGTTCTTTGCTCCTGTCGCTTCAGTACTTGTAAAATTTCCTTCGAAATGAGAAAAGGAAGATCGTCTAAAAAAAATTGCTGTAGATATAGTAACGATAATTGTACTATGTTATAATTTCATAACGACTAGAAACAAGTAACATTTGTAAACCAAACCGGTTGTTGCCGACGTGCATATTTTACTGAAACTATTTATATCCCTGTGCTTCATGAATGTCAAATGAAGTAAAGTTTTGGGTGTGAGATGAAAGAAAGTTCTTTTGAGACGTGATAAAGTAGGAAATTTTCTTTTGAATATATTTAGGCGTGTTTGTGTGTGTAAATATTTGTTGTAATATATTCCACGTTCGTGCGAGAGCGTGATCCGGAGAAGTATTGGCTCTTACGCAACACTAGTATCTTAACGCATATCGAGACTGCTTGATCTCTGTCATACTATGGCGACTTATCAATAGTGTGTGTGGGATACGGAAGTCATACATTGAACGCAATGACAAGATTTTGGATACTTAATTGACTTACGTATTATAAATTGTGCTTTATATATACATACGTTGTTAACACTTCATGAGCTACAAGTACTCCACATTTTGCTATTAATCATCATAAAATGTACGTAATATGATTTTATATTTTATATGTAATAAAATGTCATCGTAATTCATAACCTGTACATGTGTGCAGGTTATGAATTACGCAAAGGAAAAGAAAAAGTTTTGTCAATGTTGACGTGTAACTGAAGGATAAATTTGACGTTTACCAATGTTTTATACCATACGATAATAATTGTCTAAACATAAAAATCGAATATATAGGAAATATCTAAGAGATTGCTCTTTGTTTATTTAGTTTTGGATGTCATTCCGGTGAGATGAACGGGATAAATTATGCAGTGGCTTTTAGACGCAATCGTTTAGTGAAACGGGAATATCATTTGTTTGGGTTTGCCTATCATCAGAATAAATCTCATCGATCTCAACTGCATTTACAACAGAGAGAAAGGAAGCTGTAGAAATACAGTAAGAACTGCAATATGATTTTAATGATTATTTTATAATATTGCTATAAAAATAATGCTAAATCAAACGGAATGATAAAATATTGGATTTACGGGTTAAAACTGTTTTAAATTCAATTCCAAATTTAACCTTTGGCACGACTATAAGATATCCAATTACTCGATCACTTTAAAATGTACTTTAAAGCAAGACACGCGCTGAAGCGGGCTTGAACATTTATTGAATACTAGCACAATACTAGTGTCAAACTACTTACACTTTATTCAGAAATTCATTATAGTTTTAAATGCCACCATATAAATGTAATCTCGTATAGGTAATTTGTAGTTGTAAAATTACCTGTCACATAATAAACGCCTTAGAGTTATTTTTAAACTCAAAGACACTAAGAGAGTGTACATGGAAACACGCACCCTCTGAAACTTGTGTGAGCAAAGAAGGCATTGAAATTCTAAAGTGTTCTTTACACTCAATAATATTTCATTGAATCAAAATGAAACTTATTATGACTGCATACCATCTGTAGACCGAAGGTTTAGATGTGATTGTTCTTTTTAAATAAAATTCACGTGGTGTGAAGCTTCATTAAGTATATACAATATTATGTATCTCAGTTCTGAAAGGGTTTCCGTGGAGAACACGAAAGTACCATTTACTAAATTGGTTTCTTAGTACTCTTAAAATCTTGATATAATAATAATAATAATAATAATAATATTCTACCACATACACACAACACCATCTAGCCCAAACTAAGCAGAGCTTGTACTATGGGTACTAGACAATGGATAAACATACATATATACTTTTTTTTTTGTAAATACATACATATTATACATATAAAAGTCTTTAATTTTTTATTTTCTTTGTGGTATGATATTACTTTATTATTGTTATTCTACTTATCAAATAGGTTAATAAGAAAGCAGATTAATAAACAAAATAAACTAAGGCTTAGAAAGTAATTAGATTTTCAGCTTAATGTTTGGGTAAACATTGGATAATACTAACGGTTACTACATAATTATATAAATTGTATATACTTTGTTTACTTGAAAAGGATTCATTTGTTTCTTATGAAATAAAACTAGATGTGGCTATTAATTTATGAGAACTGATTTATAATACAAAAACACCGGTGTAATAATTGAAGAGCTCAGCATATAGCGCAGGAAAATAATAACAACAAGCAACGTATTAGTACTACTCATTTGCGTATGAACGGTAAGAATTGAATGGCAGTGGCACTTGCACTACTGCCAGTCGTACTGCTACGTGGAGTAGGGTCGCTTAATAACATAGTTATTATTCTTTTATATACATACTTGTCAGCAGAGAGCTTAATCATCTGAGTAACGTTTAGACTTACAACCATCATTAAAAAAAATGCATCGTATTTTTTGTAAGTAACGTTATTGATAAGTGCGACTAAACCATAAAAAACATGACTGTATTTTTAATCATGTGAATAAAGTTACGAGAATAGCTAAACCAATAGAATAGTGCTACCTTATTTGCTTACTGTTCGTCGCTGGTCCACACATACCGTTTCAAGTACTTGTAATTAGTCACGCTGTTTTGTTTGTTGTGTCGTCTCTATGTGAACGTAGTAGTAAAAAAATGCTGTGTCGAACCTCTCACTCAGTATTTAATATAAAGCTAAAATATTTCGTCTCACTAATCCCTCTACTGTTGAATAAATATGTATTTTCTTTTAAAAAGACCACAACTACACTATGGCTCAAGTTCTGTATATAATAGCAAAGAATACACAGCACCGATGACTAGTCACAATAGGTTTTCAATTATGTCTGGTATTTCAGCAATTGACAGGTCGAATCACGGCCAGAAATACATCTTATTAAGAACAATAATTCGTGAAACAAACAAAATATCCAGTGTGGATTTCGAATCCACATTACTAAGTCCGGTGACAGCGGCGAGGCAACCGCTCGCTGTACTATCCCTGCAGTCCTATAAATGAAGCAAAAGTGCCATTTAGATTACTATGTGAATTTAATCGGCATTAGCAACTGCTAATGTCACCGGACTGAATATTGTGGGTTCGAATACCACAATGGATAATTTAATTGTGTGTTTCACAAATGATTGTTCTAAATGTAAGTATTTTCGTGGCCATTAATTGTATTTTCATAAAGTTCTCCCTAAAACAGAGCTATAATGCGATAATTGTCTTTTTATAAAGAAAAATAAATAACAATATTTCGTGGACGCATTAGTGAAAAGGAATATTTATTTTTGCTTTATAATAAATACTTACTATATCGTGCCTTCAAGACGAATTTTACTATTTCGTATTGTGTTAAGCCCACGATACACAACCAAAGCAATATGTATCTTTTAACGTCACACAGAGACGACACAACGCACAAACTGGCGTGACTTGTTACAAGTACTTGTAACGGTATGTGTGGGCGAGCGACGAACACGTGCTGTATCTTTTATGTGTAACATTTTTATATTATGCAATAGATCTACTTTTAATTAACATGCGCGTAAAACGCTAACCCCAGCGTCGAGACGAGATATCTAAGCTGTAACAGTACAAATTCACCGTCCAATCTGGTGTAACGAATGCTCGCCCATGTCACGCGATACAAGCGTTTTCGGAACAGAGTAAAACATTTGTTGTGTTTCAATGTAATACAATTAGAGTTCACAACTCGTGACTTGTCATAGAGATGTGGACCCAGCTTTAGACGTTCATAACTATACCACGGTTTTTTAAAACTGTAAGCTTCATAGTTATAAATTATTAAAGCAGCTATAGCCTAGTAGGACACCATTAAGACTTCCATGCAAAGGTCTTGAGTTCGATCCCAAGGAGCGCATCTCTGTATTTTCGAAGTTATGTGTGCATTAAAATTTTATGAAGGAACACACCGTGAGGATTCCGTATATGTCCAAGTGTTCTTCATAATGTTCTCGAAGATATGGGAATCTGCCAACCGGCTCTAGGTGAGCGTGGTGGACTATGGGCTAGCCCTCCTCACACTGAGAACAGGTCCGCGCTCAGCATTAGAACAGATTAATACAGGGCTGCAATTTTCATTATATGTAATGAATTACTAGCACCTAGACTCCCTCAAAAACCTCATCGCATAAATTTGTAGTTATATTAGCTCACTGACTGCTCACAAATTCGTACATATACCGGTACACATATACATACCTTTAAACCAGCCCTATTAAGTAGATATAAAAACAAAGATAGCAAAAATAAATGAAGTAATAGAAATGCATATGTCCGAAAGATAGTACTCCGTTTTTTTATGTTTATTATAACAATGAAAATATGATACCCAGTTGCCCGACTGTACCCTTGTCCGTGACCTAGTTTGGTTCGGTAATGTACAAATACTCCTTTAGTTATAAATGTTAATCTCATCAAATATTTTGTTAATAAATGTTGCCGTTTAAGCCTTGTTTGAGCTGTGTTTTGGAAAGACCTTGGAGCCGAAAATGCCTTATTTAATTACGACTACTCGAATATCTATTATGTTCAAAATTACCTAAACTTCAATGATTTTGGCAGAAGTTTAGTTTTAAACATCAGATGTTTTGCAAATTAGTTAGTCGAAAGTCAAAAATCATTAAGTCATATAGGTCACAAAATAAAAATTATGGACATCACAATATATTGGTCAGTGACTTTACTAACGTTTCATTTATGTTAATTCCTAGGTTCGATATATTGAGCCTATCAGAAGATACCTGAAACCTACAAGAAACTCAAACCTGATCTTCTAAACGGTCATTTAATTGTAATCAAAGTATTTAGATCGTTCAGCTCTCCTTGGAAGCCTAAAATTTAACGCCTCCAACCGCATGCCCCGTAAAGCAATGGCAATAATGGTGACTTCATTTAAAAGCACAATTTTAAGATATAATTCACCGATTCCCAGACTATGTAGAGTGGTGAGTAAATATTGTATAAATTCGATTGACTTTTTTGCTGTTAAATTGCATAAGTTTCGCAAATTACTCTTCGAAAACTTGCCCAATTAGTTACTTGTCAACTATACTTTACTTCAACAGCCGAAAGAAAGCAATTTCTCAAAATTGTTGACACCATATAGCGATCCTCCCGCGCCGTCGTGCACCTTGTTCGGCCTGTTCCTGGTCTTCGAAGATTGGATCCAGTTTTATGGAAACGCTGGAGTACTCGCTGAACTGTAGAAAGAGGCACACCAACAGTTCTCGCTGTATTTCACTGACTGCCCATCTTCAAGCATTGTCAGGATCCTGGTACATTCTTCACGGGTTAACGACATGATGACTTCAGAATAATAAAATGTATAAGGCAGAGACACCATATTTATAAATATTTTATTGAATAACTAAAACAAACCGCGAAACAATTGACTTGAATTTTTGTGTACTAAATTCAAAAACGACCATTATTTTACATTTTCAGTTTTTACACAATTATTAAAAATAATTAAACAGTTTTTATATATTATTTTATGTAACATTAAATATTCTTTAATTTAGTCTTTATTTCATAAAGCTAGGTCCTGACCTAGCTGAATTACCTGTAATTTTGAAGATATTGAAGATTTTCTAACCGATACTTTTTCTTTGCGGTCCAGTGTATGATAAAATTAACACTTTTCTGTTTTATATTTATAATAATAATATATATATATATATAAATTATAATATATCAAACGATAATTTATTCAGTTTTAATTGTTTCAATTGAATTAATGAACTTATGTGATGTTTAAATTAATGGATTTATGTATTGATTAAATTAATGGATTATATTGGTATAACTTCGATTTAAATTTTGTGATCATTTAAAGATTCTATTTCAACTTATGATTAATTTATAATTTTTATTGGAAAAACTAAATATATTATAGTTTTTAATAAACATTGAAATGTTTGCTGTATTCACCTATTATTAGTTATGTAATTAGTTTTAAACCTATCAATTGTATAATATTGTCTTCTGTTTACGCGAATATTCTTCATTGAAATTAAACTACTATATACGGATTTTATCGCGTTGTTTATTTGACACTATATTACATAATTTTGAAAATTTGTTACACTACTATTACTATTAAACTTTACTAATTTTTAAGCTAATTAAATCAAATCTAAATAGTTTTAATAACAATATAATTAGCTTAAAAATTAGTAAAGTTTAATAGTAATAGTAGTGTAACAAATTTTCAAAATGATGTAATATAGTGTCAAATGAACAACGCGATAAAATCTGTATATAGTAGTTTAATTTCTATCAATTGTATTATTTGTAAATTAATTTTTGTATATAACTGTAATTGTTGGTGAATCAAATAAATAAATAAATTTTACAACTCGTGTACAAAGTGTTACAGTGATTATACCAAATATTTCTAACTATATAAACGTAAAAGATATGGTAAAATATATAATAAATACTTGCTGTTTCCAAAGTGATCGAATAAACAATAACTATACTTATACTAGCAAATATTTCTTCCTTGGAACCACAAGAGTCAAGCTTACAAGACCTATGCATTTAATTGGGACAAAAATATTCATGTCTTGCTCCGATGCACAAATAAACCCTATGCAAAACAATATATTAACTTAACGATATTAGTCATTGATAGTCGATAATCGGTACATTGCTAATATATGCAACGATTTACCGATACATTGATAATCGATAATCGATACACTGATAATCGATACATCGACGATCGATACAACCTACTGCTAAGAAGTGTAAGAAGAACAAACTCATCTACACGTCTTTGTAAAATTATTGAGAATAAGGGTGAATTCCGAGGAGAGCAGTATCTGTAGGTAATAATTTGACTTAACAATTTCTGGGAGGTTGTTTTCTGGCATCAGGAAATGGTACGGCGTGCTCTGAAATGCGGTGAGCCGGGCGAAACTAATGTTCTAAATTCCCATTAATGTAGCTGTTGTACAATTACTGTTCTCGGCGCAGCTGCTGCAATCAGCAGCTACGCCGAGAACAACTTAAACGCCCTTGAATATGAACTGAAATAAGGGTGGGAATTCCTACAAATACACTCTCAAATTCACTGTACTTATGAAACGAGTATATTGAATACTATTGACACAGCCTTATAGTGTATAGCTATTTAGGGCAAAGCCAAAGGTATAATTGCGGAAATATCTCGGAGTGACATAAAAGTTGTTCTAGTTGTTATTAAAATATCAATATTTTATAGGTACATTACAAAATACAGTTATATTTTTTATATTTATTTGGGTAACCAGTTGGTTTGCTTTATTTCTGGCGTGTTTAGAAAACAATAAATAAATGCATAGTATCTGCTGACATTAGTTTAATAAATGTTTATTTTATTGAAAAATAAGCTAATATATTTGAATTTTGTGCATTTATATAAATAGCAGTGATATCCAGTGAGTGAGTGTCCTGTTTGATATCAAGGCACGCATTTCTGACTTTGCGAGTAATTAATTGTACCAGCTTACGAAATATTATTTTAAATGTTACGGAAACAGGGTAAATAAATGCGAGTGAAGCTATTTACCAAAGTTGGAATAAAAAGGTCGTCTTTTTCTTTTATAGCGATAACATTATCACATTTGAAATATTTTTGTTAAGTATTGTAAAAAAGTATTGGCAGCATTAGGATCTCTTGTAAGGTTATGTTTTTGCATTTGCTTTATTATTATATAGTAAATAAACGTAGGACTTGTCGATATAAACATCGAGTATGTACTATGTCGGAGTATATACAAACATGTACAAGTTGTTTGGTCTATGTTGGAGAGCAAATATTATTGGGAACGCGTACAGTAAACATCTTTAGACTTACGTGCTGAATATTTAACCCAATTATTCCATAGAATTGGGCTAAGGAAACCAAAAATATTTACCGTCATAATAACACGATTAAATCATTAAATTTAAATAATTTCTTTGAAACATATTTGTTTACGATTTCAATGTTAAAAAAAAATAGGTTAAAGGGGAGAGAAAGCAAAGAGCATACTGTAAAAATTAAGTGTGGTGTACTTTTAACACATTGAACGCCATTGCGGTCATAAATGACCGTGAAAAATACGTTTTCTATTGTGTCTGATGCACGGCAGTCAATCAGTTAAATATAAAATAAGGAATAATTGTATATTTAATTGATTTGAAATAATCATAAGTAACAAGAATTAAGAACAGTGTACTAAGATGGTTCGTGCGCGTGGAAACTGTTAACAACAAAAGATTGACTAATAAAGTAAGGCATTTATTTGTGAATTAATTAATTTTAAATAAATAATAATATTAAAATAGAGTAGAATTATTAAGAAAATTTCCTAAATGAAGCAAAGGTTTGTTAAAATCAAAGCTGAAGGACTTTGCTCCTTAGTGACATACAAACAATGTCTGCTTGTCATTAGGAAATAAGTGCTACGAAATACCTTGTTTCTCTTCTGTGTTTTCTTTTTTATGAACTGTAGTATATATCTTGTAATACCTATTATATAATTTTGATAGTACAATTAAATAGTTGATATTTATGACAGTGTAAGGTTTAAGAAAAATGAGCGTATCTCGCCTTCAAACGTAAAAGTTCGGCAAGAGAATTTTTGTACTTAATCTAACATTGTATTGGAAAATAATAAATAAAAAAATAAAAATATATATAATATTATTGTGAGAAAATATTTTGGCAATTTAAATTTTCCGGTCTATCACCGGCGGAAGCCTTTGAAATGATTATTCTGCATTTCTGATGGAACTTTTACCCATAAAAATCATCAAAGCAGAGTATTTTAAACCGAACTTTATTTGAAGTAAAAATCTGTTGTAACTCCTGCAGAAGTAATGAGAGTATTATTTAAAGCATAAGCCTTGAGGCACCATTTTTTTATTTATAAGAATATCTAAAGGCACCCAAGAGCGTCTATCAATTTTGATACGACATAAATGTTTTAAATACGGACAAGAACGCTTTTGCGTTGAGGTGCTGCGGTTTTGAAGAAATATCGACCGATATTTCTTCAAAACCGCAGCACCTCAATGAGTGTTCCAACCGTTACTTTTTACAGACCCTTTTAACTTCACTTCACATTTCAAGACATGAGATCCGCTAGAAGAACTATCGACCGCTATAACTCACGTCGAGAACTCAGCATCCAGCTTTTATTACTCACCTTATCTTAGGTACGTTTTAAGGTATGTTCACACGAAGACCAACTGTTTATGGCTGTACATAACACAACATAGTCTCTCCCTGTACATCTCTGGGGGGTTGACAGATATGTAACTATGCTGACATTGTGTTGCTGACGCAACATGTTTTAAGTCTCACGTAAAGAACACGTGTGTATTTTAGTCTACTAAGCAGCTTTCCAGACTTTGTGCGACTATTGGGGTAATTTTGTAAAATTTTCAATTCTATTAGAAATTAAATCTAAATCTATAAGCTCAATTGCATGGCGTAGTGGTTAGAGAAGTGGGTCTCCACTGGCACTATGCCGAGTGCTGTGGTATCTTACACGGAATAAAAAATTGAGTGATCCACAATTAATAATTGTTCCGAGTCCGGATGTTCTATGTGGCCGTTGTTAAAATGTTTGAAAAGGTTTCAGCGTTACAGGAATTGTTCACAGTGCCGGATTTGTTTTTATAAAAAATAATATTCAATAAATCTCTTACCAGGACTTTATTATTTCTCTTTGCCGGAGTCGCTGCCATTTTAATTCCGTATAAAGAGTTATTTTATATTTATAGTGAGCAGCGATAGCTCAGTGGGGAGACCTCAGACTGCAATGCAGAAGGTCTCGGGTTCGAACCCACGTCGCGCACCTCTGACTTTCGGAAGTTATATGACTTTTCGAAATTATGTGCGTATTGATTGACAATTATCGCCTGCTCCGTGCCTCGGAGAGCACGTTAAGCCGTTGGTCCCGGCTGCCATGAACATCTATGGCAGTCGTTATTGGGAAAGTCAGTACCCTCTAATATCCTGACACTGGTCTAGCCTTAGGGTATCGTTAGCCTTCGGGTTGCGGAGGTCAGGTGGCAGCCGCTCCGTGTAAAAACTAATATCCAGTCAAATCCGGTTAGACCAGAAAAGCCGACCCCAAGTGACTTGGGAATAATAAAGGAGAGAGGAGAGTTATGAAAATTGGTTACCGCTTAAAATAGTAGTTGAGTACCGAAAACATTGTTTTTACAACCAAGCCTACATAGTCAGGTTTGATTTGTTTGATTACAATAGTAGTAGTTGGTAGCTATTTGCTTTTATTATACGATAGATAACATTAAAAAACGGTGTAGCAACCCATTCTTAAGACTTTAGATTATTCTTAAGTAGTTTAGAACCTGTAAGAAAAACTGTTTGAAAACAAAAATGTTGTAGAATCCATCTGAGATTCTAATTTCGATACCAGATTAAAATGATATTTAGAGACAACAGTTTTATGTAATATGTTTTATATAATCTGTTAAATAGGTTCTGCCTAATAAAACATTTAAGTGAGAGAACGCGAATGTGCTAAAATTATAAATACACAAGGTTGAATTAAAAATTACTTTAATTTTGTTTTATTATTATACTCCAAAAAAGTCTCTTTTACTATAAGACTAATAAATAATTTTAAGTAATTTGGGCTTGTATATAATATATAGGGTATCCAAATAAAGATTGTGGTCATGTATACAGCTTAGACAATTGCGACGCATTTGGCCAGTTATGAGAACGTCGATAGGTAAGACAGTATAATATGTTCTTTCAAAAGGCAATTCTATTAGGCTGTTTGTTCATGACGACTGGTCAAACTGTTTCTTGTCTTTGTGACGTATTTATGAACGTTGGATTTAGAATCTTGTCAGAGTAAGCATATCTCGAACTTTCTGTAAAAGATGTCTAGGGTCACAACTTGGAACTGTGTCCGGTAGAAACCCTCGCTTCATATTACGAAGGAACTGCCGCCTAGCGTACAAGCTTAATTCTGTTTTATGCTATGACAATAATTATTGGCATCAGTGAAACACGTCAGTTGCTATAAATATGCTGATACCGGTAATATAATTTGAAAGCCCATTTTAAAATTGTCACATGTCATAAATGCTGTGCCAAAAATTAAATGAGGTCGGTTTTATTTCAATCGTTAATATAAAAGCTATATGTAGTTAGTGTTGAAATTTCCACTCGATTCAATGGAATTTTGATGGAGTTAATTAATTTGTTTGTAAAGATACTTTCGTTAAACGAAAACTTTGATCATTGTATTGCCGGTTAGGCGTAGTTTGTTGTTCTTCTGTTTTGTTCGTTTGATGTTAGTCAATTGAGGTTTATTATTGCCTTAGTCAATAATAAATCATAACTAGCTTTTACCCCGTTATTTTATTGGCGTTTTCAAGACACTTTAATCTGTAACCTCATCGTTTTTCTCTCTGGAAAGAAGTTAATTTGTGGCGGTGAGAGTCACTTTATGTGTTGAGTTCGCGACTCCATTTCATCAATTTATTTATTAGCTACTATCTATAATACTGCTTAGTAAATATATTTAAGTAAATAAAGAACCTAGAACTTTTTATATACTCTGTACCTAATATTATTATAGATATTTGCGAAATCAACCAACTGATGTCAGTCAAATTCCCTTCGGCTAATCAGTAGATAATAGTCATATTTAGGCCACAACTGGATACCTGGCTAAGTAGTACGTCAATCATTAAATAAAGCTTAATCCCCTCGTGCTCTATTTCTGCGGTAAACGGAAGTTCCACA
Organism: Catocala fraxini; assembly: GCA_930367265.1. NCBI lineage: Eukaryota > Metazoa > Arthropoda > Insecta > Lepidoptera > Erebidae > Catocala > Catocala fraxini. The sequence goes on from OV884038.1 coordinate 8,561,905, forward strand.
ACTTTTTAAAGAGGCACTGTGCTGTCAATTGACAGCAATGTGTTACAGAATTCTCATATCCCTTTGCTCTGGTGAGCACCTCAGAGTTTTTGCTAGGAATATATGATGCCAAAACTATAGTACGATCTGTTAGAGTTTTGGCATCATGTCGCAAATATGCATTTCTAAGAAGTTGGCAGAATAAAGCGATTTCGTGTGGAGTGTGGAGGACACCTTGCGCAATATTGAGACAGCAAATATTATCTATCTTTTAATACTAATTAATACATTTCACTGTTAAAACTCGCCGGATTAAAATATGATGATAATTTTGTTGGTCAGTTCCATCGTATAAGAACTGCTTATCCTTTCTTGTGTGACCAATGCGATCTATAGCATTTTATTTTAAGCTAATGTATAATATATAATTTGATCCAGAAACGTGCTTAAAAATTTAATCATAGCAGGTAAAATTACCTGTTGGATGACCCTTTGTGAGTTAATTAAAGTAATTGAAAAGTTTTTTAATTTATAAAAAACATTTATTACAAAATCAAGTTGAGTGAAATTAAATTATAATCAATAATTATTTTCATTACGCACTTTCACAATTAAGATGTAATCTTATCGGAAGGGTAACTAATTACACCGAGAAAATGGCGCTAGGGAAGTAATTAATTTGCAATCTTGATATGAAAATCTTTTATTTTACTTAGCTTCTCCACTAAAAGAAATCTTGAGATTCGTGAATAAAAATAAATGAGAATAAGTGAAGATAGGTAGCCATAAAAAGTTACACATGAACATAAAAATAAGTAGAAGTAGCCCATAAACAATTTTATGTAGATTGTTGAGCCCTTTTGGGAGATACCAACTAATACTTTTCGTAAAGAAAAATTACATAAAGTCTGTTCCTCTTGAGTTGTTGGATAATTATTTCATTTTATCTGAGAGTAGTTTTATGTTTATTACAATACTATAGAATATAATATATTATGTATCCCGAGCGCTATGATATGTCCTTCTTCAAACGAGGTTTAAAGAGAGTTCTTCTTTCACGGTAGGCAGCGGCTTTGCTGTGTCCTGACATTGCTGAAGTCCATGAGCAGCGGTTACCACTTTCCATCAGGTGGACCACTTGCTAGTCTGCCACTGAAGGCAATAAAAAAAAATTAAAAAAAAAATTTCGGCTACTTTTGTGTATTATTTCCATATGGTATACCATTTTTATGTTTACTCTATACAATAAGTTTAAAGCCACTTCTAAATACAGTTTAATTGTGGTATGTAGCAGTCAGAAACGTAGTATTACTAAAACGCTAAAATAATGGGACATTTTAAACAGAATGACGTAACGTAAGAATATTTACTTATGTACATAGTATGTAATGCTGTACATAGATGTATATGTAGGCCTGGTGCTTATATTCACATTACATGGATATGAATTGTTTTGTAAGCTTTCACAAGACAAGATAATATAACTAACCTCTTATGATCGCGCTTAAAACGTTACTCAAACACGCCTGGCACTTAATTTTGATAACCGCTAACACGTCTTATTTCGTCTGCTACAAATTTGAGAAAAGTCCTGATTAAATGCTCAATCGAGCTTAAGAACTGAACTCATGATCAGAAAACTAACAGCTTTTGTTATAGCATATTATGAACAACAAGAAATTTTAAACAAAATGTACTACATTAATACCTAACAAAATGATACTCAGCAAAACATTGCCGCTAACAATTTTACGTTATCATAATAACTAAATTTGGAACATGTAGTTAGATTTACGTGTCATAATCTGATGACTATTCATGAGTTGAGTGACACCGTTGATAAATATTCATTATTTAACTAACGCCTACCAATAAAACATCAGTTTGAATGCCTAGAGTCTTGTAAATGACTTCAGAATGAATAATTATTACGGATCTATGCGACTGTAACCATTTAAATGAACAAGAAGAATTGACTGGGGTTTGCCTTTGGATTAATCAAGTAATGAAATATTCAATCTATTAAATCTACGCTAACTATCATTGTATATAATATAAGACTTTGCCCGCGGCTTCCCTCGCGTAAATGTAGGTTATGGTTAGATTAGTAAGAGTACTTTTTATGGACGAAAGGTACCCTACGTCCTTTTATGTTCCGCTAAAAACGTGTACGCGAAATACGCGATTCACGCCTATTTCCCAGAGGGGTAGGCAGAGACTACGGATTTCTATTTGCTACGATCCTGACACACTTCTCTGGCTTCATTCACTTTCATCACATTCCTCATACACGCCCGTCGGTTCAAGGTGCTCTTAACCTGGCCTTTGTCCAGAACGCCGCCGATCTGATCAAGAAACGTTCGCCTAGGTCTTCCTCTTGCGACTGTTCCATTCACATTAGCCTTATAAACTTTCTTAGTCAGTCTTTCCTCGTCCATTATTTCTACATGCCCAAACCAGCTTAACATACCCTTTTCTATTCTTGTCACTATATCCACTTTCATGCCCCATATCTCTCGAATCAGTTTCTAAATTATGTAATAAAGTGTTAAATAAACAACGCGATAAAATCCGTATATAGTAGTTTAATTTCAATGAATAACATTCGCGTAAACAGAAGTCAACATAAGTAAGAATTTAATATTGAGTGTACTGATGGCATAATGGTCGGACTACACGGATCACGTAATGGTTTAAAATGAGACAAAAAATGGAATCTACACATGCGGACCACGCAATTTTTGTCTCATTTTCCAAAGTATGCCCGGTCCACGCGTTCTTTGTGTCCGTTATTTAAATATTTGTAAAGTCCTCCGAGTTACAGGAATTATTCACAGAGCTAGTTTTGTAAAAAAAGGGAATGAAGATGCCGCTGTTGCAGATTCGTTCACACAGAGAACATATTAATTATAGTTAAGAGAGCCACAGATAGATAAGATAGGTATGTCCGTGTATTTTTTTTTGTATTGGTGCAATGTAGGTTCCTTCTAATACCTCGATGGCGTAGAGGTTAATGTAACCGACTGCCACGCCTGAGGTCGCGGGTTCGAATCCCGCACAAGACAAACATTTGTGTGCATGAACATGGTTGTTTGTCTTGGTCTGGGTGTTTCTATGTATAATATGTATGTATTTACAAAAAAAAGTATTTAAGTATGTTTATCCATTGGCTAGTACCCATAGTATATTTTACCAATGTACTATATTTTACCCGTGGCTTCGCTTGCGTAAATGTGGGATGGATTAGGTTATATTAACAACAGTACTTACTTTTTTTTGGATGAAAGCTGTGTGCCTATGTCCTTTTCTGTACCCCTGACAACATGTATGCAAAATTTCATGATGACAATTTTTTTTTAATTTTTTTTTATTTATTGATTTATTTATTTCCATCACTTACAACTATTATTACAGGCTTTATTCCTAATGCAATAGTGTAGTAACATTATTTAGGTATACTTATTCTAGATAAATTGTGATAATAATAACAGAGCACAAATAAACATTAAACATGATAATCAATCAATACAAGTAAAGATGCAATATGCTGCTCTAGTGAATTCATTCAGTGTGCAGTTAAAGATATCAATCTGTTGTGATATTGCATTGAGCGCTCGCAGAGCACGCGTGAGGGGCGCACGCTGCAAGAGGTTGGTGCGCGCGCGCGGCACCGCCAGCAGCGCGGGTCTGCGCCTCCGCGCCGCGTATCGATCCGGGACACACAGCTCAACCAACTCTAAAACCTTCGGGTTATGTATTTTACCACGCAATACTTTAAATAAGTAAGTGGCGACAGCTACATCCCTCCTTGCTTCAATTTTAAAATAGCCGACCATGCCCAATACGAACAGCGTGGGATACAAAATCGGATAACCCGGGTAAATACCATACATTCTTAAATACATAAATCTAACAAATTTGTTTTGTATACGCTCAAGCATTAGTTTGTACTTGTCCTCATACGGTGACCAAACAACGGCATTACACTCCAAATGACTTTTTACAAGTGCTTCGTACAGTGCCCTCAGAGCGCAAAGGTAATCGAGTAGTTAAGGCGTGAAAGCGTTACAAACAAACAAACTCACATTCACATTTATAATATTAGTTAGAATATAACAAACCCTAGCTATTACTTCATCATCATCATCATCGGGCTATAATAGTCCACTGCTGGACATAGCCCTCCCCTAATGAGCGCCATAGCGCCCTGTCTTCGGCTTGCCGCATCCAGCATCTGCCTGCAGTCTTTCGCAGATCGTCATCCCATCTGGTCGGAGGGCGTCCTATTACTTACCTATGTTTAAAACACTAATAATACACTAAGCTTATTACTAACCCATCAATTGAAGAAAAAAGAACAGGATGATGTTTTTATTTTATAACTGTTTAGTAGTTTCAGATACTGAGTGTTACAAATAAATTTGACCTCTATATAATATTAAATTAATATATATCACAAAATATTATAAAACATAGTCGTCCGCCGCGTTTCTCTGTTTGTCTGTTCGCGATAAACTCAAAAACTACTGAACGGATTTTCAAACGGTTTTCACCAATAGACAGAATGATTCACGAGGAAAGTTTAGTTTTCGTTTGTTAAGGTTTTGTACTACCCGTGCAAAGCCGGGGCAGGTCGCTAGTGATCATATAGCAATGAGAGAGAAATGTATATTTAATTAATAATTTAGTTCGCAATTATTCCTACTGTCATTTAATTTCGCCAGTTTCTTCATGCCCTAAACACGACTTATAAAATTAATTTAGAGCTGTAAATTTAAATCAAATTATTTGTGTTAGTTTTAACTTGTCACTATTCAGAACTTGACTAAGTTAAAATGTATATTAAATCGAATTAGGCGTTACTTGGCGAAAATCCATTGTAATAAAAATATTGGGATATATATTCGCCGGGTCCAACGACGTGGCTGTACCCATCTAGAGGAGTTCGGTGTTGTTAACCTTTTTCTCTCGCATTAGTTGGGGTGGGCAATCCAAGAGTGCGTAGCAGGTTCCTCCCTTTCCAATAATTTTATTGAGATATAATGTATGTAAACGTATTATTAATTATGTCTGGAAGTACATGAATATTCCTAAATACATGTGTAGGCAGATTTTGACTCCTACCAAATAGATATTGAAGTATTTGATTTCTACTAAATTTCGTGATTAGATGCAGCTAATGATATTTTCTAATTTATAAACTTAATAATACTTTTGCCTTAACCGAGGTTCGAAACCTCAAACATAGAAAAAATAAGAATGCAATTTTGAACTACGGAACCAACGCCTCAGTTTTCAGAATATTACTACAACCAGTTTAATATAATATACTAAAAATGTGTTCATAATAAAAGAAACAGTTAAATTCTAGCGAGAATATGTTTTCCTACAGGAATCTTCGCGCTCTAAATAAAAATGTAACAAACATTTTTACAACAGCATACCGAACTAAACACATTCCTAAAGCTCCCTACATAAAAGATTTCCTTGTAACAAACACCCACGCAAATATGATTCACTAAGGTTCCCTTACTTTATTACCTATATTTACGATATCTTAGGGGCTAAAACACCGAACTATAAAAGCTGTGCAAACTAAATTGAAGCGGAAACTATCTGCTTTTAGCTTCCAGTCACGTACATAGAGGGCGCGCTGTGATAACGACCTTACGTTCTCGGTTTATTTAACAAAATATAAAAATGGATTATTTTTTGTTATTTTTTGTATTCGTTTAGTATTTTGTATTGTATTTTGTATTCAATAACAAATATGCAAATGTTTTGGACGATAGATGTGGTTATATTGTGTTATGTTAGTTTTGTACAGCTTACTAGGATCGGGCACGCCACGATCGTGGCGGTAAGTCCCATTTTTGAGGATTGGCTGGAGAGGCGGCATGACGCTCTCACCTTTCGGCTGACACAGGTAATGACTAGCCGAGGCGGCGTGCGCGTTCCCACGCGCGCTTCTATGTCGTGTCCCCCCCTCCCCCGCTCTCCCCCACAAGGGATGACAGTAGGGCTTAAATCTAGTGGCGACCAAAGGGTAGTCTTATTGTGTAGTGGCCTGCCGTTTCATACGGCGGGCAGAAACCTAAGCGGAGTCGCGACCACATGTGAAAGTGATTGGCGCGGCCATAGGCCGTGGCGTGGTAGGTTTCGCTCCGCTATCGCAACCTGCGATACAATAGGCAAATTTAAGCATTAATTGTAAATGCAGACTAACAGAGACACTGTTGTTGAATATAAAGGATACTAGTTATTATAGTTTTAGATACAAGAACTCGTTTTTGATTTGCCTTGCACACATGCGCATGACGAACTTCACCTACTATCATTACATTGAATAATGTTTCATTGTTTGCGTTAAAACATCACACACACAAAGATATTCGCTCGGATCGTTATGCGAATATGTACGGTCAAAGACAAAAGTCGAGTAGCATCATAAAGTAAGTAATTGCATACAGTTCCGAGTTCCGACCTTTGTGTGTGTGATGTTTCAACAAAAACAATGAAACATTATTCAATGTAAATGATAGTAGGTGAAGTTCGTCATGTGCATGTGTGCAAAGCGAGACAAAAACAAATTCTTGTATATTGAAATTAAACTACTATATACGGATTTTCTCGCGTTGTTTATTTGACACTACATTACATAATTTTGAAAATTTGTTACTCTACTATTACTATTAAACTTTACTAAATTTTAAGCTAATTATATTGTTATTAAAACTATTTAGATTTGATTTAATTTTACACTTTCCCCGACGTTTCGGTTGCTTTTCAGCAGCCATGGTCACGGGGAGACTAAGATGGTAGTTGTCTCAATGTTCCAGTGTAGTTATTTCAAAGCACCCGAACATAATTTAATCATTGGTGTTTCTATTTACGCAGAATGAGCTCAAAGTATCATGAATTCTAGCTGTGGTTTGTTTAATTGAGAAAATGGTTGGAATGTACCACCAGCTTGGGATCCAGTAATACAAATAGTCAAACCCAAGAAGAAACAAACCACAGCTAGACTTCATGATACTTTGAGCTCATTCTGCGTAAATAGAAACACCAATGATTAAATTATGTTCGGGTGCTTTGAAATAACTACACTGGAACATTGAGACAACTACCATCTTAGTCTCCCCGTGACCATGGCTGCTGAAAAGCAACCGAAACGTCGGGGAAAGTGTAAAATTAAATCAAATCTAAATAGTTTTAATAACAATATAATTAGCTTAAAAATTAGTAAAGTTTAATAGTAATAGTAGTGTAACAAATTTTCAATGAATAATATTCGCGTAAACAGAAGACAATATTATATAAAATGGTGGTCTTGTAACATCGATAACAACATATTATAGAAAGTCAAAACAAGAGTAAAAGGCTTATACGACGGAATACAATGTAAATTTAAACATTTAAGGATTTGCATGGGAACGTTATAATCCTTAAATGTTCCTAGCAACCTGCCCCGGCTTTGCACGGGTAGTACAAAACCTTAACAAACGAAAACTAAACTTTCCTCGTGAATCATTCTGTCTATTGGTGAAAACCGTTTGAAAATCCGTTCAGTAGTTTTTGAGTTTATCGCGAACAGACAAACAGAGAAACGCGGCGGGGGACTATGTTTTATAATATTTTAGTAGATAGATAGTAAACTTACGCTCATGTGGATTTGACCACGAACCGTAAAAAGATTACACGCGATTAGTATGTTCTAGATTTTTATAATTAAAATTAAGTCGAAGTACTTTGAAATGTTCACTCATATTAGGCGATTATCAAACTTAGAAATATATTAACAATATTTATTGTTTTTATTTTTACTTCCGCCCGTCTTTTGAACACTCTTCACTTTTCTAGTCGACAGCGATGCTGAGGAATATTACGACGCTGCCTAACCAGCCGTGGGTTCGTATTTATATAGCTTTGGATTAAATTTAGTGCTAATTTAAAACCCAATAAATAGATAATGTCCTGGACTAGCACATATGATACTTTATGAGCAGCGATACTCTAGTGAGAGACCAAGAGACTGCTACGCAGAGGTCTCGAGTTCTATCCTAAGGTACGCACCTCTGACTTTTCAAAGTTATGCGCGTATCTTGGGATTAAATATAAATTTTAATAATATAATAATAATATTCTATCACATACACACAACACCATCTTTTATAGGAGGATAGGATAAACATACATACATTATACTGTTTTTTTTTTGTTAATACCCATATATTATACATAGAAACACCCAGACCAAGACAAATATCCATGTTCATGCACACAAATTTTTGACTAGTGCGGAAATCAAACCCGCGACCCCAAGCGTCGGTTACACTAACCACTACGCCATCGAGGCCGCCTCACTTATTTGAACGGTAACGGAAAATATCGTGAGGACACCTGCATATCTGTTCTACGTAATGTTCTTGAAGCTAAATGAAGTCTGCCAAATTGCACTGGCACATCACAAGGTCGGCGTGATGGACTATTGCCTAACCCTTCTCACGTTGAGAAGAGACCTATGCTAGCAGTGGAACAAGTTAAAAACAGAGCTGATATTATTTATTACAATATACCTTATAGCTCGGTATGGGTTTCAGTGAGAGTTATGTGGGTAAAGCTCTCTTAATGTATTGAGATCTGTAAAACTCATTGTATCATTTGCTGTAGTAAATTATGTCTTTCAGACGATTTTCCTTGTAAACCCTGGTCTACATTTTATACCAGAAGTACATGCGTAGTACACTCATAGTTTACTAGCTACGGATTTTGATCACAAATTTTTGCCCAGCACTGTTCTGTTACTGAGAGACGTCGTTCTTCTACTGAGAATTTCATTATAGAAAATCTATTAATACTTCACCAGAACCGGTGATCAAGCCTCAAACAGATTTGAAGTTGATTCCTGTGGAGGCAATAAATACAACTGCTATGCCAATACACAGTAGTCTTTAAAGTTTTGCTTTAAAACCGAAGCATAAGTTGTAACGGAAAATAATATTTAATAAGATTTGGCCTAATAATAATTAAGTCTATTAGAGATATAAATAATTATTAAAATGTGCTACGATTGGAGTTACATCTTTTAGTTACTTTAAAGTCTTAAATTAAACAGTATCGACGTCAACGTAGAGACATATCTTTTTTAAATAAAGTTTCCTAACTCAGTAAGAAGTAATATTACATTATCAACTTTTATATATTAAAAGGACGTCGTTTGAAAGAGTTTGGTTAACTTCCTAGCTTGATTAGTTGGCGATCTGGCAGGTAAAGCAAAAAGTTTACCCAAAGTTAAAAGAAACTGGTACTGAGGGAAGAACCTTTAAAAGATTTTCCTCTTTCTCAATGAATACAAAATTATCAATTTTATAAATTAAATTAATTTTATTAAATTAATTGTAATTTAATAACAAATTAGAGTAGGGTATCGTAAATTAATTAATTAGTGTACGCCTCAATTTTTTGGTACTGTTGGGAAAATAAAATTGCTTGTTATCTCGTTTGAAACGAAAGGAGGAATCGGGTTAACAGTATGTAAAACAGTACGGCCTATTAAAAAATAATGGCAGAGGTATTATGGAGTTTGAGAGACTAATAATATTTATTATACTTGTTTCTGTTCACAACTTTACTCAGTTTTGATTTTTACGGAAACGCGTATTGAATTATTAAGTTTCTTATATTATGTTAAACCTATTTATATGTCAAGTTTCATCCAAGTCCATCTAACGGTACCTTTATAAAGTATGTAAGCACAGTTTACCTTATTTTTTGATCCAGCGAGAACATGTGATCTTCTACTTTTGCACAAATTTGTAATTTACCCTATTTTAAACACAGTTAATTGTGCACAGGAGCTTTGTCAGTAAATGTTCAGACAATTCTTATACGAAATCAATAACTCTTGAAAGTTGTTGCCTATAGTTTAGGTTTTTCTGGCTAGACATTTTCAGTAACAGAAAGAAGTCTGGAACTGTCTTCAGTTGACGACAATATGCTCGTCCCCGTTTACGTGGGACCTAAAACATAATATATACCGTTTATTTCAGCCATCTTCTTCAGTTGACCGGTTCATTAATTACACTATATTGTATAATAAATTATCTGTAAATTAGTGTTAGATTTCAGATTTAAATTTCAGATTTAATATGTAATTGTTATTGGGTTTTCCTGCCATAATGTTCTCAGTAGCCGAAAGATATTTGGAATTCTGCTCGATAGCTATTTAGACCTTAATAAGCTTAGCCGTATATTATGTAGAACGCCTTTGTGTTGATGTGGATTATGGACTCCTGAGTTCGTATCTAGGATCGGGCCTTAACAAACTGCTATTGGAAAGTAGGCGGTGTTTTATCCCCATGCCGCAGAAAGCATGAAGTGCTGTTGGTCCTGCACCTAATCTTTTTTCATACGTAATCTTCTTTCGTACTGTTAGAATGTGGGAAACAAGAGTGCACTCGTGCATGCAAACACACTTGGGCACTATAATATCTTCGTCGCCGATGGTTTAAATTTGATTGGTAACCAAAATTCGGCTTAGATGTAACATGAATATCCGTGCATAGACGTATAATAAATGCTTGTCTCTAAGTAATTATATATTATACATTAACCGTATGCTATATACTCTTCTGAATTCGTAAGCAATACTTTAACAGTTTGACTGTAATGAAAAAACATGACGGTGCGAGTATTTTCCGCAATATGTATAAAAGTGTTTTACTAAGCTATATAAATGATATAATACAGAAAGTATAGCTGGCTGAACGCTATATTTTGTGACCTAATATGGATGGGGCGCAAACATTTAACATCCAAAATTATTATAATGCTCAGTAATAAAAGTTATAATAAGTCTAAGTCCGACGTTTTATATTGTATGCTGGCATTCATAAAGTATTAGTACATTTTGTATCTAGATATATAACTCACTATCGTAGGTTATGTAAGACAAAAGTAGTCCTTTCAAGCGTCAGATACAATCAATTTATTTATATCTCAAACGTTTAGCATCAAAATATACTTTTTGATTTTCAATAATAATAGCTATAGGATGGCTATAAATTGTTATTTAGATACGTAAATATTATATGTATATTTAAGATCTATGGTCAACCGAAAGTTGTATGTTGAAGTCCGAAACTACGTTCGAACTTTTCCACCGAATTTCTAGCAGAACATTTTATAGCTCTGGAGTATATCAAAGGATGGCATATCTATTCATTCATTTTTACAGTAAAATGCGCGGAGTCTTAAGTGAACTAATCAATATGGAAAGACACGCCAAAGCCAAAGACAAGTAATCGAGCAATGCAAACGAATAGAAAAAGGTCTGTTCTTTATACAAACCAATAGACTAACTCCTGTTTAGTTTCTGGTAAAGGCTAGTATTTCTTGGAACGGTCTCTAAATCGCACTTACTTTTCGAGTAAAGCAATAAAATAGCAGTCAATTTTCTCAATTTTCTCCATTTAATCGATGACTGCTGGCTTGCTGTTAAGAATAGATCTTACTAATAGTCAGCAACTTAAGTCGACAAACATTCCTGCTAAACATTCTTCCTTTTTTAAGTGCTCTTCACACACAAAAATGATAATTCCTCATCAATTACTGCAGCAAAAATAAAGGGTAGTTATTTTAGTTGAATTTATTTACTATCTAAGCCTAGTAAGTCAATTTTTATTCATAAAATACTGTTTCAATTTTGTTTAATGTGCAGTTACTTATGTCACTGACTGTACCTAATATATTTATAAATAGTTCTACTACAAGAACTATAATCCGTCGAAGTCAACGCAAAATGCGGAAGGGAAAACACATATAATGAACCCCCTAAACATTCACAAAAGTCAAGTACTTAATTTATAGCCCTTTAAATAAAACAGCTACTCAACTTATCTTACCTTTGAATAGTTCAACAGTTATTTGCCTCAAACTTTTCACCGACACTGTACAAACCAAAGTACACTTTTAACGAGGTAAGTGAAAGCGAGCTCAGAAAGGTTTCCGATATCACAGGGATGGGAGTGAAGGACGCCTTTCAAAGCAAAATGTTAGTACGATTTTGTGTGCAAACCTGATTTTTGTTACATTTAGGCTGATTACACACATTCAGCTCGAAATCCAGTTCGTTTACTACGTTTGAACTAAACGTAATAAGGCTTGATTGTGAGCATTATAATAGTAATGGTGTGTACGTAATTACCTAAAAGGATCGAGCCAGCATGTACTGCGACACACAATTACTTTGTACAATAGCTTAAAATTATAAAAATAAATATAATCGCATTCGTTATTGGTTGTAATAAGTTTTAATAGTAATTTTGCCCTACAACATTAGATCACATTTATACATATGAAAAAGTGAAGCACATACTCCGCGTGTCTTTCTATTTTAATGTATCATGTACAAAAACTATTTTTATACAAATGACGAACTGTTGAACCCATAGTTATTTTAGTTATAATAATAATAATAATCATAATAATCATAATAATCATTTATTCAACTTAAATTGGTACAAATTGATTCAGAGCTTAGGTTACATTGTAAAGGTAATATATAAGGGGTGCCTGTACTAGGGTAAACCTGTGCCACAGGCATTAAAGGCACATACTGTATAATATATGTAGATATAAATTCTAAAACAATACTTATTAAACATTATTCTTTGTATATAAAAACTTACGAATTATATTATAAACTAAGTGATTACTATGACGACTTAAAGAGTTATTTTATTGCATAACACTTATTGAACAACAGTCATAAAATTTTCTGTTTGATCGTAGTTCAAGGTTTGTAAATATTGTTGAACTAATTGCTATAATTGTTAGCATAATTTTTGTCATAAATCGTAGTTATTTTGTTTATATTATTATAAAGAAAAGAACCTAAGAATGCGAAAAACCTATTGGTAAAAATATACTTAGATTGAGACTGAGTAGTACAAACGATATCTTTCCGTCGTTTAGTGTTAGTAAGTTCCGGGTTATAATCAAGAGTAGTATGTTGTTTGAGTACAGTGTGCATTATTATAACTCTAATAAGCTGACGCGGGCTTTATAAATTAGTAGTACGTTTAAAATAAAAGATAAAGAACAAATTTTTAACATATTTAACCAAACAGTGACATCAAGACAATGTCCGCACGTAAATTTGATTTGAAACGTCACGTATACCTGTTAAATGCTAATATCTCCGGCATAAGTGGACTGGACGTATGTGGTATGAACCGGACCGTATTGAAAGCTGAATATCTGAGGCTGCCCTTAGAAGATATTCTTTCCCTGAGGCAGAATTGTGATCACAATAGTTACGATATTATGGTACCATTTTCGAACACTTTAGATAGTGTACAAGGTACAAAGACGGTTCTTTGGCGAATATTTATTAACGTTTCTTTGTTATGTTAATTTTGTATCTCACTAGGATTTGGCCTATACAGTTGTTGCTATACTTAAAATGAACCTATCAAAGGATTCTTTCCTTTTTACGATCAAAGCATTGATTTTAGTACAGTTTATGTTAGATTTAGTCTCTCTGGGACGTATGAAAATATGATACTTTACCGCACAAAGAAAATTGTTGTTAAACCTAGAAAAAGTGCCTGTACTTGTTATAAAAACGGATTACTATTTGATAAAAGAAAACAGTTGGGAACAAAATGAAGACTAGTGACTGAGAGAGGTAGGTATCTTTCAAACAATTTTACTGGTTTCCTGTAAAAACATGGTACGTCGGCTCACTCTTATTGTGACCAAGTAGTTGGTGCGGTGAGTGCACCTTCAATCACAATTTATCAGTAACTACAGGGATGATAAACAAATATAGTAATTTGGAATATTCCTGAGAATGTAGATATATAACAACGTATTTAATGTTCTTGCGAAAGGAATTACGCAACGATGTACTTATTTTGTTTTTAATGTCATGTGAATGAAATATTCAAACGCCAAAATTTACTTATCATTTGAAATATTTTCTAATGCTTTATCCTGCGAAAGAATTCATTTGTTTCCGTAATGTGTTCATATCTACACTCATTCAAATTTATAAGACAGCTAAACTAAACAATTATTCAAAGAATCTTGCTATTTGAGGATTTATATAATCCTCAAATAATTTCTTACTGCCATCATACACTATCATACCATTCGGTAACGCATCAATGTTCGTTTGTTTCAGCGGTAAGTATTCTTTTCTAGCGATTATTTTCCATTTAAGTGTGTAGTATTATTATGGTCACCGGAATTTTAGAGCGCTTGTCGTTCTTCAAAAGAGGTTTAAGGGGGGTATTACAATCTAGGTAGGTAGTAGATTTGCTTTGAACAGACCTTGACATTGGCAAAGTCTACCATCGTCATTCTCTACTTACCATCACGTGGGTCGCTTGCTCGCCTGCCGTTAAATTATTTCTCTCTCTTAAGCCTATGGGTCTGTAACAGCTGATTGATGGTGCAGTGACTGATTGTCAACGCTTTACGTAGCTGAAAAAACTTATACACGATGTGCATAGTTTACCACAGCCTAAAAAATAATATTTATAAGATTACGTTGCTGCTGCTGACTTGCAAATGCCTGGCCTATGATTCCATGGCATATACTCTTCTGACTTTTCGAACTGTATATATGTCTTAAATTGTCAGTTATCACTCGATAAAAGGAAACATCATGAGGAATCCTGCATATCTGAGAGTTGTCCATGATGTTTGACAACCTGCCAACGGACCCAGCATGGTAGACTATGGCCTAACCCTTGTAGAAGAAGAAAGCCCTGTTCCCAGCAGTGGGATAGTTAATTTATTAACAGCACTGATAATATTCAGTGACTTTTTACACTGACTAAACAAGTATCATGGGACAGTAGTTTAAATGGAATGCTACCAATACGCCGTATGCTGCGGGTTATCTCGAACGGAACAAATATTTGTGTGCTCCACAGATAGTTGTTCCAGTTTGGGTGTTTATGTCAGTGATTTGTGTTTGTGAAGCTCTTTGTGATACGGGACTTATGTTTATTGCGAGAGTTGTATTTAATAGTTATAGTTGTTTTAGTAACCACTACATATTTTAAACTTAACCTATTGTCGCAGTTGCAGCGGCACACCGGTGGCTAGACACAACCGATTTTAATTATGTCTCGTATTCTAAGACTTGACAGATTCCTCCTCTCTCCTACATCTTGCCGTGCCGACAAGGCCCACACATGTTTCTTATATTATACCATTGTAACATCTATTTAACTTGTGGAGTGCAATAAATGTATTGAGTATTGAGTATTGAGATTAATCGAGGTATTCAGCTATAACCTATACAAGTTTCATATGGCGGTGTTCATAACTATCAAGTTATGCAAATCCTTTAGGATTTATATGCTTCAACGATTTGGATGAGTTCAATATTTAAGGAATTAAAAGCAACAACTTTACATTGAGTTGAAGAATAATAGATCTACTTTACGAGACTATTGTCAATATGACGAATTATAATCGTTTTCATCAGTAATATATTTCTGCATTTTTTTGCGTTCTGCTTTAAACTTCGGCTTTCTATTTTCCGTATGTATACTGTACTATCTGTCCTCCACGGTTTCACCTCCTTTTGTGACAACTGTTCCGCTTTCATGGCTAAATGCGTGATAATATATAAGTATATCCTATGTTACTTCTGGATCAGCACCAGGTCCGAGAGGCGGCGTGCGTGTTCCTACGTGCGCCTCTGTATCGTGTCTTTGTCCCCCCTACTCGGGGGGATGGTGGAGGAAATATTCTTTGTGCAGTGGCCTGCCGTTTCACACGGCGGGCCGAAACCACGGCGGGGTCGCGATTGCATGTGAAAGCGATTCGCGCGGCCTCACCGTCTATGGTTATGTCTAGGAACACCGTGGTAGGTTTAGTCGGTATTACCGGGGTATCTTTTCCCCGGTGAGCCCGACATAACCTCTCCGTCGCCCCGCGGAAAGGTATGCGTCAAAGAATTACCCCACGTAAAAAAAAAAAAAAAGCACTGCACAGGTAAAACATATTTTAACCTATCATATGTTTATATTTTTGTAATACTTTACAATATGTCTTTTACCCAAAAAATCTATTCGTAGCCGATAAACAATCAGTTTTAAGCGTTAACGTTAGAAAAATAAAGTTTAAAGTGGCGTGGCACTTGGTGGCTCGTATCCGAGCCGCTGATAAATAGAGGTACAAATCGGATGGTAGTTCTGATTTAATTACAAACAAAGTATAATAATATATTATCTTTCTCTTCATAATATAAGTGTAGATGTAGATGGTGATAATGGATTATAAACAATGCAAAACTGACTAGTTATGCCTTTGCACTTAAGTTTACGCTTATAGTCTCTTAATAGTTCCGATGAATCCTCCAGTACAGGTATTATTTTTTATTGAAACAAGCACTAAATCCTTTGAAACATTGTATTTTATCTTCGAGTAATCCACTCGGTTGTATGAATATTCTAGCTCGTAACGAAAAATTTACGAGATTTTGTACAAAGATATTTTTTATCAAAATTGACGCTTTATTTCACACTGTACAATATTTTAAAGGCACAATGATTGACTTACTAAATATGCCTACTGCTAATATTGATCTGGAGGATTTTTAATTTTATCTGTATAACAGATTTATCATACCACCAGCTTGGGATCCAGTAATTCAAATATTCAAACCCAAGAAGAAGCAAACCACAGCTAGACTTCATGATACTTTGAGCTCATTCTGCGTAAATAGAAACACCAATGATTAAATTATGTTCGGGTACTTTGAAATAACTACACTGGAACATTGAGACAACTGCCATCTTAGTCTCCCCGTGACCATGGCTGCTCAAAAGCAACCGAAACGTCGGGGAAAGTGTAAACATAAATATAAATAGTTTTAATAGTTTTAATAATAATTTAATTAGCTTAAAAATTAGTAAAGTTTAAAAGTAGTAGTAGTGTAACAGTTTTCAAAATTATGTAATAAAGTGTCAAATAAACAACGCGATAAAATCCGTATATAGTAGTTTAATTTCAATGAATAATATTCGTGTAAACAGAAGACAATATTATATAACAGTTTTAGCCTAACCTTTCTCACAATGAGAAGAGGGCCGTCCCCAGCAGTGTGACAGTTTAAATACAGGGTTGATATTATACTTATCCTACTATAATTTTTATTTCTTGAATAGCTATTACCCACGACTTTGTCCGAGTGGAATTTAACAAAAAGTAACTATAATAAAAGTAGCCAAGTTACTTTTATTATAGTTTATTTTTACTCCTTATAACATCAGCTATCTGACAGTAAAAGTCCTGACAAAATCGGTCCAGTCATTTAAGAGATTAGCCCGAACAAACAGACAGACAAAAAAAATAATTGTTTTTTTAAGTTTATGTATGTACCGTACCGTATATACTTTCATATTTATTTGGTCAAAATCTCTTATTTTGATATTACAAACAGACACTACGAATTTAATTCACTTGTATTCATGGTGTTGCGACAGCAAATGTGAATTCTGTGCGTGAAGTGTGGGTCGAGCAAACTGCAATTGGAAATTTATTTCAAAAATGTCTCATTAATACGTAGAACAAAAAAGGTTAATTTTAGTGTTCAACTTCATTTTATCAATATGTCAGCTTCATTCCTGTGCAGTTTAAGTTTCATAAAATTACTTCGGACTCTCGTTGCTTATCTGTCAGAAATCAATTCTATGACTAAACCCAAATTCAAGATACTTATCAATACTAGCTACGGGTCCATGGTGCCTGTACAAATTTATTGGAACATCCTTATCTCTTGGTACAATGAATTTTAAGCAGCGTTATGGATTTTCCGATTAGTGTTATCTGTATGTATTAAGCTATGACAAATTTATTAAAGGTTTGTTTGTTTTAGTTAACTTGACTGAACGGATGGCGTAGTGGTTTAAATGTCTAAGTTGTCTCGCCACTGCCATTGCGCCGAGTGTTGTGGGTTTGAATCCCGCACGGGACAAAACTTTGTGTGAACCACAAATGGTTGTTCCGAGTCTGGTTGTTCTTTGTGTCCGTTATTTGAATGTTTGTAAAGTACTCCGCAACACAGGAATTACTAAAGAAGAGGGAAAGCCTTTAAAAAAAATTGCCTGTTTGTTACCACGGCTGGTTCTTATTTGTGCTTGCGACTAGGGTTGCCATCCGTACTTCATAATAAAGTATTGTACGTTATTTTAGATCAACGTATTTTATACTTTATGGAGAAAATAAAGTACGAGGAAATACTTTATTTTACCTATGTCGACTTTTAAAGGTGTTATATTGTTTACTTATACAAACAAGAAGCAATGCAAAAGAGCTTCCCTAAATATAATAAAACACAAATTATTTGATCTATCTTGATATAGACATTCATTGTAAAGATGCGGTTAAAATATTCCTTGATAATACATTGTTGTTAGATATTGCTAGGAGCAAAAAAACAAAAATGTGGAAACAAAATAACAAATTAAAGAAATAATACTTTATTTTCCGATGTTGTACTTAATTTTGTTACCTCAGGCTGTAAGTAGACTCTTTTTGTTCAAAATAAAGGTGGCAACCCTACTTACGACCGATCGTGATGCCCCGGAGTGAATGTTCACGTCAGATTAATGAGTTATTAAGTTTTTTATGTTAGGAAATTCTCAATAGCATAAAATCTCGATATGTGTCTGTTAGAAGTTAATAACCTGGCCGCTTTGTGGGGATTAAAACGTAGTTTCGGATTGTGGGTCAAATATTTTCCGCCTACTCTTTTGGATATAAAGGTATACAGCTATGAGTATTCACATTTTAGTTATTTTAAAAAGACCTTTAAATCAATGCTATTAATAACATCAATCACACGTTTATCATTTACTGTAACTATATTAGTGACATTTACACAGTATTAATAATAAATTAATATTGTATACAATGATATTTTTGTAAGAGACGTTACAGTTCTTTTGTCGCTTGGTAGAAATGTATATTTATGGGTACTCTTTCACATAATATCGAGAGTTAATACGTTAGTTAATTTATTTTATTATTATAATATTAATCAGTTACAAGTCAATAGCATCAGCTCTATATTGTGGTCCGGGCAGTAATATAAGTACCTGAACATTAACGATGTTTGTAAAAGTAATTTGGAATAAAAATTACTCCCATTACGTAAACTATCTTTTACTTTTACTGTTATAAAAAAATTAACAATAATAAGCATTTTTGTAAATAGAGGCTATCGAAATCTCACAAGTATTTATTGACTTGCCTTGCTGACTTTACAACTACACTTCATTGTATAGCATAGCCGATTCCATTGTCTGCTTCTTGGTGTATGACCACATTAATATACACATGAGTAAATGTTATCAACGCTAACTAATTATCAAATACACAATAGTTGTCTATGATACATCGATATTATACATTCTGATATATTATCTTATTATTATTGTGATAATTCCATTGACTAATATCCAATTTACGTTAATTAGCAAGTGTTTCTACACTAACTCAGATTTAAGGTAATTTTGTATTCAAGTCAGTGATGGTAACTTGTAAATCAATTAGTTATTATATTAATGACGTAACAGTGTTGTATTAAGCTATATTTTGGAATTAAATAACATTAACGTTAGAAACCAAACTCAACTAATGTATTATGTTACTTTATAATAATCGACGTATTGATCGCGGTTTCGCTCGCGTAAAAATAGGTGAGATTATGTTAGAAACAGTACTTAAAAAAAAATATAATGTGCCCTTTGTTACTTGCTGATAATATAGCTTTCTAATGGTGAAATTTTTAAAATCGGTTTATTCGTTTTTGAGTTGAATCCTTACAAACAAACAAAAAATCAAATATTTCCTATTTATAATATCAGTATAGATTACATGGTATACTGTGTAATCTATACTTTGGTGTGAGAATTTGTTCAAGAATTTAGTCATATGATAATAATTGTGTGCGTTTATTAATATATTGAAAAATGTTTAAAATTGTGTTAGTCCTACTGTCATATATACAAAAATTCGTTTTCCCCTAATTTAAAAAGAAATCAGCTATGTATAAATTGTATTTCAGTTTACATTTGACGTTATTAGACTCAATTAAATTTGTGGTCGCTGTTTGAATGTTTGTGAAATCGCCCTCGATACAGGAATAATTTTTAGTATAAGAGCTTATTAAAAAGTTTTTATTTTGGTTCAGAAACAGTTTTATTACTAGAATTGGCCTACAGAACTGCTATCCTTTTAAAGAATACAAGACAACAGAGCTACGGATATGATAACAATATATACCAAAATATATGCTTGTATAATTTCAGAGGTAGTCAAGTCACTTCTCCCTCTGTGTTGCTGTGTGTCACAAAATAGTAAGCGAATTTACTGTCATCTATGTGGCGTATTTACAGACTCCATGCTGCAACTAACAATTCCTACCAGAACAACTCAATAACACGATTCCCGAACTGAGATTCATGCTCCGAGAGCACACGCTCACACGCAATCATAGACCCAAATAAATGCCGTAAGGTAATCTTTTAACGAAGATCTTTAAACTCTTCCACTGCTTGGTACGGGCCTCTTTTCAGAAGAAGAATTGTTAAGTCATTGTCTGCCACACTGGTCCGGTGTACGTTAGCAGACTTCTTATAACTTTGAGAACATTATGGATAATTCCTAGACATGTAGGTTTTCTTACAATGTTTTTCTTTACTTAATGCGAAGGTGCAGAACCTACTCACATGAAAAATTCTTGCTTACCTTCCTGTCAAACTTATAGTTGTGTACTTTATATAGTAGCTTATCGTTTACGAAGGAAAAATGGTGATTATCTTATAAATAAGGTTATTTTGTAGGTCCTAATACGATATAATAAAGTTTTGTTATGACCGGTATATACGAAAACTAATTAGAAATTATGTAAACAGTTTTATTGCTAGCGAAAACATTAGAGAGAGAGGCTTTAGTACTAATTGATGTATGTCTGGTGAGCAAGGAGCAAAAAAAAAACATAATGGAATTATATAATGAAGACTGATGACACTGAAGGCCTGGCGGTTTAAGTGGTAATATCGGCATTTTCATTACAACGAGTATTAGAAGTTTGATCCCCACTCCAGACAAAAATAATATCATCTATAAATAATTGAGCTTCAATGGTGATTGGTGTACGTTATTTTATGTAGAGTCTCCTATTTCAGAGGAAATATCTTTATTGCTAGATTTGTCTATATGAGAGGTCGATCTTAATCACAAGATTAACTGTCTTGTGATTGAGATTACTCTAGGTGGTTGGTACCAACATCACTAAAGAATTTCGACGTTTCGAAATATTTTATAAAATAATCTGTCTATTATCTGTCTTTTCTACTATCAAGTTGGCTGTTTGATTGCTGAGGCCTATTGGCCCATGTTTTGAAAGCAGCCATAGGATGGCGTATAGTTTCTTGCCTGTTCTTTGGATTAGTTCAACGCCCATGCTTTGTTGAACGCGGCAATAGGTAAATGTGAATTCATAGTACGGTTTAGTTGGTGTAACCTTGAAGTTCGTAAGTATAAGATTGTGATCTAGGTAAATGTATTTTTTTATTACATCGCCCGCACTAGGAATTATTCATAAACCGCAGGGTACCTTAGAAACTTTCGAACTACGGACACATAGAACACCCAGATGTGGGACAACCAAACCATTAATGTATCACACAAATTTTTGTTTCGTGTGGGGATCGGACCCGCAACACTCAGCGCGGCGGCAGTGGCGAGGCAACCACTTGAACCACTACGCTATCTGTGCAGTCAAAAATGAATAAAGATGTCTTGATTTTATAGCCAACTCTCAAAATATATAGGAGTTCTTGTACAGAGACCTCAAAAACAATAATCAAATTGCTACCAGCATGTCAAGGAACCTGGAAACTTTGCCCACTGCAGAAATATAAAACAAGATACCTTGTCTGCAATCGTCTGTAGCGCAGAGGTATTGTAGTTTAAACAAGTGAGAATCGGCAATGAATTGCCGTAAATCTTGGAGTTCGAAAAAATGCTTAAAGTAATATGCAAAGGTCACGTGATACCACGTGACCTTGAGGTCAGAGGTCAAAGATTATAGTCATTTCGGAGTATATCGACTATGCTGAGTTGAATGGCATTGACCGCGAGTCTCTAGCTCTTACGGTTCTTGAGTTGAAAGTTGTATAACAGACAGACGGACGGATGACAAGCTGTTGTATAAGAGTTTATTCGAATTCTAAAACCACAGTACCTCCGTGCACAAATAGTTGTTCCGAGTCTATCAAACACCCAGATATTATTTAGGTTGGTAGTTTAAATGTTTGTAGTCTCCCGCGATACAGAAAATAAACCTAATGCGGAAGTAGTCATTTTCTACAATATTTAAAAAAGCTAATTATTTTGATCCTCGTCCTATCTCGCTGTTTTATTGGCGATTATAAAGTACTCATGTCTATTATACAATCTTATGACTGTAAATATACACCATATTATACACCTTATTAAAATTACATTTAACTTAATTCATTTACTTCACTGTGAAGTAGGTAGGTGACTAACAATAATATAAGCGATTGCAATGGTTTTTAAAACATGTTTTATTTTGTTACAAAAATTGTTTGGTTTTCTGCCACTAACGTAAGTTGTTATTGTAGCCTATGGATGAGTGTAATACCAAGAGGTTTAATCTACGCATAATGCAAATTCTGTAAAATATCTGTTTTACCTTACTTTGTGAACACCATGCCATAGTCTCTGTTCAGTTAGAATAAAAGCAGATTAACGAAAACGAACCAACATAATCGATTTTATAGCTTGCTATATCACATTATTTTTAATGATTCCATTCTATTAAAGATTTTAAATTAACTATATCAAGCCTTATAGTGTACTAAAAACAAAGTTATGAATACCTTCTCACATAAGAATTTAATTAACGGCCCATGAACACCAAAGCTTTCATAGTAACTACCTTTACAAATAACAATGACCCTTTTCAGATAAAGAACTAAACGACTCAATACTTAGCCACCTAATTACCGTATGGTAATTACGACGAAGATTTGTAAAAGATAACAACGCAAGCAATCCATTGTTAATAGAAACATCAGCGGTACAATCTTTATTACTTTCTGAAGTCAGCTGTATAATTGATTTTCTACATCGTCGACGCCCTATCCCATTTTCGCACTGGAAGGTGAAGATAATATCGTCCGCTTCGAAGCACTACGTATAATACAAATCTCCGTATATTGCATTTCATGAGGTGCCTTTTCAAAGGGTTCATTCAAAGGAGTGTTTTCGCAGATAAACTACCAACTTTAGTGAAGGGTTGGACAATTTTTGTTGCACGGCAATATTCCTGGAATGAATGCATGACGCTCTTTGAAAGGTACCTACGCAAATTGGTGTAAAGGTTTGAAAGGATCTTTTCATTTTGTTGAAAGCATTTTCGTAAGTAATATAACGGGTTATTATGAGTCTGTCTATGTGGTTTAATGTTTATTAGATTACATTTAATCAATATATAATATGTTGTCGTAATAATTGGCTATACGTTTGCAAACGTTGTTTATTCGGATAGGACAAAGCATTATCCTGGTGATTACACTTAAGTTACGTGCAGACCTACATTTATAGTCTCGCGCTAATATCTCCAATGGGGTAAGCAGATATGATTTATTCTTACATTACGTCAGCCAAGTTTCAAAGATTTACGTAATAGGGAGTGAGGCTGAGCGTATTGCCGTCTTCAGGGCGCAGTTACAGACTCCGTGCTAATACTTAGAATTTCTATAGAAAACCCAATAACACTGCGCGACTCGCGATTGGACGCATTTGCTACCGCTGTGTTAATGAGACCGAACCTAAATTGCGGCATAAAAATGACCATAATCTAATTTGTTATCATGTTTATTCGTTACATTATTAGGTATAGGTACGCTACTAGATATGCCTAAATAAATTCTCATGATACGTAATATGTATATGTATTATGATAATTTTTATTAAGGCATTGTGTCGTAGAATAAAGTATACAATTAAAACACGAATATTTTGCTACTATGCGAAGTTCTATCGATCAATTATCCAATGTAAGGTGGCCCTTTAAACCACTGATTTATTCTTCAAGTCATAATTATAACCTTGTTAACATCAATAGGAAGATCAATTCTTATAAACATTTAAACAAAGTCCCCCGCTGCGTCTGTTCGCGATAAACTCAAAAACTACTGAACAGATTTTCATGACATTTTTAAAGCTAGACAGCATTTTGTCTAGTGGTCAAAACCGCAACTTAAACCTTCGTCATGCATCACTATGTGTATATGTATAATTTGTTAAGGTTTTGTACTACCCGTGCAAAGCCGGGGCGGGTAACTAGTATGGTATGGAAAAAAGTTATTTACATTATAAAGTAAAGTACTGCGTTTTTAAAACAATCTACATAGAGTAACTTCTGAAGACGTCGATACGTGCAACGTGGCAATAGATAATTAATGAACGCATGTTTTTTTTTTGTATATTCTTGACGCTTTTGAATAGATATAATTTTTACTTTTTAGTCCGTTTTAATGTCGACGTATTTTTACATTATAATATAAGTATTATTTTATGTTCTTTGCTTTGATGCATCGTTTTTAGTTAAGTTAAAAGTTATAGTTTCAAGCTATTTATACAGCTTAAAATCAATTTTGAAAATTTGTTATCTGAAAAGACGCTTGCAAGAAATCGAATTCATTAAATGAGATAAGTAAAATAAAAAAATAAAAAGCAGGTTTTGTTAAGTATATGTTAAGTTTATTTTATAGTTTTACAGTCATTTAACACATAGTCTTTTTTTGTTTACAGATGAAAGATTTGTGTATTATTAACAAAAATGTGCAACAACATATAAAATATCTTAAGTTTTAAGAACTATTTTGGCTTCGCCTCATTTCGATCTTAATATATATTACAAACAAGAAAGATATCTCTATTTCTTATATTAAGAGTTCGATAGCATTAACTGTACATTTCGTATTAAAATACGTGTTTAGTATTATATATTATTCTACAGATGTTACACGGATCTTAATCATACAATGTACCATACACTTTAATATAATGGAGTTCGTTATGTACAGTTACGTTATATATATATTTTAATAATACACTTTGTGTAACTCTAAATATACAAATTTAAAATAAACCAAATATAATAATTTACAGTTTCAAAATCAGATGGGCACTAAGCTTCTAGCTTGTACAAAGGCTCTGATTGCGCATAGAAAGACTAGATCAGGTCAGTCAAGCATTAAAATTACTCAGATTATGAATCTGAAGCAAATCTTAAAGGCTCAATGCCTTTACGATCTCAAATCTCCATCGAGTAACGTTAATTTCATTTTGCCATTTATTCCATGAGCAGAAAATATTTGCTAGTTGTTAAACAAAGCTTATCCGAAGATCAAAAAAATTACCAACATAAAACGGCTCACGCACCCAATTTTAAAATTCGGTTAGTGAAGCGCTTTTCGTAGTATCACTCAGCAATGTATAATAAAAAAGTAATAAAATCATTTTATGAGCATTTTATGCATTGTCGTGAATTACACGAGATAACTTGTAAACCAACAGCATACCGCAAAACATCTGCGTTGCCCAGAACTTTGCAATATGAGCACTTTATTTATATTTGATCAATGGCCTAATATCGACATCCGATTGTATTTTACAACAGACTTAGAAGTTTGCCTTCTTGCTAAGCTAGTCATACAAGTCAGAGTTACCTATTTTTATATCTAAATCATGGTCGAATGTTCCGTACAATAGATCCTACTGATTATTTCGCGTTTTGTGTTAACATCTTCCAAGTCAGTAAAAAAGAAAACAAGAGATATCTTTACAAAAAACGCGAAATCATCTGTGGGTTTTAAGATTATATAAGAAAACATTGCTTAAGTATAGTGTGTTTCCATCTTAATTATAATCACATATGTTTTATTTAAATTACATTTTGTTGTATTTTATTTAAGAAAACATATTTGATATTATTTTTATAAAGTTCAGGGGTAAAACAATAGCAGGGCCGCAACTGTAACCAAAGTTAAGTCTCGTGGTTGCCAAAAAAGTGTTCCTCTGTTCCCCGTGTTGTGTTGTACTGCCGCTTGATTCTCGCCTGACAAAGAGAAGCAATATTGTCAAAGTTTGTCTTAAGTTTACAATATGTTTCAGTTATTCTATTATATTGGAGCGCGCGACTTATAACCGAGTATCGCAGCAATATATTATAATTATTAATTTACATTGTCAGGCTACACTTTTGTTCAAATTGAAATAGTTTTGGATACTCAAATTTGGAATTCTAATGCAGTACTAATCAAATTTTCTTATGAATAATAATCAGAATTCCCCAGTCAAATAATAGCTGAATAATGTTTTATGAATGTGGATTTCGACGTTTTATCGCACATAAAACGGCTGCGTAAAAATCTATTGAGTATTTTATAATTATTATGATTATAGTAATATTTTATCTGGTTTGCATTAGTTATATTTGCACGAGATTGCATTGATCATTATGACGAATCAACTGTCAAAGCTGCAAAAGCAACTGTTTTCTATTAGCTGTTTTGTATGTCCCGCTACTGGCCACAAGCCTGTCCCATGGACTTACAAATCACTTTGTTGGCCAGTCCACAAAAATAAATACAACAATTCAACCTTAAATATTTATTATTCAATTCTAAGTGTAATAAATACCATATCTTCTATGTCAATATTATTAGTTGAACATAAATACTTTAGCTATCTGACAGTATGTAATCAAAAGCTTAAGTCTCCTGAAAAAGGAAAGTATTTTTTATAACAAACTGTACATCATTTGTTATGAATAATCGAAACGGCTGCGCCACTCAATTATTCTTAAGAGTCCTCTATCTTCAAACGTTAATAATTTATATCTATTTTATTATGACTTCGTTCATAATTTATTTCGGTTATAGCTGTGCTGCAAAATAATAGTCAACATTCAAGTGTTATTGATTTATCAGTTATTGCGATTCTTATATTTTATTATAATCCTAGATTTGCTTCGCTCATAAATGTATCATTTGTATTTAAAAGACAATAATACTTAGCTTTAAATTAAGTTATTCCAATCTGATGTTATTACTCATCGTTTTACATGAGTAAAATGAACTATTTAAGATTTTGCGCTAAAGTATGCCTACTTAAAATACATCTATATTTATGAATACGATTACTGACATTATCTGTTTTAAAATTGAACTTGGATAAAGAGTCAGGGATGTAAATATAATTTAGGAGAGCTAAAATGTTTTTAGTTTCAAAGACTACAATACATCAGAATACATCTTCAGAAACATGCTAAAATTGTTTATGCAATATAAAGGCATTGATTGTTTGAATCATTAATATACTTCACCGTTACGTAAAACAAAACTCTTAAGTACTGTAAAAGGTTTGTAAAAATCTAATTTAGATTTACATACATATATTAAAATTTAATTGAACTTACCAATCAAAACATGTACGTTTATAGTAACTTGAGAATGGTTTTGCAAATGGCACGTGTAGGTCCCACTGTCATTTTGTGATGCTGACGCTACACTGATTGTAGCACTGAAAATTAAAATTAATTAATAAGTTTTATATTTTTTTAAAGCGTTATTTTAAAAGTTGATCGATTAAAATAAGCGTAACAGATGTTTGCTATGAAAATTTGTAAAGTATTAGATACTAATGCAATTTACCAAAACTTGCTGTAGTTATATAGAAGACCTAAATAAATAAAAAAAAAAAAAAAGACAAATATAATATTTATATATATATATATATGAATAGCTCAGTTCTATGACATTGCAGTGATCACGAGAAATAAGACCACTGGAAATTCTTTATTACTATACTATAATAAGAAACTTACCTAGTATTTCGCCAAGTAATATTATCAAAAAATTCCTTCCCTTGTTTCCTCCAAACGATTCCGTATATATTGTTTTCGACAGTTGCCACTGTCGGCTTTACAGTCGTCAACTCAGTCGTGGTTTTCAATTCTGGTACCTTCCTAGTAGTAGTACTTAAGCTAACTGTTGAAGTAACCGTTGTTGTTTCAACGCTCCAACTCTTATTCATCATAATATCTATTCTATTGAATATTGTACTCATTTTTGTTGTTAATTCTGTTGTAGTTGTTGTTGATGGAGTTGTTGATGGTAAAGGAGTCGAGGGAGGCGCTTTTGTTGGTAACGATGACGCATATTGTTCTGATATGACACATGATAATTTGATGGAACTACCGGCTTTGTAAAATCTGTCTTTTACGTCGTGTGTTTCATCACCATTTATTGTGATTACGGGAGCTGAAACAAAAAAGCAATTTCAATGAACTTTGCCTTTATGTAAGCAAACTAAATCAGGATCCCTTGCCTCGGGGAGAAAGTTAATCTATCGGACATCGGACTGTCGTTATGCTAAAACCTGGAATAGTTACGGACTGTTTGTAGAAAAACATCCAAAACGTATTAGACATTTGGGACACGAACCCTGTTCTGGTTTAATACTGGGCTGTAATTACGATGCCCTTTTAAAACACAATTGAGCTTTTGTCGAACGTGAAAAGAAAACACAGTACCTCGCAAATACAAGTAAACAAAAATAAAGATTTTCCTCCCGTAGCTAAAACATGTCGCAGTTTCTGTTCGTTGACGTTGTATTTAAATAAAATTTACGTACCACATTTTATATTATCTGCCACATTTTCAGGTACATTATTTAACAAAGTAATTTTTTATTATTTCCTCTGTGGTCGACCTAAATAATTATCATCTATTTATTTCCCCGGGGTACAACAAAAATACTTGTAGTCTGCGGAAAAAGGTTTACTACTTCTCAAAGACCTTTTTACTTCAGGTGTTAAAAATTAAATTCAGTAGAATAAGCGTAATTTGTGCTGCATAAATTTAAATAAATACCTAGTTTAATTGTCTAAATAGCTCAGAAACGACGTAATTATTTCTTGGTATTCCATGGAGATTAAGAAGACATTTTCTTTAGATCTTGAATAATATCGGCTAAGCCAATTAAGACTAAAATATAAAGGAATCCTAGTAAACAAAACGCCTTTCAATTCTAGGAGTAGGCAACATATACAATAACATCTTAATTAAATGCTTCATTGAATATCAGCCAAGAGAAAATACTCTTTTGAAACGACGATCCTATTAATGTCTTTGTTACGACTATTTCTTTATGTTTGTATATTTTATACATAGGAATGCCAAATAAAACTGTTTTTTAATATAGATAAATGCTTTTCAATTTGTGCTGATTATAACGGCAGAGAACCAGTGTCGTTGAATAATTTGGACAAATGCCGTAACATATCAGCTAAAGATTCAAAGCAGACACGCTATCTCAATATTACAATTAAATGACACAGAAATGCGATGAAAAATTAAGGCAACTGCAATATTATTAATCGTCGACTGTGTATCTAAATGACTATCAATTTATCATCACGCTAGTATTAAAATAAAATCCAGGCCATTTTGCAGACAGAGCACCTAAAAAATAAACCTATATAGTTCGTAGTCTGTTTTATGAACAACCCACGCAAACATATGATACGAAAATTATTACCTTCCATTTCGGCTACGGACTAGTCCGGGTAAAAGCTTAGAGTAAAATATACTTACATAGAACAGTGAGGTTAGTAAATATCGTTCTGGGTGGATGTGTGGATATTTGGCACATGTAGTGGCCAGCATCGGAAAATTTTACAGGATTCATGCTGAGCCTCCAGTTGTTTGGGTACTGGAACTTAACCGCTATCCTATTATCGCCGGCGTACAACGCCGGTCCAACCGTCAGGAGTTGTGCTGTCTCTGTCATGTTACGTAACCACATGACCTGTATACAAATTTAATTTGTCAGAACAGTATCAATAAAATACCCGTCTATTGGAAATGTATAATTTATTTAAGAAATATTTACCAATACTGAATTATTACGTTTCGGAGTTTTAGGAAGAAGAAGCAGTTTAAAATTTGTTTCTCCTTATAATATTTTCGTATTCCATATCGTTCATAGTATATGGGATTGTTTTTTATTTTATTGCACTTTACCGTTTTTTTGTATACTGCATGCTATTTTACATAATAAAGTAGATACAATTACAAACATAATTCAAAACACACAGAGCACAAAACACGTTAGCTGCCTGCCAAAGACACCTCGCTTGTCATATTCTATTCAATTCAAGCACGTCAGTGATAACTACACAGGCGCCACAAATATGTCACTTATAGAGAGGATGCGCTCGGCGCTGTCCATCGCTCGACACATATAATAATAATTATTACTTTGGTCGGCATGCTCCGTACTCTGTGTAAAATACCAAGACAGTATGAATGTCACTTATTTTACACTAAATCATTTCTATTCGTACAAGATTGCAAGAAATACAGCTTCTTATTTAAAATATAATAATTGCACGATTTTCTCGACTACCCTGTGATCTTGAGCTTGCTAATTATGGTCGATTTTCTTGCCTCATTATACTGCAAACGTTTTTGCGTATTTATTTCAAATAGCTATATTAGACTCCAAAATATTTTAAGCGTTACTTTTCGGATCAATGAAATTATTTCTATTTTGCTTTACATATTTGTAATGACATTTATGTTCTCATAGTTAATATTGGTCATACCATATTAAGAAATACTTTTCAATAATTTTCTTTGAAAGCAATAATAACATTAATTAAAGGACTTTAAGTGACCATTCTTGGTAAATCTAAATATATTTAGTCTCTGCAAAATATATACTATAACTTTATTACATAAACACCAAGTCAATAAAATTTTAGCATTTATTCACAGGTGTACGGCTCAATTAAACACTTTGGGCTTACAATTTAGCAAACGTAGTCTTACGCAACATTTCATTTTCTAGATTACAAGCTTTATTTACGAATTAGATTTAATTTAGATAGACTTCGAGTCAAATTAATGCGCTCAATCACTAAACTGAAATAATGTTGATGCTAAGTTATTTAAACTTAATAACAATACCCGTTCAAATTTGTCAAAGTAGCAATAATTCTTAGACAACTCAAACAGCTACTAGATTCTAAAAACAAAGTGAGCATATAATATTGATATTGCTACTTCAAATATCCGTATAAATCGATAGCATTAACTATTTAAGTCGTAATCTAGAACGATACATATCGGACTTAGGAATATCACAACCTCCCCTCCACCTTTGTTTCTATCAATAGTATCAAGCAGAATCTACTTTTAAGACATTTGACAAGAGGTGTGTCTTTTGTATAATGTATCAGTTCCCACCTGAGTAAGTAATGAATGAAGCGATAAAGATAGAATATTGGAATAGACTACCTATTCCAATATTCTATCTTTATCGCTTCCAAGACCAAAGTAAAACTAAATTGTGTCTTATTTTGTGTCAATTCAAACTAAGTATAATTTCAAATTTTCGCAGTCATTAGCTTAGCAATATCGTTACCGTTTTATCCTTGAGCATGACGACTCTACAGTTCAAAAGGGCTTCAGCCCCGACATGAGCCGTCACTTGAGTGTACTTCTCCTCCTCGAAGTACGGGCCCCAGTGGTGCTCGTGGTGATGATCATGGTAACTTTGATACGGGACATAGGCACGAGAGTCATCCGGCTTGTCTGTTGAAAAACAAACCTTACAGTAGAGAAAATAACAACTAAAATACTTTAGCAGATGATGAAAAGCTAGTTTATTGTATTAATTTTATTTTTATCGGCTTTCTATTTAAAGGCAATATGGCTGAACATAAAATCAGTGCGGATTATATAAAGCTAAATAATTAAAAGATGACTAAACACAAAACAAAATTGGATTAACATACAATGTGTGATAGTGTAGCTTATTTAATGTAACTGAACTATTTTAATTAATATATTTTAATTTTAATTCTTTTATCGTGGTGCCTGTGCATTATCTGATCGGCATTACGTCATGTTTCATTATGCAAAGCGACCTACAAAAAGGATAGTAAACTGTTATCGGTTTCAACTTTCGCAAAATAAATTGTTTTATTGCAGTACCCGAGTTCATTTTAAACAAAGGAACATAAATTACTTTGACAAGGATCGCGGCAGCTTTTAATTACGATTGTAGGTTACAACAACAATTAAGAATCGTTCAGAAATTTTGAAGAATTGAGCCAATGTTACATATTTTGATTAGCTTTAAACAAATAGCATGTTAACTGTGTCGTGTATTTTAAGTCTTTATTCCTATCTATATACTCGAAATTTTATCAAACAACAATTTGTACTTAATATAATTCCATTATAATCTTCACCAGTGTATTAAACCCTAAGCATACTACGACAATCTTATGCAATGTTCTGAAAACAAACAATCAAAAGTTTGAACGTCCAAATGGATATTAAAACTCAGTAAACAAGATGTCTGCGTGAGACAGGTAACTGAAAAAAAGCTTGCTTCAAAATAACGTCGGCTTACTTAATCTCTTTTTAATCAACGACGAACGCTGCTTTTTATTTTCAGATAAACCCGCGTAAAAGAAGAAATCGTAAACAGCTGATATTACATCGAACCTTATTTTTCTTCGATAACTCTAAATGTATTTTCCTTAACAGTAAGACTATGAGCGTCCAAACTTATACTGGAGACGCGAAAATCGATACTCACTCTGTAACAAATGATCGTTCTTGTCAGTCGCCCCTTCACGCTTGATATTTTCGCGGAGTTGCTTGGTGATGTTTTTGAATATCTCCCTGGACAAGGCGAGACTGTCTTTCTCATCGCTCCGACGCCTCCGAATGACATTCAGTCGGTAATCTTCAGGAAAGCGCAACGGTTCTGCACAGAGCAATGCCTTGCTTTAAAAGAAGTATTCTTTTGCATTTATTGTCTATTATCTTATATTGTGCTCTTTTGTTTGTTTGCTTCAATTTGTAGTTCTAACTTGTACTTGATCAATATTTTCATTTGGGTGAAATATAACTTTAATATTTAACATTAATTAACACGATTTAAACTTTCCTATTACTAATATTATTTTAATGTATTATAATTAGTATATTTATTTACTTAGTTACGAGTAAATTTTACTTTACCAAGACCTTGATTAACATTACATAAACGAACAAATTCATACACGAATAAAAATAATATAGATAGGAAATATAATTTGATTATGATTTAGGGCTTTTCCTTTTATTGATAAGCATTGATTTTTCTTTTCAATAAAATAATATTAGCCATCACTCCTGTAAAGCTAAAGGAAAATCCCAACGGGAATCAGGAATGAGGAAACGTTAACATACATCTCGAGATCAACATTGATAACGTAATATACTTTCGTGATCGAATGTAAGCTAGAATCTCTTTTGTGCTGATATTCTAAACAATCATATTGTTTTTTTATTTCAATGCCACCTTATATCTCTGAAGGCATAAGTGTATTACACTTACATTAGAAAAGCTATGTTTTAAGGTTCTACGTAATAGGAGGATAGCCTGTTGCCGTCTACCGCATATTTTCTAGACTCTATGCTGCTACATCAAATTTGTTTACAGAAAACTCACTTACTCCAAAATCAGTTAAAATAACCACAAACTTACATTACGGAACCAACAAGACAGCATTTGAAATGAACATACGTGTCGCCTAAAATGTCTCAAGAGAGATAGAAAACAACTTGAAAATAAAATATAGCGTGGTGAAATTTGTGTGACAGAATCAAGGAAGGGATTTTAGATTTTACAAGACTATCTAACAGAATCCTACTAATATTAGAAATGTGACAGTAGAAGATATTTGACCTCTGTTCGTCAATCACATGTTAACTGTTGAAGGAATTAAGATGAACTAGGCACAGGCATATATCGTGTCCCGGATTAATATTATATTATACATTTCATTCCGTTTTGCGTTTCCGTGAGTTTCTGCCTGAAGAATTCCGTGGGTGAAGTTGCCAGCGGCAACTAGTACAAAATGTAATCTTATATATTTGACATTTGTCTCAATCCTGTTATTAGAACTTTCACATTAAAATCTGTTTGTATTAAAATTTCAAACGACATTATTCCGGATATTGTAAATTTATTTCCCTGAAAGTAATTAAGATATTACAAATGCCAGACATTTATTACACAAGATTCCGAAAATAGACTCTGTTTACTTATTTGAAATATTGTGGAGATTTTGGTATAATGAAAGTAATATTTACTTCTTATTTTTGCATTGTTTTATACACAGTTTTGTAAGAAGAAGTAACGTATACCGTTGTTTTGGCGACGTGATAGGTCCTTCACGTACAGTAACGATATTTTTACGCCGACTTTCTTATTGTGGTTCTTAAAGATTATTGAATATTCTAGAAATTTGTTAGATTTATTTGAAACATTGAACGATAATATGGATGATATGCCGTACCGGCAATATATTGATTAGCCCAGTAAGGCAAATGACGTACATTGAAAAATGAACATAAAAACGAAACCACTTGAAATTAGGTAGAAGATATAGATTAACAGTTGTCCGTTTTCCAAATAAGATAATTATGCATTTTGCCAAAGTTGCTTCTAGAAAACTACAAAAATAGTCTTCAATATATTATAGAGAGTCAAACATTTACTTATAATCGATCTCTTCTCTCTTTCTCTCTCTTATCGCTATTATTATTGCAATGTATTTCTTTTTTGTTAAGTCAACATTTTACCATAGCCATTTTGTCATTGCCGTTATTATGACGCATGATTTCGCATAAGGATAAGTATACTTATCTATCTCCAGATTTGATTCCTAGATAAGTCTAGTACTAAATTATTTGCAGAAGTACGAAATTAAGCAATGCATCCCATAGAGGGATTCCTGCTTTATGTTGCGTAGAACCTAAATGTAGCTGACTAAATACAAGTGTAATATAACTCTTCCGTTCTTGAGATATAATTATGTCAGCAATAGATTTTTTTAAATGTTTACCATAATATCTTTCTGTTATTATCACTTTCATTTCGTGAAGTTTAAAGAAGCTATGTTTGAATTTATTCAACGTTAGAAGATCATGAAACAAGTCGACAACACCAAATTTATTTACACTTGAAATAATGACCTCCTTTAAATGAAAACTTGAGCTCTACAAATTCTATTTAACAAACTTCTGAATGCCTGTGTGTTTAATTAAGAAGTTTTGGAAGTTTATTTGAAACTTCAAGATATTGCAATATATTGTTATATATTTATTCATGTAATCAAAACAGTCTAAGCAGAAATCTAATGAAATATTCAAAATACTGTATGACAATTAAATATTTTAAATGTGATTTTTATAAAATATTAAAACAAAACACTGCTTCTGTTACGCAGCCTTAGTGAGTGTTACTGCTGCGCATGAATTCTTCTCTCGGATGCAATTCTCGAGTCCGGTTAAGTGGTATTGAGTTTTTCTGTCCAGAATTTTTTTGCAACATTATAGTACTAAGTCAGGTATGCACGGTAAATGACAAAAAGTTTGTCCCCTGTAAGTAAGTACGTGGGAGCTAATACCATAGCTAGTGAATTGAATATGTTTTAAAGAAAAGAAAGGTGAGCTGATTATAGGACGTGAAGCTTCACGTCCTATAATCAGCTCACTTACATCAATATAGCTTTATTGGACTAAACCAATAACATTAAAAACTGAGATACTTTATTTTGATAATATTAGTAACAATGCTAAGAAAATAAAAAATAAAATCATCGTTTCTAAACGCTAATCCGAGGCCGATTTTGGAATAAAATCAGTTTTAAATTACCATATCAATAGAATTTATATTTGTATGTATGTATGTATGTATCTTATGTGGGAGGGCCAGTCAGTGCAGACCGGCGACACTTCGACCCAGTGGGATCTTTTGTATCGACACTCTCCCAATAACGACTGCCATAGATGTTCATGGCAGCCGGGTTCAACGGCTTAACGTGCTCTCCGAAGCACGGAGCAGGCGATAATTGTCAATCAATACGCACATAATTTCGAAAAGTCATATAACTTCCGAAGGTCAGAGATGCGCGATGTGGGTTCGAACCCCAGACCCTCTGCATTGCAGTCTGTTTGTCACCCCACTGAGCTATCGCTGCTCAGAATTTATATTTAATAGTATTACGTAGACAGCTTACTTTGAAAGGTAACGTTTTCAGCTTAAAATGATTAATTTTGATATTAACACTTTGAAACTTTATATAATTAGCCGAACCGCGATAATAGAAGTAATGTCTGTGTGTGTACGAATACATAATTATCTGCTTAACGCAGATGGCATAGTGGTTTTAGTATTTGTATTGCGGGTTCTATCCCACATGGGACAACATATCGTGTAATCGACAAGTAGGTGTTTCCAAGTCTAAGTTAGTTCTTTTTGTCCGTTGTTTTAATGTTTATAAGACCGCCGTCATACAGGAGTAACGCCAAAAAAACAGTGGCTATTTAAAAGCAATATTATGTATCACATGCACATTGTATAGGTAAAGAATAGTAACGATTCCTATGCAAAGTAGCAACATTTGTGCATGTAGCAGTACAACTGGCAGTACTACAATATCTACGTCGGTTATCACAGCTTACGTGTGAACAAGAACTTATTTGTTTCTTATGTATACCGTTGTCTATGTCCCGGTCGATGAGCTTGCCCTACAATGATTAGCTCGGTGCTACCGTTATAGCTACCGTTATAGTAGTAAGTGCTTTTGTAATAAACTGACGGGGATATGGTTATAGTATGTTTAAATCACATTACGAGAGATGAGTATAATAACCAAATTCTAAATTTTATTTTCACTTTATTCAAAAGGAGACAGCAGAGCATAGCTTGTACTCAGATTAAGATTTTGTATAAATATAATTTAGTAATTATTTATCTTTTTATATAAATTGGGAAAATAGATTAAGATTGAAATGATTTATTTATTTAAGCCTGGTTCCTATATCAAGAAACGTGTGATTTTACCTAAGGACAGTTTATTTCTGACACATATTCTACGAGAGATATGTTCATATTTAACTGTCCGTAGCTAAACGACTCGTTTCTTGGCATATGAACCAGGCCGTAGTTTACATGAACAGCTCGTTGAATGACAAAACTAAATGTCAAGGTCGCAAGTGGGGTTGAATTGAATATGTATGAGTATTACAGCACTACATATAGTCTGTCAAACTGCGAAAGGATAAGTAAAGGTTTGTAATACACCATCCATAATGTGCCAGAATGCCAAAATCTCATATTCTAGAGGGCGATTTGTCATCGGTCGCATTTCAAACAAAAAGCCAAGGTAATAAACGTTTGCCTGATCTAAGAATCGAATCCTTACAATAGGCCGCAAAATTATGCCACGTGATTACTAAGGCAGTCTATAAAACATTGCAGTGAAATAATAATCACGGTACGTGCCAGATCACTATAAATAGTATGACCGCAGCTGTATCGTATTCCTACCTCATTTCAAAATTCAGTACTACGATAGTTACTTTCGATAATTGGCACAACACAGCGGTAATATAAATAGTACAGAATTGTTTAAACTTTCACCGGTAATAAGGTATGGAATTAGTACTTACTTCGTGATCGTTATTCTTTATTTAATTGGTATTTGAAAATATTGCTAGAGTTTCATTGATCGTACTATTCATTTTATTTGTGTGATAGAATAAAGTTTTATATATCTGGATGCAAAATTAGATGGACTTACAAAGCATCAGTCTTTTCATTGTTATTTATATACCTACTTAAATTAGATAATAATTATGTTTTTAAACAAAATTTTACAAAAACGTTAAACAGCTATTTTTGTCGTCCAATCCCAGTAAAGTGAGGTTAAGTACTAAGAATCTTGCCATACCATACTTAAAAACAAAATACCTCTTTTACAACAAGGTAAAACAGCTGACTTTTATTGGAAATTATTCTAAACTAACGTGTATATCTTTAGTGTGCCTCAGAATAAATGTTGTTTACTTTCTTTATAACACAATCAATCACTTTCGCTAAGTGGAGGTTGTTAAATCTTTAAAGTTACGTACAATCTAAATTAAATTTATATCGGCACCTACGCGTACAATGCATGAATGTTGACAACAAATGTAAATTCCATTAATAACATGACAACGTGTAAATAAATTTATCAAAATTGAATTTGACTGAGCATAGGTCCAATATTAAATTGTATTCGTATGGCAAAAATGAATTCGCGTGCTGACTAAAGTTCTAGCATTAACCATTTTCTTAAGTTAGCTTATTTGTTCTAACTGCTATCATGATGCTAAGTGCAGTCTAATTTAAAATTTACTTTAGTTAATTGTGTAACAAACAGTGGAGAAGCAATTTACTATGCATCTAATATGTGCTTTTGAAGTTTTAGTTTATTTATTTAGTTATTTGTATTTATGTGGTTCAGTTATTGTTATTTATATACGATATAAGGCATGATATATTTACCAGAGGCAGTATGAAGGCAGCATAACGCTAGAAACACGAAGTAGAGGCCGTCCCACTGCATATTAGAGTCATCACAGGCGAAGGCGCATCACGCTCGCCGCTCACCTGTGAACAAAATGAGTATGTTACAATAAATTCAGTATACGCAAGGTTCACTCATGCATTTGTTATGTAGCTTTAACAAGAGTTCAGTAGAACTATTATCAAAAGCTTTAGACGAAAATATAAATAATCATGGAGTATAAGATATTGGAATGGTATAAACAATTATAAACTGTGTTTGAATGAAATGTGTTAGTTTTGGAATTTTTCTTAGTACGTACATAAATTCACGCATATGTTTGTGAAGGTATCAGTATAATAGTATAACATATACGCTTTGCCTCTTATGATTTATGTACTATATAATAAAGGGAAGCCTAGTAGCGTGCGCATTTTCAAACCAATTGCTGTGCAGCTAATCAAAATTCCTGCTATAAAAAGTTTCTGGATCAAACAAAGCAGTACCAGGTTAGTGCTTTGTTTCATACAAGGACCTAAACTGAGACGTTACAATTAACCAATGCTAACAACTCTTGGAACCAAAACAGACATTACATATTAGACAATAATGTAATACGGTACTTATCAAATTTGATATACTACTATTATATAAGCGTTTATTAAGTAGCAGCGATAGCTCAGTGGGGAAACCAACAGACTGCAATGCAGAGGGTCTCGGGTTCGAACCCACGTCGCGCACCTCTGACTTTCGGAAGTTATATGACTTTTCGAAATTACGTGCATATTAATTGACAATTATCGCCTGCCTCGTGCCTCGGAGAGCTCGTTAATCGTTGGTCCCAGCTGCCATGAACATCTATGGCAGTCGTTATTGGGAAAGTCAGTACCCTCTAATATCCCGACACTGGTCTAGCCTTAGGGTATCGTTAGCCTTCGGGTTGCGGAGGTCAGGTGGCAGCCGCTCCGTGTAAAAACTGATATCCAGTCAAATTCGGTTAGACCAGAAAAGCCGACCCCAAGTGACTTGGGAATAATAAAGGTTAAGAGAGAAGATATAAGCGTTTATTACTGAACTTATTGTTCTAGCTCAATAATATCGTGCAAATATATAACCTAAATAAAACTTGAATTATATCGCCCGTTCATAAACCTGAGGTTATATGGTATAGCTATTTAAGTTACGTACGATCTTGGAAAGTATAAAGGATTGCATAATGCTAGTCCAGTGTTCATGGTATAAAGGCGGACGTGAATTGATGGAGAGAATTATTCTTCGATACTATGTATACTGCAAGTACAGTATTAATTTACGTTATCGATCTATAACTGTACAAAATGTTAAATATTCCATGAAAGCTTAACATACATACGTTTTGATGTAGGCCAGATTCAGAAATGCTATATTAAGAATAAAATAAACTTGGGTAAGGCTGCTAATAATGTTCGAAGTTTGCAGACGGGTTCGCAACCGCAAAATAATATTTGAGGCGGCATCAGCCCAATGGATATGACATTAGACTTACGTTAGGTCGTGTACGAAATGCGCTACCGATGTAAACCCACTTTTACCACAAACATATTCTCTTAGCTAAGAGGGGCTACAAGAATACAAGTAATTTGAAAAAAAAAACAAACGTTGATTAAAATAAAGAGAAGAAAAGAAAATGTAATATTATTTTTCATTTCATAATTTAGTGATATCATTTGCGAGTTACTGTCTTTCAAACCGTTCTCTGACTAGATAAGAACCATTTTAAAGACAGGTTAGATTAGAATATCCAAAACCAAAGATAATCCACGAATAAAGTGATGAAGTTGAATAGTTAAAGCGTGAAACGTGTAACAAACAAACAAACTCATATTCACATTTATAATTTTAGTTGAAATTCAATAAAACTTGTTCTAATGAAATACGGCAATTACACTGTGTTTTAATTTTCTGTACAGTTATTTTACCGGTCTAATCTGATTATTCGGATTTGGAATCGTTTGATAAAATGAGATCGTGTTTGAGATTTCAAATTCAACTCAATGGTTTTCATGGTAGAAAATTCGTAGAAGCACGGATTCTGAGAAATTGCTCAGTTACCGACCTAAACCATGTCTCGTTTAAAACGAGGGCCCTTAATCATAGCAGGCAAAATGTAGGTTTATTATTAAGAAGTAAAGTATATATAAGTAAGTCAGTCTTCACATTAGATAGAAAATAAAAACCACTAAGTAATACCAGTCAAAAGGCCACTACAGTCAACTTCAAGAAGCCTTAGGTTTCTTTTACGATTCCACCTTAGGAAATACATTTATATTCTTCCCCACAGTATTATATTACATTATTATCCGAAAAGATTAAGCTTATACGACACACGACCTCATGTCCACGAATTAATTATTCAAAGAAATGTAGTAATATTTGTTCACCTAGCTGTGACAGAAAAACGTAATATGTTTGTAACTAAAATACTTAATCAACAGTTTCTTTCCCAGAAATTCAATCTAAACTGAACGTATTTCTGAGAAACTCCTTACATACTAAGCTACCAACTCATGTTTTGACTTTGTTAACAATCAGTTGAGATGATTGGAATGGGAGTAATTATATTGGACCGGTAGGAAAAATTCCGCTAATTGCTATAATATTGAAAGTCGTCAGTCCCGCTCCATTTTGCGCTTATGTTTGCGTGTGTTTGTGAGGTCCCAATTTCGATTCCCGACTCGAGGAAATATTATCGAGTGTATGCGTTAGGAAAAATCTCAACAGAATGAAGTCTGGTAACGTGTCCGGTAGACAGTTAGGACTAACGTGACAGGACGTATTTCTGACGCATGTACTGTTGTATATTTTCTACGCTCCACAGTGCCGCGGTACTGTTTTGCAACATTATAACAGGTAATTTATTGATATGGCAACATTTTCTAGAGTACTTTTTTCATCACATGAACGTAGTATAGTCAATTTCAATACAACAAAACCAAAAGGTACACAAAAGATTCATTGACATGACCATAGACATTTTAGTGATGTCCAATGGTAGCGTCAATTGTAAATCAGTTAATTACCTAATCGAATCATTTGATTTGATGCAGCGTAAGACTTAGAAATGACATAAACACTGCTACGATTATATCTTACTGCGCGCGCGTTATAATTGTGCCCATCATTCGATGTCCGCAACAAAATGGTAGTTTTCTTGACAGTCAGGATAATATTTTTTAGAATGTTTAAAATATATTTCTATTTCTATTTTTGTATTGTTTTTGCGG
Organism: Catocala fraxini; assembly: GCA_930367265.1. Classification (NCBI taxonomy): domain Eukaryota; kingdom Metazoa; phylum Arthropoda; class Insecta; order Lepidoptera; family Erebidae; genus Catocala; species Catocala fraxini. The sequence continues at coordinate 8,603,683 of OV884038.1, forward strand.
CTAACACCATGGTGTTAGCCACAAAAACAACACTGGCTGGTCATTGCAATTCATGAGTTGTAATGACCAGCCGCATAAACTTTTTTTAATACCCGCACTTTATTTATTTCTTGTGTACCATTAGTTAGTAGGTCTTCAATGCCAGTAATTGAATGATTAATTAAAAAAAATAATTTCTCTATATACCGTGTATTTTATTGCCAATTAATTTTAACTTTCTTTTTGTTGAACAAATTTCAATTAAAGAATGAATTACTAAAAATTATATGACATAAACGATTGTTTTTGTCGTACAGCCTTATGCAATCATAAATTATGGATATTTTTTCGTCTGACAAATAAAACTCACTTTTCGCCTAAGTTTTTTTAAATCAAATAATGATTTATTAATCAAACGCCAATTGCTTTAAAATACACTAAGATATCATGTGAAAACGTTGAAAATATGGATAAATGTGTTATTTATTCCATTTAGTAAGTAATTATGTGATAAATTTAACAAATCTAACATCAATTCGGTTTGTATACATTTACATCCTAATAGATTAAAGTTGACTATAATAATTTTTTAAGAATAATATAGTAATTGTGGGCAAGTAAAGTTTGATATTGTTGATGCACTGAAATAGTTTGTGTACGCACGAATTATTTTCTTTCTACACATACATGTAATATTCGGTTTTTATTTCTGTTACATTATTACAGTACCTACTCTTAAAAATTTAGTTACCTTTCCCTGGCGTTTCGATTAGTTTTCAGCTGTTATAGACACGGGGAGACTAACATATGTACATTGAAAGTGAAATATCTATTTTAATATTACTTTAAAAAGTAACGTTTAAAAGAATCGACGCTAAAGTCTGTACAAAGTGGTTTAATTTCAATCGAATAGGAACTGTTACTCTGAAATATATCGAATATCCTGAGGTTATTGCGTCGGCGACTCTTTATGATATCAAGTTAGCACTATTCGCCTACCAAAGCTTTAGAAATTGCTTCAAAATGGCTTTGAAGTCAGTTTTGGTCGTGTTAAAGGCCGTTAGTGACACACTGATTTGAAATTCGAAGGTAAATTTTGATGATTGTGATTCTCGGTCTGTTTCTTTTATGATCAGTCTTTGAAATTTACATATTTATTAAATTTAACGTAAATTTTATTTTTGTTAGTATTAGTTTAGTTGTACATAATTATGTATATAATGAGTATCGTCTTAATCAAAATGTAGCGGCAGATGTAATTAAAAAATATTGAGAAACTATTAAAGTATTGGTGGAACAATAATAATTACATATATCATTAAATAATTTGCTTTTAATTAGGTTCTATGTATACAGTCTCGTTGGTCGTATGACACGAGTCCGCTTCCTCCGCAGTCGGGCAGTGTTGTTGAGGATTACTAGTAATGTGCCCGGTAGAGGGCAATAGGCTAATCTCTCTAGTCTCTATTACGTGTAATATAAAAACATCGGAAGTGGAATCTGGGAGTAGTAATCCTCAACGTTTTTTTTTTTTTTAACGTGGGGAATGCATGGCGCATACCCCTCCGCGGTGTATGTAATGTCGGACTCGCCGGGGTAAAAGTAAAATGGTAAAGATGATAATGTACCTCCCGGAATACCGACTAAACCTACCACGGTGTTCCTCAACAAAACCACTATCGACGGGGCCGCGCGAATCATTTGCACATGCGTTCGCGACCCCGTCGAAGTAATCCTCAACCTACATCTTCAGGAATACATGACCGTAAATTTATTTAACTATACCTCTTTTTTTTTTTCTTTTTGGCTGTATGGTGTCGGCCAAATAGAATAGCACCAACCCAACTCTTCCCGTGGGTGTCGTAAAAGGCGACTAAGGGACACAAACCGGGGAGTGGGCAGCAGCGCTCCCTGCAGTACAAATCCACCATTCAACTGCGATCCCCAACCCGCATGCCCAGCGTGGGGATTATGGGCATTACCCCCAAATGATGATACACGCCAAAAGAAAATGGCCCCCAGTTCCCGGCCGCCTCGCTATTCCTGGCCATGGCAGCGGCCACGGTAACGGCGGGGCAGGGGGTGCTAGGAATCCCCGGGCTACATTAGGCTGCCATTCATTACAAAATTTGACCCTGGCTACGTTTAACGGACGCACTCTGAGGCTTGACCACCATCTAGCGCAGTTGGAAGTGGAGTTAGAGAACATTAAATGGCATATTCTGGGGTTATGTGAAGTCCGTAGAGAGGGGGAGGACACCGTAACCTTAGACTCGGGCCATCTTCTCTACTTTCGCGAGGGTGATAAAACATCCCAGGGTGGCGTAGGTTTCCTCGTCAATAGGGCCCTCTCTAACAACGTTGAAGAAATCTCCAGTGTGTCGACCAGGGTAGCGTACCTGATCCTTCGGCTGCCCAAGCGCTACAGCATGAAGGTCATACAGGTTTACGCACCGACCTCGACATACTCGGATGATGTAGTGCAGGATATGTACGAAGACATATCCAAAGCCTTGCACAACACCACTAAGGCTCACTTCAATGTTGTTATGGGGGACTTTAACGGCAAAGTGGGAACCCAGACTGGCAATGAATCCCGGATAGGCCCGCATGGTTATGGAGTTAGGAATCACAGGGGACAAATGCTTGTCAACTTCCTTGAGAAAGAGGGACTGTTCTTAATGAACTCCTTCTTTAAGAAACAGCCTCAAAGGAAGTGGACATGGCAAAGCCCCGACACTGTGACTAAAAATGAGATCGACTTCATCATGACGGATAGCAAGCACATATTCAGAGATGTCTCAGTGATCAACAGGTTCAATACCGGATCTGATCACCGACTCCTCCGAGGCTCTCTGAATATCAACTTAAAGCTTGAAAGAAACCGCCTGATGAAGTCCACGCTCCGACCTAACCCAATCCAAATCATGACGGGTACCGAGAAGTTTCAGCAGTTTCTCGGGGATAGATTTGACGCCTTGGAACCCACCGATGACGCTGACGAGACCCTACACAATCTGGTCAAAACTCTGAGGGACGAGGGCATCAAATTCTGCAGAACGCAACGGACTGGCAGGAAATCCAAACTCTCGGCTGAGACTCTCGGGTTGATGACAAAAAGACGGGAAACCACCCAAGCGACTTCGTCTGAGAGGTCAGACCTGAACAAGCAAATTGCGAAGATGGTACGGCGCGACCTTCGGAGCTCCAACACACGTCTCATTGAAGAGGCGATAGAGCGAAACCGAGGGTCCAAAGTATTCACTCAGCAGCTTGGCAGGAGCCACCTGACGAAGCTTAAAACGCACGACGGGAGGACCGTATCGTCGAAGCCGGAGATCTCCGCCGAGATAGAGAATTTCTATGGCCGATTATACGCTGCACATGCCCCTCATTCCAGACGAGACGACCACGATTCCAGAGCCACCCTGATACGCCACTACACCGACGAACTGCCAGACATCAGTCAAGACGAGATCGTGTTAGCTCTGAGTCAGCTTAAAAATGGAAAAGCCCCCGGTGAGGACGGAATAACATCAGAGATTCTTAAAGCTGGAGGAGCACCTGTTATACAGGAATTACAGAACCTCTTCAACGCCGTCCTTCACAGTGGGAGAACTCCAAAGGCGTGGAGCGGGAGTTTGGTGGTGCTCTTTTTTAAGAAGGGTGACAAAACTCTCCTTAAAAATTACAGACCCATCTCGCTCCTGAGCCATGTCTATAAGCTGTTCTCACGAGTGGTCACGAACCGTCTCGCCAGAAGACTCGACGAGTTCCAGCCACCGGAACAGGCCGGGTTTCGAGGAGGATATGGCACCATAGACCACATTCACACAGTGAGGCAGATTATACAGAAGTCCGAAGAATATAATCGGCCCCTGTGTCTGGCCTTTGTGGACTATGAGAAGGCCTTTGACTCTGTCGAAACCTGGGCTGTTCTGGAATCCCTACAGCGATGCCAAGTAGACTATCGTTATATCGAGGTGCTGAGATGTCTGTACGAAGTCGCCACCATGAGTGTCCAAGTACAGGGCCAGCAGTCTAAACCTATCCAATTGCACAGAGGAGTGAGACAGGGGGATGTTATATCCCCGAAACTATTCACAAGCGCGTTGGAAGATATGTTTAAGACGCTGGACTGGAAAGGAAAAGGCATTAACATAAACGGCGACTACATCTCACACCTGCGATTCGCAGATGACATAGTCTTAATGGCGGAGTCGCTAGAGGAGCTGAACCAGATGCTGGACGGCCTAGCAGCAGCCTCGCGACGTATCGGCCTTGGCATGAATTTGGATAAAACCAAAGTCATGATCAATAGCCACATTGATCCAATACCGATCGTCGTACATGGTCACCCTCTCGAAATCGTTTCCGAATACACTTACCTCGGGCAGATTCTGCAGTTAGGTAAAAACAATTTCGAGAGGGAGGCCAGGAGGAGGATCCAGCTGGGCTGGGCAGCGTTTGGGAAACTACGCCGAGTCTTCTCGTCATCCATACCGCAATGCTTGAAAACGAAAGTTTTTAATCAGTGCGTGCTACCCGTCATGACCTACGGAGCCGAGACATGGACACTCACGGTAGGGTTGGTCCACCAGTTCAAAGTCGCTCAGCGAGCTATGGAGAGAGCTATGCTCGGAGTTTCTCTGAAGGATAGGATTCGTAACGAATACATCCGACAGAGAACCAAAGTCATCGACATAGCTCAGAGAATTAGCAAGCTGAAGTGGCAGTGGGCTGGCCATATCGCGCGAAGAACCGACAACCGCTGGGGTAATCGTGTTCTTGAGTGGAAACCGCGACTCGGCAAACGTAGTGTAGGACGCCCTCCGACCAGATGGGATGACGATCTGCGAAAGACTGCAGGCAGATGCTGGATGCGGCAAGCCGAAGACAGGGCGCTATGGCGCTCATTAGGGGAGGGCTATGTCCAGCAGTGGACTATTATAGCCCGATGATGATGATGATGATACCTCTTTTTCAAAGACCCTTGTGTTTATTAATAACATTTATTAATAAATCATAATAATATAATGTCACAAATACATAATTTATTTGTGTGTGCTAGCTTTTTACATACATACATACTCTGTTAGAGGCTAGCTGGCAACCGGTAATATTTAAAAAAAGATTACGACTGCAAAAAAACTGTACGCGGTTTTTATAGTTGAGTTAAGTCAAAGTCAAAAATCATTTATTAATTTGGGTCACAAAATAGCATTTATGAATCTAAGATTAGTGGTTAGTGGTTTTAATTTTGTTAGATTTAGGTAATTTACTAAAGCTAAAGGTTGAACCTAAATGAAATTTGGTATATTTACGAGTTGTCAGAATCTTACTATTCCATTATCAAATTAAAGTTCGAGATGTTTTTATGACAGCCGAGGCCAACTTTACCTTGACGTAACAGAATCTATTAAATAATTATTATTACAAAATAGTTAGCCAACTTAGATTACTTCTCAAATATGTAACTAAATAATTTGAATGTAGGTAATTGGTTCGTGCGTGTTTGTGAATAAGAAATGCTTCCGTTGGCTAAGGCTAAACTTTCGAGGCTGCGGTTTATTATGGCGTGGTTCCATTAAGGCAACAGTTTGTTGCTGGTTGTTTGCCGCTCACTATACAATGTGATGGTTTATAAAGCTTCCAATAGTATTATCTATATACCTAGTTACATTTAGGTATCTATAAGAACAAAACATGTTCGACATCACCCTCATTTTTTGTGTTTCTTATTCCATAAAGCTTATATTAGAAAATAACAATATGAAACGCAATTTTTTTGCATACTTAGTATATTATATAACTGAAACCTTTTAAAGTTAGCCTGGAATGTTCTGTCATTCTATAATAATATACGTCTGCATAGTTACGACTCAATAAGTTAAAATAAATTATAAGAACATTATAATCAAATTGTCAAGCTAATCTGGCACTTACATATGAAAACGGACTTTTCTTAAGATTCAACACTAATACAAGATAAGAATTAGTAGCAAACTGTGAAGTTAATGAAACCATACCCTTATGACGTAAATATAGTCAGCTTATAAAATTGTACCGGAGCAATTTTCATTTTATATCACAAGGGTTTCTCGGTGTATGAGAAATTAAGTAGGCACTCTGCTATCTCGGGGCAAAGCCACAACTAGTGGTTAGTGTGCGATAGTTCAGGTATTAGATAGAACGCTTCGTCGATAAGGGATAATGGAGTTCAGTGGATATCGGAAACGTGTTACGAATAACCTATTACAAATAGGTGCTTGTTTTGAATAGAAAGGTGTCAGTGGAAGCAAATGTCTTATTAGATAAACCTTTCAATATAGTCGAATTGCAATATAGGTTTGGAATATAGGTTTTCTAGCTGTTTGCCGTATTAAAAACGTATTGCGAGAGTTGCTGGTTATATTTATATTGTCAGCGATTCTTATAACACGCATAGGTACGAATGTAAAAAGTATAGGTATATATACATATATGTATATATATATATGTAGTGTATAAGTGTATTAGATGAAACTTGGCACTTCATCCGATCATCATCGATCGAAACAATCTCGTAACTAGTTAAAATAATAATAAAATATCAGCCCTGTATTTAATTGTTCCACTGCTGGGCACGGGCCTCCTCTCTGTGTGAGAAGGGTAAGGCCATAGTTCACTACGCTGGCCTAATGCGGGTTGGTAGACTTTATATACCTTCGAGAACTATCAGATGTGCAGGTTTGCCTTCACCATTAAAGTGAGTGGCAAATTAACTATTAAATACGCATATAACTTAAAAAAGTGAAAAGGGATCGAACTCGATACCTCTGCGTGGCAGTCAAACGGTCTCCTACCAAGATATCAATGCAACTAGTATAAAATAATATAACGATCGGATTATTTATACCATGTTTAACCTATGCTTTTAAGTTTTCATAATCAATCTTTGAGAATAAATACGAAATATAACCCACGCAATAATATGGTAGCATATTCAACTCTTTTTTGCAGGACTTCTGATAGTGTAGGTGATAATAACCTTAGTAAACGATCTCTATAATAACAGAAAACGTATTATTATATTATTTCAGACGAATGTCACCCTTTTATTAGAAAATATATATTATGTAGATGATACAATCAAATATAAAATGAAACCAACAAAAAGCTTATTTTAAATTTATTATATAGAAACCAAATTGTATCTCACCATATACAGGTGTGTATGAATAATACAAATTAATACCTAAATGCTTCAACACTTTTTTAGATTTACATTTGCGATGTCAATCGCAAATTTTGATAGTCTATTCATATAAAGATGATATCGACGGTGTATTGTGAGTGTTGAGCGACCTTTCCAAGGATTAAGGGTGAGCACATTGAATTAATAACCTTATATTAACTAAAGGTACTCTCATTATTATCTCAAATCGATTGTGTTGACTTAAAATTCTACAGTGCCAAACATAAAAGTTTGTTGAATATTTCTAAGAGAAAATTTACTATAGAGAATCCTTTTTAGGACTACAAATAGGCTTTAATCAGTGACCGAAAATATTGGATTACTGGTACCTTTTCTTAGTGAGTTTTTGGAGTGTCCACTATATTTTATAGCTCACTTTTGGGCTCAACTCCTGAACAAGAGTAAAATTTACGGTTCGCTGTAAATTGACTTTTAGTGGGTTACGTGTGACTTTTTTATGATGTAACTTCACAGTGATTGTACAACATAAAAATATAGTACTTTATTTGTGGGAGAAAATATTTGTCTGCTGAATTGTGTCTGGAATGGTACACATAGCACGGTACTGGTAAAGCCAAAATCAAGCTATGGCAGTGCGAGCGCATATAATTTTAAATCGACAATTTTATTTTCTCGTTAGGTTATATATTATGTTAATTAATTGTATTATTTTTAACTTGTTATATTATGTTCTTTGACATCACATAATTAAATTACATACAATATTTTTATAACTTTGCGCCGCATTTTCAACAGTCTGACTTTTATCTAAGGTATGAATATAGCGGTTTGACATATTTTCTATGCAAATGTGGTCAAAACGTAAATATTTCCAAAAAAAATTCCAAAATTTAAGAAAATTTCCTTTAATGTAAAATTATAATATGCAGCACATACATTTTATTGCACTTCATACTCAAAGTATAGCCGTCAGAAAAAGAAATATAAAAACAAAAAAAATTTCAAAGTTTGTGTTATAATACCCATAAGAAAAATAAATTATGCATATTTCGAGGCAGTTGGGTAAAAACATATCGTCTTTGGCAAAAAAGATAACTAATTATTTAGTAAAATATTTTAGTTTTGTCGCCAAGACTATCGTTCTTATCGACCTTCACTGACAACATTCTTAAAAGTATTCTTCTGTTGCTTTTTTATTTATGAATAATATTTTGTATCTTGGCACTGTGCTGCGCTGCTAAGCTACTTACGTTTTATGTGCGTTACTTAATAATATAGCCAAGATACTTACATTTAGTATTTTAGAATATATAAGTTACATAACTGAAATGAAGGTTTTGCCTTTAATATAAAAGTACGTTCTTTTACTTTGAACTAGATTTTGCCCGTGTCTTCGCTTGGGTAAATATAGGTTAGGTTAGATTTGTAACAGTACTTTTTTCGGATGAAAGGCTCTCCTTTTCTGTTGCCCTGACAACGTGTGTGCGAAATTTCGTAATGATGGGTAGACTAGTTAAGGCGTGAAAGCATAACAAACAAACGGACTTACATTCGCATTTATAATATTAGTTAGAATTTCGAGATTGCAAGTCATAAAATACTTTAGCTATAATAATATAATATAATATAATATTCTTTCACATACACGCAACATCATCCAGCCCAAACTAAGCAGAGCTTGTACTATGGATACTAGACAATGGATAAACATACATATACTTTTTTTTTTGTAAATACTTACATATTATACATGCTATGTAGAATTATAGACCTAAAGTGACGTGTTAAATGTAGCGATAAGCATTTGAAGAACATTTTACTTAACAACTGATCTCATAACTCGGTTACGATTGAAATAGTAGGTAATTCTTTGATTTTGGCGAATACTAACAAACGAGCGTTTGTTTATTTATATAAGATATATGCATATTCAAAAAATAAAGGTTGTATCTATGTTGAAAATTAAATCATCAAGGAAAATGTAAAAAGTATTGCATCTATTAAAATATAAACTTTATGTATTTATCAGTTCAGCCGGTTGAATCCTTCTTCCTTATTATCAAAAAACTGATAATGTATCCGCATCACGTGAAAATATAGGACTGCAAACTCATTTACAATTCTCATACAAAATTCTCTAAACCAATCAGTCTATCGAGTCGAGACAAATTACGAATTCAAACTTGAAGATAGCCTTTAACATCAAGACTTTCATTGAGTTATCGAACTCCTTCTAAGAAAATGAGACAATTTTTTGTACCTTATTTCAGATTCTGTTTCTTGATGTCACTTTGAAAAGAATAAGTTATTATTAGATCCTATTTGACTTTCTGAGTGGATTTGTATTGATTTGGTCCAGATTGAGGCCTGACGGCTTCAAACTGGATTGATTGGACGTTACTTCTAACATTTTTTCAACTGCATGTTACTGACAGTGGCGTATTGATCTTTTAGATTCGTTCTCATTTTGTACATTAACTTTGATTACAACTATTTTATATTTAAATTTTCTTTTTAGACGGTGAATTTTTTTTAAATGTGCTTTTATTTTTTTGTACTACGGTTTCTTGGACAGGTTTTTAAGTGTAACTCGTTTAAAATTTATGAAATGCTTAGAAATATGAATAGTCTGGTATTATATATTTTATAAACTATAGAATAATTTTAGTCGCCAATTCTTACGTTCCCTTTAGAAATCATAATTTCAGACGCATTTGTGTCGCATTTTATATTCAAACGTGTTAAAAATTACTTTTAAATAAAACCACGATTTCACAGGCATTGTGGTTCATGATTTTAAAATTAAATAGTTATTTCAAATAGTGATACCTATTAAAATAGTTGTTATAATGTGCAAAATTGATAAATAGATAACCTGAAATGTGTATTATGTTCACATGACCCTATACGGTATAGTATCCATAAGGATACAATACGGTTACGGGTCATGTCAGTGTACTATTGTTATCAATAGTATTCTTTGCCATGTTTTACTAAGTTATAGTAGATAAACCACGGTAGCGAATTTGATAAAATGTTGATTTGATATAAATAAAGGTGAATTTTATAACAATGTTAACAATATCACGGATGGCAACTATATATGTTTTTTTTATATTTTATTTTTATTTTTCTCGTCAAAAGACCACACTCCGCCTGATGGTAAGCAGTCGTGTGGTCTAAGAGCAGTGGCCTCCACACCGTCCTCATAGCAGCCGAGGCGATGTTGAGGTCTCTACTTTGAGGGCCTGAGAAGATGCTTTTTCACACCCCGCTTAAAGGATTGGATTGAAGTAAGAAGGAAACACGTGCCTTGGCAGAGAATTCCATGCCTTGATCGTTCGGCAGAAGTATGAGGACCCAAACGTGTTGGTACGCACTCTAGTCGACTCTACCATGTAAGGATGGCATCTGAGCCCAGCACGAGTTGTTCGGGATAGGAAAGGGCAGGATAAGGTGGAATAACTCTTCAGAGTACTCCCCGTGGTATATTCTGTAAAACATGCCAATGAGGCAATGTCCCTACGGAGTTGCAGAGGTTCCAGTAAACTTGTGACATCTGGATCTCCGATGATACGGACAGCCCGCCGCTGTAACCTGTCGAGAGCGTCCAGCAAGTACTCCGCGAAGCCATCCCAAAGATGAGACGAGAGCGAGCGCACTTGTGCCTTATACAATAGAAATAGCTGCCCAGGCGCGAAGAACCGCCTCACCTTGTTCAGAACTCCGAGTTTTCGCAAAGCTTGCTTAATGACGCTCTCGATGTAAGCGATGTTTGTTTTGGGATTAAAAGAGCGGCAAAGATCCATACCTAAGATGGAGAGACCGTCACGTATCACCAGTGGAGTGTTCTTCAGAGAAGGGAGGAAGGGAGGGAAGGAACGGAGACTTTTTTGTTGAGAACGCTCATGCCTGGGTCTTCTTAGCGTTGAACTGGACCAAGTTCTTGGCACCCCATTCAGAGATGCGGTCCAAGGTCTGATCAAGTTCAACGACAAGATCCTGCTTTTCGCCCTCAACCTCAGCCTGTTTGGCCTCAGGATGTCCGATATATCGCCCATGGCCGGTACTGTCGTCCGCATAACAATGTATGTTTCCGAGATTTAACATATCATTGATATGCATAAGAAAGAGCGTAGGGGATAAAACGGACCCCTGAGGCACTCCTGGATTGACCCGCATAAACTTTGAAGCACGACCTTCGCAAAGGACCCGTATACGACGCTTCTGCAGGCAACTTGCAATCCAAGTGCATAGTTGAGGGGGCAAGCCATAGGCCGGAAGCTTGGAAAGAAGAGACCGGTGCCAGACTCTATCGAAAGCTTTGGCTATGTTTAGGCTGATAGCCAAAAACTCGCCGTGCTTGGGTGAAGCTATGGACATAGCTTCACCCCAGAGGTGCGTGACGAACGCTATAAGATCACCCGTTGTTCGTTTAGCCCGAAAGCCGTATTTGCGATCATTGATCAACGAGTGATCCTCCAGATAGCGGACAATTTGGATGTTTATAATCCGCTCGAACGCCTTGGAGAGCACCGAGGTGATAGCTATGGGTCGATAGTTCCCTGGCTTGGAACGGTCCCTCTTTTTGGCAATCGGTTGAACGTTAGCCTCTTTCCAAGACTCAGGCACAGTACCTGTGGCGTAAGACGTCCGGTATAGGCGCGTTAGTGTGGGAGACAACTTCGCATCACATGTTTTGAGGACCACAGCTGGGATGCCGTCTGGTCCACTGGCTTTCCGAACATCGAGGGACTGCAGTATCGCACGAACGTCACGTTGCCTGATACGTAGATCAGGCATGGTGTAGCCGCAGTTGGCAATGTTAGGCGGCTGCGACCGCAGTCATCGATTCGGGAGCTGGCCGCAAAGAAATTTGCAAGCAGATCTGCTTTCTCCTGCGGCTGATGAGCCAGTGATCCATTCGGATATCTCAGAGGGGGCAGCGAGGTCTGCTCGGTTATTTTACTGAAAATACGGATTGGTACATTTTGACAACTATTGTAATATACCTGTAGAATATGTTTCAACATAAATATATATTGTACCTCTATACGACTCGAATTCCAGTGCAAGGAGAGTAGGTATGGCTTTTAACACAAATTTTGATGTCAATTACTTACTAAATATGTCCAATTTTAGCATACGGCGAATTCTACCTACATTTGCAGAACCTAATCAGCCATATCTATCTCTCATAAATTAGAAAATAATAATGATTGTCGATCTGTCGGTCTCGATGGCGTAGTGGTTAGTGTAACCGACTGCCACGCCTGAGGTCGCGGGTTCGATTCCCGCACAAGTCAAACATTTGTGTGCATGAACATGGATGTTTGTCTTGGTCTGGGTGTTCCTATGTATAATATGTATGTATTTACAAAAAAAAGTATATATATGTATGTTTATCCATTGTCTAGTACCCATACTACAAGCTCTGCTTAGTTTGGGCTAGATGGTGTTGTGTGTATGTGGTAGAATATTATATTATTATTATATTAAATTAATGATTGACATTGGCTCAGGAATCATCATCTTAAACTGATCTACTTATAATCATAGATTAAAACAAAACCGTTATAGATTTTAAGCTTCATACAAATACTGTGTTTTGATTTGTGTACATTTTAAAATAAATCAATATACCCATATTGATTTATTTTAAAATGCTGATATGTAAGCACCTAATGATAACTTTCATATGACTAATAATAGCTACATTTGTCAGAATAATGTATTCAGAGGTCCAATGAATAGGTACTATAGACATTTATAATAAACATTCACAGTAATAAATTGCGAGAAACCTTTTAAAGAAGCAACAGTAAGTTTAGAGCAAATCATTAATTTAAACTTATATTTTGATTTGCTGTCAAGGAGATTATATTCAGCTGTCAGAAATACTGACGCTCTAAATTTCAAAGATATATAAATTTCGAAACTTTTATTTTAGTTTTATTGCTTCCCCACAGATTTTTATTTGCAACAGAAACAAAGCAATGTTTCGTTTTTGTCATAGCTTTGTGGTTACAGTGTTGCCGCTTATTGTGCTCACTAGGGATGCACAACATTTCTGCATGATAACGTAAATGCTCAAAGTGTAACTCTCAAAACTTCTTAGAAGCACTACGGTGCTGCGGCAATCCAAGCAATGCTCTAGAAGTTCTGCAATACTGAACGCAAATAACTTTATAATCTATTTGATTGTGTTTTACATACAGCATGCAGCTTGCATAATTATATAAAAAATAAAAGAAGTAACTCGAGTAATATAATCTTAGCTAATTTGCTGTGTTATTGTTCGAAATATAAAATGTGTATTACCTTTACTTTCATAATATTATGAACTGTTTATAATATATTCAAAAATATTGCTTCTTTGTTCTCTATAATCTATTGATGCAATAGCTTGATACAGTAATTATATATCATTTACTATTAGCGATCGTAAATATATTTTGCTCTATTTATATATATTACGATTGACAACTTTTGTAGATTTTTAGATTAATATAGAATAATAATGTTGTTAATTCACTAACGTGTTCTTGATATGACCGAAAATATATCGCCAGTACCTAAACAAAAATTCAACTTCAACGTAATATTACTGTTGCTAAAAATATATTAATATTATATTTTGGAAACTCCTGGAACTGGACAGAAATAAAAATAAGCGTACATTTATTATGAAATACCCTTTACCTTACTTAATACTAAAAATAAATATTAGCCAGCTATATAGAAAGTTTATTTTTAGTCGGCCTCGATGGCGTAGTGGTTAGTGTAACCGACTGCCACGCCTGAGGTCGTGGGTTCGATTCCCGCACAAGTCAAACATTTGTGTGCATGAACATGGATGTTTGTCTTGGTCTGGGTGTTTCTATGTATAATATGTATGTATTAAAAAAAAGAGTATTTATATGTATGTTTATCCATTGTCTAGTACCCATACTACAAGCTGTGCTTAGTTTGGGCTAGATGGTGTTATGTATATGTGGTACCATAATATACTATATATTATATTATTTTAGTTTCATGTAACACTCGAAACTTGTATTTCTAGAAATAAATTGTTCATCGTATCAGATCACGTAAACCTCTAAATGTGGCACAGACAGATGGCTTTTGTACTATCTGGAAAATCTGATGCACCTCAACAGATAAAATAGCCGCTGCGATGCTTTTGTCGGCACTATACTCTAAGCTATATTGTGACTGTGTACTTTAAAAGTACGTCACTGACTTTAATATTGGCACCAGTACGCTCTACATAGGATTTCATGTATACAAATCATAATAACATAGCATCATAATTTGCACAGTAGAATAGTCATTCTACTATGCAAATTATCCTTCGTTACATTTAATTTTATTAATTATTTAAATTGAGAAGTACATAACCGTATGCATAATATACATGACAGTGAAAACTTATAGAGCAGACTAACTACTCTTTACGCTCACATATCAAAGATAAATACTTTTTAGTTTACAAGATTATCTTTCAGTTAACGATCATATTACTTACACTTCCAGTGGATATATTTTAAAAGGAGATACATACCTGAAACAAAAAATATAACAATGAGTAAATTTGTCAATTAACGTAGTTATGCATAGCATGCATATATGTATCTAAAAAGATAGCAACACAATCTAAATTTGTCATTTATATACCCACGTTATAAATAATGCGCAGACTTCGTAAAGCCAGAATGTTATCTGGCAGCAAAATCGTATAGTTATTAAAATTTGCTTAACCTAGTAATACATGTCAGGATAGCATGATCGAGTTTTGCGTATATGCTTACGCGTACACCACTAAAACAAAAAAGCCAAGCATTCTATGATGCAAGAAGCATGCGCAAATTGAAGTACTTGCCCGGGTTGTCATATAAATAACTGATGCAAGTCATCCACATAAGTAACAAGTACGATTGTTGCGCGCGTAGACAATCAATTCATTAATCACTTGTAGTAGGATAGCACTTTGTATGAGTTTTCGCTTAAATAATGTGATTTTTGATTCGAAAGTACCGTAGTACAAAACTTTAAAAAAAAATCGAGTATAATTGTGCTGTTACGTATTCATCGCGGAACAAAATACAAACCATGCGTCCGTACCAGTAGACATGTCGTGGGATTGGGCCGGATACATCTGCTACATGCACCCAGAAAGATGCACACATACTGTGACACAGACCTTAACCGACTGTGTACGATAAAATAGTTGACTGTGACAGGGCTCTAAGCCAAAATGTTGGTATAACTTGAACGAGAAGCTAGTAACAGTTTCCAATTTCAAGGAAGAGAACATGTTCGAACTTGACGCTGCCTGTGGAATATGCGACGTTTATATAATATTTATACTAGGAATCACGTTCGAAGATCCTTAATGATAAATACATCTTCTAATAAACTTATATTTTCATCTATAGAATGTCCAATGTTTATACATTGGATGGTTCATTAGATAAAAATAAACATAAATACGTTACATATTTGATAGCATAGCAATAATGCTTCTAATTGTCACACGTTATATTAATAAAAATCATCAAGTGAACAGATATGATACAAAAACATTGATGCAGATGCATTGTCTAATAAATGCGTAGTGTAACAACGTTTTACTTAGATTAATAGAGAAAATGTAACTATTTATTTAACGGTTCAATATCAATTATACGGTTTCAGATTTTAATGAGAGTCGAGTATAGTTAGTTTATGGTAACTGGAATAACGAGGCGGTGATTAATACTGTATTCTCAGCTCGAGTTCAACTACTGCCTTCATCATACTATAGAGCATAGCGCTAGCTAGCACTAGAGGATTTGTGCGGGCTCGTATCGAAACGTAGACACTAAGATCTAGATGCAAATGCTAGCAAGTATTGTCTGATAAATAAAGAAAATATGAACTACAACATTTTGTTCGTGGTTTCGATCCCGTAATTGTAGATTAAGTTAGATTAGTAACAGTACCTTTTTCTGAATTCCTATGTCCTTTTAGGTTATGTTGATAACGTAAATGTGAAATTTCATGATGATCGGTTGACTAGTTAAGACGTGAAAGCGTAACAAACAAACTCATATTCGCATTTATAATATTAGTTATATAGTAGTACTGCCATTCGCAGCAACAGAACTAACAAAATATATGACTGTATGTTGCTGGCTCATATGATTATGTATTACTTAAATAGTCATACATCTGTATAGGCGTGAAGTGGTAGACAGAGATGTATTACACACACTTTTCGCCAACAATGTTTTAGGTCCTACATAATAGAGTGCGAGTGTATTGCCGTTAACTTCGTGACTGCCAGACGTGCCAGACTTTGTGACTGCCAGGCATGGCAGACTTTGTGACTGCCAGACGTGCCAAACTACGTGCTGCTATTGAAATATTTTAACAGAAAACTTAGTAACTGTTCGACCCAGGCACAGGATAAAAGACCTCTGCTCCAACATTATCCTAAAGGTTACTTCATCATTATCAAAAACATAACCTTACTCTTATTGCGTCAAATGAAATTAAATACAGCTTGTAAATACTTCGCACAAATTCTAATAAATTCAACGTGCCCAATGGCACAATACAAAAGCTTCCGTAAATAAGCAACATCTTTTAAAGGCCGTAAATTATGTACTAAATCATGATTTACTTCCAATGTTGCAGAGCCTTAGGTTGTTATTAAAACTCGAGCCTCCATTTATTGTAGAAGGTTCAAGTGTTTAAACACTGACAATTATATAAGCTTTGACATGAATATTACAGCGCTATAATTAGTGTAAAGGAGCAAGTTACTTTTGTACCTCAAGTTCGAAAGTACCCGGTAATTGCTTCTTGGTAACCGTTTCTGACAAGCGGCTAAGACTTCACTCATCGCGGGTTTCCCTCAGAAAATAATGCCAGTTTGCTTATAATTAGCACTCACTGAAACTGCGAAACAAAAGGATACGAAATAATGTGCTTTTTGTATGATTTATTTTGTCTTCTGTGACGTGACGCGTGGGACTTTACAAACATTGAAACAGAGAACACTCAAGACTCGGAGCAACTTTTCATAGATAACTCAGTTTTTCTCGCGTGTGGAGATCGTGCCTGTAATACTCGGTGAAGTGGCAGTGACAGTGACAATTTAAACTAAGCCATCCGTGCATGTGTGTTATTTTTCGAAATTTTATATTCCAAGGCGGTACAAAAAGGAAACACTGTCGGAAAGAATACAGCGCGCCTGACGTAATGACAAAAATGAAACACATGTTTACATTAAATATTTTTGCTAAATTATCGCTATTGCAATAATTTTATACTACACCTATTACTAACACGAGATCATTCGTCATCTATACTTGGTCGTCCTCTGGTGTTGTAGGCATCCATAGGCTACGGTGACCATCAGGTAGGCCGTATGCTTGTTCTGTTTGTTTATAAAGATTTATCTCAAATATTACTTAACTGATTTTGAAAATTCTTTCACTTTTAGAAAGCTATATTATTCGAGTAACATAGGGTATATTTTATTTGAAAAAAGAAAGAACCTAACCTATTATTACGAGCGAAACCGCGGGCAAGAGCTAGTCATTAAATAAACATAATAAGGTACGCAACGTACACGTTTTAAATAAGGTTTTATAAGGTACAATACATTACATAATTGTTTGTCTCGTTGGCCCCGTGATTTTTGCCTATGATGGGTCTTGGCTCAATTCCGGGGTCGAACAAACAGTTATTTTGTTTTACCGTTAAGATTCTTGTCTCCTTATCGACGTAGCAGCATGAAGATTGTGGCTGTTAGATGACAGTAGGCTTGACCTATATTACATGAGACCTAAATACATACCCGTGTTATACCTTTATTTACCCCATCGAAGAAATACAGGCGTGATTATATTTTGTATGAATGTATCGCAGCCGGTAATTTATGTGTACATGAAATAATAAAACGAACCGCGTGCGCTACATGGTGACGTTTCTATGCAAGAGTAATTCGTCGCGCTTCTACAGACTCGTGAAATTAACGCTCAGGATCGCGACGACCTTTCAATACTGTATTCGATTCGAACTAATTAGTTGTGATATTGTTAGTGATTTATTTTACTAAACACGCAGTATTTCAAACCAAGTATATTTTCCGCTTTCTGGTGTTGATGTCCGTACCTAATGGAATAAATCCTGACTATGCCGAAGTAATATATGACTGGGCATTATCTTTATTTATCATAACTGGAATGTTGTTTATTACTAACTATATTTTGTCTGCGGCTTCGCTCGCGTATATGCAAGTAAGGTTAGATTAGTAACAATACTTTTTTCTGGGTAAAAGCTACCCTTTGTCCTTTTCTGCTCCCCTGTCATCGTGTATGCGAAATGTCATGATGATCGGTCGCGTAGTTAAGATGTGAAAGCCAAACAAACTCACATTCATCATCATCATCATCTCAGCCGAAAGACGTCCACTGCTGGACATAGGCCTCCCCCAAGGTTTTCCACATAGACCGGTCTTGGGCCACCCGCATCCAACCGCTTCCCGGGACCCTTACCAGGTCGTCGGTCCACCTTGTGGGGGGCCTACCCCTGCTGCGTGTTCCGGTGCATGGCGACATTCGCATTTATAATATTATTTAGCATTTAGGCGTAATTATAATATTAACACAAGTATACAACTGCCAAGTATTCGGCTGCACCCGTTACTTGTGGCAACAGGTAACAGTAAAGCAACCACTAAACCAAACCATTGCATTAGCCCTGCCGTCACTCAGTATTTAACAGAATGCAAATTCTAACGCTCGAACCTAAGTGTATATGATGTAGATTGTAGTAGGTTAATAAATATCTAGATGTTTGATCAAGATACTGAATCATGCTCAGCGCAGTGAATCCTACATTTTAAATCACGATATATTAATAAAGTGTTAGCTTGACCTCGACCTATCAAATGAATTGTACAATATCACGATAAATGGAGTATCAAAGTAGAAATGGAAAGTTTTGTGGGAGGCTTTAAAAACACGCAAATAACGAGCACAAACTACAGCCAGAATTAAAAAATATATCATAAGTGGATCACTCATTACTTATTATCACACATATGGGTTTTGAGCCCACTCAGCTCGTCTGCAGCGTCAAGGCAACCGTTTACCCGCTACACCATTTGTGCAGCCTTTTTTATAATTTGTAGCATTTGCTTTATAAATAGGACTTTCGGCAATTGTAAAGATGTGGCAAGCGATACGCGCGATTGCCTTTGTTTGCAATCATATCAATCTAACCCAAAACCATTGAAATTCTTACCATTGGCCTCGAGCATCAGTGCAAACTTATACTACTAAATCAGTGCCGGGGTCACACTTACCTACTTTTGCCAGTACATCCTTTCATCTTATTTTTAATTCTTTCGACAGCAAATAATGCCCCTAGTATCGCAAGCGATCAAAGACTACGGAAACCTATTACCATCGGGCAAACTATGCACTTGTTCACTAACTTTGCAGTAGGAATAAAAAACAAGAAAATATGGAGTGAAGAAATATACTGGCAAAACTTTTGCACTCAATTGTCGTTCTTAATGATCTGTAGAGAAGAACTCAAATTAGCTATCAATTAAAATGTTCCTAATTCTTTATTACTGCTAATATCCACTTAGACGTTTTTGTAAGTGCGTTTTTTGTAAGATCTTACGCTTGTTATACAATTAATGAGGTGCTAATATCTAAGTTAGATTGATGAATAAAACGGTTTCGTTATGTCAATTATGAATGTGATTGTGCTAAATTTATTTATAATTGGGAATTATAATTGGCTATGAAAAACGTAACTGAATTATTATAGAACAAATGTTCTCTTTATATTGCCCAATCCTTATGTAATAATTTTTTAATACGTGTTGGATATTACTGATTTATTTTTGTACTGATTTCGATAATACTTGGTGCGTAAAGAGTCCTGGAGAGGCCTGGATAGAAACAATATCACATGTGTATATTACACATCATCTATCATCATCTATCACGATAATTATGATTTCCCGTGGGATTCACTAGGCTAAAGCAACGAGCACAAGCTAGTGGGTAATAAGTCACCTTTTTGTCACAAAATCTTCAAACAATTTGTTTATCAAGGCATCCTATTAAAGGCATTTTTTAATCCACAGTGCCCAAGAACTCTAGTCTGGTGGCATTTCATTTATAAACCTGGTATAAAATTTACTTCAAATGTTTTGAAGTTTGACTGTGGCATTTTCCCCAAAGTACTTTACCTGGACTTTAAAACTCTAGGGAAGTTAAGTTTGGAGAAAATTCGGGAATGGTTCATTAAGGTATACTACGTATTATTTTAAGACTTTAGAAACTTTTGTTTATGTATATAGCTGTAGGTTAACTGCAGGTATGATGTAGGTTTATGTGGTCACCTCGTCGCTGATACTGCGCCTAGTGTTATGGATACCAGACAAATAATTATGTGAGCCACAAGGAGTTGTTTCTAATCTAAGTGTTTTTTGTGTTCTATGTTTGTATATTTATAAAGTTTTCTGCGACATAGGAACTATAACTAGAGAAGGAAAAGTACTTTTTTAAATAGAATATTGAGCTACTGGTTTCAAATCGTGGCTGGACATTTTTATCAAATATTTAGTTGTCTACTAAATATTTGACGCAGCAAATAAGGTTTTAGGAAACGTAAGACGCTGCTCATATAGGTGTTATATTTGGATATAAATATTAGGTAATGCTGTTAAAAAGTTTGATAATTTGTACTTATGTTTGCTAAATTGTCAGGTTACGGGCCTGAGGCTCTGTAATGTGTTCGTGGTTTTTCTCGTTGAAAATTTACAATAGTTGCCCATGTTTAAATAAAAGGCTATTATTTTGAGTATACAACTTTGAGTATACAAAGCTGTCGATATAATATAATACACATCTGTCTATCTCTTCTGGAACATTATACAGGTGTCAGTCTATGTAAATATAAAGCTCTTAGAAAATGGTGATGTAAAAACCAATGTTAGCAAATCCGAGATGTCAATATGTTGAAGTCAGCAAAAACTTGATCGACTTTATACCAAAGGATTGGAGCAAATATTGTCATACTAATGGGGTTTATAAGACGTGTAACTTATCTTAAACTTTTTTTATTTTATATACCATAGTCTATTTTTATACTTGTCATGTTTTGTTTAATAAACGAAAATGGCCTACTAGTAATAATTCATAGAAACCCATCTTTGCACAGAACATGTTATACTTATATCTCTGCTTTTTATGTATTATTTTATTTTGTTTCGATAATAATATATTAGTGAACCACGTAAAGCTGTTGGTCCTACGCCTAATCTCTCTCCGATCGCATCGGATTACCGTCCCATTAAAGCTAGAGATCATGAGAACTAGGGAACAGAGAGTGCACTTGTGTTTGCGCACACAGTAGTGCACTATAATATCTCCTGCACAGATGACCAGTCTTCGTTACTATTGCCCACCTTGACCGAAATTTGGTTTGGAGTATATTATCAAATATCAATATTAGCAAACAAAAGTAGCCTTGAAGCAGTAACTGAATGATGTTATAATTAATTGTTTGTTTACCAAATAATAAAAGTAAAAAAGTAAACTATATCTACGTAAGTGCTACGTAAGTTAAACTGTCAATAAAATTGTCAAAGTCTTTGAACTGTGGTAGTATTTTGATCATTAATAAAAATAAACTATAAGTTTGTGCTACATGGATAAATACATGAATTAAATTGTAAAAGCCCTTGAACTGTATATGAAAAAGTAATATTTAGGTATTTAATAAATTTGGCTCTTTGTTTGCTTTTAATCCCGCTACGTCTATTTTATTTAACATATCCAAGTCAAGCCGGCATACTTTTCTATTAAACGCGGGCGAGGCGTGTTTCGAGATTGACATGTCTGATTAATATCACACAAGGCAATTAGTGGTTAGTGTAAAAAATAGAAAACAGTTCATAAAACGGTTTCATTGACTGCCGCCTATATATTACCCGAAGGACTAAGCAGAGATGTAATATATTTAAATTTCAAAAACTATGTTTTAGATCCCATACAATAGGAGACGGGCATATATTTTAAGACACTATACTGCTACCAAATTGTTTCTAAAATAATCTGGCGCAAAACCTTATGGTGTTACAAGACCAATCGATCGATCGCCGATCGACGGCATCGATCGATGGCAGAATGGATTAGTCGACGTCAATCGATAGTTTCTACCAGACCAATCAATCGATCGTCGATCGACGGTATCGATTGATAGCAGAATAGACTAGCCGACGTCGATCGATAGTTTTTACCAGACCAATCGATCGATTATCGATCGATGGTAGAATGGATTAGTCGACATCGATCGAGCTGCTTGATTAGCCGCGCCGTGCGCCAACCGCTCGTGACCATCAGAATGGCCGGTTACTACCCATATCTTACATCGAAATAATTATAGAAAGTTGCTATCTAGTTGCTTCTAGTTGCTGCTAATTGTTATATAACAACAACCCCGTTTTTTAAAAAGTATACTACTTTTAAAGGTGACGGGCCATTCTGACATCAGGATGACTTACATTTGCGTCTCCGTAATAACAGTACGAGCAACATCGTACTGGCCAACAGCAACGCGTCCTCTTGTGAATACATTTCGAAAGAAACTGATGGATTATAGCCGGGGTTAATCGATCAACATCGACCGATGCCATCGATCGACGATCGATCAACGTCGACCAATGACATCGATAGACGATCGATAGATTGGTTAGTCAAACGGTTTCCGTCGATCAATTAAAGCTACCAGACCAGTCGATCAACTTCGATCCACGTTGATCGATGCCGTCGATCGACGATCGATCGATTGGTCTGGTAACACCATAAGGTTTTGCGCCAGATTATTTTAGAAACAATTTGGTAGCAGTATAGTATCTTAAAATATATGCCCGTCTCTTTACCCTTACCGTTGCAAAACATAAGCGAAATTTAACCAATGTTCCAACGCGGCAAACCAGAATAGCAGCATACATATTAAAGCCAAATAATTATACTTAGGGCTTGTCCCACCACCTCCAAATAGCAATTATCTATTAGATAAAAATCTAGCCATCTCTCTTTTTAACCTAATACGAGTGAGACAGCATGCGATTTATCTTTCAGATAACTTTTACTTGTTAGTTATGAGACTGGCCATTAGCCTTGACAATGTATTTAACCATTTCAGAAATATCATTATCTTATTTGATTTGATCGGCATTTGAAATTTGTTATTTTTTTCTGCGGCCTATAAATACACGGTAACCTTAAAATTCTACGCTCTTTTTACATACATAGTAACTCCTATGCCTAAAAGGTAGATAGTCTTCCGTCTACCCTGTATTACAGCCACATTTGGCCAGATATTTTTTTTATCTCACAAAGTAATGGACAAGCGTAGCCGTTTATTAGGCACAGTTCCAAACTTCAAGCTGCTGAGAATTTCTTGACAGGGAAATCCAATAACACTATGCCTGACCCGGGAACTTGAGACTTCTTCTTGGGTTTGACTATATGAGCTACTGGTAATCTAAATAGATTTAATAATTTCAATAGCTTAAATAGCCTAGCGGGAAACTGTTGGACTGCCACGCAGAGGTCTCGAGTTCAAATCCAAGGCGTGCATCTCTGACTTTTCGAAGTTATATGCGTATTAAATAGTTAATTATCGCTTACTTTAACGGTGAAGGAAAACATCATAAGGAAACCTGCATGTCTGAGCGTTCTCCATAATATTATCAAAGATATGTGAAGTCTGCCAACCCGCACTAGGCCAGCGTGGTGGACTATGGCCTAACCCTTCTCACAGTAAAAAGAGGCCCGTGCCCAGCAGTGAGACATTTAATACAGGGCTCGTATTATTATAAATAGTAGCAAAGTTTAACAGTAGTAGTGTAATAGTATCAAAATTATGCAATAAAAGTGTTTTAAAATAAATACCGCGATGTAATCCGTAGTAAAAGTAATTTAATTTCAATGTTTAACATTCGCGTATCGTATCGTAAAACAATATCATCGAGACCTTATGTCAAAAGTCGCAGCCTTACTGTGGTGTAACCAAAACAGTCATATGACTTTTTGTTTTTAGATCCAATGAAATGGTTAGTCCCGAGATTAAATATACATATATCATTAATTGTAAATGTGTGGTTGGCATCTAAAATAGCCGAGGCTCCACGTAAGTAAACACGGAAGATTGGGTACAGAGTGACGAGGGCAAAGGAAGTTTCCTACGTACGAAATGATAAATGAACAATTACGTAGTGATGAATGAATCCACACACATATTCATTCGTGTAAATTATGGATCGCCGAAAACATAAATTAATGGGTAGTTACTATTTATTAAGTACATATATTACAATATCAGTAAGGTAAATACATTCTTATGTATTTGTTTACATTACTTCTCACGCATATAATATCTTTGAAGGGGTGGGCAGAGGTGAATTATACCTTAATATGACCCAAATTTGGCCGGTCGTTAGCGTCTACCGGGCTCATTTCAAGATCACATGCAATTATTAGTAACACTGATAATTTATTGGCTGTAATCCCAATATGTGATTTGCTTGAAACGATAGTCAAACCCAAAATCTCATGCAAAGCAGGCACACAAGCTGCCGCTGCGACACCGACGTAATCTTTTGTTTAAAATATTGTCAATATTTTATCTCAATACCAATTATTTCTTTCCGGAAGTAGTACAGGTGGTAATTTTAAAGCTATATAATATTATGCACCCTGTCAGGTATAAAATAGTAATTTTAGGAGAGAGGAAGAGTACTTGCTTGATCTATGTTATTTTAAACAAAATAGGCAAATCATTCCTTAGGCAGCTACTTGTTCCCATAAAATAAATTATTTTGATGACATCAGATGTTTTAATTAAAATGTCAGCACGTTACTTCGTTCAAAAAAATAGCTTATTGGCCTTTTAAACGAATTCAAGAAATAAAAATGTATGTATTCAAATCGGATTGGCCTTTTTCGGGTCCAATTTTATATGTAGATTGACACTAAAGTGGGACAGCTAATATGATGTAAATGTTTTAAACACAAAAGTGGTTTAGAATACGAATGAAAACTAAAGGTAATTATACGAGACGCAAGCAGCTGACGCGGAATACATGCCTAAGCTATACTCGCGAGTTTTTTACAATAATAATTACTTATACCAGCCCTGTATTAAACTGTCCCACTGCAGGGCACGGGCCTCTTCTCAGTGTGATTAGGATTAGGCCGTAACCCCTTTTTTTATTTCTATTAAAATGCACTAGGAATAATCTGAATCGTGAGAGACTGTCAAACAACGGATAGAAAGAACATCCAGACACGAAACAACTATTTGTGGATCTCACAAATGTTTGTATCGTGGGCATCTAACACACAACACTCGGCACAGTGGTAGTGCCGAGGTGACTATTTAAACCTCTACACCATTCGCGCTGATATTCTTTGACTTTGAATAATACGTTAAGAGCTACTATATTTAAACTTGTACCGCATAAAAAGGTACGATCTAAAAATAATTAAACAGAACCTTAATGTCCCTCGCCATTGTTATATTTGTGATGTCAAAACATATTATGTATAATCATTTCTAAACAAGCTCTATTTCAATATGGAAACTATACAAGTTTAATATTTACAGATTACAAATATATTTTAGCACAAGTATTTATTAAATATGTGAAGTCTGAATAGCAGCGATAGCCTAGTGAGAGACCGTTGGACTGCCACGCAGAGGTCTCGAGTTCGATCCCAAGGCACGCATCTCTGACTTTTCGAAGTTATATGTGTATTGAATGATTAATTATCGCTTGCTTTAACGGTGAAGGAAAACATCGTGAGGAAACCTGCTTGTCTGAAAGTTCTCCATAATGTTCTTAAAGATATGTGAAATCTGCCAACCCGCACTGGGCCAGCGTGGTGGACTATAGCCTTACCCTTCTCACAGTGAGAAGAGGCCCGTGCCTAGCAGTGGGGCAGTTATTATTATTTATTAGAAATGACTTAAGAGAAATACTGGCTAACGGCTGTATTTCTTAAATTTTATACATTCACGAAACACTTCAGTTGCCCCGACCTCGTCCCAATAGGCATCGATTAAGGAGGTTTATAACCAAGTTTCCAATCAGATATTTATGTTGTTCGCTCCAATGAATCTTTAATATAATATACACTTACTCTATTTTGTTCAAAATGTCTATAAATTTCAATAAATATTCGTAAAAGCAGATATTGAAAAATGTAAATTGCGTGGCATTTACAATATACATGTTAGATCATTCTAGGACTACCCGGCTTTTGTCCCCTATACCTTTTGTACTCGGCGGCGAGACTCAATATACCTACAGTAAGTTATTCAATAAAATCTCTTTTGCTTCCAGCGTATTCTATAAAAATAGGTATTCAATAAGATCTATGTCCAGATTGTAGGAAAACGAAGGATCTGGACGGAGCATTTCTGTGAGAATTGAACAAAAATAGAACTTATTTTGAGTAACTTGTGAAAGCAGAAAATAAATTCAAGGTGACCTTCAATTTATTTTCTTCATAATATCTAAATATTATATTGATTTATAGTGGGAAGACGAGGCTGTAGCGAAACTGCTTTTAAGTAAAGGAGAATAGGTTAAGATGTATTGTGTAGGCAAGTAATTTAGTTCATTTGTGTTGCAGCGAAAATTTAAAAGAAGACTGATAATCAGGGGCAGTCCTATACGGTTCTTTTGATTCGTCTTTACCTATAGGCCTTTTTTGATTATACAAGACTGAAGAGAACGGAGCGCACAAAAAGCCGACATTATTAAATGAAATTAAAAAGCTAAGAAATGAGAGTGAACCGTCCAATATTTATTGTTCTGTTTGCTCTAACCGTTTATAGCTACGTCTTCATTTTACATCTATGTATAGTTTCAAAAGATCAGACCTTTATATGAGACTAGGTTTGCTCGTGGCTTCTCTTAGAGGCAGTACCTACTGATTTCTTGGATTAAAGGTAAAACAAAATAACGTATGTTCTTTTGTCTACCCCTGAGAACGTGTATACGATAATCATAAGATTAGAATTATAAGATAATTTCATGATGATCGATCGATTAGTTAAGGCGTGAAAGCGATACAAACATACACAGTCACATTTGAATTTATAATTTTCCAGCTTTTGCTCGCGGCTTCGCTCGCGTAAACGTAGGGTAGGTTAGGTTATGTTAGTAATTGTTTAAATAAAATATAGCCTATGTTACTCGGTAATATATATAGCTTTCTTATGGTGAAATAATTTTTAAAATCGGTTAGGTAGTTTTTGAGTGACACCCTTACAAATAAACAAACAAAAATCTAATCTTGGCTCTTTATAATAATAGTAAAGATAATATAAGTTGGGATAATATAAATAAAGACTAATCGAATCGATTTCGATTCGATTAGTCATTGGTTATGTTTTGCATTGCACATAAAGCGAACATGTCGCACTCTTAATAAAACAGCGACTTAACTCGAAATTTGAAAGTAAGGCAATTTGAACTCTAATTGTATATGTTAAATTCTAATATTATATTTGTGTTAAATCTTTGCAATAGAGTTCAACTTTGTTTAATCCAAAATACTAAGATAAGTCTCTGTTTTATTAAGGGTGCGATGTGTTCGCGTCATGCGCAATGCGACGTTTTAGTTGTATATATAAACCACTAGTACACAAACGTTTCTTAGAGTTTCACATTATTAAAATTGTGTTCAAAATCATTGCAATTTACCCGCGTCGGTAGCTTTGCGCACGTGATCGTCTTCCTTCGGGAATTGCGCTCTCTGTAAAGTGGAATCAAATAGCAAAATAATGAAGGCGATGCGAACAGACTATATAATAAATGTATTAACGATTGCGTACTAATGCAGAGAATATACGAATAATGCAATAGTTTAAGTTATCTACTTGCCAGAGTGCCAAGTGTTTTTGGTTCGATTCTCACACGGGACAAATATTATGTTTGTGCTGCACAAATAATTGTTTTAGTTATTTAATCCGTTGTTTACATTTTTTGAGTTTATTTGAAAGTATTTCTATCTCATACAAAGATTATGGGCAAGCAATGCAGTACATTCATAGGGAGATAGCTCAGGGATAGATCTCGGGGCCGACACAAAAGATCCCACTGGATCGAAGTGTCGCCGATCTACACTGATTGGCCCCCGAAATAAGATAAGATAACATAAGATGGGCGAGCAAGCAAGTAATAATATTTAAAGATATTTAATATTATTTCAATCTAGAGAGATTTAAGTAATATTTTAAACAGAGGTATGCAAGAGATATTTGAATACCAAAAATAAATTTGGTAGTCTAGTTGACAGATTCAAAGAATTCAACGTCGCCTCTTGCAAGCAATTTACTTACACGCTTGCTAGAAATGACAATAATTTATAGTTTTTATATCCATATATAGAAGTAGAAACTATAAATTATTGTCATAGTTTTGAAAGATTTAAAACTATTTAATGTTCTTTAATTAATTCAAATATATAAGATAATATTTCTTGGCCACTCGCAATATAAAATATGGGTTTAAATAAATAAAAAAGTAATTTTTGAGTAATATAATGTTATGTCAAAAACTAACATATTTTGTTATATTAAGAGAAATTTAATCAAAACATCTCTAGAAAAGTTATTCTATAGAAACGATTAAATTTAACGACTCCGATATAACGTATATTATATTATATAGGATCTTATTTGACGAACGCAGAATTTTCCTCAAAGTTGTATGTATTTACTCAACAGGAAACGTGGCGCGCATATTTTTTTCAGTTTGCTTACTTTTCTTTCAAACAATCTTGTTTAAGTAGGAGTAGTCATAGAAGTTCAATTATGCGTTCGATCCTACATTAAAATGAATGATTCATACAAAACACTTTTGCGTTTTGACCTTTATTAATTGATTTACGTTTAAGTCAGTTGCCTAACTTGGATTAGCTTATATCTCAGAGGAATTGAAAAGCATTTAAACAACGGACACAAAGAATATCTAGTCTCGTGTGGGGGTCGAATCTACTTACCACGCGTTGAGCGTGGCAAGGATATCATCTAAATCCGAGCCACTGCACTTAAAAAAGTTTGTTTTTTGCCGTACATATTAATAATATTTCGTCAAGATTTTTATAATATTTAGTCTGATTACACTTTTATACATCACACACTATATACATATGTATATATACACCTCTTAGTCAAAACTCGGCACCCTTGGGCCCAGACACAGTGCTTTTTTCATTAGGTCAAGTTCCAGCTAATTTATTACTCAAAACTTTGACTATTAAAAGGCAGGACGTAATTTGCTGTCTAATAGTATTACTTGTAGGACACAATTATACAAAGCAAGTCAGAGCCTAGCGAAGTTTATGATCAAACCTTGAGTAGACTCTTCTTCTCTCTTAGCCTTTATTATTCCCAAGTCACTTGGGGTCGGCTTTTCTGGTCTAACCGGATTTGACTGGATATCAGTTTTTACACGGAGCGGCTGCCACCTGACCTCCGCAACCCGAAGGCTAACGACACTCTAAGGCTAGACCAGTGTCAGGATATTATAAGGCACTGACTTCCCAATAACAACTGCCATGGATGTTCATGGCAGCCGGGACCAACGGCTTAACGTGCTCTCCGAGGCACGGAGCAGGCGATAATTGTCAATCAATACGCACATAATTTCGAAAAGTCATATAACTTCCGAAAGTCAGAAGTGCGCGACGTGGTTCGAACCCGAGACCCTCTGCATTGCAGTCTGTTGGTCTCCCCACTGAGCTATCGCTGCTTAACCTTGAGTAGCCTAATTAAAGAAAATATAGTTCTTACAAAAAGTAGTAGCCAAGTAACTTTGTCTCTGGCAGTCCACTACTTTACTTTTAAAGTGAACATTACTTCGTTCTTTGAAAAATTTCATAATCGAGTATATAGAATGATCAAAACAGTAATAATTTATGTGGTTTATGGTACAAAATAATATAATAATAATAATAAAAATAGCACCAATAATCTGCACAAAACTTTAGCATTTACGCTTCTTAATAGATGTACTGTTTTCTACGCCAATATTAACCTGATACACATATCCTTATGCTACAAACATCCGAGTAACGACAACCGCTTACCAATGATCTCCTCGACGTAAGACCAAAGACCCAAAAATTACCGACAAAACGTTGGTATGATAAACCAATTGAAAGAGATGTTGTGACGTAATCCTAACTAATATAATTATAAATTTAAATACTTTTTGTTACCTTTTACGCCTTAATTTTTTAACGTCATGAAATCTTGCATACACGTTGTCACGGATACCAAAAGAACATAGGATGCCTATAATTTATTAAAAAGTTCTGCGCTTCAGCAAGCGAAGCCACGGGCAAAAGCGAGTTTTAATCATAAGTTACTCATACAATAGTTGTGTTGCTATTTTATTATTCATTTGACATCAGCCGCTAGCTTCTACATTTATCATTCATGTCTTCATCATAGTGGTCTAGACTAAATATTCTCTAATCCTATATATGTACATTGCAATGTCTCATTGTATTGTCCACTAGGCATCGTCTTTACTGAATCCCGTCTTGAAGGCGACAGGGCACCAATACAGTGCCAAAGTGATTAATGCAGTATGTCCTCTACAGTCCAAGAGACTGGGCAAGTCTTTGTTTCAAGCAAACAACTTGTATTGGATTATAAACACTATTCCAAAGTGGGCTTCAACGAGAATGGAAATCTACTTCCTTTATTGATTTTAGTAATGGAATCTAGTTCGCCACGTGTAAAGGTGGCCATGTGTTAGTAAGTATATCTAGATATACTAACGTAACGTAATTAGGTTAGCACGTATCTGGTGTATAATATTGAAGCAAAAATGATTTTATTAGAAATAAAAGCATTTTTTTGCTTAATGATCACTTAATACATATTTATGAAGTCCCTCATATTTCCCTGAATGGGTAGGCAGCGGGATATTACACCCAAATTTTGTCAGGTAAGATTTTAGGGGCGAGCCTATTGCGTTTCATCAGGTACAGTCCATGCTCCGTATTACTACTGAGAATTTATTTTCAGTGAAACGAATAGCACTTAGATAATATAATATCAGCCCTGTATTAAACTGTCCCACTGCTGGGCACGGGCTTGTTCTCAGTGTGAGAAGGGTTAGGCCATAGTCCACCACGCTGGCCCAGTGCGGGTTAGCAGACTTCACATATCTTCGAGAATATTATAGAGAACTCTTAGACATGCAGGTTTCCCGACGATGTTTTCCTTCACCGGCATAACACTTTGCCCGATTCTAAAACATCAGATCCCGCTGCGCTACCGGGTTAGTATAAGACTAACTTATAAAACACGTACTTAGCTGGTTAACAAAGTAATAACTTTTGATTTATCTTCAACAACAATTGACGTTACAGGAAAAATATCTTTACCATCTAGAAGATCATAGAATACTTTATTCTTCATAATTGTAGTGAGTAAGGTTACCACAAACCTTTAAGAGGATGCTAAATGCTCTTAATAGGGAGACCAATGAGATATTTACTCGTATTTATTTCGGCTGGCAATCGAATAACCCCTTTTTGCAGGGTCGAAAAACTCGAGTGATATAGATGCTTCTATATATATATATTGTCTGTTTTCCGTTAGGAGGACTTTGTGCTTGTTTCCTAAGTTGGTTGTAAAACTAGTTAGTATTGTCAAATGAAATTACTTGACCGTGATAAGTGCGTAGAGTAAGTATTATATATATACTTATAATTTTACTCACCGTACTGACTGCCACGCTGAGGTCTCGGGTTCACTTACATAGCACTCGTCTGACTTTTTGAAGTTATATGTTGTACTAATAATAATATACAGCTGAAGAGTTTGTTTGTTTGTTTGGTTGAACGCGCTAACCTCAGGAACTAGGTTTAAAGAAATTTATTCTCAAAAAGACAAAGTCACTTACATGAGAACATTTAATAACATTGTGTAGAAATACATTTCAAATGGTCGTCACACGATAGTTATTTTGGTGTTTACTTAACATATTATATTTATTTGGTAATTTAGTTGTTTTTTAGTTATTTATTTTGTTTAAAAGTCATTTTATTTAATATATTCTAATCATTTTCTTTTGTATGTGTTAAATGAGCTCACATTTATATCGGATGGTAACTTATTGTAAAGAAGTGCTCCTTCAGAACTTATATGTTCTTGCCATGATCGGTTCGTACCCTTGGTAATACAAGCAAACTTGGTCGGCGAGTACTGCGTTTAGTAATTTGTGATTTCTTTATGAATGATAAATTTATATTTAGTTTTTATCAATAATTTTTCTAATAATTATACATATATTATATACGTACAGTTGATTAATATTAAGTAAATTGGTTTCGTAATAGATCTTTTTTGTGAATGTCAAATTTGGGTATTAGAAGAGGGATTTTACTATTTTATTTTTCATTATCTGTAATTCTTGTAATTTTGTTTTTGTAGCGGTGCCCTAGATTTTAATTAAATATAATAAGTGTGACTTGACTAAAGAGTTATATATCATAAAACGTGTCTGTCGTGGAACACAACCACATAGATTACAAAGTGAACCAATTAGTGAGGGAAGCTTATTTTTGATGTAATCTGTTTGGTCATCCCATGTTAAGTAATTGTTTATTCTCAGGCCAAGATATTTTTCTTTAGATTTCTGTTCAATAGAGATATTATGAATTGTCAATGAGGCATGTGGTGGTGAGTTTATTTTTAGATTTGAAAATTATGTAACTAGTTTTATTGGTGTTCAAAGTAGGTAAGTTATATTGGAACCATTCAGAAAGATGTGATAATGTCATGTATATTAATCCCAAAATAAAATAAACATGTGTCATCAGCATATAAAGTTACGTGGCCGTTTAGTCCTAATTCTATAATGTTGTTTATATATATTAGAAATAGAAGTGGGCCTAAAACTGATCCCTGAGGGACTCCACATGACACTAATAACAGAGTACTTTCATAATTATCGATTTTGACTACCAGCGACCGGTTTTCTAGATATGAACTGAACATATTGAGAGCGCTGCCCTTGATACTAATACTTTCTAGCTTATATATTAGAAGTTTGTGACTAACGGTATCAAAGGCTTTCTTTAAATCGATAAAGATCCCTAGGGCAATACGTTTTTTGTCTATATTTGTTTTTATTTCTGTTATGTGGTCAATTGCTGCAGCTGTGGTGTTACTATTGGCTCTGATTCCGTATTGTTGTTTTGAAATGAAGTTAAGAGAATCTAAATGTTTTATTAATCTTGCATGTAATATTTTTCTAATATTTTAGATAGCACTGATAGGACTAAGATTGGACGGTAATTTCCAGGGTCAGTTTTAAGCCCAGATTTAAAAATAGGTGTGGCCTTGGTGACCTTTAAAGTATTTGGAAATTCACCATTTGTCATAAGTTTATTGAAACACTGAGACAAGCTATTGGATATAGAATATTGTAAACATTTAATCATCTTTGTGTTCATTCCGTCTAATCCAGAGCTTGAGTTCGAATCAAGGTTATGAATAATTTTACTAACTTCATTAGCATCGCAAGGTTCTAATGTGCATAGTTTGGTGTAAGACTGTCTAGCTGATTTATATTGAGAGTGTGCGGACATATCATGATACTTATTTGATATTTTTCTCGCTAATTCAGGCCCTATTGTCGTAAAATATTTATTAAAGACTACATAAATATAATTAGTGTCAGAGATCAATTTTGAATCGATAATAAGTTTTGGTAGATTACAACTGTGTTTAATTTGATTGCGAGCAAGATTATTTATAAGTGACCACATTTTTTTGGGTTTCTTCTTACAGTTCCTAAATAGTAAGAATTTTTCGTATCCTGAATTAATTTTGCTACTGTGTCTCTCTGCCGTTTAGATTCCTCTTCCAAAGTCTTCCAAAGTTCTCCAAATTCTTCTTATAGTGCGTCCACAATTAGTTTCTTAGACTTGAATTGAAAAATTATTTGTGTTTGATAGCCCATTTGTCGAGTAAAGCTATATGCTATATAACATCACGCTACAACCAATAGGAGCGGATCATTAATGAAAAATGTTGCAAAAACGGGCATAATCCAACTATGTGAAGCAGACGAAGTTGCGCTGCTCAGCTAGTGTTGTATAAAATAGTTAATTATTTATCACTCGCTTTAACGGTAAACCAATATGCATATTAGAGAGTTCTTAATAATGTTCTCATACTCTGTGTGGAGTCTGCAAATGTTGGCTCCAGCTCAGTGGACGACTTCTAACACTGACAAAATGCCCTGACTATTATATTATTCAACAACTAGATTTTTCCGTGGCTCCGCCTACGTAAAAGTACATTATGTCAATTTTCTATCGCTAGTAGACAGTACTTTTCCTGAATTAAATGTATTTCATGTCCTTTTCTGTGCCCCTGACAACATGTACGCAAAATTTTATAATGATGGGCCAAGTAATTAAGGCGTGGAAGCGTAACGAACAAACTCACATTCCGATTTATAATATTAGTTACGATTAGGATATTAGACTCTTTAGAAGAGGAATCCGAATAACCTCCTCTTTGCAAACCTCCTAAGAGGAGCTAAAAGCAAAGAAAGTTGCGAACTTCTTTGCTATAACCATAGCCAAAAAGTTCGCACGAAAATTATAAATATCTTCAAGCGATCTTCAAGAAAATGATATTATTTATCTTTAAATTCCGGTATTTAATCTGGAATTCAATACTTTTTTGTTATAAGGATAATAAATAAATCAAGTGTTACATAAATATGGAACAATTTATTTGTTATTTGTGCCTGTTTTCGCCGAATCCTTTCACGCTCGATAGGATTTAGTAACACTAAATACGAATAACAAAACCTAAGACCCAACTGTTCTAGCAAATAAAATAACGTTTTTATTACCGTTTTCTTACTTTACTACTTCGAGAGCTTAATCTTTATTTGCAGCTATGTAACAAAAGTGTGGCTTATGGAAGAAAGTTTGAACTTAGCCTCTTGACTTTGCGTAACAGGAGTTTGGTCTCCGTGCAAACAAATATTAAGAATAATACATCATTTTTATAGGCGTCGCATGTCACTTTGTACGCTGAAGACATGTGTTTACCCTTGAGATCTGACATACTCTCTTGTTTTATAACTTTAATGTTTGACATACACAAAGACTACGGCAACATTTGTTCTATGTTTTACGATGTAAGTGTAATGATGTAAGTTCTTTTATTACTTTACCCTGGGTCCTCGTTACCATAGTTTTTAAGTATTCTCTTCATTAGTTTGGTGAGTTCCTTATGTGTCTCGTAAAAAGCCGTGGTTACTGTCAACTATTATTGTCGAAGTACTCTTGTAAAACGTGCTTTAATTTAGTTTATATTTTGGCCATATTGTGCTTCGGCATAAACTGTCTACTTTATTTTAATACATAAATCCTCCAGTGTGCCCAAAGTTCTTATTCACCTATTCTCTTTGCTCCTTTTTTATATTCTAATAGTTCTCTTGATATAAACACAGTCTTACTCCTATATCAAAACATACTTAAATGAACGGGTTGCGATAGCTGGTGAAAACATTTCGCCAGCTATGCTTTTAGGTCCCACATAATATGGGGCGAGACAGTTGCCGTTTACCGGACAGAGAGCCGGATTTTATGGTACTATTAACCATATTTTATAGAAAAACCCAACAATACATTGTCCAATCCAAGACTTCATGCACAGCACTAACTTCACCGTACACTTACGCTACGCCGAAGCACTTTAAAGTCAGTCAAACATTCCAGCCCCAATGTTTTCATGACACATCTGCCAAAGATAAAATATCTTACTTATCTCCAACAATATAACTTATTTCTTCTCTCTCTCTTATCTCTTTCCTGGAAAATATTAATCTATACTTATAATAAAATTGCAGAGAGGTCAATTCTGTACATTGAATATATTTACAAAATAACTATTGGGGAGTGATTAGTGATCGATACTGATGTCAAAAATGCAATCAGTAAATTTTTTGTCTGTCTGTCTTTCTGTCTGTCAGTCTGTTTGTCTGTATGTCTATCTTTCTGTCTGTCTGTCTATCTGTCTGTCTGTCTGTGTGTGCACACATGGATCAAAAACTACTGAAGGGATTTTAATCAAACTTGATACAGTTATAGATCTTAATCTTGGGCAGGTTATAGTATAATTTTTATACCAAAAACATAATTGGAAATCGAGATATTCGTTCAAAATGTACTAAAATATAAAAAAAATAACGTATTATACTTTAATGTATCTTCACAACATTCTCACGATCAAAAAGTTGACTTTAATATCTTACTAACAAAAAAAATTATAGTAATCAGTTTATAAACACACAAGATTGTCATGAAATAAAATTTCAAGTAATTACGGTGAGGTACATGATTTGCGACTTGCGAATGTATAAACGTGCAATACGTCTGCTATTCGGTCGATTTTTGTATAACGCACGCGTCGATGCGAACAGACGTTCTGAGCGTTAGTACATAATGTAAACAACCGTGTAAACAACAATGTGTAAACAACCGTGCCTATTAGCGTGACTTATATTATTTAGATATAGTAGGTAGTTTTTAAGTATTAGCTATATATAGGTATAATTAGATATATTTTTGTTAGTTGAAGTACTATTAGGCATAGTTAAATATTCAATTTTCTTTATGTGTAGTTTTATAAGATATAGTTATTTCAATAGCCAGGTTGTTATTTTATGTGAAGAAGAGTTGCGTGGATCAGCTAGTTAATTTAAATAAAACACCTGAGCAGTAATCACACCCCAGGGAAAAAGTACGAGTTTATTTCTAATTAGTACATCGCAATATCTGTATTTCAACGTAAAATGTTTGGGATAAACTGATATTAATTTCATTTAAGACCTAAGTGCCGGCTGGGATTTCAGAAATAGTAAAATCAAAAATAGTCCTTATATGTAGTTCATGAATTTAAAGAGTTATCTATCTAAATTTGGGAAGACTAAGTTTTCAAATAATCAACGGGACGTCTATCAGCTGTCAAAACCTAATTTCTCGAAGAACATGATACGTCGAGAGCCAAATCTGAACAGGGTTATGAATAACCTCTGCCTAAGATATTCAAAATTAAATCACAATTAGGGCAAGATTTCAAACTGTTTTGTTGTGTCACATAAGACTAAGACTTTATTTGTCAAATAAGAATTAAAGGATTAAGTATACAAAATTTATCAAGTGCTTATTCAACGACAAATAATTATTTGTGAATGTGCCAGCTTTTGCGATATTATAATATGATATATTATTGTCTGACATCGTAATAAAATAACTGGAATGATAAATTTGCTTGATGACACATCATTAATCAAATTCACAAGATACACAATAAGAAGAAAATATAGTATACCGGGTATCCGCGTTTTGCTTATTTACTCAATTATATATAGATACAAAATGGCTTCAAACTAGCTCGATAGTAGAAATATTTGAACAACAATTACAGCAACGAATTAGCATATGAATATATTACAGCTATAGCTAATTAGATTATCATTTTTCTGGACCTTCTTCAGATGTTGTAATTCTCACAATGTTTGTAAATATTTATTACCTGGTATTTATAACATCATATCTGTCTCCAATAACAGTATCTAGCGTATATATCCTTAATCTATTAAAATAATAGGAGAAGGAAATATTTATTTTATTTGTATTAACAGTTCTATAGTCAAATTATTTCAGAACTAGGTTCTACCCGTGTCTTCGCTCGTAAATCCCAATGGAATATTTTAACGGGTTACAAAGTAATTAAAATCCAGGTCATGGTTTATGGTTTGTCCATAGGCGTTAATGAATAACAAACATTTTTATCGCACCGCATCGCGATCCGTTTTTCTGTATCTGATTCCTGAAAGTCATATTAATTCTGCAGCGCTCAATTTGGGTGCGCACTTACGCTGTCTACTTAATGATTTCCGAACCAGGTACATCAATCTAAATCCCGGCAGTAGACTGGTCTCTAATATAACGTAATAAGTACTCTTCGTAAGCGGAGTATTTCATTCCAGGGATTTAGTGTAACAGTATAAATCTTTTGGTATTTGAGGCAGTAAAACAGGTTTGTGTTGATGGAAAGAACTGAAATAAATCTCTTAGGATGATGACTGTTGTTGACTTCAAGTTCTCTTCACAATACATTCGTATTATAATATATATTTTATTTACCAAAAACATGTGTTTCAAATATCACAAATTATTTTACAAGGCATTTTTTATTATTATTTCTGCATTATCGATGAAGAACGGCCAAAATGATTCTAAGCTGCTCCTCAGCGAAGATGCAGATTTGCCAAAATGTTAACCCTGACTTCTAAACTAGGCTATAAGCCTGTATCTTAGGAGTCAGTGTCTCTCCGTAAATATTACAGTACAGGTCTTATAAGTTATATTCTGATATAATGATATAATTAAAATTCGAAACAAAACTAGGATTACAGAGGTTACAGATACAACGGAACAATAATAAACGAACAAAATGCAAGTTTTTATACAGGTAAGTTTTCATCTATCTGGAGTGAGTGAAGTTCTTGTTGTGCATGATGCGTGTAGTTCGTGTTGTATGTGTGTGTGTGTGTGTGTGTGTGTGTGTGTGTGTGTGCGTGTGTGTGTGTTTATTTATATGTGGTGTGTCTGTGCTATTTATGTGTCAAACGTATGAAGATTTTCTTTGGTTATAAGTAATTGTCTAGATTTAATTTTAACTTATTTAAATTTTCTATTTAGTGATTAATCATTCGTATATTTCCTAAAACTAAATCCTCTGTGTTTTGGTGGGCTAATTGAAGAAGATATTCACGCAGCTGAGTTTTGCATTGGTATCGAGTTTTTGAAAATAAATTTAGTATGTTATTTAGGTTGTTATACAGTTTAGAGCTTGAGA
The DNA here is from genome assembly GCA_930367265.1 of Catocala fraxini. Taxonomy (NCBI): domain Eukaryota; kingdom Metazoa; phylum Arthropoda; class Insecta; order Lepidoptera; family Erebidae; genus Catocala; species Catocala fraxini. The sequence continues at coordinate 8,642,873 of OV884038.1, forward strand.
TGATGTAATGACGTTTAGCGAACGATGTTTTATGGGGTTTTGAAGGAAAGACTTTATATTTATGTCTCCCAACAGGTTCCGAGGAAGGGCGGCTTGTATGTTTTCGAAGTACTGAGTGGAGTACATAGAGCTGCCTGACTGTAAGCATTTTGCATTCTCTGTAAAGCTGCGCTGTTGGATATCTACGTGGGCGCGAAAGCATTACTTTCAGTACCGCTCTCTGCACTCGCTCTAATCGAATAAAAGCGTTGAGTGTTGCTCCTCCCCAGACCGGGATACAATAGGACAATATTGACTGACATAGTGCCTGATAGACCATCTCTAGAGTGTTACTGTCGGCTGAGTTACGTAACTTTTTAAACACAAAGAGCAACTTTCGAGTTCTGGTTGTCAAGAGTTCTATGTGCTTGTACCAATGTAAGTGATGATCAATGTGCACTCCTAGATACTTGACAGTAGTGGCCTTAGAGATGGTAAGACATGCACAGTTATGGGTATCCGTGCAATTATGGGTTTTGAGAGTCAGGAAATCGGGAGGTAATGAGTTCGATCTAATAGCAAATGGAACATAAACCGTTTTAGTAACGTTTAGTGTTAATAGGTTACTAGTCAGCCATTTCATGACACGTGCCAGAGCAACCTCAGCATAGCGAAAGCATTGAGCCCAATCTTGACCGGTTACCACTAGAGTTGTGTCATCTGCATATGTTAGAATTTTGCAGTGATCAATAGGTAGTTTACATAATCCATTGATATATATAAGGAAAAGAGTTGGGCCCAAAATGCTACCCTGAGGCACGCTATACGAAATTGAAAGCTCGTCACTCATGTATTGTCCAACTTTGACCACTTGGGTACGATCCCTCAGATAGTCAGTAAAAATATCTAGTACGAGTCCCCGAATACCGATGGCTTCCATCTTCTTCAGTAAGACTGGCGCGGAAACGGTGTCAAAGGCCTTTGATAAATCTAGGAAAATACCTAAGCATTTTAATTTCGCATCTAGAGTCTCAACTACATGATCAGTTAGAGCCATTACGGCATCTTCAGTACTCGTAGCTTTCCTAAAGCCGAACTGGTTGCGAGCCAGTATATCGTTTACTTCGAGAAAGCTAATGAGGCTTTTGTTCATTATTCGCTCTAAGATCTTAGACATCACCGACAGAATTGAAATAGGTCTATAATTGTTGACGTCGTCACCGCGGCCAGCCTTGTGAATAGGATGTACGATGGATTTTTTAAATACTCGAGGAAAGATACCAGACGCTATTGATACATTACAAACGTGTGTGATTATGGGTACCAAGATATTCCTCGAATTCTTAATGATCTTTGTAGGGATACCATCCCAATCCGTTGCACATTCGGATCTAAGGCTAAGTATTATGGTTTCTACATCTTTTTCAGTAGCTTCAAGTAAAACCATAGAGTTAGCAGAGTTTAACACAGAAGTATTCTGACTCTGGATATTCAAATTTATTTTAGTGGCGAGATGTTTACCGATGTTAACAAAAAAATCATTTACTACATTGAGCGAGGACCTAGGAGTATCAGAAATGTGTAATAGCTCAATAGAAGGACAGCTGTGAGGTTTTAGGTCAGTTATTTCTTTTATGACATTCCATGTTGCCTTCGTGTTATTTTTAGCTTTAGAAAATTCCTCCTTTTCGTATAGAAGTTTAAGTTTCCTTAGCAAGGAGTTGCAGTAATTACGGTAACGGGTGTAAGTGGTTTTAAGAATAAACATATTCCATACGTATTTGACAAATGGTCAGCGAGGCGCTTGTTCATTTTGCTTACTCGTTCGCTTTCACATGTCGGCGTGTATACATAGTTCAAGATAAACTCAAATAATGCACACACAGGAAGTAAAGACGAATCCCTTACTAGGAAACTTTTTGTGGCCACATAAGGAATAAAAACTAAGGCTATCCAACCTTTGATACAAAAAGGCCTCAATAAACGTCAAAACATCAAATACGTATTTGTAGCATAATTTTATAACATGCCAGCATCGTGAATAAAATTTCATTTTCGGTTTACGTCGCTAGCTGAAATGGGTCAGGAACTAGTTCGCAAAAAGCACATCTACTTACTACGTAATAAGCAAGATGCGGTTATCTGCCACCAGACTTGGCAAAAAATGTATAGAAATACTGGGTCGTGGTAGTTTGTTCTCTAGATTTATAAGGCTGAGCTGGAATTAAAAACATGTGACTTTATTACCTAGACATGACTGTTTTTATTCATTGCTTACCTAAACTGTCTTATTATAGTAAATTTTCAAAAACGGTTCTACTAATTTGTTTTAATATTGTATTAAAATGGTGCGCCTGAAACCTTTTATTCGATTTAAAGGTAACCAGTCTCTACACACTTAATTATTGCAGTCGATGCATCGTCGACATCATGACTATTTTAGTCTGCAGTCGACATATTTATGTACAAACGGCTGACGACAAATGTGATCAAAGGAACTTTTACTGCATTTGATGTATATTGTTCAAAGCAAGTACATATGACATAGGAGTGGTTTTCACAAGTCTCATCAATCTTTATTGTTTGGAATATGGAAGCAAGAGATGAGCAGTAGCAGTGCAAGATTCTTTTACGCTACATTTACTATTTGCCAATCTGAGGGCCAAATCTCGTATTAAAAACTGTTTAAAGTGAAGTTTCAGCCTAGTCTCAGTATCATATGTATTATTCTAAATTAGAATAAATATCAACTGTGAACATAAGTTGTATTTCAGTTTGCTTAAAGCCCGGTTCTTATATCAAGAAACAAGTAGTTTTAGCTACGGACAGCTAAATCTTGACATATTTTTATAGAATATGTGTCAAAAATTAACTGTCCGAACGCCCTGTCCTAGATATAGGAACCAGGCGTTAACGTTTATTGGATTAAATCGGAATTCTACCTTCCAGCGCTTTCATTACAAGAATTTTCCCTTAGATTACAAAGAAGGGAAGGCGTATTCTTAATTGCGTACTATTTGCGACGTAGTGAACGAAAATTTGCGTTCATTCGACGGCTTAAATAATTTATGGATATTGTTTTAGACGGCAAGAGATTGCCAAGATTAGTAACATGATGTTGAGCAATGACGTCAGTGCCATGTCACGTTAGTGTCAGTTCTGGTGTAATCATGGGATTTATAAGTACTTACTTTGTATGGGTTTAATAAAGAACTCGAGTCATTGTTCTTTCTGCAGTCTTGGCTCAAATACCGAAGTAGAAATGTGACTGGGTTTTATTCGTTAAATAAAATTTTTTTATAGCTTTTGGGCCGAAAATATAACCCGTAAAATGTAAATGGACTTGGTAGGTACCTATGCCAGCCGGATTTAATACTGTCGTTGGAGAAACGTGGAAGTTAACCTGCCTATTTCTTTTGTATTATGTAATTGACCTTAAAATGACGTACCTGACCCAAGAGTAGTACGGAATGTAAATAAAACAGGAACATAACTTAGGAAATTAATTTTCTAGAACAATGTCAAACGTAGTTAATCCTTATCTGTGAATTAATCCTCTAATTTTGGTCGCTTTGTTGTTTAGTTGCTTTACGTAGCAGAATTTTCAAATTATTTGTGAATGTACGCAGATATACGTTTATTTATTCCCGAAGGCATATTATACCATACCATCGTAGGTGCCATATATTGGCACCTGCGTTGTTAGATCCTACGTAATAAGTATTGTCGTCTTCTGGATACTTTTTACGGAGTCCGTTTTCCTATTAAGAATTTCTAACAGGTAAATATAATAGCACCTACATTACACAGCCGGGAAGGAAGCCCGATTGGCAGCAAATACTACGGGACCACAAGATGTTTAATCCTCGTTCATTCACAAAATTGTAGCTTTGATCCTGATATTATTACACGTCCATTCGTAAAATTGTTAAGATTTTTCAAGCTCGTCTTTTCTAACAGTTTCGCTACTAATATAAGCAAATAATAATATTTAATCAACGTTGGTTAAGCATTTACTCTGCTTACTTCATTACCACACTACTCTGCCTATTATTTTGGGATCACTGAAAGGGTCGGCAGAGGTCTACCAACAGTCAAGTTATGCGAACTACACTTGTGGACCACGTAATATTAAGCAAGCAAATTATTGTCGTCTACAGGCCACAGTTCTAGGCTCTTCGAATTAAAAGAAATTCCTTGTTTAAGAATCGAACCGGACCCGAGACTGTAAGCGTAAGTGTATACTTATCCAGCTACACAAACAAGGCAGGCCTTAAATATATAAGTTTTAATACTAATATTCATGTGAGAGAGCAATGCTTCGGCACGAATAGGCCGGCTCGACCGAAGTGATACCACGGTCTCACAGAAAACTGACGTTAAATAGCGCTTGCGTTGTATTTCGTCGAGTGAGTGAGGATACCGGAGGCCCAACCCCACCTTCTCCTCCTGGGAGAGGCAATTTTAAAAGGATGGTAACGCACTTGTGACTCATCTAGTATTGCGGGTATCCATGGGTACCATCAGGCGATCCGTATGCTGGTTTGCACCCATACCATAAAGAAAATTATAAGAATATACTTTCATGAATTTTACGCCGAATTTCACTTCGAATAACAAAACAAAAAATAACAAATCAAACCTTCTGAGAAATTTACTCTAAGAAGTTGTTTCTCAAATAATCGTATTCGAGTTGCTTCCTTACGTATTTAAGGAAACCTTGTATCGTGCATACCGGAACATACAATTAATTTAAGAGCCACGGTACACAGTGAGTAATATGCATATGAGCCATAAATCACTGCCGACTTGTCTAATACACGACCACTGAATGGAATCACTTAATATGCGTGTGCTTAAATGCTGGTAGCAACTGTATATGAGACTAGATTGTATAGATCAGATAAATTCTGATTTGTAGCGTACTAAGTTCAGCTGTAATTTAATACACGAATCTAAATAAGAGGTTTGAAGTCTTACATTGTTTTTATTGCATCACATTTAGAGTTTACCAGAACTGGGCGTGATACGCTTATATATAGCTATTAATTTTTAGATCTTATTTGTTAGGTGACGATCTTTTTTCTGCGTACACACAGTTTTAGGCGACGCTTATACTGAAAACATGCTGACAGAAGACGCTTTAAAACACTAAGAATCGAACGTACACAATCGACAATTTCGCGTCCAGTATATGCCACCATAATAAACAAAACTAAATAAATTTAAATGTTCAGTCTAGCATTCAACTTTAAAGCCGTATCATAAAATTCTTTGACATTTATATGATAGTATTTAAACTACGGCATGAAAACCATTCTCAACGCCAGTAGCCATATTTTCTCATATTTGATGTCAACAAAATTACGGGATTGATTTAAGATTAATTTAAAACGCCTTTAGCTATTATATAGCGTAGTAGAGCCTCGCTGATTTCAGCATGAATGGGGCTCGACCGGGGAAGGACTACCCTCTCACAGAATATCGACGTGAAATAGCAGTATTCCTACTGTTGTATTCCGTTCAGTGAGTGAGAGTACCGCAGGCTTAATCTCCCTCTTTCCTCCTTCCCGCTCCTTCTCCTTCCCACTTCCTTTCCTAGAGGGTCGGCAACGCGCAAGTGATGCCTCTGGTGTTGCAGGCGTCCATAGGCTACCGTGACCACTTACCATCAGGTGGGCCGTATGCTTGTTTGCCAAGCAAGTTTGTGGCGACTCCGCACAGACGAAGAAGTAAGTTCCGCCTACATCTAACAGATAGCGCTAAATACGCTAAATGACGTCACAATCCTGCATCGCGCAAGCAGAGTTTACACAGCGACTAACTATATATACAAGCTCCCGACATCAACCGTCGGGCCGCGGCCCGCCAGGCACGATCAACCAGCCTGGTCGGAGGATCCTCCCTTTGTGTTGGAGGGACATCACACTCCGTTCCTCCACAAGTTGTATAAAAAAAATGGCTGTCTTAGCCTTTCGTTTTGAAATATTACACAGAACTAGCTTTTGCTCGCGGCTTCACTCCCAGTAATGTAGATTACAGTACTTTTTAAAATAAAATATAGCCTATGTTACTCAGTGATAATATAGCTTTCTAATGGAGAAAGAATTTTTTTAAATCGGCTGAGTAGTTTTTTCGTTAAATTATTACAAACAAACAAACAAAAATCAAATTATTCCTCTTTATAATATTAGAATCTATAATAAATATAGATTATTTTGAAAGGGCGTGACAAAACAAATTATAGAGTAATTGTGGTGCTGACGTAACAAAATACGTTGAAAATAACGTTGTAAGGGCGTGGATTTATAGTAAATGGAACCATTACGACCGTTTAGTAGAAACACGCCGATCGTCAACATAAGACCACGCCTTAGATGTTATGGTAGTGAGTTACACAGATAGTGGTTTTAATGTAGTCCATATAATATTTTATTTGCCGATTTACAAAGCATGTCATACGTTAGGAATCGAGTATTTGGCTCAACATTATTTTGTCAACATTATTTTGTCAACATTATCTTAATACTACATAAATGAGCTACCATATGTTTTGGTGTGCAATACTCAAAAAGTAATCGACCAATTGGCTAGATTTTTGTCAAAGTTACATTGCTTTTTAGGAGTGTTTTATATACTTTTTATACCGAAGTTTGCACGGAAATGAGTAATACTTTTATTGATATATTTTATAATTAGACCAAAACACGTCGAAACGTGACCGGTTTTAGGTTAAATGTGAAAATAAATTCCTTACTCACTTACTAGCTGACTTATCAATGCCAAGCACAAACCCATGGACCTAGATCTATAATTTTGCACATAGGCTCCCTTTCCGATGCTAACAAGGATTTAAAACGACTAAATTCGTTTAGGATAGGGATTAAATAAAATTACCGATTTAAATTTGTCTTGCTATTTTAATATTATTAATTTGAGAGACTTCAAATTTGTCATACACGTCGGTGATTATGATAAATAATACCCACTTTTAGGAGTTCCAGTATCATCAAGCGACAATATAAAAACACTTAACAACTAAAATCCATTAGGACGTAATTGCAAACAAAAGCATCATAATCGTATTACTACATTATTATAATGGAAAACAAGTAAAATTACATAATTGTATGACTTTTATATATATATATGTTGTAATGATATTGTAATTTGGATAATATATTATTTATTTCATATGAATTAATAAGCATCAATAGAAATGTTTAATAAGCAGGGCTTAACATTATAATTATAATAATATATAAAGATTGAAAGGTATTCATTGTCAAATCGAAAATCACAGTCGCAATTTATAAAAAAATTAAATGTCTTCTTCTTCTCCCTAGCCTTTATTATTCCCAAGTCACTTGGGATGGGCTTTTTTGGTCTAACCGGATTTGACTGGATATAATTTTTTACACGGAGCGGCTGCCACCTGACCTTCGACCACAACCCGAAGACTAACGATACCCTAAGGCTAGACCAGTGTCAGGATATTATAGGGCACTGACTTCCCAATAATGACTGCCAAAGATGTTCATGGCAGCCTGGACCGACGGCTTAACCTGCTCTCCGAGGCACGGAGTAGGCGATAATTGTCAACGCACATAATTTCGAAAAGTAATATAACTTCCGAAAGTCAGAAGTGCGCGACGTGGGTTCAAACCAGAGACTCTCTGCATTGCAATCTGTTGGTCTCCCCACTGAGCTATCGCTAAACAAATAAATTAAATGTACGACGTTTTAATACCATATATGTGTTGATGTTTATTTTACATAGATTGATGAGATTTTATTAATTTTAAGATATTAAACATATACTTGTGGAGGAACAGGGTGTGATGTCCCTCCAACACAAAGAGAGGATCCTCCGACCAGACTGGTTGATCGTGCCTGGCGGGCCGCGGCCCGACGGTTAATGTCAGAAGCTTGTGTATATACTAAATTGCTGTGTAAATGTAACTTGTGCGATTCAGAATTGTGTGACGTCATGTTAAGTGCGATTGTATCACCATCTGTTAAATGCAGGCGGAACTTCTTCATCTGTGCGGAGTCAGGCTTCATTCATACGTACCATAACCACAACCACTCATCAGACATTATCGACGACGTGGGTGATACCGACTACATCGTAACCGCGACGCAACCACAACGCAACCACCAGCGACACCGCGAACTAGCGTCCGACCACATCGCAAACACAACGCTGCGTCGACGCACTGACACTGCGCTCGACAACGAAAACCGGTGTCGAACTGTCTGTCTGCACTCGTAATTCGTCGTCTCGTCGCAACCATATCGCAACTACTAACGACAACTCAACCACATCCACATTTTGTAGGAACCACAAGGTAACTGCAAAAAGCTGCAGCGACACTATTCACACGTAACCACTGCTTAATCACATTTTGTTGTGTCAATGTGGTGTGGTTGTGGTACGTGTGAATGAAGTCTTAAAATCAAATGATTAATGCTACCTTTCCGGTCATCATTCGTATGAAACGATTAGTCAATGTTATCGATTTGAGAAGTATACATATATAGATGCTTATATATCCACAAACCTAAATTTCGCTAGCTATACATATTTAATTTCAAATGTATTCCATTTGATCTTAACCATAGGGACGAGCCTATTATTCTATGCGTTACCGGACTAAGAAATTCTAAATAGTAAACCTACGTTATCAAATCCAGGACCTCACAATCGATCTCAAACATGAGCGTAAACTTCTACCATATGATTCACGAGGCAGTCGAGAGAAATAGAATACAATATATTAAAAAAAATATTTTCTCGGCCATTGGCACATTAGAGTAGTTTAAAATAAGTGAGTGACTGAGTGAGTGAGTGACGTGACACCCTAAGTGACTCAATCAATAAATAACACATTTTGCCACAATTCGAATAAAATAGGATATTTAAATTTAATTTTCGTAGTAACCTATTTGTTTTGTAACACTGCCGCAGTAACAAAGCTGAAAACCTAGAATATGCGGTAACAACACGTAGCTCCAAAAACTAACCAATTTAAGTACATTTAGGTGATTATTCAAAGCACATTTTCGCTATATTTCAGTAATAATTGACTATTATATAAACGGATAAGAGATGGAAAGGCCGTCTGAATATTCAATGAATACTAGATAAGTAGATAAACTTTTTTCGTCGTCATTAGTATTTCAAACTATAGACTGTAGAAGAACAATATATGTATAGTAAAGGGAGATATATTGGTGATATAGGTAATTCGGTGATATTTTTTAAACACAATATCACACAGTATCCTATGCGAGCACATGTCAAGAGACAGCGCAAACGATTTACTACGAGTGTTAGGAGGATAGATATATATTAATTTCTATAGTATAGGTCATTTACTAAACGAGCGAGAGCTGCGTTTAGGTATTTCGTTTAAAAAATATTGTTTAATAGAGGTTTCATTGATAAGACAAGACAAAATCGTTTAATATACTAACGATTATTCAATAAAAGTTATATTGAAGTCGGGATTCAGTCAAGGTAAGTTTTTATTCCTTAAGTTGTGATCATTGTTTCTTAGTGATTTTACCAAACTATTGGGTACGTTTTTAAGACGTTGACGTGAAATCAATTTTGCGCTTGAATTAAAAATAAACTAGTAAAGTCTATATTAGAGTTCATAAGGAATTTTAAGAATTCGAGAAAGTGCTTTGTATTGAATATGAGATCAAAAAAAATTATCGCCGCATTACCTATACAAGTTTTTTTGATATCAACAAATAACCTATTTTTTACTTATAGAGATAGGAAAAGAGAGTAAATATAGAAAATAACCAGCAGCAACTTCAAAAAGCCGTTAGTTTACTAAAAAATTAAGGTAAATCTATATATAAAGCTTCTAAGGAAGCAGACGTTCCATGGAGCACATTGAAGCGTTACCTAGAGAATGAAGAGGAATCTGTAAGAAAAATGGGTAGACCTTATGCACTGTCTTGTGACTTAGAGTTAAGGCTTTACAATTATATTATAGAAATTCAAGAATTAGGTTTCGGGCTTATCGTTTATCAAATTAGAAAGTATGCCTATAATCTTACTAAAGTGGCTGGTCGGGACCACTATTAACATCAGCTAATCGCATTGCCTATCGAAAATTATGTGTGCAATACATGATTATAACTATAACTGTTTTTTTTTTATTTTAACCTCAAATATCTGATTTAATAGACAATTTTGATAATATTACCAAATTTTCTACCTAGTAACACCTATTTACCGGCCTATGTCGCTAATTTACCTTAGAATTATTTTGTATTCAATAGACGTGTATTCTTAAAATCATTAGATTTCTGTTAATTAAACTGTTCCCATTATTTAGTTAAAATAGTAAAGAATGTAATAAAACAAGAGTAACTTTTGCCTCACTTGTCAAATCCCATCAAAACTTTAATTTTTCATTATTTTCACCAATATACCTGCCCTTACCTACATTTTAAATAGCTATAATTAGAAAGAATGAGTTTCTTCGACTTAAGTTACATTCAGCAATTTTAAAATGCTCAAGTGCTTATAAATAATAACAAAGCTTACATGTTCAAAGTAACGCAAATAAAAGAACACGTCTTAATCTTATTCACACGAATAAGTTATGTGAACTCATGACACTAGGTCTTGAATAAGACACAGCAATTGCGACTGATGTCGGAGTCTTAGTTTTTCAATCCGATGCAATTGTGATCTTTAATCCCTTCATTTTTCTTCTACACGTGACGGAGAATGTCATTACTTTTAGAATTAAAACCATTTGAGATGTAAAGCTTTGAACAGAGATCATCTATTTTGATGCGAGAAGACTAATGATACGGCTTTGTTGAAAAACTACGCATGAGGGAAAACTATTTATAATTATTTTGTTTCGTTCTAAATATATTTAAATTTTGTACAAATAAAAGCTTTAGAATAACATGAGTTATATGTGTAAACCCACGTCACGCACCTCTGACTTTCGGAAGTTATATGACTTTTCGAAGTTATGTGCGTATTGATTGTGAACTAAGTGAACAATACGAAAACACGTTAACAAGCATGAACATGACCCGTCTCAAGTAAAAAGAGATGAAATATATACAGGTACAAAATTATTAATACTATTTTTAGCATTGCCAATACCTCTTCGCTTCCATTATGATGGAAAGGCAGGAAACGAATGTGTTCGAATATTAAAATCGTGAAGCGTACAGCGTCACAGTATTCGTACAATTTACTCTTCATTATTACTTTATTATTAGTACTCATGTCTGTTCTTAATGAGTTCAAAGCAGCTGTTTCTTGCCGTTTTGATTTCCACGGACGTATTTCATAATCTACATAGTATGTACATGAAGATAATGCTTTGTATCCCTTTAACTGTAACACGCGTATGGAGGAATGCTAGATTTGGCATAGTAAAATTTGGAGGAGCGTACTTACGCGTTATTTTTGCACTTCACAACGTTTAAAAACAGTTACATAATATTTAAATATTACGAATAATTGTAAAATTTCGGCAACGGTACAAGTGGTAGACCCACTTGTTCTTAATGTATAATATTCTAATTTAATTTTTATTATCAACATACAATCATAACATGGCAAAAATCTTTTAGTTTTAATAAAATATTTAAATTATTCGTCATAAAAGAAATATGTCAAACTGTTTATATATTTTAAGCTATACAGCTATCTTTGCTCATTTATAATTAATTGATTTAAACAAAACATACCTAAGTAATTTTAAATGTTCTATTCATAAAGGCGCCACGCTTAATTACATAAGTACAACGAAAAAATATAATGAATTTATTTTATTAAGATATATTATTATAAATACGTTATCTATAAATATCAGCCCATAATAACAATCTCAACAAATATTTTTTAGTATATCATAATAGCCAAAAACCTAAATAGATTTTGTAGCAAATTAGATTTCAACATCAACATTCAGATTATTCAAAAACAGGCTGAATACACACATTAACAATAGTCAACAAAGTTTTAGGAGATACAGTTTTAGTTAGCGGTTAGCGGGGTCACTGAGACACCTTTTGCCTGATGGTCTCAGGATGGGCTCTTAGTATACCGAGCCAGAGGTCGAGTAAGTAAGTATAAGTAGTTACTACGTATAAATTTATATATTAGTAAATATTAGTAATCTCAATAACCAAATTATTTAAGAAATTAATTAGCTTGAGTTATTAATTTAGTGAATTCGATTTAGATTTCACTATTTAAGTCTTTAGCAGTGATTACACAAATTATCTAGCTATTGTATTCATTCTACGTGATAACGAATTGCCCTTTAACGAATTTCTCTTGGGAAATGAATATTCTTCATTTCTCTGTACTTCGTGGAACTTACTAATACTAATTTTACCCTGAAACTTCAACATTATTTGATACTTAAATGTTAATGAAATAAACGGATAAAAGGATTGCTTTTAAATATTTTTGTATGGTAATTTGATTCTAATACGTAAATAATTGCGATTTCCTTGAAAATAGTATAAATGTCTACCGACTTTAGTAATTTACTTTAAAACGAGTACGTAACATGATATTATAACAGTTTAACATTATTACATTTTGACATTGACAAACGATGTTTCATGTAATAATAGACTGTTTGCCAAAGAAACATTTAGTTGAATCTAAACTAATTTCAATTTCTTAGACTTTTGTAAATACAATTAAAATTCAAGATTAACATACATAGATATACAGGGTGTCCCAGAAGTCGACGTCAAGCCGGAATCAGGTAACAGGCTAAGTTATAATAGTTATCAGAAAAATATAAAAAACATAAGTTTACGTATTTAAAAAATTGTATTCAGTTCAGTAATAGTTCATGGAAAAATGGTTGCAGCACCTTACAGCTCTTATGATTTGTAAACAAAAACTTGGCGATTAAAAAGAATGACCATGAGTTTCTTGCCCGTTCTTCTCATGAGCCCTACACCCTTGCTTTGCTGAACGTGGCAGTAAATGTAAATTCGCAGCACAATTAGTGTAACTTTGACATTCATAAGTGTTACCTTGTTACCTAATCTGAATAAATTTATTTTGTATTTTGAATTTTGAATTTATAGGAATTAAAAAAGAACAATAAATTCTACATCCTGTGACGGTCTTTTCATTCCAGTTAATTTTTAAAATACGTAATTTTGTATATTTTATATTGACTGCACGAATGGATTATTGGTATACATGGCTGTCTCGCGATTGCTAAGTGTTATGGGTTCGAATCCTACATAGAATAAAATTTGGGTGATGAATGGATCACATACATTTTTGTCCTGTTTTGTGTGTTTGGTTTGGTTTGGTAAAACCCCCGACACAGTATATGTTTATAGTACCGTGTACCGTAATGTGCCAATAGTGTGAGATGTCTTTAAAAAAACATAGTCTTACTATATTCCCGAAACAGAATGCAAAAGTGTTACATCTACATTACACCAAGTTTGGTTTTAGATACCACGTAATAGGGGACAAATTTATTGCCATTTACTCTATCTACATCTACTATCAATCTTTGACTATACGGATGGCGTAGTGGTTTAAGTGGTCGCCTCGCCACTGTCACTGTGCCGAGTGTCGTGGGTTCGAATCCTACACGAGATAATACTTTGTGTAATCCACAAATGGTTGTACCGAGTCTGGTTATTCTTTGTTTGAATATTTTAGAGCCCCGCGACACATGAATTAATCCCAGTGCGGGAGGTGTATTTTTTTAAATTTACCAACTGTATGTAGTAGTATTAAAAAAAATGTTCAACGTGATTCTATTTAGAACTCCGTGACATAAAGCCCAATAAAATCAGTATTACTGAATTTTCTTAACAATTCCAATTGCTAGTAAATGTGCTGTTTAATCTTTATTTTAGACAAGAAAATGCCATTGTTAGAAATATATGTAATTGCAATAATGGTAATGGCTGTGGCTTATTTTGAAAGAAAATAATAAAGTAATGATATGTCCATTACAAAGAGCACAGTAACTTTGTCACAAAGTACAATGCACCATATTCTATAATAGTTTCCTCCGAATTGAAAGGGCAGACGGAGAGACTTCGTAACAAGTATAGCAATAGAATACTTTTCTTCATAATGAACTAAATTAGACAAGAATAAGCCAAATTCTCCCTACTAGTATTTTGCTGCTTACTAAAAGCGGTATCAAATCCGCACCATTACTAAAATTTATCTAGCAGACAATGCCTCTTAATAACTGACCTCTTTGTTAGTAATATAGATTTTTCATACTTTAGATACCAAGGAGTCAACATTTTAGCAAATATAAAAATAGCCTCTTACGAGACCACTGGACTACCACGCAGAGGTCTCGAGTTCGATGCCATTGCGCGCATAACTAACTTTTCGAAGTTATGTGCGTATCAAATAGCTAATTATCGCTCGCTTTAACTGTGAACGAAAATATCGTAAGGAAACCTGCATGTCTGAGAGTTCTCCATATTGTTCTCAAAGATATGTGAAGTATGCCAACCCGCACTGGGCTAGCGTGGTAGACTATAGCCTAATCCTTCTCACACTAAGAAGAGGCCCATGCTCAGCAGTGGGACAGTTTAATACAGGTATTATTATTATAATAAAATAAATTGAATGAATATTTACTATGCTTTATTAAAAACAAATCAAGCAAATGATTATTGTTGTTCCAAACAACAATTTAATTTGAACATTTATTTGTTACAGGGTGTCGTGCTTCCCATGGGTGTCGTTAGAATTGATTAGGGTGTCTGCCATTATATGATAATTAGTGACATCTAAGTCAGTTTATGGAAGATTTAGTATGTACTTGTTTAATGACGTCAACTCAGAACAAAGCTTTTAAGAAGACTGCTACAGTTCATTTCACAAAATAAATAATATAGTCAAAAGACTTTACTATTATTCCTTTATGCAATAAGTAGTATAAAGAAATAATAGCGTAATACCCGAGGTAAGTAACATGCTCAAGATGAGTTAATGCGGATATTTTATTTAATTTGATTCAGTAGGTACAGATACAGACAACATATTAGCATAATACAAATAATGGTCTTAATAATTATAGTACACAATAAGTAAATCTGACAACCCATAAAATTCTCGAGCATAGATCTGCGCATGCAACTCTGCGCCAGCTACTTGCGTGCATACGTTCAAACAACATTTCAAGTTACTAGTAATACAAATAGACAAATAAAAACGTATATACGAAATTATGTAGCATTTATCATGAGTGATTTACTCCAACATACATCACATTCTAAACGAATTGAAACGTTCGAGCTACCACGCCATTCAAAATAAATACATAATTAATCATTCGTATAAATTCTAACACCAAAACAAATTACATTTGACATGTCAATCCATATTAATAACTTTAATTTAGAATATACTAGTAATATTTCAAACATATGCCTGATTTTCAGAATTTACCTTGGGTCCGGTTGCTAGGGTCCCATTCCGGTACGCCCATTTTACAATGGGACCGTCTCGGCCGGGGACGTAGCGGAATAACGAATTTTTCACTGTGGGTGCGTCCCGGCCGGGGGCGTACCGGAATGGGACCCTAACGGCCGGACCGTTTACCTTACGGTACACATTTTAACAAACGCAACAAGCAAAAACGCCGTATTGTATAATGATATTTGAATCAAAGCAAGTCTTATAAAACAAGGATGACAAATCTTATCTTAACTAATATTATAAATGCAAATGTGACTTTGTTTCGCTTACACGCCTTAACTACTCGACCGATCTTTATAAAATTTCGCATAAACGTTATCAGGTGTACAGAAAAGGACATAGCGTACCCGTTCATCCAAAAATAAGGTACTGTTACCGAGATATATAAATTTATTTTCAATATCTACATATTGACAATAATCGCTCGCATGAATGTAGATTCATGCGAACGAAGCCGCAGGCAAAATATAGTAAATAAATAAAAATGTTTTTAATAAGATACTTTTTTAATCCGATGTTCCACATTTGTATAACAAGCAAATAAAGCAAGTGTGACAGCAATTTAAAAATATATCCCCGTAAGATTTCTCGAACTACTAAATTCGGGGAAATACGGGTCTCGGCAACTCGCTACATACCGTAAAAACAGTGTGCGTAAAATGTTCATATTTCGTGCAAATAAAATTCTAGCAAAGCTTTTGTTGTTTGCTTGTTACGTCTAGAGATCCTCGAAATGATACACCAGTATATTTGAGACACAAAACTTGTAGTTATATTTGGATGTATACTATTCCAAGTAACTAAAGTTCGAATGCAATATATATTTGCTTCTACCAATATTTTAGTATAATAGTAATTATTACTTGCGCAATTATACATTGTGGGATACCCGACTTCGTTCCCAAATAGATCAAACTATTATTGTTTTAAAGATAATTTTAGTAAAGTAAAGGATACTGTGCCTGGTTAATATGCTCGTTACTTATTAGAAGTGAGACCTCAACATAGTTAGGCTAATATGAATGTATACACCATTGCAAAAAGTCATTAGGATATTCATACATAATATCTTATTTCGATTTTATATAACTAATTTCAAACTTATTCCGGCGGCCAGTCACAATAGGCTTTCAATGATGTCTGGCATTATAACAATTAGATTATGCCTGAGATTTTTTGTTAAAGTAAATATTATTACAGTCAATGTATGTGTAATGTAGTCTCTATCAGGCCAGAAATAAAAAAACCCACGTTGTTTCCTTTAATTTTTCTATTGAAATATCATATTATATTTTAAGATTTATTTCTACTCTCGCAGCTTAGTTTGCTAGAAATTAAATGCAACGACATCTAGCGACGCATCACCACTAAAAACAGTTAATATGTCACTTTTATTTATTTTCGTGTACAATTTTTAATAATATAATTGCTAACTTTTTACTCGAATAACTCCTGTTATATGTATTTGATATTCGAGTATACGTATCGTATACGAAAATTAAAATACATATGTCTGGATGTTTAAAAGGGGTATACCTAGTATGAATATATATTGAAAGTTATGTGTTATGTGATTTAAAAATACACGGTAGCTACGAAACCTTGCACTACTGAATATACAGTAAATAAGAATCCTACGACCATTTCCTTTAAATAAAATATGTTTATACTACGTCTGCTTTCATAAGAAATATGATATTACATATTTATGCCGAAATATATTATTTTCGTATAAAACTGTAACCAAACGAAAACGTTTTCATTCACACATTTTTGTTATTTTAAACACATATTTCGAACTTGGTATAATTCCAGTTTCACAGTAGTTTTATAATCGGGGAAATAAACGGACTATTGTGAATCGCGTTATTTTTATCCTCTGTGAATTTAAACCAACAACACACATGACATAACCAGATAACAATTTATACTACAGTGGTATTTTTGGTCAAATATCTTTATAAACAATATTATAATATAATAATAGCAGCCCTGCTTACAGGTTGTCCGGTAATTAATGGATAACCTTTAAAAGTCTTATAGTAGAACTGATGGCCGATCAGAAAAAGATATGAAGAACACATTTTTTTTTAAAACGTTTTATTATTAAACACTAATTATGCTAATAGATAGACAGTCAAAAGTATGACTAGCTATTGCACTATTTTATTTTTTTTTCCTTTTTCTTTTCTTAACAGCCGTCAGTTCTACTATAAGATTACCGGATAACGGATTACCGGACACCCTGTATATAAATTGTCCCACTGCTAGGCACGGGCCTCTTCTCGGTGTGAGAAGGGTTACGCCATAATCCACTACGCTGGCCCAATGTAAGTTGGCAGTCTTCACATATCTTCGATAAAATAATTGAGAATTCTCAAACATGCAAATTTACTTACGATATTTTCCTACACTATTAGCAAGCGTTAATTAAATAATTAATATGCACATAACTTCGAAAATAATGAAGCCTTGGGATTGAACTCAAGACTGTATGGTAGCCCAAAGGAGTCCCACTAGCCTGTCGCTGCTTCTAAATCCAAATTAAAATATGTTATAGATTTCTATCTATTCGTAAAATCAAAATGAAGTTATCATCTTAAGTGGTGGTTCTTTAGAATTTGTGTATCTAGCATAAAGTGTGTTGTGTTCACAGTGGTTGGCAATTATTGAGCACATTTTCAGCCTTATTTACATGGGCAATCTATCCTTTGAGCGATAGTGCAGCTGTATTTATTATAAACAAGTTGAATAGTTTGAAACGGCTTTGATAGTTAATCCCTAAGTAAAATATATAATTATAAATACTCAAAGAAGAGAAAAGCTTGATTTTGAATGGCATTTAAAATATAATAATATTCAAGTTGTAAGAATTTATTTACATCGTTTTATATAAAATAGAGATCATATTTATAGGTAATTACGAAGGGCAGACAATAAAATATCTATTATGACAGATTTTAAACCAAATAAACTATTTAACCCTTTTCTAAGATTAGCTTTGAGCCCATTATACGACAATTTTATGCAAAAATATTAACTATATCTATTATTATTGACTGCCTCATTTGTGTTTTTATGCTAGCAATCGATCACGAGGTTTCGGTTTTGAGCCCCGGTCACAGTCGAATGTAATCATCAGCATACGATTGAGACCGGATTCATGAGCATGAAATCTGGTAATGTGTCCAGTAGACAGAAATAGACTAGATCCTTAATACAAAATTAAACATAACTAACGGTGGTTGCAATTCATCTTTGCTTACTCCTTAGACGACATTGAGGCATGAATCTATGTACGTGTTTTACTATTAATATACATAATATAAAAATCGTATATACTGAACATTCTTTCGATATCTTCTATTTAATCAGTCTTTCAAGTTTGCCAATATATTTGAAGAGCTCGTAGAATCACCAAACTTACAGTCCAATATTAGCAAACAATAAATTATAATTTTACCTCACAAATATCGTTGAAACCATGATATATAATTAATGGATTGGAATGGATTCTTTAATATAATCTCGTTTTAGCTGCACATCACGTTTTTTATAAAATCATTTTAAAAATTGAGACGTAATGGTAACCTTGTAAGGTAACATTTTTCTTGGTGATTTTTCAAACTATACAATTGCAGTATTTGAACTCACTACTATAACACGCATCTAGTTTGGTTAAAGGGGATAACAAGAATATTAACCAAAATACTAATAATTTGTACCTGAAATTGCAATAGTATTTTTGTAAAGTAAATACTGCTTATGTATAATAAGTATATATTTACAAAAAAAAAAAAAGTATATATGTATGTTTATCCATTGTCTAGTACCCATAGTACAAGCTCTGCTTAGTTTGGGCTAGATGGTGTTGTGTGTATGTGGTAGAATATTATTATTATTATTATTATTATTATGAATGATGCTAGCCAAAGAAGATGTCTTGAAATCTTGCTTCGGATAAAATACGTCATTTTAGAATATTTGGTCATGAATTCATGCGGGTAAATACTTGACAGTATTTCTTAATATTTTACCGAAAATCTTTACGAGTTAAGTCTATGGGATCGTGAATATCCTAACTAACGTGATAATTGTGGAAAAGTATTTTGGTGCGGTTTTCCACACGTTTAAAAGAAGCATCGTAACGACGTAATTTTGCAGTGGAAATCCTAAGCTGACGGAACGAATGGTAGCATTAGTACATTTTTACTTGGCGTATAACTTAATATCTACACGAATAATATCTCCAAAATAATTACAAAGCTGAGAATGTAATAGGTTATATAATATTTGCTTTAAAATATCTTATCGCTAAAGCTATCATTGTATGGTTTTGCATTATAAGCTCGGATCCAAAGTGATTATTACAGGTTATAAAAGAATGTAGATTTAAAATATGCTCCATTGTATCACGTTTTTCAATCCACAGTCAGAAATTATATACTTCATATAAAATATGATAGATTGTAATACAAAATTAAATAGAAATAAGTCTACTTACTGTATTTCTTGCACAGGTATATATTTTAATAATAAATAAATATTGAGTCTGCTACCTTAAAATCAGGCCATAATTTGCTATTACCAAATTTTATATTCTTATTTCCACGTTGTTTTTCAAATGAGATAGATAGATTAGTTTATTATAAAATTGTAAAACCTTTAACAATAAAATAATCTTATAGAAAACGGATAAAAATATGATGGAAATATTTTAACATGTCACCGGTTCTTCATTTTTGTTATGACATTTACGAAATAAATTTGGTTGTTTGAGCAAATAAACAATAATTATCTGGTTGAATACTAATGAAGAATGCTTTATATAGTTATAATTATTAACATTAATTTCCTCTGATTTAACACGACGATTTCCATAAAACCTCAACGTCGACTAAAACTTAATTAATTTTTGCATAAAGCCTTTATTTTATTATAACATTATACGCTTTAAAGATCCTGATAATCTATTCTCTTTCTCCTAATTTTACGTACAATATATTATTTTTTATGGATCAAGCAAAGGGCTAATTATTATTAAACTGGGTTATGATCCTTTTCTCACTTATCCGCTTATAATAAAGACCCAATAGTTTGGTAACAAACATTAATTTTCCAGGAACAACCTATCTTCTCATGAGGAAATGTAATACATAATCAAATCATATTAATTTATGTAACCTTTTTGTATCTCCAATAATATTTTAAAATATATTTTATAGCCGCAGTTTCGTAAACCGTTATGATAATATGCAATTTAAATATCAGTTATGTGTTTAATCTTAAATTAAATATAATTAATTAATCAGTACTTAAACTAAAATAGTTAAATGTTCAAATAACTGGCAGTTGAACTAATCAGTTGTGGTAAGCAATATTTTTTTTTTTTTTTAAATAAAATTATTATTCCATCGTCATCCAAGAGTTGACTTCCCATTTGTGACATACTCACGTTTAAATTTAAGCTCTTTATATCATTGCATTTGAAAATAATGATTGTATAATGGATCTTATTTTGACGATTAATATGTAATATAATTTATAAAATACCCAATCCTATATACATTCATAAATTAAATCGAAAATTATATAAAAAATACACAATACTGGATTGAATACTTACATTTTTAATTCATAACCATTAGTCCGTAACAACCTTAAGTTAGGGGCACAAGCACGTTTATTCACTGCACTCCACACGTCAATAAGGGGACGACTGGGCCGGTGTCTACCGCGATGTTCCCTTCACAAGAGGCTGCGTGATACTGAATAGGGGGCGAACGGGAGCTCGCTGACGTATACGTCACTTTGGACCTCGGATGCGATACACTGCGTACAACCAAAGATGTAATTGTAGAATTCTGAGTATTTTGTGAAAGAGTTTTGTAATATGCTGTACACTACTTAATAGTTTTCTTTGTTATTTAAAATTGGTGTTTTATATTCTTAATAAACCTATATTATTGTAGGTGAATTCTTAACTGGAAATTTGCCGATTTTTTTAAATTAACGCCATGTACGATTTAATGGATACGTTGCTACTACGCTACGTCGGGCATTGTGGGTTTGATTCCTAATACGTGGTTAAAAATTAATGTAGTACACATTGTCGGGATATTCTTTGTGTCCGTTGTTTGAGTGTTTGTAATGTAAAAATACAATAAAATAAAGGATTTTTAGTAAGTATATATTAAAAGTTAACTGTCATTGCCTATTTTGGCATTATATAAAGTATGTTTATTAAATTTATGTAGACCTACTGACAGTTGTGTACTGCGGCTATATTTAGCTTAACTATGTTGTTAAAGTCTCTTGTGCCTAAAAGGGATTAAATTTATCGTCGGAAACCGTACATTTACAGACTATATACTATTTATTATTTGTTAATAGTAAAATCAACAATATTGTCTGATCCGGGAGCTGAACACATAATATCACGGTTGTCCGTAGCGTAAACGTAAACTTATGCCACGAGGCCAAAAAGACAGGCCATTAGTCATTTAATTTTCTATAAAGTTTAGTACTATATTCTCTTATGTAGTGCAGTTTTCCGTACCGACAATCTATGGCTATCCAATCGGTAGGTCCTATTCATGCCTAGTTTTGAATAAGCTGAGCTGCGGTTTTGTGTTACTAGGCGCCAAAGCGGTAGTCATTTGCTCATCACACGGCATTTCAGTTTCATTTTATTTCGGGCATCAAAATCAAATCAAAATGTTTTCGTTTAGTTCACAAGGTCACACTTTTAAACGTTAATTTAATACATTAGGCTGTACTGTGAATGTAAATTTATCTGTTGCTATGTTCATATAATAATAGTATATGTATAGTATTAGTCATGTATATAAACTGTGTGAAGAAGGATGATGCTTTATTCTACTAAGCTGGCCCATTGGGGCCCGGCAGACTTCATATATTTACGGGACACTACAGAAAATTCTTAAACATGCAGGTTACCTCTTGATAACTTCCTTCACCGTAAAGCGAGTGATATTTTAATAAAATGCGTATATTTATTATGGCTTTTTAGTCTTAAGAATATAGTGGGTACTAAAATAAGAAAATTAAATAAATAAAGAGCACGTTGTTAAATTTGAACCGTGATCATAGTTGGGAACATTGGTAATACTTTATGCATCTAATTGCGTCCACGATCTATTTTCATTTCAATCTAAGAGACAAGCGTCCAAAGACGTACAATATGTATCATAAATGCTTTTAAAAGCAAAATAAAGAAAATGATGCCCTTACTTTTGGTGCAAAAGCTGCTAATGCTTGGTACAATAGTTTGCGAGGAATGCTATATGTTTTCGTACTGAAAGTATTAGAATGTAGTTTTTATTCATAATTATGTGGTTAATAGATTTTCTAGGTTCAATTATATCATTACCAGATCACATTATTATTACATTACTTATTATGTAAATTTTAGTTATGAAATCTGCCTGTGATTTGTGATAAGCTTACCCATACTATATGTTTTATTAATAGGTGAGTGTTTCAAATACAAAATGAAGATAAAATCATAATCATCCTACTTATTTACAAAAAATTTGAAAATAATCTTACAACAACAAGTTTATTTTTAGTTGTAAGTTATAGTATGTTAGTATAAAAGATAGTTAAGAGTGAGCTTTCATAAAATGAAGTTTAACGTTATTGGTTTATGTCTTCAATTAATAACATGTATGAACATTTGGGCAATCGGACGGTTTTTCACACATAATAAAAAATATCACTTAAACTTATTTTTATGATAAGATAAACGGGTCACAAAGAATAACAATAATAGCAAACAGTGGTCGGTTTAGGCCACAACGTGCCACCTAATGGCAAAAACATGAGTCTGCCGGGTATATAGTAATAAAAGTGATGAAATTAACATTCAGTAAGTTTATAGCAATAAAAATGGCGCCAGTGTATACCATCCGAAGTTGTATGTACTTGCCAACACTGTCATCATCGTTTGAATATAAAGAAAACGGAAGCTTGGCAAGCGTAACTTTTGAACAAAATTTAAATGTTTCTTTACACATTTCACTTTATTTGCGTAACTGTCAGTCAAACTCGTCCAAACGGAAGAATAAATGAAAGCCTTTTATTTTTAAATAGGGACGATGTGTGGTTTTGTATATCATTTTTGTTTTTCGTCAGTTGAGTAAATACAGCATATTTTTGTTTTAAAATGTGTCATTAGTCTAATATTTCTTTTGGTTGTTTAAGGATGTCAGAAATATTATTCGTTTGTTTTCTTTTATACGCGGAGTAACGTATGTCATGTTGAAATGAAACGCTTATCTGATAAATATTCATTTTATTTAAATTACTCTGCTTGGAAATAATAATAATAATAATAATATTCTATCACATACACACAACACCATCTAGCCCAAACTAAGCAGAGCTTGTACTATGGGTTCTAGACAATGGATAAACATACATATATACGTTATTTTTTTTGTAAATATATACATATTATACAAATACATAGTTATATGCCTCCATTCACGCCTTTACATACGCCTTTGTATAGAGGTGTAGCCACACACACTTTTCGCCAGTCATGTTTTTCTTTTACCGGACACATTACCAGATTGTGTGGTGCTACTTAAAGTTTATTTACAGAAAAACTCAGTAATACTTTGTTTGACTCGAGCAACGATCCGGTACCGTAAGGATCCGGTATGAAGGCTGTAAATATAAGCGCAAGAACATGCCACGAGATTAACAAGGCATTAAAGTAAAGATTTTCACAACATTTATACGTAAACTAGCGGACCTGACAATGGTTCTTCTGCTCGAACTTTGGTTTCCAACCCGATTGCAGCGCTACCTATCGAGTTTAATGCGAATTTAAACCATCCACCCATCCACCCTCTTGAAGACACTCAAAAAAGATATTATATGCGGTACAGCCTTTTCGAAGGAGTTCAGTGATATACATACAAGTACGACAGCACGCTTGTAGAGAGATACGTCTCCAGCGCTAGGGCAAGTGGAGCTTGTGTATCTTAATACAGTGCTCAGACAGTTATAACTGTCAGTGTCATATTGACGTTATATAAGCGCCGGAGACTCGTGCGCGGACACATTCGGGTGACGAACTCGCTGCGTTACGGATCAAATCAGAGATAATCACAGTCAACCTTTATTGTTTTATTTCTCTTGTATTTGCCTATCATTGGTATACGTACGAAGTATAATACCACGCCTATTTTGATGCTTCATCATGTCAAAAGCGAGTTGCCGTCCTATTCGCCCACACATATATATTATGTCGTTCATTAAAGATAAAAACGCATTGAAATTAAACTACTTTATACGGCATTTACCGTGGTTTATAAAAATAAATGTAACCCTAACACAATATTAAGAAAGTAAAGCAGCTCACCTATCTAAGCGCTAGACACACTTCGCATGCTAAGCTACACAAACCGATCCATCAAAGCTATTTATAACCACCGTATTCACTCTAAATTATACATTTTAGATTGCGTAAAAGACAGATTTATTATTAAATTCAGAGAAGCTTATGAAGTTAGCACATTTACTTAGGATATGCTTCGTTACGTAAATTCGCTTTATACCTGCTATGTGAGTTAAGTGGAGATAATTTAGTATAAAAGGCAAGTAAAGAACTAAGAGAGTCTAGTGTGCCTATCTTAGTCTAAACTAAACTGGTATAATTTTTTTTTCCCAATTTCCCTCAGTAGAATCGGAAGTACATGTCTGTGACTATATAAAGAAAAGTCCTTAAAAATGTTGCAGTAAGACATATGGCTTCTTGACCGAACTCTACGACTCAAAGTTGACCAGCTTGTTACGGAAAAGTTTAGATCCGTATTTCTCTACACAGTATGATAGGTACTGTATGAAGTAATCAGTTAGAAAACATAGTAACTAACATAACTGTATGTTAAAACTTCTATCCAAAAATTATATATATCTCCAGTGAAGCATAATCCATTGAGGCATGCAGGCTTATAAATAAATAAATAATTTATTATCTCATCACAAATGTCTATACAGTATGAAGTTATGTTAATCCTTTTATTGTAACTCCTATGTCATATACATATAATATGTATCTGTGTATAATGTGTATCTGTAACTTTTTGAATCAATAAAAAATATTATTATTATTAGTATTATGGTTTAATCTAATATAAATAGCACATGACATTTGTGAGAGACTGGTGCCCGAAATAGGTATTGGAATACCTGTGTTAGGGTCACCTTTTGCCACGGTTTATTGGTTACTCTTTACTGCAGAAAAGAAAGCACAGTTTCCTAGACTGTGCTTTTTTTGTCTGCAATAAACTTTTATCAAACGAAGGGATGTCCTAATAGGCATACACATAATATAATTTTATGCATCAACGTTTTTTATAGCGATGAAGTTCGCAGTCATACGTTGGTAAAGGATGAGTTGACCTATAATAATGTCTTTCAAATAGCATTGAGGTCAATGCAGTCTATTCTAACTGAGACTAGTCATCTACGCAAGTGATATTATAGTGCACAAATGTGTGCGCAAACACAAGTGCACTCTATTTTCTTGAATACTACACGACACGAAAGAAAACAGACGTAAAACCACAGGCTTCGCGTGAATTCCGGGAATCAGGGATGAAATGTTGCGAACTTCGTAACTCCGGTTTGTTACTGAGAATTTCTTGTTGATAAACTTTGTAACACTTTTTTCATGACATCACAGTACTATTAGCATCAACGATAATAGTTTGATTTGTATTTACTTCAATGTTTTTATTTTGTAGCATTTCTGATATAAATAAGATATAAAATAAACGGTTTTCGTAGCTCATAACTAATACCTGCATTACCTAAACTGCAAGAAAAAATACCATCATAAAGTTAAAGATACGATACGATACATGGACTTTCATTTAGCTGCGATATAAGGGTGTGAGGATTATACTGTCTACCATTAAATGCTTATATCAAGTTATCCTATAATCATAATAAGTTTTCTACCAAGAAACGCAGCACGTTTAACTGTTTGGCATACTTAGGAGACTGCAATAGGCTAGCCCCATATTACAGGCAACCAAACATTATACACTCGCGTGCATCTAAATCGACTCACCTTTACAAAGTGACATAAGAGTGATTTTTTAATGATTTAAAAAAATATAGAATACCTATTTTTTTTTAATATTTATCCATTATCCAAGCGGCCAGCTTGAGTAGTTTTCAAAAACCACGAACTACAAAGGATGATGAGAGTAGATTAATGTTTGTGTCGAAGACTAGAAGTGTATAGGTACTTTAAAGTGCGATTATATTTCACTACATTATTCTATTTATGTCATGTAATATTTTTTATATATGTGCCATACTCTCTTAAATTATTATTTATTTTATATTTACAATTACAGAGTTTCACGACATTCGTATAATAATAATAATATCAGCCCTGTATTAAACTGTCCCACTGCTGGGCACGGGCCTCTTCTCAGTGTGAGAAGGGTTAGGTCATAGTCCACCACGCGGGCCTAGTGCGGGTTGGTAGACTTCACATATCTTCAAAAACATTATGGATAACTCTCAGACATGCAGGTTTCCTCACGATGTTTTCCTTCACCGTTAAAGCAAGCAATAATTAACAACTTAATAAGCATATAGCTTCGAAAAGTCAGTGATGCGCACCTTGGGTTCGAACTCGAGACCTCTGCGTGGCAGTCCAACGGTTTCCCACTAGGCTAACGCTGCTTTTTTGCATTTGTATAAGCATATAAAACTAGAAAAACAGAGTTAAGTATACATATACATTACAACATGAAATTAAATGATAAAATAGAAAAACAAAAATAAAAAAACATCTCATTTATCCACTGGTGAGCACATTTGCGACTGGTTTTCGATATCACTCCTTAGATAATTGAAATATATCAATACTTTCAAAGCGTTCAGAATAAATGCGAGATAGTCATATCATAGCAGCATTTTTGCCATAATTGGTGCAATGATAAGGTACAGTAAATAAGTGGGTGTGTCTGTATTATATACATATTTTATTGGATTTCTATTGTAAAGAGCGACTTTATAATATTAGAGAAAATACTTCATTGGGTGTATCATAAAGTAGGTGCAGCGGAATAAAACGCGCAACCAAGTCACGTCACACTTGCCGTAGAAGCAATGTGTAAAGATGCTCGATGCACAAGTTCCGTGGTCTCTTCGTAGCAATCTAGCTTATGAAAGGTAGAACTATTTAAGGTTATGCTTATCCACGCTTAACTGAAACTAAATACACTTGTCGATTAAGATTCTGGGATCGAATACACGACGTAGAAATTACACATCCTGTAAACAATGAAACAATCAAACGTATACAAAACTTGTAATAACTCGTAAACTGTCGTATATAACTTGGCATACAGATCAATATAGATCTAATAAAAATAATAATATTTTAATAATATTAACAATTTTTATATTTTGATACTTGGTTATCGTTGCTCTCTTCTAGTCTAAGAATTAATATCTCCTATAATGATAATTTCTTCAGTACGTCCTACATTTTTAATTATTTGTTCGATTTCAGAGATGAATAACAACTTGTTCGTTCGTCGCGGTCTATACAACGCAATTATATGAATAATTGAATGATTCACAGTAACTTAGCCGTGGAGTAATTCAGCTGAGCTTGTCATCTCCTTTTCTGCATGGAAATTAAGGTTATCTTTATATAAGCACTCCTCCTCCTCTTCGGACTTCCCTTGTGTTTCCAAATATATGGTACCCCTCTATGTTATAAAGTGATAACTCCTTTTCCATAATGTTTACCTCAGATAGTACTAAAATGTTTATGTTTTATATGTTATCTCTTAATAAAATTAATAACTGACCAAAGTGCTTTCGTAACGATCGGATATTTAAATATGCTGCATGTAGGTATTTATTGTTACTTGATAAGCTCCAACCCTAACATGCAGTATTTTTATAACAGGAAAATTTACATTCCAATGAGATAATTGTATCATAACGATCGAATGTTTTTTGTAATATTGATCGCGCAGTACGCACTCCGCACTAAGCGTGCAGCGATAGCTATGATAACTATCAAGTCGAAGCATGCGCGTGCAGCGATGCGAAGTCGCATCGTATTCTAATAATTTCATAATACCGCTTTTATTCCGAATGGCTGTTATTCTCTTATGCTAATCGCTTTTTCTTACTAGTATTTTGCCGTCCTGTATCCATGTACTTATAAGTACACGATAAAGCAGAACGTAGTACTCGATAAATCCTTTGTTTCAAAACTTGGAAGTGATAGGGCGGTCTGTTCTCAGACACGACAATGAAGTACTCGTAAAATATAGTTTTCTTATCTCTCATAGAATTTATCATTGTCGCCAGCTACTTGATGTCGGTTAACGCCTTATACGTTTTAAAGTTATCTCCTCGAGCGATCGTAAAAACGGAGAAGCACAACTACTTCCGACAAAGCCAATCGCAACTTTCTATCGAGAAAATTTATTTTCAGTCTTAGATAACGCTTTGAGTAACACTTGTTTAGTTATTAGTCGTAAATTATTATTTTGTCTAGTGGCATACAATTTTTAAGAAATACATTTTCTTTAATATATAAAAATACTACTAATCCTTTTTATTTAAATTATAAAAACGGAGGAAAAGCTTCATCAGGGGAAATTTTGTATGCTTAATGTAAATTATTTGGGTCTTAATATTTAGTTTACTTTACTTCTTTTATTAAATGCTTTAGTATGTTCAGTAATAGTTCATGGAGAAATGGTTGCAGCACCTTACAGCTCTTATGATTTGTAAACAAACACTTGGCGATTAAAAAGAGTGCCCATGAGTTTCTTGCCCGTTCTTCTCATGAGCCCTACACCCTTGCTTTGCTGAACGTGGCAGTAAATGTAAATTCGCAGAAAAAATTAGTGTAACTTTGACATTCATAAGTGTTACCTTGTAACCTAATCTGAATAATTTTGAATTTGAATTTCCAAACCTAAAATATAAATAAATTAAAATAAATACACAAAATAAATAAACGTATTAATCAATTGTATTGACACGACTTAATTATATATTCATTGAACATTAACCTTTACTAAAAAGGCGAAATAGAATTATCAATTTTTTTGTTAATAATATACAGATACAAGAATTATAGCATAAGATGCAAATTTGAAAACTATGCATATCAATAAAAACGCAAGATCGCTATTACTCAATATAAGTTATATGACTTTTCACAGAAAATACCAAAAACATTTTCCAACTATCTATTCCCAATGAACAAAACGATGAATAAAGTTAGACACTGCCAAGTTCTATGCTGTCGCTTTTTTGACAGTGACGTTAAATAGGGACAGACAATTTCAAACATTCATTTAATTGGCGTTTAGTGTAGTCTGTCTGTCTATGTATATTTGTGTCATGCCACTGATGTCCCAATGCAATTCAATAGGTTAAAAGCGGTTATTACTAAACAATAATGTTTTTATGCTCATGTTGTACCAGAAATAATAATAATAATATAATGACAATAATTTATTGATTGAAATTAAACTGCTATATACGGATTTTATCGCGTTGTTTATTTGACACTTTATTACAAAATTTTGAAAATTGTTACACTACTACTACTATTAAACTTAACTTTACTAATTTTTAAGCTAATTAAATTATTATTAAACTATTTAGATTTAATTTATTTTTAACCCAAGAAGAAGCAAACCACAGCTAGACTTCATGATACTTTGAGCTCATTCTGCGTATATAGAAACACCAATGATTAAATTATGTTCGGGTAATTTGAAATAACTACACTGGAACATTGAGACAACTGCCATCTTAGTCTCCCCGTGACCATGGCTGCTGAAAAGCAACCGAAACGTCGGGGAAAGTGTAAAAATAAATTAAATCTAAATAGTTTAATAATAATTTAATTAGCTTAAAAATTAGTAAAGTTTAATAGTAGTAGTAGTGTAACAATTTTAAAGAGCAGCGATAGCTCAGTGGGGAGACCAACAGACTGCAATGCAGAGGGTCTCGGGTTCGAACACACGTCGCGCACCTCTGACTTTCGGGAGTTATATGACTTTTCGAAATTATGTGCGTATTGATTGACAATTATCGCCTGCCCCGTGCCTCGGAGAGCACGTTAAGCCGTCGGTCCCGGCTGCCATGAACATCTATGGCAGTCGTTATTGGGAAAGTCAGTACCCTCTAATATTCTGACACTGGTCTAGCCTTAGGGTATCGTTAGCCTTCGGGTTGCGGAGGTCAGGTGGCAGCTGCTCCGTGTAAAAACTGATATCCAGTCAAATCCGGTTAGACCAGAAAAGCTGACCCCAAGTGACTTGGGAATAATAAAGGATAAGATAGAAGAAAAGTAGTGTAACAATTTTCAAAATTTTGTAATAAAGTGTCAAATAAACAACGCGTTGAAATCCGTATATCGCAGTTTAATTTCAATGAATAATATTCGCGTAAATAGAAGACAATATTAAATAATTTATTGCACAAAATAAAGTAACACATACTTCACCATTATAGATATTGCACAAATGAAACATAAGACTAAGGATCGGTAGAGGATTCTGTATTTTAAATCATAATTCTGTACCTTCAGTGAAAAGTGATACATCTTGACTTATATCAGTTTTAATATTTTCACACTGTTAAACAGTAAAAAAATTTTTCTAATCTACTAAGCAGGAAATTGAGCTCGATAATTTTGGTGTAAAATGCTCTAACTAAGGATTTTTTACATTTATCAATGTGTATTAAGATACATTTTTATTAATATCAAAGTGAACTGAAGAAATATTTCTTTTCCCTTAGTGTAAATTCATACGAATGTAAGTAAATCCTATTACACGATTTAAATATTTAAACGTAAATTAGTACAAACTGATATACTTAATTACACTTTTATTAGTAAATATTTATCACTACAATATTCATCTTTGTGAAAACTGGTACAGCTATATTTGAAAAAAAAATTGTGTAATATTGCAACTCTTAATATATCAGTTAACATTATTTTTTTTGAATAAAATTCGTCGTGATATCTGATTCTGATTTAATCTGTATCAATATAAATATACTTTTTTGTAAAGTGTTTAATAATATAAATATATTTAAATCAAAAATCATCAATTTTAATTTAAGTTACATAACCCATAAAATAAGTGTAGTGTGATATAATATGTAAGTTGCCGGCAGCGCGGGAGCCAGAGAATCGCAACTTCGCCGCGCAGAGCAAGATGCTTATATTGGAAATTAGAACGAGTGAGTGTAAGATTTGCAACTGCATTCAAGCTCTAGCGTCATGTATATTATAGCAAATCGATGCGTAAGATACTTGACTTATATCGTTTTACACAAATTACGTTGCATTTGTTGCGACGATTAAAATATCTTGTAATATTTATTTATTCATACCTTAATTTATTATACATTTTAAGTGGTGTTTTATGTACCATATACAATATTTAACTTTAGTACCGTTCCGGATAGCTTTCTATCTGCATCCTAAACAAATAATTACGGCGATAACATTCTTGTTATACATTCGTCAGTGGTGAATTCCACACAATACCACGCTTTATTTTTTAACTAACTTTAAATTAAAATAAATATGTTCTTTGTATTTTTAAAACATACATAACAACATATTTCACGATAAAAAAAACAGTTATTTTCTTTTGATTGCTTTCAAAGAATTGCGGGTGCCTATGCTTCTCTTGATTTGACCAACATATGAGAGTCTACAGTCATAATCTATTTTATAGACCCCTGCATCTTGTAAAGGTATTTTGTATATGGCACTTGACGGATGGTAAACACCAACGAAGAGAGCTTTAATCAAAACAAACTTCAAGGTGCAAACGAAGATAAGTAAATTTTTGAAAAGAACACCTGTTCCTACCATGAATTCTTCGCGAGGTTATTGAAATCAAAAACATCATAATTTTATTAGTTAAGATGTTTGGCATATACCACCAGCTTGGAATCCAGTAATTCAAAAAGTCAAACCCAATAAGAAGCAAAACGCAGCTAGACTTCATTATATTTTGTGCTCATTCTGCGTAAATAGAAACACCAATGATTAAATTATGTTCGGGTAGTATAAATATATAATAAATATCCACACTTCAGAACATTGACCATCTTATCCTCCCCGTGAACATGGCGGCTGCAAAGCAACCGAAACTTCGGGAAAAGTGTAAACTCAAATATAAATAGTTAATTTAATGAACTTAAAATATAGAAAAGTTTTATATATATAAATGTTAAATAAACAACGTGATAATATCCGTATAAAGTAATTTATTTTCAATTACCAGTATTATTTATTTGATTTCGTATATTCATATTTTAATTACCGTTTATTATTCAGACAAAAATGAAATTTATTAAAATTATGAAGAAGTTTCTAAAAAAGAGCACGAAGGTAATGTGAAGAAATTAAATCGATAAGATAAAAATGATATGAATTGGATGGAAGAATTAGTTATGGTTACCGTAACCAGAAAATAGAATCAGGATGAAGAAAAATTGACAAAATAATAAGCGCGATGCAGAAAGAAGATCAAGTACAATGGAAAGAAAGCATGATAGAGGAAGATGACGAAGAAATGGACAGAGGATGGCAGTGAAATTGAGCGCACTAGAAAAAGAAGATATATAAACAAAATATTGAAGAAAATTTAAGCATAATAAGCAGTACAGCGTCTGAAACTGAATTGTTAATAAGGCCTGATTTATTAGTTTATACAATATGCTTCTCTATTAGGTATATACAAAAAATTATACTGATTTCATTAGATTCCCATTACGTAGAAAAGTTTAATTTGGATAGTTTAATTTACTATGGCGGCTGTTTATAGAAAATAAAATATTGTTTAATTTTCAAATGAAAACCCACTTACATATTCCTTCTAATTAACAAAATTCTTACTATTTCATTGTATCTGTAAGGAACCTGTATCAATAAATACTTTAGTATTTTCAAAATGTATCAAATTACACAACAGTTTGTATCGTCATTATTCACATTTTATCTTAAATACGATACAGTTGTATAAAGATTCAAATTCAATTTGGCTTACAAATGCCTGGTTGTAATGTTAATTTGAATTTATAGTACCTACACAAATGAAGTATATTTATTTTACATATTTTTGTTTTATTAAGCCCTTCAAGTATCAACCTCCAAAAATACGAATTATGTCGGGCTCACCGGGGAAAAGATACCCCGGTAATACCGACTAAACCTACCACGGTGTTCCTCGACACAACCATAGACGGCGCGGCGGCGAGGCCGCGCGAATCGCTTTCACATGCAATCGCGACCCCGCCGTGGTTTCGTCGCCGTCGTTTCAAATGGCGGGCCACTACACAAAGAATATTTCCTCCACCGTCCCCCTGAGGGTGCGGGACAAAGACACGATACAGAGGCGCACGTGGGAACACGCACGCCGCCTCTCGGACCTGGTGCTGATCGGGTGGCGAGCAGGCCCACGCAGTCCACCACCCCCAGGTCAAACTTCAAGGTGACTGGAGGTCATCTCGCGCCCTCCGGCGCCGGCGGGGAAAGGGTTTAAGCAAAATAAGTACTATTACTAACATAACCTACCCAACCGAACCTACTTTTACGCGAGCGAAGCCACGGGCAAAAGCTAGTTTATTATAATTTTTTTAAGATAAATCGATATCTCGCTAACTATGTATCGATTCATATTGGTGACTCTAGTACTTTTTTAAAAGTGTCATATACCAGCAGGTGTCAGCCGGTAGCATAATGTGCCAACACTTACCCGGCAACTATCTGTGAAGTAAACCATTTTAGTAAGTGTGAAAGCCGCATTCACTTTGCTCACCGCGCCGGCAACTCGGCAATCGGAATGCGTGAAAAAGCAATACTACTACTATCCATTTCACCGTATTATAACTTTCTTTATACCTCTACTTAAGCATTATTTTTGATCTGAACTATGAAACATTCTACAAAGAAATGCAGAAACTTCTAGATATTGCATAAATTATTTTGTTGTGAAAAGTTTGCAGTATAAAGCAGAAATACCAGTAGTTTTAACTAGCTTTCGCCCGTAATTTGGCTCGCCTAGTATAATATTAAAACCAAGAACTTTAGAATAAATAAATAGTCTCATATACTACCTACAAGTATAAATATATCAATGTTACATCATACATCAATGTTGGTAAGTATGTGAAAAACTATTAAATAATAACTCTGCTAAGAAATACATTTAGTGTACAACCACACACAAAATTATAGAGATGAAGCTATATTGCAGAATCTACTAAAATGACGAATAAAGTACACCTTGGGTTTTAAGTTCAAATTGGCTATTTGTATCTATAGTTCAATTAAAACTTACACAGTTTAAACGTGAAAAAGATACACATTTAAAAAAAATATAAATAAACTAATCCATCCTCTTTATAATATACTAGCTGTCCCGACAGACGTTGTACTGTACACACGAAAAAAAACATACTCGAATCCACATGAAGCCACAGATTTTTTTTTTTCAAAATCGGTCCAGCCATTTAGGAGGATTCCAGTGACATACACACGTACAGTAGAATTATATATATAAAGATTACATATGTAAGTACATATAGGTATATAAAACATTTTTAACACGGATAGGATATTTATTATGCATCATAGTATTTTACATAAACATTCAACATACATCAACACAAACAAAATCAGGGTAGCCATTAAACACGTAAAATAAATGTCAGTATAATTTTGAAGGTTTAATGTTGCCTTACTTTAACGGTAATCAAACAAAAATAATCTATACTAATATTATAAAGCTGAAGAGTTTGTTTGTTTGTTTGGTTGAACGCGCTAATCTCAGGAACTACTCGTTCGAATAGAAAAATTATTTCAGTGTTGGATAGCCCATTTATCGAAGAAGGTTTTAGGCTACAACACTTCTATCTAACATCACGATACAACCCATAAGAGCGGCGTAGTAATCATTAACGGGGGTGATACCGCGAGCACATCTAGTATATAAGATAAAGAACAGCATCAATCATACAAATTCCCAAATAATCTATTGTAATATATTATATTGTCATCTATGTCACAATGTACAATAACATAATTATTGACTGAACATTGATATTATGTTCAAATTTCCATTAAGGAACCATAATGACCGCAAGCAATCTAGTACAGTACCAAATGGTTATTCAAGCGTCTGGTATGACTAATGATACACATGTTTCTATACAAACGAACTGAGGCAATATTATCTGTTATATACTAGTGTGTGTATAAGACATTGTTTACTTGGTGAACTAGGCCTTCTTGAGATATCCTATTAAACTTCTGGAGTATCGTCTGTACACATTACATTAGCTGCCATGTTTATCTAGTTGCTTGTGTAACTGGAAATTGAGAGGTCTAGGGTTCGATTTTTAATAATATTATTTTATATTGTATTTTTTGCAATTCTATTAATATATCCTTCGGGGCTGAATGAAAAGTAAGTGCAAAAAGCAAGCGAACAATTTTTTTTTCGTTTAGAGGACATCGCCCGGACTTAGAATAATTCTTGTATCGAGGGAGACTTTACAAACATTAAACAACGGACACAAAGAACACCTAGACTCGGAACAACCATTTTTAGATCACAAATTTTTTTGTCTCGTGTGGGACTCGAACCCCCAAACACTCGATGCAGTCGCAACGGCGACTACTACGTCATACGTGCAGTCAAATTAAACGTAAGCAGTCTGTGCTAGTACTCTGTAATAATTGACAAGCCAGGAATCTACTACGCGCACTCGAATTGCCCACAACAACTATTTATAATTTCTCTGATGGAGGACGGCAGAGTCATGGAAACCAAGTGTACTCCAACTCGAAGTATTTTGCGAAGACAAAATATGTTCCGACACGTGTTTTGCCTCTATACCAGCTATCCTACGAATTCTAATTTTTAATTGCAGTAGTATGAGTGGTGGGATTCTAACTTCTACTTACTTATTCCCTATGATCTTCAATAGTACCAATAGTGATTGTGCTAAATTTAAGCTGCCTGCCTGTATACTAATATAAATAAACTATGGTTTTCATGATTTTGTTGTTTTATAGCCTTTAAATTATACGCTTTCGCTGTCTGCTGGTAAGTAATCAGTGAACTCCAAAAGCAAAAATGAAATAAAATATTAACCCAACATATAAATGACAATACAATTAATAGGTGTTAGATATTTGACTATTTTAACCCTATATATAAGTTGTGACGATAATCGCCTAGAC
Source organism: Catocala fraxini (assembly GCA_930367265.1). Classification (NCBI taxonomy): domain Eukaryota; kingdom Metazoa; phylum Arthropoda; class Insecta; order Lepidoptera; family Erebidae; genus Catocala; species Catocala fraxini. The sequence continues at coordinate 8,679,661 of OV884038.1, forward strand.
GCCCGGCGAACGCGGGCGCACGTCACTAGCCACCTCTCGCGACCGGTGGTGCGAGACTTTATAAGGAACGGACGGCGTCAGTCGCTCCTCCTTGCGGCCCGGCTTCACACTCCCAGCTAAGTGTCCTGATTATACAAGGACCACGAAGCAAGTCTTTAGTGAACCACGCCCTGTCTATAGTTATATAAGTAAAGATTGTCTCTTTTATTTGTATCTTAATACATTAAAATTGTATTTGTTATACCTTCTCTCATTGTACTTCCTAATTATATCTACATTCCTCTTAAAGTAAACCCTAAAGGTTACAAAGTCCTTCAATGACTAGGACTAAATATACAAATGAAGGAAAATCTTGTTACAATACTATTCGGGCATTTGCTAAGTTAATCGTTCCATATGTGAACTTCTCATTAAAACGGAAGGCGTACGGCTACTAAGCAAACGTTGGATAAATAAACTTTGGCGCCCGAGCATCGGGTGCTCCAATTAAGTCTGAATATGTAAAATTAATTTCATGTGACCCATCATTGACCTTAAGGAGAGTTATCCACTATGCAATGTTTTGTTGCTTAACATGTTGCTTGTTAAAAAATATAGTCTGGAGAAAATTATCCAGTATCATATGATCATAATCTAGAGGTATGTACATAAAATTATATCAGTACTAGATTTGGCCCATGGCTTCGCTGGCAGAAATGAAGGTTAGGTTAAGTTCAATTAGTAACAGTACTTTTTTGGATAAAAGGTACCCTATGCATTATTCCTATTTCGCAGACAACGTGTTTGACTCTTTTATGATGATCGGTCGAATATTTATGGTGTGAAAGCGTAACATATAAACTCACATTCGAATTTATAATATTAAATTACAATATATGATTTGCTTCGTTGGCGCAGCGGTAGTGCATGCTACTACTGTTAATGATGTCCCGGTTTCGATTCGCAGTACGAGTAATGTTTTTACAGGTCTGTTTATGAATTACAAGAGCAGCATAATAATGTACTCATGATATAGATATAGATAAGATTAATGAAAGAAAAAGTGGTTCATTTGAGTTTGACTGCCTTGATGGCATAGCGATAGTAGCTACTGTATATGAGGTCTTGAGTTCAATACCCGGGTTTGGTAGTTTGGGCATTGTTATTGGGTCATTCTATCAATTTTTTTTTAATAGCAGCTCGGAGCCTGCCGCTGCTGCCGGTAGAAGACTATAAGCTAGCCCTTTACTACTTTTGCCGTGGGAGGGCCACGCTTCGGCACGAATGGGCCGGCTCGACCGGAGTGATACCACGGCCTCACAGAAAACTGGCGTGAAATAGCGCTTGCATTATGTTTCATCGAGTGAGTGAAGGTGCCGGAGGCCCAACCCCCTCCCCTCTCTTCTTAGGGAGAGGGAGGGAGGGCAAATTTAAAAGGCTAGCAACGTACTTGTGACTTCTCTGCTGTTGCGGGTGTCCATGACTGGCGGTAATCGCTTACCATCAGGCGATCCGACAGCTCGTGTGCCGTACATACCATTAAAAAAAATGAATAAGTTCTTAAATCATAGTGAAATGGAAGTGAGTATGTCTTCCACCTATCCTTTCGGAGATAGCGATGTGAGACTATGTATGTGAGTATACAGGGTGTCCCAGAATATGTGAATCAAATTATAACGGGAGATTCCTTAGGTAAAGACCTTTCAAATGAGCAAAATAAAAAAAATATATGTATGGCATTTGTGTAAATATAAAAAAAACTAAGTTTTGGTGCAAAAAAAGTACACCAAAATAATACAGAGATTTCAAAACTGAGTCAGTTTGACGAATCAATCGTTCACAAATAATAATAGTGGAAAAAATGAAAATTAGCCATAAACAAAGTACCTGTAGATGAAAGTCTGAAAAGGTCGGACTTTTTTAAAAACTTAGGTTTTTTTTATTTTTCTTGTCATAATTTCTTTTTTTTAGCCCATTTGGATGGTCCTTACTTAAGGAATCTCTCGTTACAATTTGGTTCACATATTCTGGGACACCCTGTATATAATTATAGTCTATTCTACCACATCTTTCTTTCTTTCTTTTCTATCACATACAAAGCCCAAACTAAGCAGAGCTTGTACTATGGGTACTAGACTATACATATATACATTTTTTGTAAATACATTCATATTATACATATAATTATATGAGATCATGTGTAACGAGCTATTATGGTATCACGACCAGCCATGCAAGGTACCACTACATCACAAGTCAATTTTATTTTCCTGTTCATGTGGGTTTCCTTCGTGCTTGATCGTTTCATGAAAGGAGGTTTTTACGATATAGTGGGGAAAAACCTTTCGTTCAAATTTTAGGCGTTACCGAACATGCAGTGTTGTACTTCGCTGTAATATAATGCTCGAAGCTCAAGCTTCGCTTGCTGTCTACGAGTAGTAGAAAAATTATACCCATACCGAAATTGGTTTATATTATACTTTAGTTAGGATGGGTAATCTAACGGCGCGTGGTGGATTCCTTTCATGCAATGTATTTAAAGCATTACCAACTAAAGAAAACCTTCAAAAAGAAAGGAACACTAGTAAAGTATTCTTGATAATCTAAGAGTGAAATAAATAAATTTGTCAATGGACTTCCATCTACATATGTAGGTAGTAAAATCATCATCAACTTCTCTAAAACAATCAATACGATACCTAATGAGATTTCTACTTTGTGCCAAAGTAGGATGTGCAACAAATTTCATTGTTTCCTAATACACGGATGTAAAAGACACGTGACGAAACCGAAAGGATATTTATGTTACCAATGTTTATTCTACTGAACGCACCTTAATTTTTTGCGCTTTGTTTGAAGAGGTTGTTCGAACTTTGTAGGTAGAAAACCCTTTGATGGCAATTAATTGCGGCATTAATTTTAAAAAGTACCTATCATATTTATTATATTGGTCTATTTTCCGCATTGGTAGGCAGCGTTCACTTGAGCAAAGCCTTCTTCAGATAGCTATAACGAACAGCCTGCGGTGCGGAAACGCCATAACCGCTATACTTCAATAGGGGTTAGAGATCGCGACCACATTCCTACATTATTTATTGTTACATAAGTATCTTTCCTTAGTTTGTTTTTTACTGCATGGAAAAAAGTCCATAGATATAACATTACTGTTCATCATTTAACTGAAGCTCTGTTACAATATTTGTGAAAGATGTGTATAGTTTTAAGTGGACTGCAGATTTGAAGCGGTGCTGTGTTCAATTTATTACTATGTGATTACTGATCTGTTGTCTGTAACTATACCTATTATGTAAAAATAAAAATAAAATGAAAATAGTATTCGGTAAATATAAACTGTCCTTTAAAATATAATAAGAAAAATAAAAGTTATAGTGCTTATCATCGTTATTCTTATATAGTTGATGGACCTTTTTAACATACTTGCCACTTACCGCAATATCATCACTGTTTGTATCGCGGGGTACTTTACAAGCCCTGAAATAAAGGATACAAAGAAACCTAGATTTTAGAAAACGACTAATATCGCATTAATTTGTTTCCCATGCGGGGATCGAACCTACTTGGCTGCGCAGTAATGGCGAAGTACCCTTTCATCCTTTTTTTTTTTTTCGTGGTGGAATGCATGACGCATACCCCTCCGCGGGGGCCGGCGGAGGGGTTATGTCGGACTCGCCGGGGTAAAAGAAAGATGGAATTAGAATAATGTACCTCCCGGAATACCGACTAAACCTACCACGGTGTTCCTCGACAAAACCACTATCGACGGGGCCGCGCGAATCACTTGCGCATGCGGTCGCGACCCCGCCGAGGTTTCGGCCCGCCCTATGAAGCGGCAGGCCACTACGCAAAGAGACCTACCCAAAGGCACTCACTCACTTATTAAACCCTACTGTCTCCCCCCTAGAGAAGAGACGGACTCGAAACAGAGGCGCGCGTGGGAACACGCACGCCGCCTCTCGGACTTGGTGCAGATCGGATGGCGGGAATGGCGAAGTAACCAACACAACCTATGTACAACTAAAAACCGCTTTCTCCGTAATACAAATAGCATTGCAAATTGACCGGTAATAAAAAAGTTGCACTTTCGTTATTATAAAATATACTCCTTTATCTCTGGTCATGAATATTTCAAGCCCGGGGCGGGAACAGTGATTTAAGATGACAAATTATTTGCAATTTTTATACGGACTTCTTCATTATTAAATTCTCCAACATAAAAATAAAAGTAATAAAGTTCATACTAACTAAACTTCGCTGTCAAAAAGGAATTGGCTTGGTTATTTCTATACTAATATAAAACTTAGGGATGGTTGGTACATAATTGAAAGGAGGTTATGAAAAGAACAATTTTCATAATCATCTCCTTTCTTTCATCTCATCTTAAAAATACAACACCCGCATTAGGAATAAATCTATATATTATGATATATATATGATAATATAAACATTTAGAACAGATACAAATAACTTGAAGAGTTGTACGAGCCATTTGTGGATCACACGAATTATTGTCCCGTATGGGATTCGAGCCCATAACACTCGGCATAGTAGCTATGGCAAGGCGTTCCAACTAAAAAACTACTACGCCATTCATGCAGTCAAAGACATGCACAGATGAAAGAGATATTTTTGAAAATTGTGCTCGATGTACCGTGTTTTGGCTTCATCTATCTTTTAGAGTTAGAAAAATCTCTTACACAACAGCTTTTCCGTCCGTCCGTCCGTCTGTCTGTTATACAACTTTTAACTCAAGAACCGTAACCTAACCCTAACTCGCGGTCAGCGCCATTCGACTCAGCATAGTCGATATACCCCGAAATGAATATGACCTTTGACCTCTGACCTCAAGGTCACGTGGTATCACGTGACCTTTGCATATCACTTGAACCATTTTTTCGAATTCTAAGATTTACGGCAATTCATTGCCGATTCTCACTTGTTATAAACACAGTCTCCTTACTAAAACTAGTTGCCTTGCGATGTTACTCGCAACCTTCCTAAGTGTTCTACATTGATGTAAAGTTGCCTAAAAGTTACCCCAAAAAAGCTATATAATGAAAAATATATTATTTCCAGATCTAACTGATGGTTAGCGCGTTCAAATAAACAAACAATATTATCAGCTTTATAAAATTAATATAGGTAGGTTGCTTTAAACATTAACGAAGAATAAAGGGGATCCTGATATTATGTAGACAATGACCTGAAACCATCATTAAGTTGTTATTGAGATATTCAATCTTATTGAATGCCTCAAGATGTTTGTAGGCCATAGGTTAATGTGAATATTTTGACATTATTTGAATAAGATTATCATCGACCTATATAATGGTAGTAACAAGGTTGCCCTATATTCAACAGTAATTAGGCCTACATTGTAATGATATTACTCCGCCTAATTCATTTACAATAGTGAAATACGATTGCATGTAAATTATCGTATAATACCAATGAGAACAAAATGCCACAAAGTGAAACATGAGTCATTCAAAAAAAGAATCACAGTCCTCGAAAGTTTTCCACAAGTTTGACAACAATAAAAGGGTTCTAAACATTTGTCTATATTACGCTAGAACTGACCATAAGTAGCAGTTCACGCAAATAGTAATGGTACACTGTAAAACAAGGTGGAACAATACGTCTTTGTAAAAAAAGGTTCGTGTACCGTCCTCCGTCATTGCGAATGGCCGACACAGGCTTTGAAACGTAACTCTATAATGTCTGTAAAGTTTGGATAGACGTGCGGAACTACAATACGAAACCATTCTGCTGCTACAACAGCTGGGCTCTTTTGACGTACAGCTACAAAAATTATTGATTCAAATTTAGAAATAGGCTGTTATTGGTAGTTCTTATATTTAAGAAAGGGTTCCCAATAGTGGGTTAGTTTGACCTAAAAAACTGTGGCGTAACTTGCCACTTTGGCATTTTAAATCTATTTGTCACGGGAAATTTAAATATAACTAAACAAAAATACGGATAGAAAACATAAATAAAACAACTTAGTTGTGTGTAAAAAAGAGAAAATATATAATTGACACCGATTTTTTTTAAATTGTTTTATGCGATTCATTAACAATTATGTGAATAACCATTTTGGTAACTGCTTTCTCTTCGCGTCAGGCTTAACTTCTGAATTTACTTACATTATCAACCTCAGGTTAATAATACAAGTTAATGCAGTAGTCTACTCTTTTCTAAAATATTTTATAAATTCAATTGCATGTGATGAGTGAAATAGCTACAATTTCAGTCGTATTTATTCCATGTTCATTGCTACAGCACTTTTGTTTAAATTTACGTTTAATCCGTTATATTATCTTGCTTGTTGCTTTCTGGTAAGCAAAAGCATAAATTATTTAAACATATTATCTTCGTAAACGACCTTTAAATCATTTTTATAATATTCTTTGAATAACGTAATAAAGATCTTTAATACACTTTTTGTATAATAAATACAACAACCTTATAATAATAATAATGTCCTCCAGACCGAATTTCGGTCATGGCGGCCGATCTTAGCGGAGACTGGCCACCTGAGCAGGAGATATTATAGTGCACAAGTATGTGTGCAAACACAAGTGAACTCTCTGTTCCTTAACTCTAATGATCCGATGGGACGGATAATCCGACACGACCAGAGAGAGATCAGGCGCAGGACCAACGGCTTTAAGTGCTTTCCAAGGCACGAGGGTGTCTAACACCGCCAACTTCCTAACTCCGGGTTCGTATTGAGATTTCTTAACAGAAAAACCCAATAAGTTTTTGTTGGCCCGACCCTGGATTTGAACCCGAGACCTTATGCACAGCAGTCGCATTCACTACCGATGCGCCACGGAGGCAGCCTTATATGCGGGATATTAAAGCACAAATAGTAAAACCTGTTACTTAGAAATTTCTAAAACATCAATGTATACACTATTTTCACGAAAGTAAAATATTCATGCAAAAGTAGCACATGCGTAAAACAAAATGGAAGTAATATCATCCTAATTGTGTGTTTTTATTAGACGTAAAGTATACTTTAGATTAAAAAATTAAGTAAAAATAATCAACGGATCCTAATCGCGTAGATATTTAAAGGAATATATACCTATTTATTTCCCGAAGTTTCGACTGCCATGCTTCGGTTGTAGCCACGAGATGACTATCTGGTGGGCAGCAGTATCATAGGCGCCGCGCTATTTATTGTTTAGTAGTAAGTCTTCTCTCTTAGCCTTCATTATTTCCAAGTCACTTGGGGTCGGCTTTTCTGGTCTAACCGGATTTGACTGGATATCAGTTTTTACACGGAGCGGCTGCCACCTGACCTCCGAAACCCTAAGCGAGCTAACGATACCCTAAGGCTAGACCAGTGTCAGGATATTAGAGGGTACTGACTTTCCCAATAACGACTGTCATAGATGTTCATGGCAGCCGGGACCGACGGCTTAACGTGCTCTCCGAGGCACGGAGCAGGCGATAATTGTCAATCAATACGTACATAATTTCGAAAAGTCATATAACTTCCGAAAGTCAGAGGTGCGCGACGTGGGTTCGAACCCGAGACCCTTTGCATTGCAGTCTGTTGGTCTCCCCACTGAGCTATCGCTTCGCTTGTTATTGTTTAGTAGTAAGTAGTAACGTATAATATCTGTGTAATATATGTATGTACGTTAACATAGCAATTATAAAGTTCACACTAGCAATAAAAATAGCTGTTTACCGTGTAGGCGTTGTTTTAGTCCAAATTTTCCGCGTATTGTATTTTTGAAAGAAGCGTGTAACGTGCATTTTGTGTTTAGTGCAAGGACTTCTTTTGGTCATATGCTTATTACGCAGTTAGGTTCTAAGGTTCATACAATTATCACTCGGTTAAATAGATTCATTCCAAAGTCACACAATTATCATTTATTGATTATATATATATTTTTTTATTGAGTTGCAATGATTACATGAAAACGATACTTTAGTACTACCTCGGGATTTATATTGGGTGTTGTTTTCATACTAAAAATAAGTTATTTAGTAGTTTTTATCCATAAATGAGTCAAGCCGACTTGGTATTCTTTGTTTCTGTTATATTTATGTATCTATGTATATTTATATATATATTTATGTGTCTGTTGTATCCTGCTGTGACCAAGTTTTAAATAATAATGCGTTAGTTATTTGGTTTGCATCGGCAATTTAAATAATATATGTCTGAAGACATTATTTCTTTTTACTCATATATTATTCAAATTGCTGAACGATAAAATCCACGATAAAATTATAACAGAAATTCCCAATACTCAATCTTTAGGCGCTCATAATAAATATTCCTTTTTTTATTTATGGTTAGATAGGAGAAACTTTTTAATGTAATCCGATCAGAAACGTATCAGTGCGCTTTTATTTGGAGGCCTTTCAATTTGTTGAATGATACGATGCTCCTAAGATCTTAAAATATATGACAATTTGAAGTTTTCAATTCAATTTCTATATTACAACGGTCTTATAAATAAAATAAAATACATATTTTAAGGTTTATATCAAAAGTAATATTATTTGTAAATTATTTAAATTGATCAGGACTGCTAAAAGCTACGGAATGTCCGATCAAGTGTCAATTGTAATAGATTATCAAAAGTTTAAAATTCGTTATTTATGTAATGAACCGCGACCAAATCCATGGGAAACCTTAACTTGTTCTTTTGTGCTATTAGTTTTTCGAGTCCATCGTTTAGAAACGCCATGTCCAATAGCTTCATCGTCAACACAATTCCATCTCTTTTTAAGATCGTTATGTACGCATTCATAATAACAGGTTTTGTTATTATGAATGCGTACGTGTTCGTAACTTATAGTTTAGCAATGCAGGTTCAATGCTGCATAAGTCATTATTTACCTGTCCCATAGTTTTGCTTCTAGCCTCGATATTTGTGAAACGGAAATCATGACTCAGAGATTTCTGAATCGGTTGCAACTGCGTTTGAATCGTGATGTGTACTATTAATTTTTTCGGCAATATGCAGTGACGAGCTCTACGAGTTTTAAGTCAGATGTTACAGTTTGTGATGCACTTTTGACTATTTGAAGTTATGTCGGTATTTTCAAGGCATTAATAAGCTTGGTCTAAACAAAATAAAAGTCATAGATTTGCTAGGTTCGATAGATTTTTATAGGTAACTATGTCATTAATTCAACGCATACAGTTGCGTGCCTAAGATCGTAGCTGTGTATCTGAATATTACACACGTCTAAATTCTGATTTCCGAGCAACACGCACGGACGTGAGTGGTATAAGTGGTCACTTAACCACAGCTACTGTATCGAGTCTTGTGGGTTTGATCGATAGTATATAATATAATCTATATAACAAAACCTGCTTTGCCTGAACCACAAATACTTGTTCCAAATCTAGGAGTTCTTTATACATGTTGTTTCAATGATAGTAGAGTCCATCGCGAAACAGGAATTATTTCTTGTGCATTGCCCTTTTTTTAAACGATAAGATAGTGTAAATATAATGTACCAAAAATATAAAGTATCTTCCTTTCTTTAGAACTGCAAAACATTTACTGTAAATCTCTTACATGTTTAAATTTATATACTTATTTCTTTGTGACATAAAACTTTTCTATCCGTTGTCAATCTCTACAATAACGATCATTGAAAAAAGGGCGCAAATATTAGTTGTCTGTCAAGATTGACAGATTGCGGAGCAAAATCTGTTAGCAACTGTACAATTTCGAAGTTTTATTTTGTACCCGAGCTCATATTTCAAGTCCGAGTACAATACTGCGTCCGTTTTATTTTGTTTGTAACTGTTGTCAGTTGTACAAAATTCTTTAAAAATTTTATGGAATTATAAAATCTGTGTTAGGACTCATCGTGTTAAAAATTATATTAAATGTTGGAGGACAATCTATGCCTTGTGTTTGAATGAGAGTAAGACTGCCTTTTGTATCATTTAATAAACCTAAACATAGGGAAGCTGAAGTGGACTGGAAAGCAAACATGTATGATGAGTTGTTGCCAAGGGGCAAATTGGTTGATGGAGATTTCAGAAACAAATTATAACAGACCGAACAGATTGACTGACGTTAAAATTAAATAAATCTGTAACAAGTTGTGTTTACCAGCGTGGATTATTCTGTGCGCGCTATACCCTCATCACGTTTCAATTTTTAACAAGCAATGGTATCACAAATAAGTTAGATTCATTAATATTGTTCCAGAATTTCGTGATTTCTGTCTGGACATTTGCAGTAGCAGGACAGAGTCTAAACCGATACTAATATGGATATACAGTACAAGTTCACCACTTATACAGACATACACATTAGTATATGGATATCTAATTTCTAATTTGTTTCTCAGATGTACATGATGTGTATGTGTGTGTGTGTGTGTGTGTGTGTGTGTGTGTGTGTGTGTGTGTGTGTGTGTGTGTGTGTGTATGTATGTATGTGTGTGTATGTGTGTGTGTGAGTGTGTGTATGTGTGTGTGTACATACACACATGTGTGTGTTTATAATACGTCTGTAATCATTTTTTTTACGTCAAACTTACGCTTGTTTTACGTAGGGGCAGTGACAGACTATGAATTTCCATTTGCTTTGATCCTGCAAACCTCGTGTTTCATTCGCTGTCATTATATTTTTAATTCATGCTCGCCTGCTTAGGGTACTATTAACCTAGCCTTTCTTTGCGATGTCTCGAATGTGATCAAAAAACCCTTATTATATATATTGTTATTTTACCGCATATCTATACCAATATAATGAAGCTGAAGAGTATGATTATTTCTTTGTTACGCGCGCTATTCACTGGACCTACCAATCAGATTATAAATTATATTTTACTCTTTGATAGCCTAATCCATACCAAGGAGCTTTATAACATAACGCTACGCGTCACAGAAGAGGAGTAGTAATCATAAACATGGGTTGCAGGCTACAGCTAGTATAAGACAAAAAGAGAATAATCTGCTTGGTTTCATTACACTTTTGTTAAAATTACAGCAGTAACATAGCGGAGAACCTTACTATGTAAAATTAGCAGTATCTCGCCAAAGTTAGCGGCGTTCGTGATTTTAACTAACATTGCCGCGTGCTATCTCGTTTGTTCTACGGCGAAATTGTTCCTACAATTTTGTTAATAAGAGCATTTTGACGACTTAATTATTTCACCTGTTATTTTATATAGAAATTTTACCTAGAATTTTTATTAAGATAAGTTGTACAGTATTTTTTTAAGATTCTTAGTTTATTTTCATAACCCCGGGATTCTAATTACATGTTAAATTATTAAATTATTATTCGGTGAAACATGTCCCTGTATACTGTTGGTTAGCAAAATCGGGACATATAGCTTCAAAAGTAATATTAAGAAAGATAACAGACCTAAAACTATGTCACATTAAATGTCGTATGTAAATAATCTCTCTGGAATTATTGTAAATACTTTTTAGAATAATTCTTAATTTTTCAGTTGTTGGAATACTAGGCATAATTGAAAACCTATTGTGTGTGACCTCCGGTGTGCCTCAATACGTTAATACGTGCATTTTGTACTCATTTGTGATAAAATGTGACAATTGCTTTGGCTTTTCTTTAGTGATAAATATATAATTATATAAAATGAAACAGATACTTAACAATATAACTTTTTTATCAGTATCTTCTAAAAGTGATCGAAAAATACAGTATAGAATGGAAATTGAATTTGTTCTCTATTCAATTTTGGTATCAGCGATCATTTTAGCGTTTATGGGCTTTATTGAAATGCGGTATAAGTCATAGAATAAAATGTAAAACGGACATAATATGGTAAACCTGTCAGAAACATAGCGCACAACGCACAATGTACTACGTTTGCCAACTTTCTAGGAAGGTACCTACGTATAAAAGTTTGTTCCAAGCGTTCTAAAACAAGAAAGTATTGTTGATATATTATTGATTTGCTACAACAAAAAACTTTAGTAAGAAAATAGTATTTAGGCAATTCTACTAGCTTACTACAGTGGCGCAGAGGTTATGTATGCGCCTGTTGTGCGTGTAGTCTCGGGTTAAGTGCCCGGGTCGGGCAAAGCGTCATTACGGTTTTAGTCTAAAGAAAACTCTGTATCACCACGTAGTGTATAACTGTCTCCGATAAACGGCAATAGGTTCATCACCTACGACGTGGAATCTAAACCATAGCTGGCGATATTTGGGTGGAAAATACCTCTCTCCCTATTTCTTCGGGATTTATGTAGGTACTAGTTTTAGCCCGCGGCTTCGTACGTAAAAATGTAGATTAGGTTAAGTTATATTAGTAATAGAACTTTTTTTTAGACGAAAAGTACCCTATGTGTATATATCCTTTTCTGTAACTCTGACAACGTGTTTGTAACATTTCATGATGATCAGTCGAGTAGTTAAGGCGTGAAAGCGTTACAAACAAACTCACATTCGCATTTATAATATTAGTAAGGATATACAACTTTGTAAACAAACTCTAGTAATGCCTGCTTTACTTAAACAACATTTTTTCATACCTAATCTAGCACTAACTTTAATTAGATGCCCGGTATTCCCAGTAGACGACAATAGATTTGCGTCCAATTACGTGGGGGCAAAAAAGTATAATACAACGAAATGTGGCTGTGAGGAGAAGTCTATTACGCACATATACACATTATACACGTGTAAGTCTGTGTATACATATACAATCAAATTTTATTATACTTAGCTAAAATACTTTGTTTTAATTTTTGTTCTTATTTTGCAGTAGGACAATACAGGCTGATATAATTTAACGATTTAGCTAGTGGCTTGATCCGCGGGCTCGATGGCGTAGTGGTTAGTGTAACCGACTGCCATGCCTGAGGTTGCGGGTTCGATTCTTGCACAAGTCAAACATTTGTGTGCATAGATATGGATGATTGTCTTAGTCTGGGTGTTCCTATGTATAATAAATATGGTTTTGCAAAAAAATAAATATAAATGTATGTTTATCCATTGTCTAGTACCCATAGTACAAGCTCTGCTTAGTTTGGGCTAGATGGTGTTGGGTGTATGTTATAGAATAATATTATTATTATATTGATATACTAGATTTTGCCCACGGCCTCGTTCGCGTAAATGTAGGTCAGTAATATTACTTTTTCCTGGATGACAGGAAACCTTATGTCCTTTTCTGTTCCCTCGACAATATGTTTGCGAAATTTCATGATGATCGGTTGAGTAGTTAAGGCGTGAAAGTGTACCAAACAAACAAACAAAACACACATTCGCATTTATTATATTAGTTTGAATTAGGATATTACATTGATGTATTTCTTACCTACTACATTTATTTAGTAGTAAAATATACGTACTTCGAGTTTAATAAAAGAAACAATCATAAATAATTTAATCAATTACAAGAATTGAACTTACGATTTTCTTATGGCATGCTTAATTTTGAAGAGCTTTACTGGGAAAGCGACAGCAAATGGAGATGGCAGACTCAAGCCCTGTTTCCTTTAAATAAATATGCAAAGTAACGGCGGTATTTCGCCGATAAGGTGTGCTAGATCAACAATTTTTCATGCATGTTTATATTCCTTGCAAGGGTAAAAAAATATGTAAAAATCTTAAGATTAATTGTACTACTATTTATACGTTAAAATTTGTTTGAATTTTTGATACTTGATAAAAAAAGAGTTTATCTACATATCGATTTGAAATGAAATGAAATGAAATTTTTATTGCATCAGATATGGTCGAGAAGATATTACAATTTCATATTATAAGTTTCACATATTTGGCCGTTTTACAGCATGCAATATAGGACTTAGCCTAGTAGTGAAATAATTATATACACAATATACTTAGTACAAAATAGTAATATTTTTAGATTATTTATACAATATAAAGCCTTACCACATAGATTATATCACTTTCTATTACATGAATCATCTACAATTTTGCATTGAAATATTCGTTAACACTGTAGAATGCTTTGTTCATCAACATCGTTCTTAAGCGACATTTAAATGTTTTTATTGGTAAGACTCTGAAGCTTTGAGGCAGTTTATTAAATATTTTAATGATCATGGGGTAACAATTCCTACGATACAGTTCAGTCCTTATGCTAGGTAACATTAGACGCTCAGGATACCTGGTGTTGAAGTTACAATTGTCTTTCCATTTATTAAATAACTCTGGATAAGTTTTTACAAAGTAACAACATTCCAGTATGTAAATTGAAGCAACTGTAAGCAGTTTTAATTTAGGGAAAAAGGGCCTACAGGACGTAGGAGGTGATACTCCAGCTAAAGCCTAAAATTGTTACTCAATCACGCGTAAACCGTTGGACAGATTGTATTGAAACTTGGAACACAGACAGATTGTGTATTAACACATAGGATACTCTTTATCCCGGTATATTTTCCCGTGAGATTCACGCAGGCAAAGTCACAGGCAAAATGTTTGTAAGCAGTAACTTTCACGAAGGAAATTGAAACAAATCTTAAGAAAATATTTTAATCTCAAAGAAAAATAAACAATGTTAATTTATATTTTATGTATCTGAACTTAAAAGGTTCTAAAATATTTCATAGTCAGCGACGATATTGTTTATCGTTGTTAATAATTTTGCCAAAAAGACAACTGATTTTGTATGCGAAGTGATGAGACTTAATAAAACTTTGCCTTTTCTTTAATTAACATCGAAAAACTAATCCAATTTGCACTTCGGGGCAACAACTTTTGTCATGGCAACGATAATGTTCGCACAGATTAGGTACTTCTTAGGTAAACAAGTATACATACGACAATAACATTGTGATTGCATTGTCCACCATACATGAATAGGCTGAGAAAAACAAAGTCCACTGATAAAATAGCAGTCAATCTGTTTTATTCAAAGTTTTGATATACAACAACACGTAGAGCACAATAGGGTATTGTTTTCCCTAATGTTCCCATATATCGTGCCTCGCTTTTAACCTCGCAAACAAAAGGGACTCTAAATGAAAAAGCAATTATTCGTATTTCTTTCTGTGTTACGTATTCCTATTTCTGTTTGAGATGTGGAATGTTAATAAATCCGTTCTTGTTTAAATTTGCCTTCATCAGCATAAATCTGTCCCAACAATAAACTTAGACTTATTGTTGCAATACAATGTGAGAGTATATCTGGTAAGGGCAGCAGAAACGTCTATTTATGACCCTGCTTTAGCCCTCGGGATATATTGTCACATAAAATGGAGTCGGACATCTGAAGAGTACTTGTAACAGGTCAATACTTGTGTATCAATGGTATATAAATATAATTTATTATCTGTCCATTGTCCTTTATTGGCCCTGACATATTTCTCATCAATATTGCCGTATTCTTTTATTTCTTATGTATTACAAAATATATTATGTATATTTACGATAACAGTTACTGTAGTGAACAATCAGAATTATGCCCGTATAACGAAGTCCGTGTAGATTACAGGTCGGTAACCAGTTTAAACCGCACTGTGAGTGACAGAAGATAGAGAGCGCTTCTTTTATTTATGTCAGGTGCAGCTTCAACTCAGACTGTGATTGAAAATTCTGTTTGAAGAAAAATCCGGTTAGCAACACGTTTCTGCATCCGAAGTGAGTTCGACGCTAAAGATAGTTAAGATGAAACTAGTATCATGTCGTAGTGGTGGCTCAAAAACAGTTTTCATTAATTTAAATTTGAATTTCGAAATTAATTAAAACTACGCGTTTTTAATTTGGAAATAAACGATATGCAAAAGAAACATACCTTAGAATGATATAAATTTTTTCATATGCTTATCCAGGCTTAGTTCTAAGGCTCCCATTTCAACCAGCCATTTATTTCTTGAATAGGCAGATTACCGGCTCTCATATCGATCCTCGATATTCTGTAGCTTATTTAACACGCCTAGAGTTCCTTTTTATTTGCCAGCTCTTCACAACCGACCGGTTTCGCCTTCACAAACTATTTTGAGTGGTATTTATATATTGTCATTATTTTTTACTGTATTGCGCACCACCGACATTTCTGTGTATACATTTTATGAGGCTTGTGAATAAATTTATAAGAATCTGTATTCATGTATCAAGGATATAACATTCATACTAGAGACTACACTTCCTTGGTGGTTTAAGTAGTTAGTTATAAACTACCGATGGGGGGTTTTAGGCTTATGATAACTACCCTAGAATAAAATTTCAATGATTAACTGATAGTTTTTAGTCTGAGAGAAATTTGTTCGTGAAATGTTATGAAATTATAAGTTTTCTAAAATATATTTATAACAGCAAATGAATATACATTTAAAAATAGGTAAGCCATAATGTTTTACAATACACCCACATGTCGCCAACAATGGTTTCAGGTGTTACATAATTGTAGGCGAGCTTATTATCGTTTACTGGACACAATTACAGACTGCGTACTGTTACTGGTAATTTCAGAAAATCAGACACTTTGTCTGACCAGGGCATTGAATAAACTAGTGTATGTGCAAACACAGACGCACTCTCTATTCCCTAACTCTTAAGATCCGATGGACGACAATCCGTCATGACCGGATATAGATTAGGCGCAGGAACAACGGTTTTACTTACTTGCAGAAAACCCAATTACTTTTTGTTGACCCAACCCCCGGGTTGGGTCAACAACAATGAATCCCGATTCATCCCCATGCATAATAATCACATACACAAGATAGATAATAAGAACATAATTATTTTGTTTATTATCCTTTTCATATTCTTTAACACGGTCTTAAATTTTTTATGTTTATACTTGTGATATACAAAAGTTTTAGGTTTCTTAGAATGTATTATTATATTATTTTCGTATTATAATAATATCAGTCCTATATAAAACTGCCCCACTATTGCACTGCTGGGCACGGGTCTCTTCTGAGTATGAGACGGGTTAGACCATAGTCCACCACTCTAGCCCAGTGCGTATTGGCACACTTCACATTTTTTTTATAGATTAAATGGGCAAACGAGCAGACAGATCGCCTGATGATAAGCGATTACCGCCACCCATGGATACCCGCAACACCAGAGGAGTCATAAGTGCATTGCCGGCCTTTTAAAAAAGAGTACGCTCTTTTCTTAACGTTTTAAAGATCATATTGGTCCGGAAATACCGCAGGCGACAGTTCATTCCACAGTTTTGTTGTGCTAGGCAGAAAGTTTCTGGAGAAACACACTGTGGTGGACTGCCAGCCATCTAAATGATGGGGATAAAAATGCTGTTGCGTAGGACGATAGCGAAAAGAGGCGGCAGGTATCAGTCCGAACAATTCCTAATATCTTTGAGAACATTATTGAGAACTCTTAGATCTACAGGTTTCCTCGCGATGTTTTCCTTCACCGTTAAAGCTAGTAATAATGAATTATTTAATATGCACAAAACTTCGAAAAGTCAGAGATACGCCTTGGGTTCAATCTCGAGACCTCTGCGTGGCTTTCGAACGGTTTCGCACAAGGCTATCGCTGCTTGTCCTATCTACATATACATATGTATTATTTTCGTATGTCAATATTTTATTTAATATCACATATTAACCCGCCCGTCATAGTTGGACTTTTAAACTTTAACACTTTTAGCCCCATTACTCTAGAATAAAACTTAATAGTCTATATTGCTATTAAACTAAAACTTGACATGTTTAAATTTAATTAATTTTTCGAATAGGAACCGTAGTTAAGACTTCTCTTATTAAAATGATAATTTGATAATATTAATTATTTTGACCTTTCTCTCTTTTATGAAAATATCAATATGTATTTGAATAGAATAGAAAGGAACAATTAGGACTGAACGTTATAGGAATTATTCATCAAGACCTGCACGGATGGCGTAGTGATTATAGTGGACGCCTTGTCACTCTTACTTTGCGGAGTGTACTGAATTCAATCGTCACACGTAATAAAAACTTGTATGATACACAAATAGTTGTTCTGAATCTGGGTATTATTAATGTGCCCGTGATGAATGTTTGTGAAGTCCGCTGGAATTATTATCTGGGAAAAGATAAGAAAATAAAGTTTTTTTATTATTTTGGCGCACAATACGGCACATCCAAAACATGAAGATATAATGTACAAAATAAAAACTGAACAATATGTAATAAAACTAAAAAAATAATATTATTTATAATTTCATTATTAATAATTTCATTTCATTTCTGCTTACTGGCACCTTCCGCTTAACTTAACAGAAACTGCCTCCATTCAAGTCAAGGCTAATATTGTCAGTGAGCAGCGATACAAACAAAAATCTATTCAATTATTTAAGTTTGTCTTCAATTTTTAAAGTAATGTTGTGACGATAATCGCCTAGACGCCCGGCGAACGCGGGCGCACGTCACTAGCCACCTCTCGCGACCGGTGGTGCGAGACTATATAAGGAACGGACGGCGTCAGTCGCGCTTTCCTTGCGGCCCGGCTTCACACCTTCAGCTAAGTGTCCTGATTGTACAAGGACCACGAAGCAAGTCTTTAGCGAACCACGCCCTGACTATAGTTATATAAGTTAAGATTGTCTCTTTTAATTGTAATCTTAATACATTAAAAGTGTATTTGTTATACCTTCTCTCATTGTACTTTCTAATTATATCTACATTTCTCTTAAAGTAAACCCTAAAGGTTACAATGTGAAAGTGTGTCCCATCAGTGCCAAAATTTAGACATCGCTCAGCGTACGTTGCGATTGTTAAATCGTGGTATTCTGCGAAATCCAATTTAGTGACGCCGGCGCCTAGTGTTTAAACATATTAAAATAAAATATACTTAAATATGTAAATATACGAGTAAATAAGATATAAATATAATTACTAAATAGTGTGAAAATGTGTGGAGTAAGATATGAAACATTTGAGTGTGTTTTTAAAGCAAGCGTCAGTTTATTTTATTCATATATTTAAAAAAAAGATGGTTTAAACTGAGAAATTCAAATATTATAATTTTCTACATGATTATTTAGTTCAGATGACCAAAATAAATCAATAGGATATCAAGATTTAAATCGAAAGGGTTAAAATATAGGCTAAATTGGAAACAAAAAAAAACACGTAAAGATATTCCTACAATCTTTAGATCCATAGCATTAGGTCTCATTGAAATAAAAGGCATTTTGGTTTTTAGTCAGCCAGGCTCAATCTCAGACAATATCCACATTTTTGTCAGAAAATAGAATCAAATCTATTTCTTTTGTTCTTATATAAACATACGATAGTAATGAAGACTTCGGTATATTTTCAACGTTGAAATGTTACCAATGAATACATACATTTTTATATTGATAGATCTTATTTAAAGTACACCACAATGTTTCTATGCTTTATTAAGAAAATAATGTAATTGCCTACGTTTGATTTCCTACATTATTTTACATACAATAGCGAATAGCAATCAAAATAAATAGTTTTATGCATATAGTATGAAAATGAGCAAAATGAGAGAGTATTTAAAGAAAAAAATTGGGATAAAGTATCTTGCTATCTCCCTCGGACAACTGCATTTAAATAGCCGTTACGTCAAAGTTTTTTTAATAATAACACGGAGACTGAAATTGTGTTTGGTAAACGGTAATAGACTCACCTTCTATTGCGTGGGACCTCATATAGTTACGGAAATATGTATGTAATTATCATCTTTGACCACCTCTTCGGGGACGTAAACTACGTATATATTGTTTCGTTACTATGTTGGCGTATGATGTAAGAGCTTACGCAACACTCGATACTGAGATCCCAGTTTAAATTTCCCGATCAGTGGATATCATTATTTGGTTTTCTAATAGGATTAATGTTATCTAGAATATAGAATCTAACCGATTCTAGTCTAATTAAACCATCGGATTACCCTATCGTGCCTATTGTCATGGGATAGTTGAAATCAACCAAGATTTTTAGACATCGGATCATATTACCGACCTACGACCGTTTCGAGAAATTCAGTAGCCGGGTTAGTTACTAGACAAAAAGACTTATTACATTCTATGCTATCAGAAACAACGTCAGATACTCACAATTTATACAGGCCAGCCTCTAAAGTTTGCTTCCGAATACTAAAATACATCCATTAAATCGTAAATTTGTTCGGCCTCAGTGAACAAGTGCCATCAATCTTGTTGATTTGGTGTGAAACATAGACATTGAAACCAACGGTAGCTGTAATATATTTGATACAAAATAAACGTATTCCCTTTTTAAATAAATTGTCGTTATTTAAAAAGGGATAACCTTCAACGACTCTAATAAAAGAGTTAAAGTGAATATGTTGCTATCGACAAACAGTACCTAAATAACAAAATGGTTGTAATTGGGGCACACTATATAATACTCAATTACACACTATTGTACGTTCTTTAACCAAAATATAGACTGTCTGAAAAAGGGCCAAACTAAGAGTATATTGAACCAAGGTGCGTACACGAAAACTTAATGCAAGTGAATAAAATAAAAAATGAATGTCAGAATCATAGCAATATGAAATCAGCTTAGTCTGTCTATTCCTTGGAACATATTCTGAGTTCTGTGTATTTATAATTTTATTATATTTTGTAAAAGGAGCAAGACTGTCATTTTTTTATAAATATGTCGAATTTATATAACTCAAATGCATTATGATGCATTTGCCGCGATCAAATACTTATTGGGATCAACAAAAAAACAATTATGTTTCAATAATAATAAAAAAAACTTACTACTTCAAAACATAGTAAAAATACTCTGTAGTTTCAACTAAAATATTTTCATACATATCACAGTAGTTCGCTTATTTTTCTCATCATAAAAGGAAAATATATTTATTATAGTAGAGACCTCTTGGAATTCACGTCCTTGAAGTAATTTGGCAAATTATAGGCGGAATAGACTTGTTAAGTCGTATTATTATTATGTCATTGATACGCAATTACGTAATATGATTCTACCAAAATAAAAATGTATACATCGTCTTAATTATAATCATTGATTATATTCAATTTGCGAGTTTGAGCGCAGCGGGAGTCACGTTTGTACCTGTTGTTTTGTTCAAACTGCAAGTTACCTGATTGAGGAATTAATATTCTACAGAAAATCGTAGTAAGACAACGTTGTGTTGTTTTGCTGCGGTGAGTAGGGTTACTAAAGTTACTAGGCAGGTCAGCAAGGTATCAATAAATATTATTACAGCAAAGTATTGCTGGAACGCTCTCTTAAGGACTACTAGGTTCAGCCTGGTTCTGTTTACTTGATTTTGCACAATCAAAACTAAGAATACACTAACCATGTCTTTCTATAGGTACATAGGGCTCGTTAAGATAAAGATAAAGATAAAGATTTATTTATTGCGTAACTGTGTACAATACATAGGTCTTAGTTGTAAAGTTTTGGACACAACAGTTTGCCCATATCGGACATGCAACATAATTTTTAAAATGAAATTACAACTTAAACATTTAAAAACGAAAAAAGAAAAAACATGCATTAATACCTTAAATACATGCATTAATACGATTTACCAAAAAACTCGTTTAGAGTATAAAAAGCGTGCTCAATTAGCCACTTTTTCAAATTTATTTTAAATTTATGGCCATCTAATTCTTTTAAGGCGGTAGGTAAAATGGACTTTTTCTGCCTGCCATCCATAATATGCCCTCCGAAATAGTTCAATAGCCATGGCCGCAATAATATAAATGGTAAAGTCTCTCGTAATATATTTTGATATAAATGTCTTTATTGAATCAACCTAATCAGGGAACTAGGTTACTATTAAAGTATCAGATTATTTACGTAATTTGTTGTATGTCAAAGTAGGTTGTCAATTACAATTTGCGCTCGGCTTTTTTGAATTATTTATGGGTTTAATTAGACATTTTCTATTCTGAACAAAATACTACGAGGGCGTTCAATAAAATGATTAATTTATGCCATATATTATTTTGCTCTATTAATATTCTAATTCTATCTGTTTGCCTGTTACGCTTTAAAGGCTAAATCAAAGAACCGATTTTTATGAAATTTGGGATTAGGATACATTATATCCTGGGGAAGAATAGTGGTTACCTTTATCCTTATATCCCTAACCCCGAAATATTCACGCGGCATAGCCACAAGCAGAAACTATTAACATATGGCTGACTACTTGAAATTAACATTGCTATTTACTAATTTATTGTTGCATATAGGTAGTATAATACTAGATTCCTTTTCTCACTATCCCTCAATATTTTTTTTTTCATGTAATGTTCTGAACACAGTCCTGTATACGAAATATTCATGTCTTCTTCGAAGCACAGGTGATGTAGAGACCTCAGCATCACATCAAGTGAGGATGTGTTGTAGACTGTAGAGGGCTCTCTTCGTGGACTACATGGCTGTTTACCATCAGGGTATTAGGCGGAGCCTAGTTAGTTCGGCAGACAATAATAAAAGAATGTGCCATATATGTATATGATGGCTCAAATTATCTTCATTCCGATCGTGAAGGTACTTTTTACTTGACTGCGTCAATCTATTGAATTCAAAAATAACTTCAAATAAGTACAGAAACCATTCAACGGGTATCGGTGATATCGTAAAATTTATTTAAAGGCTTGCTCCTACACAGCTGCGATACGCCACGAGCATTGTCCGTAAATTTTTGTTGAAATCGTCATCGTTATCTTAAATGGAGGTCGATTGTCGAAAGTATACTCATAGACTGCTGGGGCATACACAACGATAAATTTTAAGCGACCGATCGCAATGTTATTAGGTCATGAGTGAACTCTGTTATTTTCAGTTCGTTTTTCCACTAACAAATAATAGTTAATAGTTTACCGAGCTATTATTTTATTATTCGATTTATATTATAAACTAAAATACCTACAATTTTTTATTTTTGGAATATCATGCCTAATTAACAACCTATTGTGTCTGGCCGCCAGGGTGGCGCTACCACGGAATAGTTAATATGAGCGTAGACGTTGTTGGCGATATCATATTATAGAAATCTGTAGCAAAGTGATATAGAGGTTTTGTCAAAAGGAACTTATAAGAGACAGTGAATTCCGAAAACGTCAATATATTAACGTGGATGTCGAGCCTACATGCAATTGTTGATTTATATTACAAAAAACGAGTATTACGCGGTCATGCTGTATTTACATACCCTTTTGAAAGGCTTGACGTTTCGGTCAGATTGCACTGGCCGTGGCCACAAACAAGCATATGTGTGTATGTATATATATTATGTAGTTGTTATATATGCTTTAGTCAGAAATATTCTTAAATATTTGTAATTTGTGTGTCCTTGCAAATCACTATTTTTATTATCATATTTCTGGTAATGTTAACGTACATAATTATACCTTTTAATCCATATACAAAACCAAAGGCTTGTGCTGACAGTAGATAAAGTTTCATAACTTGTACTTTATATCAGTCTCTGGTAGTAAAATGTATCTGGCATCGAAATGCAAGTCCGCTACCTTATCTCCTGGGCTGCCGCCGCTTCCAAAAACTCCACATAATACATGCGTATAAAATAAAATGCCTAATGCGATTCCTCGCTAAACATTTGTTACAAATTGAAGCGAAGTTGCTGCATAAACATGAAACATCCTAAAGGATACGATACTGTAAACATATATGCGTAGATGAAGATTTATTGCTAACAAATCACATGGAATGAAAGAGCCCTTTGAGTATCAGCACATAAGTTTAGTAGACTTTAGTAGTAACAACTTAATTTTTAACCATCAAGACGCATGTATTATTATTAGATTTTAATGCTTATATTTAAAGCAAGAATATAAATGTTAGATATTAGACTATAGATTTGGGCTATATTATAAATCAGACGATCATTCTCTAGAGATAGCTCAGTGGGGAGACCAACAGACTACAATGCAGAGGGTCTCGGGTTCGAACCCACGTCGCGCACCCCTGACTATGGAAGTTATATGACTTTTCGAAATTATGTGCGTATTGATTGACAATTATCGCCTGCTCCGTGCTTCGGAGAGCACGTTAAGCCGTCGGTCCCGGCTGCCATGAACATCTATGGCAGTCGTTATTGGGAAAGTCAGTACCCTCTAATATCCTGACACTGGTCTAGCCTGAGGGTATCGTTAGCCTTCGGGTTTCGGAGGTCAGGTGGCAGCCGCTCCGTGTAAAAACTGATATCCAGTCAAATCTGGTTAGACCAGAAAAGCCGACCCCAAGTGACTTGGGAATAATAAAGGCTAAGAGAGAAGAGAGAAGAAGATTCTCTAGAGACATGGCTCATGTACACAACGCGGGTAATATGTGTAAGATGAGGTTTCTGCGTGGCTTGCATCACGCAAAAAGACTGGCTTGAGGTACATGCGCCTGTAACCGGTATGATTAGCTATAATATATATATATATATATATATATATATATATATATATATATATATATATATATATATATTAATAAAACATGGCAATATTTAAACAGTACCATTGTCGTTGTAATGTGACGTCAAAAACCTCCATACAGAAAATACAACATGCATAAAGTTGTATTTGTTGTTAGAGTTGTTTTTAATGAATGAATTTACAATTGTTTATCATCAAATAATCGGTATTCGATTTTAAGAATCCTGAACCAAACCACAAAAATGGAACCTGCATCATTTCGTTCATCCTGTTAATTCTTATCTCACAGGCTATGAACTTTTCTCGTAGACTAACAGTATTTGAGTAAATATAGATATAAATAAAATAAAAGTAAGATATAGCATGTACTTATGTAGAGATTTAACAAAATAAAATAGGTTTTAGGGTGACAATTAACAAATATATCGAATATGGCTCGCTTTTTATTAAATAGTAAATAAATAGTAAATCTTTATTAACATAATATTGTCTTCTATTTACGCCAATATTATTCATTGAAATTAAACTGCTGTATACGGATTTTATCGCGTTGTTTATTTGATACTTTATTACAAAATTTTGAAAATTGTTACTCTACTACTACTATTAAACTTTACTAATTTTTAAGCTAATTAAATTATTATTAAAACTATTTAGATTTAATTTATTTTTACACTTTCCCCGACGTTTCGGTTGCTTTTCAGCAGCCAGACTAAGATGGCAGTTGTCTCAATGTTCCAGTGTAGTTATTTCAAAGTACCCGAACATAATTTAATCATTGGTGTTTCTATTTACGCAGAATGAGCTCAAAGTATCATGAAGTCCAGCTGTGGTTTTCTTCTTCTTGGGTTTGACTATTTATATTACTGGATCCCAAGCTGGTGGTACATTCCAACCATCTTCTCTATTAAAATTTTCTTTATTAACATTTTGGCCATGGTTGTGGACTCCCTACCACCTGTACCAAATACTGAGTAGATTTTGAGTTTATGCACAGCCGCTGAATTCATTACCGCTATGCCAGGGAGGCAAACAACCGCAATCATAGCCGACTATTATAGATAGGTAACCACTTACCATTTAGCAGGCTCTTGTTTACCACTCTTGATGCAGAAAATAAAAGCTTTAGGTTAGAATACAGAAAGATTTTATTTCTTGAATTTTTATTTGCTACTATGTACCCAATGCGGCTCGGGCTATAAGACCGAGATCTCATGCACATCATGAGATCTCGGGCTTGAAGCCTGAGATGGGTAAATTGTAATTTGGTTTTCCTTTTAAGACATTCTCATTAGCAGCACGGAGTCTAGAACCGTGCCCGGCAAACGGCAATATGCGTCAATAACGTCTATATATAACCTGCCGAAATGGAGGTGCGTAACATATATCTTCGGAGATTTAGGCGTAAGACTATGTACATATGTATTTTTCCTTTCATTTAGTATAATAATATCAGCCCTGTATTAAATTGTCCCACTGCTGGGCACAGGCCTCTTCTCAGTGTGAGAAGAATTAGGGCACAGTCCTCCACGCTGGCCCAATTCGGGTTGGCAGACTACACATGTATCTTTGAGAACATTATGGAGAACTCTCAGACATGCAGGTTTCCTCACGATATTTTCCTTCACCGTTAAAGCGAGCGATAATCAACTCTTTGATACGCACATAACTTCGAAAAGTCAGAGATGCGCGCCTGGGGATCGAACTCGAGACCTCTGAATGGCAGTCCAACGGTCTCCCACTAGGCTATCGCTGCTTATATAGTATAAGATCCTGTGTAATTCGTGCGAGCGACGCTAAGGTTAGAAATTAGTAATCCATATAATATAATTAACATGAACCTGGGTCCAGGTATGGTATGTGATTTGTAAGCATTAGCTGATTAGAGACATACCGCCGCTTTCTACCAGTCGATCCATATTATTATGATTATTTGCTTGCTTGATTACTACTAAAAATCGTATAAATCATATACAGAATGGAATTATGGCAACAAAAGTCGTAAGTCAACGAATGCCGTTATCCTGCGGCGAGCATAGCACAATGCTTGCACCGTCGCACTATATTATTTTCCATTCGATATCGCACGCGCTAACGACCTCACCTCGGTTTCAATATTAAAAATAGTTGACAAGTTTTGCTTTTAGGAGCCCCAGTCGACTTTTATGCGAAAGTCGGAAAGAATTACAATGATATTGAATCTCGATAGGTCTTATATTTATTATATTAATAACGCGCAAACTTAGTTTTACTTGTAATTTTTTTGTTAAAATGGAAACTAAAGTGGATTTCATTTTTTATGTAATTTATTATTTGTGTTAAAAGTTTAAAGGCGAGCCCAGCCAACATTATTTTAAAATATTGAATTTGGCTCAATTCTCATCATTTGCTAATCGCACATGCATGTTCAACTACGTCTTACTTTCAGTTTTTAAAAACATATTAAAAGGGTTTTTGTTATGCATGTATTACAAAGCTTAACCGATAAAGAGCGTCATCGGTTAAACTTTACAAACATGATTTTAGTTATTAAATATATAATATGTAGTTCCATCTAAACAATTTTATTAGATAACTATATTTTGTACGCAGCTTCGCTCGTGTATATGTAGGTGAGGTTAGTAACAGTACTTTTTCTGGATGATAGGTACCCTATATTATTTTCTGTTCCCCTGACAACGTGTATGCAGAATTACATGATGATCGGTCAAGTAGTAAGGGCATGAAAGCGTTACAAACAAATAAACACACTACATCTGCATTTATAATATTAGTTTCGATGGAGAACCTTTTCGTAAATACTTCCATTTTACGGAATTTATCGCGATCAATTATTTGGGCAGTATTTTAATTTTAAGAACATGGCAATTTCATAAACGAAACGTCTACAATTATATTATTCCTTTTATATGATATGCAATAAAACATTGTTATTATGCAAATAAGTAAAAAAAGATGTCCAAAACCATAATGGAATTCAAAACAAACACCGTGTTGATGGAGAGGTAACCCCATAAAGTACTAGTTACGTCATTCAGACAGCCAATAAAAAGAAGAAAGAATATAAATTATTAGTAATCTTATGAGATGAGCAGCGATAGCTCAGTGGGGAGACCAACAGACTTCAATGGAGAGGGTCTCAGGTTCGAACCCACGTTGCGCACCTCTGACTTACGGAAGTTATATGACTTTTCCAAATTATGTGTGTATTGATTGACAATTATCGCCCGCTCCGTGCCTCGGAGAGCACGTTAAGCCGTCGGTCCCGGCTGCCATGAACATCTATGGCAGTCGTTATTGGGAAAGTCAGTACCCTCTAATATCCTGACACTGGTCTAGCCTTAGGGTATCGTTAGCCTTCGGGTTGCGGAGGTCAGGTAGCAGCCGCTCCGTGTAAAAACTGATATCTAGTCAAAATCGGTTAGACTAGAAAAGCCGATCCCAAGTGACTTGGGAATAATAAAGGCTAAGAGAGAAGAAGTAATCTTATGAGATTGGCCATATTATTAAACTTATTCCAGAGACTCAATTTATCAAAGAACAGGATGCATGTTTATAGAAGAAATAAATGAAAGTCTTGTAATGGAACAGTTTTAATAGAGCATGATTAGGTGGCATGTAAGCATTTGGCCAAGCTGGTGGTAAGCCGTTTCAACACCAATAAAATAATTTGTGTTGCCAACTATTCTGAACATAAGGCGCTGTGTTGACAGCACATAGAGACCACAGACCACACACCTGGAGGCCTTCCCTTACACTCTCAAGAAGATTGAAAACTGTACACGCTGTAGAAACACAACGTAAGCTAATTTTAATCTCGATAGGGTGAGGTTGCGTATTTGATCATCCTGATCAGGAGCTAATTT
Source organism: Catocala fraxini (assembly GCA_930367265.1). Classification (NCBI taxonomy): domain Eukaryota; kingdom Metazoa; phylum Arthropoda; class Insecta; order Lepidoptera; family Erebidae; genus Catocala; species Catocala fraxini. The sequence goes on from OV884038.1 coordinate 8,707,860, forward strand.
TTTTAAAGTTATTGAATGCACGGATGGCCTAGAGTTGTTGGTTCGATCCCCACACTTGAGAAAAATTTGTGTATTCCACAACGTGGGTGTTCTTTGTGTCCATTGTTTGAATGTTTGTAAAGTCCTCCACAAGAAATATAAAAAGAGCACGCCTGCTCTTTAGACTCGCCAGTCTTATAAAAAATAAAAGAAATAAATTTAATAATTAACTGGTCGATTTGGTGTTTCGCTATGTTCTGCCTCTAATAAAATTACCAAATTACTTATAATTACAAATTAAGTCTTAACTTCCAAATTTATATTACGTAGAGAAAGCTGTCTAGAGCTTATATTTTCTTAATTTACTTGTGACAGGGGAATAATGCTGCGGTATTTTTGTTTTACTATTTACCAACTGCCTCTGATTACGTGTATTTTCTTTAGTATAATTTCATCAAGTTAATTTATGTTAGCAAAGCGGGCAAGAGATGATAAAGTGTTTTTTGGAATATTGCTAGGATTATTTTTGCAAGAGTAGAAACCTACCTGTGACCCAGCCATCCGTATTTAATTAATAGACCTACTACTTATTCCTTTAATCAGGTTCGGGCTTAGGTAATGGGGTTTTAGTTAATGTAGCAGAAAAATATTTGTGTATTCATGTTTTTTAGGGTAGAGTTCAGTATTATTATATTATATTATTATTAATATATTATTATTATTATATTATTATTATACTAGATTTAGCCCGCGGCTTCCCTCGTATAAATGTAGGTTAGGTTAGATTTGTAACAGTTTTGTGGGACCCGCCACGTCCATCGGCGGGTCAAACCTTTGACGGGGTCGCGATTCGAATGCGAGAGCGATCCGCGCGACCCCGCCATAAAGGTGTGAGGAACACCGCGGTGGTTTTAGTCGGTTCAGCCCAAACATATGGGCTGGATCCCGACATATCCCCATTGCCCGCCCCAAAATCGGCGATGGGGAATGTGATTTGCACATTTCCCCGCGTTAAAAAAAAAAAAAAAAAGATTTGTAACAGTATTTTTTTTCAAATCAAATCAAATCAAATGTTTATTTGTAGAGCATAGGTAATATACAAGGTGTAAATAATAAAATATAAGTTCGCCATGTCTAGCCGATAGCGGCATACAAATATTAATTATATATAATGTCCATACAACTAAATTAAAAAAATAAGTATCACAATATTAAATGATTTACATGCACATAATTACATTATTATTAAATTGAAAAAATGTTAAAATATTACTAATATTATTAAAGCACATATTTATCTACAATTTATTTGAATATTTATTTAAATTATCATCGGTTAGGTATTCTTGTACTGAGTAATATGCCTTCTGTGTCAGGAATTTCAGCAGCGATTTTTTAAATTCATTTAACTCATTTTTTTCTCTGATGCACCTGGGTATTTTATTATATATTTTGGGTGCCATACCTACAATGCTTTTGTCATAAAGGGCAGTCTTGTGTGAGTAGGAGCAAATGTCCATATTACGGCGTTTAGATTCTACAGCTTTGAATGTTTCCGAATTAGTTTTTACGAACAAAGCTATCTCATAAATATATAAGCAAGGCATGGTAAGTAAATTAAATTTTCTAAAATATTGTAGGCAGCTGTCAGTTGATTTTAATTTAAAAACTGATCTAAGGCATTTCTTTTGCGCTTTGAAAGCGACGAGTCTATCAGTGGAATTTCCCCAGTACATAATGCCGAACCGTAGTGTAGAAACTACATATGCATTGTACGCTACTAGAACGACAGACTCATTTACTATTTTTGATAAATTGTATAGGGCATATGCATATTGATTTAACTTTTTGGCAACGGTTTCAATATGGGATTTCCATGATAGGTGATTGTCTAAATGTAATCCTAGAAAAGTAGCAGTATTCGTTTCAGCGATCCTTTTATTTTCGTAAGTAATTTTAAGTTGCACTTGATTTTTTCGCTGATAAAATAACATTATTTTGGTTTTTTCTAAGTTTACTTTCAATTTATTTATTTCTAACCAGTTTATTATGGATTGAAGGGAACTATTAATATCATTTTCGAAAGTATGTATGTTTTCACATGGGACTATGACAGTGCTATCATCTGCAAAAAGGACGGTTTGATGTTTAATACATTTTGGTAAATCATTTATGTATACAATGAATAGCAAGGGCCCGAGGACACTTCCTTGGGGAACTCCACATGTAACATATCTAGTCGACGACGTATAGGTATCTTCTACTTTTGTTTTTGGGCAAACCTTTTTTAAGACAGTGACTTGCTTTCTGTCAGATAAGTAGGATTTAATTAATTTTAATACATTGCCCCTTACGCCATAACCTTCTAACTTACGTAGTAATAATTCATGGTCTACATGATCAAATGCCTTTGACATATCCATTAGTAAGGCTGCGATCGGTGTTTTTTTGTCAATTTTTACTATGATTTTTGAGAGTAATTCAAAGACTGCCTTATTAATTGTTTTATTTTTACGAAAACCATATTGCTCTTTAGTTAGTATATTTTGTGATTCAAAGAAAGAATATAAAGACTTGTTTATGACGTTTTCGAATACTTTAGACAGTACTGGGATTAGAGCTATTGGACGGTAATTTTGAACAGCTGTTTTATCACCTTTTTTATGCAACGGTTTTATTATTGTCAATTTTAATTTACTTGGAAAGTGACCGTTTTCTATACACAAGTTAATTATATGATTCAGTACGGGTGCTATAATATTTGATACTAGTTTTAATATTTTTGTACAAATACCGTCGTAACCTGTACTATTCGTGTTTTTTAATGAATTTATAATTTCATATAATTCTCGAGGATCAGTAGGTGCCATAAACAACGATTTAGGGTAATAGGTTTGGCTTGGGAAGCTATTGCTATTTTTATTACAAGACGTTTGCTTTACTGAATCTATATAGTAGTCATTAAAAGCCGTAGTTATTTGTGTAGGATCATGAGCTATTTTACCATTAATATTTATTTTATTCAAAGGTTCTGAAGGAAAGTTTGTTTTGCAATTATTGATTACGTTCCACGTAGCTTTACTTTTATTTTCAGCATTATTTATTTGATAATTATTTTGTGCTTTTTGAGTTAAGTATATAATTTTTTTAAGTCGTTTTGTGTATTGTTTTAGTAATAACTTATTATCATGAGTAGGAGATCGCCTATATTGCCAAAGTATATCTCTTTTTCGTTTACTGCAGGTTCGGATACCTTTAGACAGCCACTTGGGGGTTTTTTTAATAGAAATCTTTTTTCTTAAAAAAGGAAAACATAGATCATAGAATAATTGGAACGTATCGTGAAATAAATTGAAAGCTGTCTCAGGGTCTGCACTTTTGTAGATTTCGTCAAAACTGAGATTACGCATGCAGTCTAGAAATTTAGCTTTGTTTTCGGCACAGTAGTCACGATTTCTTACATACCAGTATTTAATGGAACACGTCTTTTTTACCGGGCATCTGAAGAACTGAGCCGTATGATCAGACAAATCAAAGTCAAGAACTTCACCACGGCTACCTTTAACATTGTGCATAATATTATCAATACATGTGCCACTAGATATACGAGTAGGCTGCTTTATACTCGGTCTAATATTATAATTTAGAAGCAAATATTCGAACTCTGTAGCCAATCTCGTGTTTTGAAGAATATCGATGTTAAAATCACCGCATATTACAATTTTTTTATCACCATGTCGAAATAGTGTTAACATACGATCTAGTTTGTCAAAGAAAACTGCTGTTACATCTTTACTATGTTTTGGAGGTCTATAAATACAAATAACCACCAACCGATGATCTGTTAGTTCAACGGCACAACATTCTATGACATCTGAGACACAGAATTTTTTGACATCTATGATTTTATATTCATGGATAGGATTAATTAATATACACGTACCCCCGTTTCTTGTGCTTCGTGACGAAAATGTTGCTATTTTATAGTTAGGTAAATTTAGTTGTGTGGTGTCGTCTGCTTTCATATTGTGCTCTGTGATACAGATGAGATCAACCACCTTTCCTTGTTGTAGGAGTTCATTAAGGTGAATGCTCAATTGGCCTGATTTTCCTATCAGCCCATTAATGTTCTGTTGTAAGATAAATATGTGCTTATACACGAAAAAAATCTTTATGTTTGTTATCAACTTTTACATGATACGTTGACTGAGAATCATTACTATTATTCGTAGGAGTATATTGTGGATTAGAACTAAGACAATATTTTATGAATTGTTAATGCGAAATTTCATGATGATCGGTCTAACAGTTAATGCGAGAAGGCATAACAAACAAACTCACATTCACATTTATAATATAAAGTTAGGATAGTTATTTTTTAGTTTTGATTAAAAGATACATATGAACTAATTTAAGCAATAAATTATAGTTTTATTTTCATAATTAAATATTATTCGATAGAGAGCATAGCTTAGAACTAAATATTAAATATATTTTTTGCTTGCAAAGTTTGTGATGACATTTTATTTTTTTGTGAAAATATGATCATTTTATTGCGCAACCGGTATTAATGTTTCCTCTTTATTTATTGTGATTTTACCGAAGGCACATACTTAATAAGTATGTTGTTCTTATTCCATTCCTTTTAAGTCAATTCCCTATCACACACATCCATTATTTTCAGTTTTGTTAACTCCTACCTCCGAGTTTTATCCAAGCGACATGAAAAACGTCTATCGCTCGAATGAATCTCAGTCGTAAAACAAATCCGTAGCATTTTTCGGAGTACATTACACGCAAACCCACTTCTTTGGGAATAAACATAGGTACTATGGTTAAAAAACGTTTATGTAATTCACAATTCGTGTTTTCTGTCAGCTTTATTGAGGCTCAGCGCGTTCATAAAGAAACTGCTTTTTTTTGTATCCTGCGGTGCTAAAGGTTTTTTTCTTTATCATCTCATGCACCGAACACTCGATCCCATTACGCTAATGTCACGAACAGGGTGACTCATCAAAAATAAAACGGTGTCTCGTGATCCTAAGTACAGTCAGATAGAAAAATCGTAACGTTTATGTACCGCTACAAAATTTTGTAAGTATGTGTTAACATTTTAATACCTGTAAGGCTGTAACTACTACTGAACTTTATGTTCTGTAAACATAAAGTTACAAGATGCAAGATGCTATTTACAAAATTTGTTATGAAATAAAAATATATGTTCATATGTTAGAAAATACCAAGCCAGCCTACGTAAAAAGAGTTTCTAGCTAAAATAAGTTCAGCGACATTTGATTATCAACATGTTACTTTTATTTGACATAATATAATATAGCAACATTATTTTTTATTTCTAATGATATGTAATATTTTTATTATACAATATAGTTCCCGTGTATTATATTATTTATTTATCTTTATATTAATTAATATCATATCCGAAAAAAAAAAATGGAACATTAACCAACAGATATTTTAAAACAGAATACACAACAATCCACTTATAACAAAAATAGTTAAGTTGTAACAACAAGTGAAATGATTTCGGGTAAAATGTGATTTTCCAATTAGTACCTACATATGGAATATTACTATTACAAACACTAATTAATTAGTGGCAACCAAATTGCCATATACTATGTGATGGCTTAAGTGGAAACTTGAACTTACATCTTGTGTTATCTGTAATCCTAAAACGTATTTACATAAATAAATTACCTTGCTATTGGAAGTATAGATAGGTACTAGAAAAATACCCTTATTATCCAATACTGATGTGCCAAAGTTGGGTGTGCTGTTGATTTTTGTATACAATAATTAATTTACAATTATATTAAAAGCCAATGGTCTACTGTCTGTTATAGCCGATATATGTAACGGTATTTGGAGACACTGCCTAAGTGTGCAAAAGCCAGCCGCCAGGATAGTCTTTATGTAATATAACGCTATGTTTCTAGTTCTTGTTACTACCTTATATATTTTGTGAAGTTCGATATACACGTTTATTATCTATTTTTAAAGTATCGAACCATTATTTCTTAACTGTGGTGTATTCTTATATGAACTGGAAGACAAAAACTCCAAAGAGCACGTAATATGAAACTTTATTTTTAGGAACACTTACATTATATTGTCTTCTGTTTACGCGAATATTATTCATTGAAATTAAACTACTATATACGGATTTTATCGCGTTGTTTATTTGACACTTTATTACAAAATTTTGAAAACTGTTACACTATACTACTATTAAACTTTACTAACTTCTAAGCTAATTAAATTATTATTAAAACTATTTAGATTTAATTTTATTTTACACTTTCCCCGACGTTTCGGTTGCTTTTCAGCAGCCATGGTCACGGGGAGACTAAGATGGTAGTTGTCTCAATGTTCCAGTGTCCTTATTTCAAAGTAGCCGAACGTAATTTAATCATTGATGTGTCTATTTACGCAGAATGAGCTCAGAGTATCATGAAGTATAGCTGTGGTTTGCTTCTTTTTGGGTTTGACTATTTGAATGACTGGATCCCAAGCTGGTGATACATTCCAACCATCTTCTCTATTGAAATTAGAATGTTTTTTGATTTATATTAGCCTATTTATAATAGCCTCACGAAGCATCTTTGGTAGGAATCTGTGTTCTTTAGCGAGAATCTGTGGTTTGTCAAATGTCAGGTAGTGGTTGGTCCCCTGTTGCACATGTTCATACACAGCAGAGTTCAACGAGCGTTGGTGTTTAACATCAGCTATGTGTTCTTTCATGCGAGTGCCTATGCTTCTCTTGGTTTGACCAATGTATGAGAGTCCGCAGTCACAATCTATTTTATAGACCCCTACATCTTGTAAAGGTAGTTGGCACTTGACGGATGGTAAAAATTGACTTATCTTCGTTGGCGGCTTGAAGTATGTGTTGATTGAAGCTAGCTTCAAGATGTAGCCAATCTTGTCAGTGACACCCCTTACATAAGGTAGTATAGCAGGCTGGCGCTCGACGTTGGCTGGCTTTTCTCGGGATCTATGACAGCGGCGCGGCTGTTGGAGCTTGTTGTCTTGCAGTACTTGCTTGACATGTTGAAGCTCGGCGTCCAGGTGTTTCTTGTCACAGATCCCGTGGGCTCTCTGAAACAAAGACATTCCCACGGTAGCTAACTGTTTAGGATGGTGGTGAGATTCACTGTTTAAGTACCTATTTGTATGGGTCTTTTTCATATACACAGTGTGGCTCAAAGTATGATCAGGATTCCTGATGACAAGTACATCTAAGAAAGCTAATGAATTGTTTGCCTCTAATTCCATAGTAAAATGGATGTTGTTATTAATGGAATTAAGATGTTCTAGGAATACACTTGCACTATCTGTTGGTAATATTGTAAAAGTATCATCTACAAAACTTTTATAAATCCTGGGTGTGATGGGGGCAGTATGTAAAGCTCGAGCCTCGAAGTTCTCCATATATATGTCAGCAACAACAGGCGATACTGGGGAGCCCATTGCGACACCATCGACTTGTATGTAGAATTTATTGTTCCACGACATACAAGTCTCTAATAAAGTGTCAAATAAACAACGTGATAAAATCCGTATATAGTAGTTTAATTTCAATGAACACTTACATTATTATGTTTGGACGGCATTGGTGACAGTCTACTGGGACAACCATGACCGGCACCACTTTATTATACATATATTACACGCAACTTGGAAAAATCAGAAGGCGCGCTTCTGATGATTTTTCCAAGTTGCGTGTGATACTTAAATATAAAATCATTATGAGAATCCATACAAACAGACAGTATACAAACGACGCGTTACCGGTGCCAACTCGCATCGGATCAGTGTAGTTAGATATGGCCTTATTCCAGCTTAATGCTTCTCATACGGAGACGAGTCCAATACCTAGAAGTGCAACAGTTAATGTATAGGGGCTGATTAGATTTTATTTGTTGAGCAGCTTATCGATTGTTGTTACATAAGCACTTAAGGTACACTTAGGGTGTTTTATGTCATAAATGACATATTAATTATCATCAGCTAGAATATACGCCTTAATAAAAAAAATTGTACTTATGTTTGAACACGCTTCGTTAATTTGAGTCGGTCAATATCTATATGAAACTTGTTACTATCTTTAATTATCTTCCAATCTATTTTAATTGCATGGATATTATTTATTGCATTATTACTTAAAGCTTCTGGTAATTAACAAAATAACTTGATGAAGAGAAAACGTAGACTATCTCACATTCAATAAAAATATAAATTCAAAAGAGATGCTAGTTTAAACTTTTAAACTAATAATCTAGGACTATTTCTTATAAACTGAGTATATTCATTTAATCTGAACTATATAACCAACTTAACTGAATAGAAAATATCAGAACTTTTGGTGATATCTGTACAAGTGTGAATGTGTGTGTACGTAATCCATGTGGTGTTTTCAACAGTGTTCCGGGCGCATACATAGCGCCGTCCCAAGGGATGCCTTGCTGTGATTTGATGTTGCCGCTTAGATTCGGCGGGTTCAGCGTCATTAAACGAAGCTCGACTCTCCCTCTTTAGACTTAGTTTTACCCGCTAGAAGTTCCACTTTTGTATTAATGAAATTAATATAACAAATTGCTGGTTCTTGTTTTTAAGTCAAGTCTGAATCTTCGTTGTCTTTTAAATTAGTCGGGTTTGCATAAATTGTGACAGCTAAATTGTATTAAATGTAATTTATCCGCCCTATAACCTTGTTACTTAACATTGCAATATCTGAATATCAATACTCTACTTCATTTTCTAGTCTACCCACATTTCTAAGAATAACGTCTCGAAAATGATTACACGTAACTGACATGACTTGGCGAAACTTGATCAAAAATACATTTCATAAACTGTCTTACATTGTTCGCGGTTCATAAATTCCGTCCCTTATAATTCACATTGCAAGAAAGAGAACTCGGCAAATAATTGGCCAATAACAAAATAATATGATTGGACAAGCGAGAAAATCTGTAACGATGCTAACAGGCCTGCCAGTTGTTGTTTAACTAGAACATTTCTTGTCGTCGGTTTCCTTTAGCTGACAACTATCAGAGTAGTTTGTTAAACAAGAGTGGATTGCTAGGTACCAGACAGTGTTCAGTGTTCATTAGTTGTTGGGACGTTGTGTTGGTATCGAACTAATGGAGAAACTGTTTGATTTTGACAGTATGTTTGTGTTGGTTTTATTGTTCGTGTGCGGATGATTTTTGTATGTCCTAACAAGAAAGTCTTTAGTTAAAATGCAGTATAAAGCTTTATGTATTAAACCTACTTACTAACCTTAAATAAATCATGTAAATAGGTATTATAAATGTGAAAATTTGTGACGAAATCGAATGATATTTGGCTCACAGATAGATCATACTTTTTATTATGGTAAGCTAGGGAAAGAAGTCAGTTGTAAATAAAACTTTCCTGACTATAATTCCTGTATATTGGTGTAATATTATATGATGTTCGTTCCATATCGAATAATTATCTCGTTTTGTCTTGAGTAAGGAATAAAATGTAGTACAGTCATCAACAATTCTATACAGTCCTGGAAGAGTTTTATCCCCTCAATCTTTCAAAATTATACCAAAATATGTCAGTGCCATATTGTAGTAATAGTTAAAAGATTGCTGATGTTATCATAGCGCAAATAAACAGGATAATTAGGATGTGTAATTTATAAAATTCTGTTACTAATTAGTTTAATGTTCTGCTACTTATGTTGTCGACTGTACACAAACATGCAAAAATATGCAACGGTACACAGCGATATGTGGTTCTGTTGGCTTTCATAATATTTATCTTGTGAGTGAACCAAGTAAAATATCAATATGTATATTCTTCAAGTTGGTATTTTTAAGCCTTGTTTTATATAGAAAACATTTTTATCTACTGGAAGACGTTTATTTGAAATGTGAAGCCTAATATTGATATCATTGATATTTGTGCATAAATTCTTTTTTATACATAGCTCACACGATTTAATCACGAAAATCATTCTTGTCTCTCCATTATGTTTCGCTCCATGCAGTTTATGTTAAAGATTTTAAATTAAATACTAGTACAACAAATATACGCAAACTTGCTCTAAATTCCAACATTATAAGATTAAAAGATAATTTGTTATTTTGTTGATAAAGTGTTGTTTTACCAGCAGTCTGGTGCGGGAGGAAACCACTTCATCACTCAAGGGATCAGAGTGACTGCAGCATATACAAGCAAAGCTTGCGTTAATTAAATAATCACACATATATGAGTATATACGCTTATTATGTCGCAAAAGGAGGAGGTAGAGATGTATTGTTTTCTCATTGTGATCTATATCATCTTATTCAATACAAACGGAAGAAGAAGGAAAAGGTGTATTTTAATCTCAATTTGCCAGCTATCTTTAAGTCCCAAGTAATAGCCTATTATCTTCTGCCGAGCAAATTTCCAGACTAATAATTTTCTAACAGAAAAATATATTTCTTATTATTTCAAATCCATTGTACCAATACCTTGAGTAATCAATAAGTAGTATAAAATTTAAACTAAGCTTAAATGTACTGTTCTACCATGTACTTGTCCATGCTATCATATGGACTGCAAAATGGGTTTTCTATTGTGTTACCTAACTTTCTTATCCATAATCTAAAGAGCCATTTTTTGTCCTAATCGTCATCTGTCCGAATGATAACTTGCCCGAACTTCTTGTCACATAATATCATATGCCATAAAATTGTAATCTCTAAATACAATATGCTCTAAATTTGTTTGTCATAAATATTACAATCAATAATATACAAAAGACAAAACCGTTTTTAATAAAAGCTATAAGTCCTAAAATCAAATTATTTAATGTTTATTTACCATCGATAGCCCCGAACTCTTAAGTAAAATTAAATTTCGAGCTCCCGCTAGATATCCGCGTGCACCCATAACCCCGCTGTATCCACCACTTCGTAGAACTGTACTTGGTGCTAACTCTGCTATCTGTCTTTGCAAAACCTTAAATAGATACTCTGATGTAATAGATGTGCATGTGGACTCGCTGGCCACATTCCGTAAAAATATTATCAGTGTGTTGTATACTCTAAATTTGCTGTATACCTAATATTTAATATTTAGTGTTATATAATATATTATCAAATTGCATATTCATTTTATAGTTCTTATTTATATATTGCCTTAATAATTAGTTACATACATATTGTTTATTAATTAATTTTCTAAATTTCGCTTATTAACTTTATTAACTTTACAAAATTCGTGCATGCTGTGCTTGCCTGTAAAAGGCTACTATACTATTATGTACTTGTAAATTATGTAAAAGAAAAGTGTATTAGTGTAAGTAGTTGTTGGTAAGCCTAAATAAATAAATAAATAAATTTACCCTAATAATGTTTTTAAAACTAATTTGTCACGGGTCTCAGTCGCGCGGCGGTCCCACGTGTGCTCATCGTTGCAGACGGCTTTCACCGTCCAGCCTCAGCCGCGGCGGGTCGCTTGCAGCCTCCTATGCCTCAGCCCGTAGGCCGCCTCGCCCCTATACGCTTACGCGATTCTAAATTACGCAGACAAGACTGCGTGGAGTCGGATTCACAGCAATTCGTTTCTGTCACTACATCCTATTTATTAGCAAATGTTTTAGGACTAACGATTTTATTATAAATGAACATTCGGCATAATACACATTATACAATACAATACTTAAGACATATTACTTTATTTCATGCAAAATTAGGAGATTCAATTGTTATAGTACTCGATATTATGACAAAATAGTTTTAGAAGTAAAGATAATAAGGTAAAACAAAATTTCAAATTTTTGGACATTATGGCTACTGAAGTTGATAGCAAACGTGTTATGGATAATGAATTTCGGACAAACAATTTTAGGAGAAGAAAGGGAATACACTGCAAAATGATTTGATTGCACGAATAGTGTAGTGGTTTAAGTAATATTTGTGTGATTAACAAATAATTGTTCCGAGTCGAATGTTTGTGCCCGTTTCTTGAATATTTGTAAGGTACCCCGTGTCACATGAATTATTCATACTGCGGGGTTGGCGTTCATATCATCATCTCAGCCGAAAGACGTTCACTGCAGTACATAGGCCTTACAACCATAATAGCTGAACTGATTTGGCTGTGGTGGAGCATCGTTAGTAAATCCCTTATGTCTTTCATATAGATAAATATATTAGTAAAGCGTAACATTTGCTGTATACTCGTATTTTATTATTATACGGCCAATGTATCAAGTAACGTTACAGCCTGCCTAGTAGCGATAGCCGTCATTGTTTTTAATGCTTGAGATTCACTCGCGTCTTCTCTTCTTCTGCCTAGCTTTTATTATTCCCAAGTCACTTGGGGTCGGCTTTTCTGGTCTAACCGGATTTGACTGGATATCAGTTTTTACACGGAGCGGCTGCCACCTGACCTCCGCAACCCGAAGGCTAACGACACTCTAAGGCTAGACCAGTGTCAGGATATTATAAGGCACTGACTTCCCAATAACAACTGCCATAGATGTTCATGGCAGCCGGGACCAACGGCTTAACGTGGTCTCCGAGGCACGGAGCAGGCGATAATTGTCAATCAATACACACATAATTTCTAAAAGTCATATCACTTCTGAAAGTCAGTGGTGCGCGACGTGGGTTCGAACCCGAGACCCTCTGCATTGCAGTCTGTTGGTCTCCCCACAGACGCTTTTTTTTTCACTACACTCGCGTCTTCTAAACTTTCAAAAAATAAATCTTATTGCTGGCGGTGGAAAAGATTAGTTACCGAAACTACAACGACCTATAAAAGAGCTTATACATGCTACTTACCGCAGAAACACAACGTAGAGTTGTTAAGCTGCAATCTTTTGCAAGGTGAAAAATTTTCTCTTGAGGACTGACCCAGTTTAAATGACATCCCAGATTTAAACAAGGGTCTCGCTGTACGTTACCTCGCTAAAAACTTTTTTTTTATCTTTTTTATTTTTAGTTTTTTTTTTATTTTAACAATAAAATGTCATACCCATCGTTCCCTATACTAATCTGACTATCAGAAATAGAAATCATTTGTGCAAAAACATGTTATAAATAGCAATAGCTGGTTTTGATGTAGGTTCAGCTAAACCATTTGATAATGCTCCAATATCTTTTATGTTTATTTCAAATAATTGCACAAATGAGTTCCTCTGCCTCTGATATCTCTCACACTCAGCTAGCAAGTGTTGGACATCTTCAATAATTCCACACACCTCACGATTAGGCGAATCAACTTTCTTCATGAGATGTACAAACTTTCTAAATGGGTAGTGCCCTGAGCGTAACCTATGTGCTACAAGTATTTCCTTTCTACTTAACCTACTATTTAAGAACGAAGGTACATTGGGAGGCTCACATTGTATTTTCTTTACTTCTGACATCAAAGTATTCTTTAAAATTGTCCCAGCATTTTTGTTTATACTTTCCTAAGTGCTCTGAAAACATTGGCTTTATATTATATTTTTCCCCATTAATGGCTGCTAATTTTGCTAATATGTCAGCCTCCTCATTACCTTGCAGACCAATATATGAGGGAACCCATTGCAGTTTCAGATCTTTCCCAGTAGAATAAAAATTATGTATTTGCTTTAAAATAACATATGCTATAAATGCACCGCTGTGACCAGAGGCGCATCGAGCTATATGATGTAAAGCAGTTTTATTATCTGTAAACACGACCACCTTTTCTCTACCTAACTGATTGGCGTTATTAATAGCTTCCGAAACTGCAATGAGCTCCAGCATCATAATGGATGTATTTACATTAATTTTAAACATACTCCTGGTTTTGGAACATGCATCAAAAAATGCAGCACCCTGACCATTAACACTCTTTGACCCATCGGTAAAATATCTATAGTAGTTCTTATAATTTATATTTATTTCTTTTATAACATTAAATTTAAGTGATGTAAAATCTAAATTTCTTTTGGCCTCCTTCACTGACTCTACTTTACTTTTGATATTTTTCCAGTTTGAATATAAGTAGTCCATACACTTAAGCTAAATATTTCTAAAGGATATGATGAGTGAAGCTCGTCTCCTTTGCAATCATTGTAAACTGTAGTAATTAAAGGTCTCTTCTTATTGTTCCAATACCTATTTTGGTAAAGAGTGCCAATGTCCGCTAGCAGCTTACAATCAAAACATCTTCTTCTCTCTTAGCCTTTATTATTCCCAAGTCACTTGGGGTCGGCTTTTCTGGTCTAACCGGATTTGACTGGATATTAGTTTTTACACGGAGCGGCTGCCACCTGACCTCCGCAACCCGAAGGCTAACGATACCCTAAGGCTAGACCAGTGTCAGGATATTAAAGAGTACTGACTTTCCCAATAACGACCGCTATAGATGTTCATGGCAGCCGGGACCAACGGCTTAACGTGCTCTCCGAGGCACAGAGTAGGCGATAATTGTCAATCAATACGCACATAATTTCGAAAAGTCATATAACTTCCAAAAGTCAGAGGTGCGCGACGTGGGTTCGAACCCGAGACCCTCTGCATTGAATTGTTGGTCTCCCCACTGAGCTATCGCTGCTACAACATTTAACACATCGTCTTACGATTGATATAATGTTACTGTATAAATAAGATCTACATCAAACATGATGCATTTAAATATATTTAGGCAAAAAATATATATTAATAAGAAACTGCGCTTAACGTATATGTTATGATATATTTTCTTCTCCTTTTAGTGATGACGATAGTTTATAGAAAGTATTTGGATCCAGTATTGGTATGGGTGCAACTCTAAAATTAGATCTGCTTATATTGAGTGTTGATAATACCGAATTTAATATGTAGGAAAACATTATAATTATGTACTTATTTGGCCTCAGTGGCGCAACGGTAGTAAATGTGGCTTATGTGTATCTCGGGTTCAATTTGCGGGTCAGGCAATGTGTTATTAGATTTACTGTTAAGAATTCGCAGTATTAGCACGGAGTCTGAAACTATACCAGTCTGCAATAGACGCGCCCTCTATTCCGTGGTATATAAACACATAACCGGCGAGATGTTGGTGTTATATACCGTTGCCCACTTATCACTTAATATATTTTGACCACGGCTTCTCTCGCTCGGAAACAGTACTTCTTTCTGTATAAAAGTACTCTATCTCCTTATCTTGTACTCCGGACAACATGTGTTCGAAATTTTATGATGATCGGTCGAGTAACTAAGGAGTGAAAGCGTAACAAATAAACAATCGCAGTCCTCCCTACCGGGTAATTGTAAATCAAAACCATTCAGGGACCCAACTACATACCAGAACCACAAAACAAGTTTGAGTGGGTCACTGAAAGTTTCATCAAAATTGGCTCTGCCGTTTAATAGTTGACTGACATATACATGTACAGAAAAATTATATATATAAAGATATACTATATCTATTCATTTATATTTTTGCCTTGATCTAAATTTTTTAGCTACGAAAAAACACTATTAATTTATTTTTCAAGGCTTGTTATACAAAGTGGTGCTTTGTTTTCATTAAATAAATATTCTACTTACAGTTTTCGCAAATCTCCTCTCAGGAATTATTTATAATATTGTTATTATACCAAGACGAGCCTTATCTTTATAGGGTTAAAATATTACGAAATAATATTTTATATTAAAGTAAGAGTAATAGGTACTACAAAACTTTTTAGCTTCCTATGTTTTAATAAAATCGTGAAAATCTTCTGTAGGGTTAACTTTGTAATAAAAGAAAATTAAAATTGTTTTAAGAGGTCTACTACCTCTTAAAACAATTTTAATTTTATTTATAAGAAAATAAATGAAAAGAAAAATATATTGACGAACTACGTGCGTCTCTAGAATCTAAACGTAAATTATTATAGCAACGACTCCACTGCCTTAATATATCGAAATGAGTTACTCCATCTTGCCTCTAGTTATGTATAGATAGTCGAAGCCGATAAACTCGCTGCTCGCCTGATAGTAAGTGGTTATCGTAGCCTGTGGTTGCTTGTGATACGAAGGAAAATAGATTTATTTGACTGCACGCATGACGTAGTGGTTTAAGCAGAAGCTTCTCTACTTGCCACGGGCCCAGTGTTGTTTGATCCCCATACCTACAGGACAAAAATTTGTGCAGTCCTCAAATAGTTGTTCCGAGTTCGGGTGTTCTTGTGTACGTTATCTAAATGTTTGTAAAGATCCTCGTGACACAGGATTGAATCCTAGATCTGAAGATGGCTGCCAAAAAAAGAAGTAATAATAGCGAGTATAGCGTCAGGAGTACTCCATTTTTAGATGCCCTATTCTGCCGACATAAGGGAAAAAGACGTATCTTCCAAAACAATTTATTTTATACGAATAGACTGACAGTTGCGTCTATTTTTACTGATACCAAAATTTAAAAAAAATAAGTTAATTACGCCTTTATTCCTTATGACGGCAATATTTTTTATCATACAAATAAATACTGATTTGATATCACAAATAACGCAGTGTGTTCAAATCCCACAGAGGTTCCCCTATTTGGTTCTTAGTTTAGTTGTTCAGTTCCCAGAAACCAGGTAAGTATCATAGTTTTAATGTTTCTAAAAGTTCTTCGCGACATAGAGATTATTAATGCGGGCGTTGCCTCATATAAAAGAGCAATGAAAGAGATATATATGATAGGAAGGTGTCGGGCTAAGCAACCAGCTAGTAAAACATATATAAAGCTTCTCCCTCACGTTTTAATATTACTCTCCGCGGTTACAGCTAGCCCCTACGGTAACTTCCAGTACGTCTACCTCAAAGCATAGCCCCGACATTTTGCATTTTGCACCAACAACTTAGTAACAACTTCGAGATCGTGTCAATGTTTTTACACGTGTGTTCACTACACATATTGTATGTCATACTATTAAATACTCAAAGATAAGCGAACTATATAGTCGTAAGCTTTAGTTTAGCTACGACTCACTAGGGTGAGGAAATCTTTAAATATTTATAGAGTTACGGGTACACTGTGCTCATTCCGTGAGGAATCAAATTGTAAATGATACAAGGAATATTAATGACTAGGTTTACCAGACACACGCCATTTTGTTAACCCTCAAACTTGCGGGTTTTGTATTTCTGGTGAGACTACTGGAGTAATTACTACGTAACTGGTATAACTATGAATAAGTATGAATTACGTATGTAGACCTGGACTGTATAAATAAAAAAAGATAGTATAAGTATTTGAAAACTATGGCCCGATAGTTAAAGCTTAGGACTTGCAATTGACAGGTCGTGGGTTACACAATACTAACTTTAATCCACTCTTAAGGAATCAGTCAAGCTGATTGCACTGTAGAATTTGACAATGATAAATGTGCTAGCAATCTGTTTATAAAAAATATTATAATATACTATAATGAGCCTAGTGGAAATGTAAGACAATACGCAGTTACAAAACACGAGGGCCCGGGTTCAAACCCGGAGATTTAAAGGTATTATTGTGTTATTTTGGCAGAAAATTCTCAATAGCAGCACGGCGCCTGCAACTTGGTCTGTTGCCGACAAAGAGCTGGGTAGTTATTGAAACAAGTGAGAAACGGCAATGAATTGCCGTAATCTTAGAGTTCGAAAAATGGTTCAAGTAATATGCAAAGATCACGTGATATCACGTGTCAGAGGTCAAAGGTCATAATCATTTCGGGGGTAAGTATATCGACTATGTTGAGTCGAATGGCGTTGACTGCAAGTCTCTAGCTCTTACGGTTCTTGAGTTGAAGGTTGTATAATAGACAGACGGACGGACGGACAAAGCTGTTGTATAAGAGATTTTTCGAACTCTAAAAAGGAAAGAATTACTACGAATAGATACAGAGATGCAATATATATAAATACTTCAAATAGTGCTTGTGCCCCACAATATTTTTATGACTATAATATCAATACTTATACATATAAATATAGATATTATAGTAATGAAATTTAGCTCATTAATATAGGGTACATACCCTATGTTAATGAGCTAAATTTCATAACCTAAGTTTCCATTGGTTTTCTCACTAGGCAAGCCTGTACTAAGGCAACTTTGGAATTATTATAAGGACGTATGTGGAATCCATACATAACGAAGTATGAGTGTCATAGACCTTCGCCGAAATTACTAGCGATAAACATTCGTGACTTGAATTTAAAATTGGCTAAAACAGAATTTAGGTACAGTAAGTGTTGGTTACGTTTCGTTATATATACGAGAGAATTATATTATTACAAGTTATTTTTGTATCCCTCGGGAACAGAACTTGTTTTCTGGATGAAAGGTAGCCTTTTCTGCACGCATGACAACGTGTGTGTGAAATTTGATGATGATCGGTCCAGTAGTTAAGGCGTTACAAACAAACAAACAAACTCACATTTGCTTTTATAATATTAGTTATAATTGTCGAATTAAGAAAGCAACGACCTATTCTTATACAGTGTGTCCCTGGATAAAGTGCAATCCCGAAAGGGGATGAAACTAGACCATAAATAATAGACAAAAAAAATAATTAACAAAATTTAAAAAATATATTGTAGTTATTTACGTGTTTTAAGATTTTTATTTTTTATTAAGGACCCTGTGTCCAAAAATATCGATTTCTTCCGAAGTAGTGTGTCTATTTAAATAAAATAAAAAAAAATACAACCTGGCAAATACTATAAAATAACAAATAGTACGCCAAAAAGTAGCTACCATGACTAAAAATAAGTTTTTTGTAAGCAAAATGCATCTTTCTTAACTGTTTTTTTTTTAAACTTAAAATTACTAAAATTTTTGCTGACATAACTATGTAAATTTATAGCATATTATTATTCTCTATCATGTTAGCTTTCAATGAAAAAAGACATCATCATTCTTACTCAAAAAACGCGCTAGCTATGAGCTTCTGAATGATAATGATAATAATGATAAAGATGGCTACCCTGGACAAGTAATTTTTATTGTTTTTTTTTTGTTTTTCTCTTTCACGGTTATTTTCTAATGCTTTTGAGAATACCTGGCCCTTTGTGAGGCTTACACGAGGACATGGGTCCAATATGCAGAGGCCCTTCGATAGTTTTAATTTAAAGTGAGATGGTACACTTACCGAGACTCTAGCCGCGGCAAGTGTAGTAGACTATTGCTACATAGGGCACCTAATAAATCTGGGCTATAGGGATGGGTGTTTGATAGGCTGGTATAATGAAAACTATGGATAAAGAAAATATTTTGTTTATTATTAAGTATCTTCTTGTATTGTGAAATCTTTAGTGTAAAGAATATTCTATTCTTTTATCTAAATGAGCAAAATGATTGCATTTACTGAGCGCGCTTCCATGTTGCTACTGAGAGTACAATAACTCGTTGCCCGAGCTGGAAATTGAATCGGTGGCACATGATACGAGACAAACTTGTGTTACAAAATCAAACTAATAATTTGAATGGAGCTGTTCTTGATTTTTATATTTGCCGATACTCAGGTAAGTTCGATTTTAGGTTTGAGCCAAGTGTTGTGCGGTTTTGTAATATCATATTCAATAGGATTTGCTTAACGTAATAACTTGGTATTCAGCATCGATACCCTACTGAGAAACCATTCGATTGCCATATATCTGACTTTTCGGAGTTATAACCGTATTAAATAGCTAATTATCGCTTGCACCGTTAAGGTGAAGGTAAATATCGTGAGGTAACCTGTATGTCTCAATGTTCTCGAAGATATGTGAAGTCTGCTAACCCACACTGGGCTAGCGTGGTGGAGTTTGGCCTATACTTTCTTCCACTGAGAAGAGGCTTGTGCCCAGCAGTGCGACAGTTGATTACAGGGCTGATTTTATTGAAATATTGTTAGCTAAAAACATAGCTGTCTAAATGTAGATTCCCCTCCCTAACCTTCCCTTCTGGGAATATACAAGCATCAGTATAAACTCACATACATAGGTATGTATAATACTATGATTCATATACGTAGGTATGTACTATATAGCGGTATTACATATTTTAGTACGGTATATTTTTTTAAATAATGAATCATTTCATTATCTATAAATATTATCAATTTATACAATCCTAAACTAGTTTATTCCTAAACATAATTTATTATAATAGTAAAAAAGAAATGGACAATCTCAAATTAGAATCCACAAATAGGCTTCATAAAATTCCTCAGCATCACAGTCGTCTGATAGAGTGCCCAGAAGACTAGCAGCATTGTCACATTAAATGTCAATACCTATTCTTTCCGCAAAATAAAGACCAGCCCTCTGGTCACGGGAAGAGTCGATCAACCTTTTTGCTAATTCTTTATATTCACTGAGTTCACTGAGACCCAATGATCCTAGAGTTTCGTTTAGCGGTAATTGGTTGGACCGACCCTTAACCTCAGGCCATAGACAAAGAGAAGAACATAGTGATGGTCAGGCAATAAAAGTCCAACACACTCCTTCGGCGATCCCCAGGCGAGGGCAGTCTATGATGTTTCTATTAGAGGTTATGGATTAAATAACACACTGTACAAATACTTTAACTATTTATTTTATACTTTGACACAAGGAAGTTTTATATGTCCGTTCACTTACAGCTCACAACAAGAAGTGATAGATAGCAGTATTGTTACGTCTTTTATAGCTAATCAAACTGTAAAGTATTTGACTACTATTTATATTGTATGATGTTATATTATACAATTACTAAGGTGCAATAATTGTAAATAATTAAATATAATAATTAATTAATTTTTGCATGTATAATGTATAAAATTCAACAGTTTCTCCACTTAAAGAAATAGAAATGTTTGTGCTACAAATGTGAACTGTAAAACACAATCTGTAGAAGAACAATGCTTAACCAAAGAGGCGTATATCGTGAGCTCGCAATTTAGTCAGTCAACCAGAAAATAAGCAACAGAACCAGAATTGTAATGCCCGCGTGACTTCTATGTAATTACTTCGTGCACAAATATTCACTAACTGTACTAAAAACCTAACAAATACATGAACATGTTAGTAAACCCTAAAAGATTGTTAATGGTGACACAGACTTTGTTGCAATTTTATTATAAGAGCAAGACAGCCAAGGTTCATAAGTGAATATAAGAGCAAATTAATGCGGAACCAAGCGATCCATAATGTAATTATTGATATATACTTCTACATGGCGTTCAAAAAGATTATCCAGTAATATACGATATATACAACTTCAATTTCGGTAATGATTATCGGTGTTTCTGATTATGTTTAGCGTGATATTTACGTATATATAATTTTATAAGCGGCCATTCTAATTTATGCAAAACTCTTTTAGTTTATATTTTACTTCTACACAGCTTGGTCTATCTAGTACTTTGGGTGAATTGTGTTTCAAGATATATAATAATAAAACGTCAACTACATGGCTTACATTGACATGTGTCATATATGGAGATGCCTCCGTAGAATGTTGTCGTTTCATACTCAGTTCTTTGAGCGAAATTCATCAGAAATCATATTAGTTCGGTTCAGTTATCACGTTAGTTTCGTTAACATGTATAACAAAAAGAATAAAACAAAAATAGATTTCCATTTGTGATCTTCATTATCTTAGCTGAATAATTATATTATACCATTAACTTGAGGTGTACAAAATACTTTTTACACAAAAAGGCACTCACTCTGCGAAGGTAAACACGAAACAGCGGCGGAACCTATTTATACAATTAGAAAACAGCACAGTTCTAATTTTTTATATAAAAAAAGCAAATACAGCACCTAGTTTACAATGGCGCTATATTTTTAACAAAAATTAAAACTATTTTTGATTGTATTGCGTTGTTAGAATGAGTTTACACAGCAATGCACTTTACGCTCTATATTTTTATACGGCGTTGAATAGAGGAAGCTTTTCAAAGGAGGTTAGGTCTGTACATTGTGAAAGATTGATGTTTCGTGTTCAGTGTCGTGAATACTATGATTTAGTTTATTCTTGGAAAACTTAGAACTTCTAGAAATTTTATGATTGTTATCTATGTTAATTATGCAATCTAAGTCTTTAATTTGCAAGCGAGTCTTTGTGCAAATTTGTTTGCATTTTCATCATCTAGTAATATGCTAATGTATTTAAGCGTTGTCATAATAAAATACGGCCTCGATGGCGTAGTGGTTGGTGTAACCGACTGCCATGCCTGAGGTCGCGGGTTCGATTCCCGCACAAGTCAAACAATTGTGTGCATG
The DNA here is from genome assembly GCA_930367265.1 of Catocala fraxini. Taxonomy (NCBI): domain Eukaryota; kingdom Metazoa; phylum Arthropoda; class Insecta; order Lepidoptera; family Erebidae; genus Catocala; species Catocala fraxini. The sequence continues at coordinate 8,730,047 of OV884038.1, forward strand.
AACATGGATGTTTGTCTTGGTCTGGGTGTTTCTATGTATAATATGTAGGTATTTACAAAAAAAAAGCATATAATAATATGTATGTTTATCCATTGTCTAGTACCCATAGTACAAGCTCTGCTTAGTTTGGGCTAGATGGTGTTGTGTGTACGTGGCAGAATATTATTATATTATTATTATTGGTTTTAATTAATTGTTTGTTTACATGTACAACATGAGGATGAATTAAATATATGTTATAAAACAAGTAATAGGAATATAGGGAATTTATGACACAATAAAACATTGAAATTAAACTGCTATATACGGATTTTATCGCGTTGTTTATTTGATACTTTACCTATTACAACATTTTGAAAATTGTTACACCACAACATGGTTGGAATGTACCACCAGCTTGGGATCCAGTAATAAAAATAGTCACACCCAAGAAGAAGCAAACCACAGCTAGACTTCATGATACTTTGAGCTCATTCTGCGTAAATAGAAACACCAATGATTAAATTATGTTCGGGTACTTTGAAATAACTACACTGGAACATTGAGACAACTGCCATCTTAGTCTCCCCGTGACCATGGCTGCTGAAAAGCAACCGAAACGTCGGGAAAAGTGTAAAAATTAATTAAATCTAAATAGTTTTAATAACAATTTAATTAGCTTAAAAATTAGTAAAGTTAAATAGTAGTAGTAGTGTAACAATTTTCAAAATTTTGTAAGAAAGTATCAAATAAACAACGCGATAAAATCCGTATATAGCAGTTTAATTTCAATGAATAATATTCGCGTAAATAGAAGACAATATTACAATAAAACATATTAAAAATACATATTAAACATATTAGCCATATTTTTTTAATGTTCTAAAAAGATCAGTCTCATTATATAGGTTTGTTTTATAGTTTTGTTCTGTTTAACATTGTTGACATTTGAATATAGGCCAGTATTTTAATCTTAATCAGACTATTAGCCGCATAAATATTCGTAAATGTTTATAAGTATATATATAAGAACTATGTTATACTGCATGTTCCTAAACAATGTTATATATACTATTGGTGTATACTATTTGTGTGTCAATAATAAATAAATAAAAACATGACTGTGCTGTATCGTGTTAAAAATGGAAATAATTTCTAAGCAAAATTGGTATGGCAATTGCTTTAATGATAAAAACCAAGTTCTCATATGTATGATCTTTTTATAAGTAAGTAACAACACATACTTACTTTAGTAAGGTGTGGTAATTAAACCTTAAGTTAATATGTAGTGCTTACAAATATGACAATATTTTTTAGCGAAAAGGGCCTGAACTAATGTAATGTCGCGCGGCAATTTACGATACAAATAACGAACACAAAAACATCCAAATACGGCACAACTCATGTGAATCACATTCATTTTGTCCAGTCTTGGGATCAAACCCGCTACACTCAGGGTAGTGGCAGTGATAATGCGACGATTTAACCACTACGTCTTCTTCTCTCTTAGCCTTTATTATTCCCAAGTCACTTGGGTCGGCTTTTCTAGTCTAACCAGATTTGACTGGATATCATTTTTTACACGGAGCGGCTGCCACCTGATCTCCGCAACCCGAAGACTAACGATACCCTAAGGCTAGACCAGTTGCAGTATATAAGAGGGTACCTACTGACTTTCCCAATAACGACTGCCATAGATGTTCATGGCAGCCGTGACCAACGGCTTAACGTGCTCTCCGAGGCACGGAGCAGGCGATAATTGTCAATTAATACGCACATAATTTCGAAAAGTGATATAACTTCCGAAAGTCAGAGGTGCGCGCTCGGGTTCGAACCCGAGACCCTCTGCATTGTACGTCTACAACGCAATATTCAAATGACACTATGAATACAAAAAAAATATAAATATGATAAATTTCACCATTCCTGACATGATGAAGATTATAGCAAATACAAATAATATGCAATATTTGTATGGCTATGGCAAAACATAGTGAAACTTTTATATACACCAATTTACAACAGCAATCATGTAAAATAAATCAATTTTCATTTCAAATCATTTAGCAAGCAAATATAAGCCCTTTGGAATTTATCATGATTAATTTATGATGTATTAAGCTACTAACTCATTACAAATGTATTTGTGCGCAGTTACTGCTTGTAATTATATTCCTGTCTGCGGTTCTCACGTATGATACCTTGGCAGCCACGCCATATGTGTAGGTGAACCGCAGACTAATTTTGACAACATTAGTTTTGTGTTTGATTTCACCTTTACTTAGAAATTATTAGATATCTTGGTAATTTTAGAGTAAAAATATTTACATTTAATATTTGTTTATCATGTTCAAAGATTTAAATAACAAATCATTTGTGTTGTGTTGTCAGTATTTTAAGAAAACAATGTTTAGAATGTTATAAGAGCTTCATTTGCTATTATATGACCTTCAAGGGTTTTAGAAACAATCTAGGTTTCAGATATCCGGAAAGTGAACATGTACAATTTATTTTTCTTTTAAGAAGGCTACACCTGCTGTATATGCAACTCCTGAGTCACGGAAGACTGTACAAACATTCAAACAACGTACACAAAGAACACTCAGACCTAGACCGATAATTAGTCGCTTACAAATTTTTGTCCCGTTTGGAGATCGAACCCACAACACGGCGATCACTTAAACCACTACACCATTTATGCAGTTTAACGTATTGATAAGCAGCAACACATCGGCGGCCAGACTCAATAGGTTTTCAATTTTATCAATAGTTGACAGACTATATTCTTTTTGATACTATGTTAAGTTACTAAATGACTAACGTTGACAAATACACCATCGCACACATACATACATACACAACTAGTTAAAAATAAGGAAATAAATTAATTCCTTTAACAAAATTAAAACTCAATCTAATATAGTTCGCAGGTGTATAAAGTTCTGAATATTTAGAAGTTACTACGAGTATGTTCCAAACTAAGGTGTTCATGTAAGAACTTCAGCCCAACTTAGTTAAAGCCAGGGAAAGTTTGTTTCTGATCTCAGGCGTTACGAAATGTGTGAACTGGGTTCTTGAAAAATAATATATATGGAAGTCTGCTACCCGATATCAATTATCTAATTAGTCTAGTCTAGTAAAATATTAGTCACACGTTGTAAACTTTGCATGAAAGACGTGTTACATTATAACCACAAGGGAAAAGAGCCAACGGACACTTTTACGTAGAACTATATAAATACACTATATTATACTCGTATATCTTGCTGATAGAACTCTTTTAGGTTATTTTTATTAAAAAAGACAACTTAATAAAAAATAACAATGTAAGTAATTATTCCTAGTGTCTACACTAGGAAGTTTTTTTATATACAATTCTTTGCCGCGAGAAATAATTAAACAGCCTTGCAATAAATTCTGCATGGACTTAAAAAAATGGTTAATTGAGGAGAGCTTCTATACCGTTGAAGATTTTTTACAGAAAGGGTCATGTCGATTTTATAGATATGGAAATGCACTGTAGATGAATAAATAGTGAATAATTATAGCTATTATGGTAATTATAAGTTAAATATAAGCTTAAATATTTGCATGCCAACTTTATTTGGCGGAATGTGTCGCTGCTCTAAATATAATAATATTGTACCAACTTTTGTATATACCACATTTTAGGCAAATAAATGATATTATTATTATTATTATTATTATTATTAGGTTCTACTGTGAACACTACAAGGAAACCGCACGTAATAGTAATTGTGCATCATATTAAGCAAGATAATATAGGTATGTAGAGTTTGGATAGTGAATAAAACCAATATATTAGAAATAGTAATACCAACTATTCAACGAGTTTATAAAATATGATCTAATAAAAATAATAAAACCATTTTGAGAAAAATTCTATTATTTCGGTGTGGGTTTCAAAACATGATAAATTGATACTTACATTGAGATGGCCTCAGCATATAATAGGTAAATATTTCATTGTATAATCTATTCCAGGAGGAGTCTAAGAGACTGGTATAAAAAGGTGTCTAGATCATCTTGTGTTAAATAAAAAGGAATAGCTTGGCTTTGATTTACAACTGTGTGAAAGCAAAGACGAAATATTTATGTAGGTAAAGCCTTATTTCTTGTGGAATATCGTCAATGTCGCTGTTGCCTTGTTTTAATAGAGTTTATTACTTTTGAAAGTTAGACAGTCTTACTATAATATAAAATAATGTAAGGTAAATAGTTAAATCGCTCTAAGCAATTAAATACATTCATAACGGTTCGTCTGATTGAGGACTTCTAGTTAGACAAACCGACAAACAAATGCAATAAAAACTAAAAAAAAAAATATGGTATCTGGTGTTGAAAATTTTACCTCTGTCGTTCTTTACGACTATTTAGGCACTAGAAATGAACCCTGTGTCACGAAGAAATTTATTACTATTGAGACAATGAATACAACATACATACAACCTTTTTTATTAAATTATTAATATATAAAACATTTTCTTAAATTTGTACAACAGTATGTTTTGTCTTCTTTCTAAAGTTTTACCCTACTACAATTGATAGTATGCACTGGTTAACAATAAGTATATTCATGCCTTTGTTAAGACGTATCAATCTCTTTCATGTGACAAATCACCATACGACATAATTATAAATAAAAATATCAGTATTTGCCACATGAATAAGTAGTGATTGCGAGTAACGAACTCCACAAAACTGCGAAATACTGAAGACCTCAAATAAATAATCGAGGTTCATTCATCTTTGAGACATAATTATTTAAAAATAAATTGACTTGCCAGAGAACACGTAGTGCCATTGATCTCGGTTGTGTGGACTACTAATATATTTCTCTGAACATCAGGTTAGGTCAGTGACATTGACAACTTATCGGAATGATCCTAACAAGATTATACCAAATCAGAAATCAATAGCGTAAAATGAGCTTATAAACATTCAGATTCAGGGTAATTTATGTATGAAAATGAATGGGAAAACATACTTAGTAGAAAAGTCCAAACATAATTATTATTTCAATCGTTTTTACTTGAAAATGAAGCAGTATAGAAACGAAATACATTTGACTGTTTATTAATATGTACATAATTATATTTTTTCATAAATATTACATTTGGCGTTTGGAAGTGTATGAGTACATAGTCAAATTATGAGTTCATGTTATTTATGTCTAATAACCAAGAATTTTGCTTTCCTACATACCTCCTACCTTGGTAAATTAAATTATCTATCATTCTTCATCAAAGAGACAAAACTTGTAATAGACAATATTAAGCCGTGTGCTACATTTTTTATTACTAAAAAGTACGTAACTTTCAAGTTAAAACTACTTTGTTATGAATTCCATGGTCAGCACTTACATTCATACAATAGACACCCATTATACCTGCAACTTCCACGAATTCTTGTCTCGTACAGACTCAACCCACAGCATTTAAGACACTCTTAGTGGCGAAGTTTTCTGTCTTAGTGATATATGATATAGTCATTGCTAATTTACACAACGTCGGTAGACATGCATAATGATGCACTAACGTAGTTTGAATGCAAAATAACCCATCCGAACAACTCACACATAAAGTTTATGCAAGCTGCTTGTTGAGAACGGATAGGCCAAAATGTACTACGGCCATATTTCAGCAGCTATGTTTTTAGGTCCCACGTAAAAGTGGACGAACCACGTAATAGAGGGCAACCTTATTGCCGTCTACCGGACACATTTCCAAACACCGTACTTTTACTACAGCGATTTTCAAACTGAAAAACAAACTTACGAACAGCTAATATGAATCCGAGGTTCCTACCAAGGATGCTTTGCGAGGCTATTGAAATAAAAAAACATCTTAATTTCAATAGAGAAGATGGTTCGAATGTTCCACCAGCTTGGGATCCACTAATTCAAATATTCAAACCCAAGAAGAAGAAGCAAACAACACCTAGACTTCATGATACTCTGAGCTCATTCTGCGTAAATAGAAACACCAATGATTAAATTATGTTCGGGTACTTTGAAATAACTACACTGGAACATTGAGACAACTATCATCTTAGTCTGGCTGCTGAAAAGCAACCGAAACGTCGGGGAAAGTCAAAATTAAATTTAAATTGTTGTATGGAGAGAGAGTTTGAATAGCTTAAATTGAAGTAAACAGTAACTAGTAAAAGTGTTTAACAATAGTAGATTAAAGTTTCAAAATTATGTAATAATTGAGTATTATAAAAAATAAACAGCGCGATAAATTACGTATAAAGTTTGTTTAATTTCAATGTATAACATTCGCGTAAACATAAGACAAAGAGCAGCGATAGCTCAGTGGGAAGACCAACAGACTGCAAAGCAGAGGGTCTCGGGTTCGAACCCACGTCGCGCACCTCTGACTTTCGGAAGTTATATGACTTTTCGAAATTATGTGCGTATTGATTGACAATTATCGTCTGCTCCGTGCTTCGGAGAGCACGTTAAGCTGTCGGTCCCATCAGTCGTTATTCGGAGAGTATCGACACAAAAGATCCCAGTGGGTTGAAGTGTCGCCGGTCTGCACTGACTGGCATAAGATACAAGATACAAACATAAGACAATATTATAATAAGTGCTTTATAAAAAACCTGTAACAAATACTGTTTGTTACGTGTATGGAGCAAAAACCGAAGTAATAACAGAACAGCAAGTATTGCTCGGTATTACTCCATTCCATGCTGGGAAAGATCCATCTGAAAAGTTAATTACTCACCGCGCAATACCTGTCTGCGGCTTATCAGGGCTCCCACCGTTTTCATGTAGCGGCCATATTGAAATTATTTTTATGTTATTGAATATATTTCTGTGTATTGTTTGAATAAAATATTCTCTCTATACCGATGAATAGGATGAAAAAGTTTATAGCGTTGTACAGATTTTTGTGTGAAAATAGTGCGTTTCGTTTTTATGCATACATTTTTGAAAGCAATTTTTGTGGTGCAAAATTTCTAGTAGGTACTATATCAGTATAGTAGCAAAACTAGCACGTACACTATACCCTGTCGTTTTAAATTTTATCTTGCTTGGCGATGGGCTACTGCACAATATCGATGGCGGTAAATATTTTTTGGGAATGTACAATTCTCTCGGAGAACATCGACGTATAGTAGCAGTTTATATACTGTTGCGTTCGATGAGTTCTTCTCGACTTTCTACTACCGCTTTTCACCAGTCGCTTTTTCACAGGCTACGATAGGTGCCTACTATGACTGCCTCATCTGTTATGAATAGCAATTAATGATAATGTTATTAGTAGCGTTGAATGGATTCTATTACAGGTATGATAGGTACCTTTCCTGTATTCCAGTATATGGTTTGAATACATGAATGCAAGAGACGCCTTTGAGCCAACATTTCATTAAACTTTTACGAAACAAATTACGAATGTTTGTTTTTCATTAAAAAAGGCATTAATCTAACCCAAATCAAATAGATAAGGTTCAAAAGTAAAATAATTAATGGCAACTCTTATATCAATGTGTTAAAAAGCTTTTGAATTTCCATATTATTTCTATTTATTCCGTAATTTCAGTTTATAGAAACAATTCTAGCGCAGACAATGATGACGCTATAAGAGGCTTATTCTTCTATATTATATTGCATGAACGAGATTGAGACAAAGCTATACTCTGTAACGTGCTGTCACTATACACCATCATACCTTAAGACATAATGGTAAAGCCCCAGATTTGTGTTTATTATTTTATTGTACTTCGGTCAGACAGTTTTGATTGGCAATAAGATATCTGCCAATACACTTCACAGCCTGCAGCCTAGTTATACCAGACATTAGTGGCAAAGTGCGAGTATAAAAGACCTTTGCATAAGCCTTTAGGACCTTAAAAATATGTTACACATATGCATGCATATAGAAAAATATCGATAATTGAAACTTTAAATGCGTAATTATCAAACGATTGGCACTAGTAAATAATAACTTGTTTTTTATAGATGTGAATTTATTTTGCAAATACACGTAAGTACTTTTATAAAAGTTTTAATCAATCAGCAATGGGTGAGAATCAAATCCACGACTTCTCGATCGCATGCAATAACCATTAGATTATCGCTACTGTTAGAAAATTTAAAAATTTACTATCAATATTTTAAAGTCGATTTAATTAATTCAATAATTTTAATATTAAAAACGGAATTATCTCGACTAATTACTCCTTTTTCGGTTGCATGACTTATTTTTTGTCTGTGCTAATTCAACCGTGACGTTCACGGTTAAGAGGGGACTACTGAGTATTCGCCCTTCGGGACATTCGAGCGCAGATCAGCGAGTCGACTAGTTGTGTGCAAGTTTTAGTGTGATCCAGAAGGACCAACTGTAAGTCATTTGGTTAAATTAAATTTGATCCTTTTAAATACCATGCTTTATATTTTACTGCGGCTGTTATTTAACTTTAAAAGCGATTCACTTAATCTGTTATGTAATTACATATTCTATAATTTTAATATAGTGTGGAATATTCTTCTGAAAGCATACTGTTTATGTAATATACAAGCAATATCTGATTATAACCTGATAGTTAAATGGACTTATTGTTGTTTCATTTTCTTAAATATAACCTGATATTTAAGTACATCTATCTGTGTTTCATTTCCGATATATCCGTAAATTCGTAGTTGTCCTAATAACAATGAAATCTAGCTTCTATTAGTATAATATCTTAACACTACTTTAAATACTTAATACTGAATGATATGCATAACACCATTATACGTGTAAACTATAATTGTTACCGAATAACTAATAGTATAGAATACGAAAGGTAAGAATAAATTGTATAATAAATCTATTGGAAAGCTATTAAACGATTGGTCGGTAAGAGATTGTAAATATTTGTTAGCAGTAAATCTCATGTTTTACAGTGCGTATAAATAGAACTACTATTTTACATCTATTTATTATGTTAAGAATAATACATATTGAGTCTAGTATTAAGGAACACATTAGTTTAAAATGAGTTTTCTTTCTAATTTCTTTCAAAGCCAATGTGAGTCTTATACATTATTTTATGACAGTAATAACTCTTATACTTTAGCATTACTTACATGATATATGATTTAATTTATAACGGTATATATGTATGTATCTTATGTGGGGGCCAGTCAGTGCAAACCGGCGACACTTCAACCCAGTGGGATCTTTTGTGTCGACACTCTCCCAATCACGACTGCCATAGATGTTCATGGCAGCCGGGACCGACGTCTTAACGTGCTCTCCGAGGTACGGAACAGGCGATAATTGTCAATCAATACGCACATAATTTCGAAAAGTCATATAATTTCCGAAAATCGGAGGTGCGCGACGTGATTTATAACGGTAACTACCGTTATAAACAATTACATATGGTTTCATTGTCCGTGTAACTACACGGACAATGATATGCAATTGTTTACCTAAGTTCTTGACATTTAGACCATTATACATCGCTACATTTGTAGTTGCGATCAAATACGTACCATTTTTTTGTCATAATGGTACTTTGACATAATTGTTTATGGCATACTATTTTAGTAGGCATAAACATCATTTAGACGTATGCTTTTTGCCCTAATTTTGATGAGCATAAAGTTATAAGGCATATTGTTGTATTATCCGGTATTATATCCAATATAATTTGGGTACCATAGTGAAACAATAAGTTTGGGGGCGGCGCCGGCGGGGGTTTCCCTCGGGCCATGCCTAAGCCGCCAACATGTTTATTTTTTTATACAAAAAGTATTTTTATGCCTATAAATATTATGCTGAAATATCATTATACATAAACAAATTTATGCTTAAAAAATTGTGCTTAAACAGTTATGCAAAATGAATATTGTGCGTAAATTATTAGGATTAGTAAAAGTATGCCATGTTAAATTATGACATATAATTTTATGCGAATAAATAGGAATCAATAATCACCATCGCACATCGCACCGTCATACGGATTGACCTGTTCGTCCTGTGGCTCCGTCTACCAGTTCAAGTTCGCAATATTATATTTAATTAGATAGTCCTGTCCTTATTATAACCTAGGTGTAATCGAAGACCTTATACTCGAGTGGAATAGGCTACCATTGCTAAATAGTAGGTGACAGTACGAGTGAGTCCGCCTGCCCAAGAAAGAACCAGTCGCTTACAAGACACTGGAGTAAGAGTGGTCATACTGTTACTGTGTTCCGTCTGGTGAGTAAAATATCCGGAGGCTCACATTACATTTATTTTATCCCATCTTTAATTTTTCCATAGGATCGGAGGAGCAAATGAGAATACTTTTTTTACAATCGTAATATAAAAACGATAAAAATTAAAACGGGCATACTTATCGAATATCTAATCTATAGAAATATCGAGAAGAACTGTAAAGAACTTATGAATAGTTGGTATTATTAACAATGTTTTCGTATAAAATAATAGTAGATGGTTTCTAACATTACACTATGTGTATGCCACATAACAAAATATATAACATTTACTAACTGATACGTAAACATCGTGATTGTTATCCCCAAGAGGAAACCGCGGGACAGAGGGAATTTACTACCACATTTCCACAGCTCATTATTTAGTTCGATACTATCGATATCTTAATGGGCATGTAGACATTTTTATTGTTTGTTTATAGATTCTAGCTATCGCCCGACTTTTATTTAGCTCACGATAATCAAAACGTCAATTCCAGATTCATTTTTTCCACCGAGAACATAGCAAATATATCAAAGAAAGATATAAAAGCACTCAAAGAATTAAGTGCTATTTTATTGTTCAGTGTCATTGAAGCGGCTAAACTCTATAGACACTTTGACAACCCTAAGAGGCTAAGCGCGGAGTAGTATTCGCATGAAAATGTCGATGCAATGATATCGAGAATTTCTGCTTTCAATACTTCGTTTTGACGAGACAATTGAATAGTTACATATACAATAGTTAAAGATAAATGCAATAAAACGCATGTATGGGGAGTAACTGACATCTTTAACGCGTGGTATACATAAAAATTGTTTATGGCACACTTACTGCTATATGATAAGCGCCTTAAGTGTAAAAGTTTTAAAGCTGCTGAATTTAGAACGCACTCAAGTGTTGCTGGCTTATACATCAAAAATATGAGTGTTCTGTATGTAGTGACTTTTGCGAGATATATAATAGTAGCTGTATTTTATTTTGTAATACAATAACCGACTTACTGACTTTAGCAGCGATAGCTCAGTGGGGAGACCAACAGACTGCAATGCAGAGGGTCTCGGGTTCGAACCCACGTCACGCACCTCTGACTTTCGGAAGTTATATGACTTTTCGAAATTATGTGCGTATTGATTGACAATTATCGCCTGCTCCGTACCTCGGAGAGCACGTTAAGCCGTCGGTCCCGGCTGCCATGAACATCTATGGCAGTCGTTATTGGGAGAGCGTCGACACAAAAGATCCCACTGGGTCGAAGTGTCGCCGGTCTGCACTGACTGGCCCCCACATAAGATACATACAGATACATACTGACTTTAGTAAGTGTAAACTTGGCTGACTTTGGAACCTCGGTTGGTCAACGTGTATTTATTTGTTAAGCTGTTTAAAAAGTGCAAGACTAGCTGTGTCTGATAGACGGCAAAATATTTATTACTATGCGACAGATGGACAGACGTACGTATATGTACTATATAAAGTATGTGTGATATCTTCACCATAATCCAATATTACTCCTAATTTTATTGCGGTCATCTTTCATTTCCATCAAATTCCATATACATATATATTTTAAAGCGCTACCACCATTTGACCTTTACAGGTCAAAATTAAGCGACAGTGTCAGGTAAGACTGAATATCAAAATATATGAGGTTACGGAGGTTACTGAAAGTTAGTTGAGAAAGTGAAAGGAAATCGTTTGGCTTGGTATGGACATGTTATGCGAAGAGATAATACGTATGTAGGTAAGCAAGTGATAGATATGAGGGTAGAGGGACGAAAAGGGAGAGGAAAGCCAAGGAAATGATGGATGGACTATGTGAGGATGGATATGAAAGGAAAAGGGGTAAATGATCAGATGACGGTTGATAGAGAAGTATGGAAGCGAAGGACATACTGCGCTGACCCCAAATAAATTGGGACCAGGGTAAAAGAATGATGATGAGGTTACTGAGTAACGCACGGAGCAAGCCTTATTCTAGTACTACTAGTAGGCTTGACTTAAGGAGTCCCTTAAGTAGCCTTAAAACCTAACTCCAAGGATTTTTGGCTACAATCCTCTTTAAGGTAAAGATACTTCTCTAGTCGAGATGCTCCGGCTTAAGTGAAATTCTAAATTGATGTGTTGTCCAGTTGAGTCTTACTTTTCCACTGCATCACCGCTTCAGCATACGTATTAATTATTTATATTATATGGCCAATACATAAAAATATAATGTAATTTACATAGCTAGACGCAGAACAGAATCATACCTGAATCTACTATGAAATTGAAGTTTCGGTACGATTGTTTGCGCTATTACTACCATGAAACACATAAAATAACGTTAAATTTCGATTGTCAATATATGATAGGGTTCATAAAGTGGTCTAAGCAACGGTGTAATGTAACTCTTTAAGAGAACGCCAAGGAAATTTCATCGTAGTTATTTTCTTAATATTTCGTTCACCCCATACCTGCAAATATACATTTTATACCAAAAATCTTAAGTACATCATTGTAAAATGTTATAAACACTTCACAAAACCTGTATTCAAAGAAATAATAAGACTGTTAAACAAGAAACACTACTATAACAAAATTATTTAATAATATTCGCGTAAATAGAAGACAATATTATTTAACATAAATTTGAGTTAACAATTAAGCAAAAATAAGCTTGATTGAGTAGGTAATTAAGAATTACTTAGCAATTTCACAATCCTCATTGTGAGTGAAGATAATATTTTAAATTAATTTGCTCTTATTTCCCGTGGAGATAATGTTTTGCTCGGCGATAATATTCTTTGCTCAAATATTATACTGCTAAGAACTATACGTATTGTTCGAAATAAAACTTTTCTTGTTCCCTGCGATTATTTATTACGTTCATTGTATACTTTAACAACTTTGCAGAATACAACAAAGAGGTAAATAAATATGTTAAGCTGTAATTGGTCTTTGTAATAAATTGTGTGCGGTGTTAATGAACTACATGGTGGCATAGTGGTTGAAGTGGTAACCATCACCACCACACAAAAATCAGCCTGTGGCAAGTAGTGATACTTGGTTGATTTTTGAGTGTTTTATACACGGGATATACATACAATACGACAACTTTATTACGATTTTGTCGTAAGTTGATGACACAAAACAATTTAATAAATGATTGTAATTTAAAAAATTCGTGCTGATTTTTCTGTTTTCCAGATGGAATAGGATCTACGTGGGCATTGAACTTCATAACCACTGGCGAAATTATATAAACCAACGAAAGGCACATTTTTAAACAACCAGTAAAAAATAAATTGAAACGTCTGTGGAATTACTCACAATACCAAAATATTATGTATATGAATACAAATTGAAATCTGTTTAAAGTAGTGTATAAAAATTATGTATGATAAAATATAAATTTATGTATGATACACATGTAAGACCATAGAAGATGAATAAGTTTTGAAGGTTCATTCGTAATTACGCCAACGAACAACGTAAAATCTTCAAAACTTATTAAAAATAAAATGTCCATGTTTAAATACTGTTTGTGAGTATTAATAATATTTACACGAAACATCTGATACCAATTCATATTTCTTTGTTTATAGTTGCTTAAAAATAAAGTTATTATTTAAGTTTTCACTTTAATACCCTCGTGGTAATAAACTTTTGCGCTCATATATGACCCAAATTGCGTTTGCTAGAAAAACCAATTACACTGTTGTATCATCTGGGAATCAAAGTTCAGTTCTCGATCTAATACCAGTTTCGGAATTGCTGTGATTCTTATAACTAGTTCGCCTATTACAAGTTTGTCTCTGCCAATAAGATAAAGTCTATTATGAAATGTGGTTATATCACCAAATGTATTGGCGACTTTGATTTCTATTTACATTGCCCCTAGACAAGAGTTTTGAACTAAAATATAGATAATATATAGGTCACGGTGAAATTGTTTACGTTTATTAAATTGTGCTGATAGAGGTATTGAGTTATTCGTATCTAATAATTATATTATAAATTGATAGTCATATTATAAATTGATAGCTTAGAAGGTGTAGTCAGCGACATATTAAGTCGCTGCACTTTTGTAAGATTTAGAATTCTTCTAATAATTATTCTAGGTAACCATTGTTCTCATATTTTTATAGCATTTATTGTTGAAGAAGCAATTTTATTGTACACTAGATATGATACTTTCATAGTAGTGGACGTTGAAAAATCTAATATGTTTCATTTTGTTATTAATAATAATTTGTATCTGAAATTGCATAAATATATTTATTTAATAATAAGCGAAATAGATAACAAAAGTTCCTATGGTACAATGGTTCTTTGCCTATTTTGCAACGGATCTTGTTGAACCGTTTTGTTATGAGAATGATAGGAAAACGATTCAATTAGTTCATTTCTAATTGTTCACTTTTCGTACGGCAGTATCTGCTCCTTTTTTGTATACAATATTATTATGAAGGATATTTAACAACCACTTTATAGTAATTATAAAATCCTAATTCATAGATAAATGTTAGCTGTAGTACGCACAGTTATTCATAGTAGGAACTATAAAAAAACCGATAGCCAGCCTTCAATATTCTTAGGACCTCACATCACAATAAGGTTCACGCTGCCCACAGTTTTAAGTTTTGTTAATCACGATACGTTTGCAATACGAAATGGGTATAAAAAATCGTGTTTCTGTAAATAGTCCATTATACCAGGAACCAGGACCAGAATTATTTTAAATACCGTTCGCTTAGATTTGATGAAATTAAAAAGACAGTACTTTCGTGCTTAGGCTAGGTTTTACAGTTTTTAAATACCAACTTCTGCCAGTGACTTCAATCACTCGGAGAGGGTACTTTTTCTCGATTAACAGATAACCCATAGGTTATCTTACAGTCAAAGTACAGAAAAAGATTTGTATTTTTCAGTACTCTGACAACGTGTATCAGAAATTTCATGATGATCGGTCAATGAGTAAAGACGTGTAAGCACAAGAAATAAACAAACCAACTTACATTCACATTTAAAATATTATTTTCGATTCTTGAGTTTGTATTGAACTAACATGTTATAATGTACCTAAATATAGTAAAAATTAAAGAACTGAGAAATAGTGGCCTCCGTGGCTCAGCGGTAGAGAATGCGACTGATATGTATGAGGTCTTGGAGAAGGATTCCTGAGGCAGCCAAAGAGTTATTATTTTTATCTGTCAAGTAATTCCTAGTGGTAGAATGGAGTCTGGAACTACGAAAATAAGCACGTCAACTTTTACGTTTTTATTTTTTAAATGTCATACCTGTTGAAGTCTGTGTGAAAAAGAACTCTGTTCTCGCCTGATTATACACATATATGTCACTATACATTGGATACATGTCGATGTCAAAAGATTGATTGCATTCAAAAGTTACTTAATGATGTACTGATTAAAAAATTTATCCATATTTGATATTTGATTCATACTTCAGAATACTGTTGATAAAACGTTGCTGCATTACTCTACTTATATATTTTGAACTGGTTTTCATTTAAATATACAATATATCATCCATTAGAGTCATCATAAAATGTACGTTCGTGCTAAGTAATTAATTTTAAACAGTAATAAATTTGTATCACGATTCATTCGATCCATTACTTTTAATTTTGGCTCACAATTTAAATAAATATTCACATAAGCTACTCTGATTGATAACCAGAAAGAGCAATCTATTAATATTAAAATAAAATCTATAAATATAAATTTCCATTTTCAATTCATCTGACGTGTTCTCTTGAGTAACATTTTAAATATTACCGTAATTATTTTTACTGTGTTATTTAGGTTCATATTTTATGATATTTCATTAGTGTGTTAGTCACGATATGGATGAAATGTAATCATGACTAATATTATAAATGTGAAAGTGAGTTTATTTGTTTGTTACGCTTTCACGCCTTAACTACTCGACCGACCTTCATGAAATTTCGGATACACATTGCCAGGGGTATAGAATAGGACATACGGTACCTTTAATCCAGACCAAAAAAATGCAAAATCTAGTAATATATATATTTAGGGTAACTTGACTTAGCTGTAATGGTACTTCGTATACATAACTCTTATTGCAAGTTATAGTTTAAATGCCGTGTTAAGTGAAGTGTTATTGTGTTCAATAACTGTTTATATTGCACTTCACGACGTATTATTGTATGTGATGTTTTATTACTGTTATAGTGTGTATCATAATAATTGTAATATTATTTTTTATTTTTTTGTAAACAAGTAAGCTCTCTTTGGTAGCTTATATTATTTGTTTTATCTTTAAGTTGTCAATACTGTTTGTTTTCCGATTATAATAAAATAATAAAATAAAATAAAAAATTCTGACAGGAAGTTTTTAATAATAATAATAATAATATTCTACCACATACACACAACACCATCTAGCCCAAACTAAGCAGAGCTTGTACTATGGGTACTAGACAATGGATAAACATACTTATATACTTTTTCTTTTTTTTTTTGTTATAACATACATATTATACATAGAAACACCTAGACCAAGACAAACATCCATGTTTTTCACAAATGTTTGACTTGTGCGGAAATCGAACGCGTGACCTCAGGCGTGGAAGTCGGTTACACTAACCACTACGCCATCGAGGCCGACAATAAATTAATAGCAACACGGAGTCTAGGAGTATAGATGGCAATAAGCTCGCCATCTTTTACATAGGACCTTAAATTATGGCTGGCGAAATACTATTTTTACCTAGGCCTATTTTTTCGAAAATATAGGCATCATCACCTCTGACTTTTCGAAGTTATATGCGTATTAAATATGTATAATATTGTCTTATGTTTACATGAATGTTATACATTGAAATTATACACTTTATACGGATTTTGTCGCGTTGTTTATTTTACATTAAAACACTTTTATTACATAATTTTGTAAAACGAACACTACTATTATTGATCTGTACTACTATTTAAACTATCTAATTTAATTAAAACTATTTATATTTAAGTTTACACGTTTACACTGACGTTTCGGTTGCTTTACAGCAGCCATGTTCACGGGGAGACTAAGATGGTGAACGTCGGGGCAAAGTGTAAACTTAAATATACTTGAATAGTTTTAATTTAATTAAACAGTTTAAATAGTAGTAAAGTTCAATAACAGAAGAGTTCGTTTTTCAAAATTATGTATTAAAAGTGATTTAAAGTAAAATAAACAACACTACAAAATCCGTATAAAGTGTTTAATTTCAATATCAAACAGGTACTTAGTTAATTATCGCTCGCTTCAACGGTGAAGAAAAACGTCGTGAGCAAAGCTGCATGATTAAGAATTCTCCGTAATGGTCTTGATATATGAAGTCTGCCAACCTGCACTGGGACAGCATGGTGAGGCGGCTTAGGTCATAACCTAAGCCTCCTTCTCACACTTAGGCGAGGCCCGTGCCCAGCAGTGGGTCAGTTTTATTAAGCTTAAAACTAAGCACGCACATTATTTAAAGGAAATTCTCTATGAACAATAATAATTCATAGTAATTTGATATATGGATGTCTCTTTCAATCTACCTATAATTCAACTGCGTATAGCAATAGCTCTGAAATTGACTGTACGTATCCACGTTAATCTTACATTAAAACTAATGGGATAACATTAGTACGATGATCATCGAGTTGACTAATCTTGACTAATCCTTCACAAGTCCCAGTGTGAGCTTTAGATGTGTATAGCCATTAATATGAACAGGACCACGTCTTAACTTGTTGCTTACGAGTAATGTGAAGAAGTAACATGATTATAAGAACGAAACTGAGACCGTTTCAGAAAAAGGGTTGTGGCCACCTCATTTTTTTAAACTTATCACCGCTTATATTTGTTACAGTGTTTTTCTGTAGACCAGCTATGATAAAGCAAATTATATAATTGCAAAGCCCTTTAAATACTTTAAATAACATTATCCGTTATTAGAGTACACTTTGGTAAAACTATCGAAATATTCGAATCATTAAAGCAAATCTAAAAATTAGTAACATATAAAAATTGGTAGCAAATATAATAGTTCGCATGCATTGAGATTTATCGATAATAAAATCAAAATATTCGAATAATAAAGTTAATAGAAACTATAAGAAGCATCTGTTTTATTTTATTCATAAGCAAATACGAATATAAATGCACACCAAGCTGTTCAGAATGAAAGCATATAAATATGAAAAGGCGGACCTTAAGAACATATAATTACCATTACCAAACTGAGCCGCTTTACAATTGAGCGTGAATCGAAACAATTACGTCGCAAATACGAGTGACCAGAAGAGGCAATAAATGTAATGGCGATCAGTATTGCACAATATAACCTTAAAATCTGAAATGTCTGCTTCGGTTACGCAATATGTATCAGTATAACAGTGCATGCTAATTATGTGTATTGCGTCTTGGGTTCAATTGCCTGATCGAGAAGTGTTATTGGATTTTTCGATCAAGAAATCCTCAGTATCAGGACATAATATAAGCGTGAGAACATGTAAGTATGTATTTCATATATAATGATTCCCAAATAATAAATATTGTGGTAGATCGTGTTGTGGTCGTTTTAGTTAGTACAAGCTATTGCGCGCGGCTCCGCCCGCGTGGTACCTACATCAATAAAAAGTAGCCTATGTCATTCACCAGGTATTATAGTATCTCTGTACCAAATTTCATCCATATCGGTTGAGTGGTTTAGCCGTGAAAAGGTAACAGACAGACAGAGTTACTTTTGAATTTATAATATTAGTAAGGATTAGTATCTAATAATTCATTTTATAGATATTTCCTTAACAATTCATCCACCTGTAGGTAATTTATGGTTATGACTAAGACACAATCGCGACCTAATGTTGGTATGGCAAACGTATCAGGAAACTTTCAATCTAAGACAAATTGTTTTATTACGGAAGCAAATAAGATCGTGAATCAAAAGGGCCCATTTCGTTTGTAAATTTAGGTGACATATTTGGCAATTGTCCCAAAGCAAAAAAACAAAATAAAATTTAAAGGAAATTATTTATACGAGCTGTTTGTTTTCCTGTATCATAAACATAGTAATGGTAAGTTGATGTAATGGTTATAAGCACTATGGCGGCGGAGCGGGAGAGGGAGCGTTTGAACCCTCTCCCCAACCGCAGAGCCGGGCGCCGAAGGGCGCGGGACGACCTCCAGCCACCCTGAGGTTTGACCTGGGGGTGGCGGGCTTTGTGGGCCTGCCCGCCATCCGTTCAGCACCAGGTCCGAGAGGCGGCGTGCGTGTTCCCACGCGCGCCTCTGTTGTTTCGAGTCCGTCTCCCCTCTAGGGGGGACAGTAGGGATAATTTGTGAGGAGTGCCTTTGGGTAGGTCTTTTGTGTAGTGGCCTGCCGTTTCATACGGCGGGCCGAAACCTCGGCGGGGTCGCGACCGCATGCGAAAGTGATTCGCGCGGCCCCGTCGATAGTGGTTTTGTCGAGGAACATCGTGGTAGGTTTAGTCGGTATTCCGGGAGGTACTTCATCTTTTCAACATCTTTATTTCACCCCGGCGAGTCCGACATAACCCCTCCGCCCGCCCCCGCGGAGGGGTATGCATAAAGCATTCCCCCACGATAAAAAAAAAAAAAAAAAATGGTTATAAGCACTATATGTTTTACCACACAAAATAGGCGGTCAATTTACTTTCTGGCAATTGAAAACACTAGTCTGGACTTTGTATCTTTGTACTCAGTACCTACATTACAAAATTTACGTAATTATTTTGTTACTTAGCTGGTCAGATAACGCGTTCGAAGAATTTTAAACGTATCAATGATCCAATGTGTTAAAAAATGTGAATGATTTGAATTTTAATATATCGAAATAGTTAGTATGAAAATTTATTAGCGTAAATTTTGATTGCGAACGAGTTTAAAAACCGTCATACTTTTTACTTCTATGGTTTTATAGTTGCTGTTATAATACATATAACGCTATAGTCACAAACTAATAACAAAATTCAACAAGCCAGTGAAAAAACTAGGCCAGCAATGATACCTGAAGATTAACTATGAGAAGGAGATGGGAACGACAAAGTTCAGTGTTCTGTTGATAGTTCGGTAGAAATGTGGAACTGGGCTATCAAATTTTCAAATTGTTGTACACGTTCTACCACGACATTGATCATGCACTTTGTATAATTTACTTATAATAAAGAATACTCACTAAATATAAACATTAGTAAAATTTATTTTCGTTCCTCTAGAAAGAAAAGAAAATTAGTAAAATTTATTTTTGTTCTTTTAAAACGAAAATACTACTACTATTACTAGTATCCTTGTTATCTCCGCCAACTAAGCTAGAATGCTTGTGTTAGGCGGGTTCACGTCGATAGTGCAATAGGTAGAACGGCCACCGTATCGATCACTCTATCGCAAGTCTTGTTCTTACACATCAGGTCACCTTTACGTAGCTTTTTTACCTAGGTTAGGTTTTGTTAGTAACAGATTTTTTTTTCATGTTAAATATAATCGTTGTTACTGGGTTATAATATAGCTTTCTAAAGGAGAACCAGTTATTAAAATTGTTTGAATAGTTTTGAGTTACAAACGAACAAACAAAAATGAAATCGTTCTTGTTTATAATATAGTATAAACAGCAAAGATTTGATTTTTGTTTGTTCGTTTGTAAATATTGTAAAGTAACATCTATACTACAATATAGTATAGATGTTAAGTAAACATAGTGCGTAGCTACTTAAAATATATTTTTACATAGAGAAATGCGTGTCGATTAGAATTTTATTCGGTGTTATTTACTTACAGTATATTGGGAACAGATGTTACTTGAAAGAAGACTTCAAACCAGCAAAAGCAATTTAGACTCTGTTGTATAATTTAGGTATTAATATTAATGAAGGTGCTTCAGCTATAGGCCTAGGAGTATTTCTCAGTACTATAAAATACATTTTCAATTGAAATAACGATCGCGCTAACAATTTGAATCTCGCCTTTCAAAAGCTTTTTTTTTTGCTCGCAGGTTTGCTCGCGTGTATAAAACGTAGTACATATACTGGGATAAAAGTATCCTATATAAATGCGCTGTGTTTGATCTAAATCGGTCTAACAGTTTATGCGGGATTAAGTAAAAAACATTTAAACATCTTCTGACTTCAACTTTGACTGAGTGCATTGCTTTATAATTATTTAGATTATTTTTTAGCAAAATCCTTTACGTATATAATATTAAGCACCGTACCCAGGCTTAATTTTAATCTTCTATATTGATCAGTTGTTGGCCTAAAGTTGCTTACAGGATATCAAAATAAAAGACATGACCGTAGAACTTACCTGACTTCACGTTATAAGTTTGAAGTAATTTCATTAACGTATACTGGGACCTCTGAAAGTTTTTAATATGGCCGCGAACTTTCTCAGGTAGCTAGACTTTAACGGCCTTCCTTTTAAAAAAATACCTCTAACTAATCTGCTACCTCTCAACGGACAAGCTCTCCAGTTCTTGATTAACCGTTGATCAGCGGTCTGCCGCTATTATTTAACTGTTAATCAACTAATACTCAACGTATAGGTATATTTATAGGTATACGTTGAGTTATAGTAGTTAGTTAGTATATAGTAGTAATATAGTTCGAACCTCACACATTTATATTCTTATTTCATGTTTTTAAAGTCTTCCGCGACCAGAGACTGTCTCTGATAAGTAAGTTATTTTTAAAACAACGTGCTTATTATACTTTATGTAGAAATGGTAATCTAAAGTTATATTTTTGTAAAATCGTTGCCATGTTCCAAATGTCAATGGTACTACAAATGTTTTCTTATAAAATCCAAATGTGTTACTTTATCTCTAATTTCACATTTACATTCAATGTCGTGCTCTTGGCTGCGTATATTTGTAGCGCCTCTCGGTCGGAATACATCTTTGTAGTTAATTTAGCTTGAATTTTGAGGAAAGATTTTCATTCTTTTGAAACAACCATCTCCCACACTAGGGAATTATTCGTGTATTATAAGATTTACAAACATAGAACTTATGGACCGCAAATATATCAACTATTGGAACAACTAGGTAAGTATGGATCATACATATTTTATTATTTACGTGCAGGTATTAAGTCGGGCATTGTTAGGAAACCAGGCGATAGTCCATTTCCCCAATATAATAATTAAAATTGAAAACGGACAACAAGATAATAGATGACCTTACAATAGCATAATGGTTTTTGTGTTTTCTTGTGTGTTATATATTATTCTTGAACTAGTTGGTATTCGTGCTGTCTCTCGCACCGTAAAATATTAAATGTTAAACTTTTGTTCTTCTGTTAAACTGGGGAAGTGTCACTTTATGTCTTAGTGAAAAATTTTTAGGATCTGCGGTACAGTTCTCATTATAAAATCTGTTCAAAATCGAGTGCCAATCTAGTGTAAACGTTAAATGAACTGAAATGTAATTTACGTTCACGTTAGACGTTTACTTTATATTTATGACAGTGATACTAGATTGAAACTCCATTTTAAATATATTTTAATCAAATCAATATCAAATTAAAATTTTGTTTATTCATGTATGTCACAAAGTAACACTTATGAATGTCAAAGTTATTAATGTGAGTCTATATTTACATTTACCTATTGCTAATTCCAGCAAAGCAATGGCGTAGAACCAATGAGAAGAACTGGCAAGAAACTCATGGCCACTCTTTTTTACCAAGTTTACAGAATGGTTTATTTTACATAACTTCATGAAATTTATGCGAGTATTGGCTCGCTGTTCAATAGCGTCAGAGAAATGCTTGCTTACAAACAAATTTGATATTTTCATATATCAGTATAGATAACTAATTAGTAATACACCTATATTAATGTATGTAGAAACAAATAATGAGCAAACTTCGCCTAAAACCCTCGTTGCGTGTACATACTAAACAGTGCGAAGTGACATTAACTGCATTGCGGCTCGGAGTGCATATTTGTGGGCGGCGAGCAACTCTGCTATTAGTGCACGCGTCATACCCACCACTGTTTAATCTCCTATTGAATTACTGTTTATACGCGACGGGTAAATGTAACTAAAGAGCTGGAAATGGTCGACAAATAATGTTATACTTTATTTCATTACATTTCGAATCCATTTCGGTGTAAACAACGTTTATCTTATTACTGTGAATAATTCACGTGAGATTAAATTTTATTGTATTTAACTGCACCGATGAGTCAGTGATATTACCACTACCAATACGAAGTCGTGCAAGGTTTCATTTGGGTCTAAAAATTGCTCTAGTTGTTCTTCTTATTTAATTAGTTAGCGAAATAGGATTTTCTTTATTACTAGATGTAGTTCTATTTAATTATTTATCAAGAGTAATTTCGTAGTTAACTTTTCCATTACTGGAATGCCGCGGGTCGGCCGCGAAAGCGAGTAAAGATTAACATGATTGCATCATATAATGTGTACCATTACGTACCAATAGTTTAAACTTTTGAAAATAAGGAATGCATTTGGACATGAATTTCCAAAAATATAAAACAATAGATCTGTGATCACTGTTGTACAGATCCTGTGGCATAATATCATCGGTAATGTTCTGTGTTCTATTCCCTGGTTGGGAAGCGTTTTTAGGTCCTTTCATTGGTCCGTTCTGGTGAAATCTGGATTTATTATACTGCCTCTAGTGAATATACATATAAGTCTCTCTAGATATATGCTAGTAATAATGTAGTAACAACAATGAAATACATATTTTGTACATACAAACGTAGCCTTACTCTTATATCCCCAAAAGATGAGTGAGATGACGTGTGTTACACCTTTCGCCAGCTTAGGTTTTAATAAAGGTCGAGCTTATTGCTTTTACAGGGCACAATTGAACTTTGTGCTGCTACTGATCTCATTAGCACTTTTCTTGACCTGGGAATCGAATCCGAGATCACAGTATTCGCATTTACTACCGCTGCGGCACCACAGCAGTCACGAGACTGCTGTAGTTAAATTTATAACATATTGTTATAATATTATAATATTCTATAATATTCTACCACATACACACAACACTATCTAGCCCAAACTAAGCAGAGCTTGTACTATGGGTACTAGACAATTGATAAACATATATATACTTTTTATTTTGTAAATACATACATATTATACATAGAAACACCCAGACCAAGACAAACATCCATGTTCATGCACACAAATGTTTGACTTGTGCGGGAATCGAACCCGCGACCTCAGGCGTAGCAGTCGGTTACACTAACCACTACGCCACTGAAGCCGACATCGACGACGACTACGATATGTACGAACATATGATATAAATTTAACTACATATAATTTTATATCCATCCACTATTAAGCGACTGATCACCACAGCAAAAAGATGTTGCCCATCGCATAAAATAATTAGTAGCAGGATATAAATCATGTTATCTCCGTGTGGCCCAAGACAGCCAATAAGCGTTTTACGCGAATTACGCCAAGATAAATTGTTCGCTCCTGACATTAATGCGAACTTTCTTACGAAAATAAATTACCTACCTGTATCAGTTCGATATTGAAACGTCGCGTCCGCTACAGGCTTTTTCAGGCACTACGGGTCAACTTTGTCAACGTCTCTTCTAGAGCGTGACACTTGGAAACGAGGTGAAATATTGTTTGTGGGATAAAAATATGTTTTGACTTAATCCGATGGGCTGGAAAAGCTTGTATGTTTTGTAAACTATTAAATACAAGAGCAATATAAAGCTGTACTCATTATTAGATGTTCTATATTGGAGTCAAATCTTGCAAGCAGAATTAGTATCTGTAGTTCAACTGACTAACTAAAGATTACAAATTAAATAAAAGATTGTAGAAAAATTCTACTACAATTGAGTTTTTCTGTCTCGGTTTCGCAGTGGTTGTGTATGTAACCGCTGTGCATGTGATGTTGGGTTTGGTTCCTGGGCCAAGCAAAGTGTTAATGGGTCTTTCTCTCGTTAAAATTACACTAGCAGTTCGGATTTTGGAAGTGTATCCGATAAATGCTCATAGGCTAGCTCCCTATTACGTGAGACCTTAAACATAGTTAGCAAAATGCTGATAGTATAGGCCTCTGCCTACCTGTTCAGAGATATGGACGTTAGACTACGTATGTACTACACTTTAGTTAAAACAAAATTTTATTACTATATATGTACTACAATTTAGTTAAAACTAAATTTAGTCAGTATCAAAGTATAATTTCACATAACCATTTGGCCAGAAAATCTAAAAAGCCTTTCCTTTATATATATAAGAAGTAATGGATGCCAGGCCCATTCAAAATCCATAAAACCATAGAATGAGATAAGTGCATTTCAAAGGGATTCAAACAAGGTAAAGTAATTGTTTTTATATCTCTCAATTAGATCTCCTTCATTTATCTTCCTTATCTGAATGGTATTGTTATATCTTCACTCAGGATTTAAAGCTTCCGCAGTTCTTACGTAATTCAAAGGATTAGAAAGCTGAAATAACAGCGGCCTGGTCATATATAAGTATGAAGAAACAAACATTGTCGTATTATGGAAGGAGACAATGTCCAGCAATTGATTAGCAAATGCTATAAATAATGATTAAATTGTAAAGAAGCATAAATAGGTACCTTTATGACTGAAAAGTATTTTAACAGTACTACCTGAATGCTACTTACTTTCAAGCATTAAATCAAACTAATTGCAGAATTCCAGCTCGAGCCTAAAATTTTCAAAATATAATCCTCTTGCAATATAGATCGCATATAACATATGATTTTAAACCTCTCACTCAGCTGCCTGCGCGTACATAGTCTCATACACGGTAACAGCATCTTACTTCGCCTCCAATTCATCAATGACTAACAACAGTGTCTCGTAATTGACATTTCCATTTAATTTTGGTCCCGAACAAGCAATCACGTGGTTTTTTCGACGCCAAGCAGATTTGTGTTCCTAACGTACGGTCAAAGACAAAAGTGGAGTAGCATCGTAAAGTATACATTAGCATACTGATACGAGCGAATATTTTTGTGTGTGATGTTTTAACGCAAACAATGAAACATTATTCAATGTAATGATAGTAGGTGAAGTTCGTCATGCATATCTGCAAGGCGAGACAAAAACGAGTTCTTTTATATATAACTAAAATAACTATTATCCCTTATATTCAACAGCAGTGTCTCTGTTAGTCCGCATTTACAATTAATGCTTAAATTTACCTAATGTATCGCCGGTTTCGATAGCGGAGCGATCAACAGTCTTCTCACTTTATCACTAAAATATAATGAGGGTGGTTTAAATCCTAGGGTCACTTCCACATTTTGTTTTTTATTAATGAAATTTTCAAATTATAAAGATAAAGGTTTTTTTTTGTCTACTTATTAGTGATAAAAAATCATGAAGTGTTTTTTTCGGAATTAACTTTTTTTTTCTCAGCCTTCTTTTGTCTCCTACTGCTGGGCAAAGTCCTCCCCTCTCAATCTCCACTGCTCTCGCTCCTGAGCAACGTTTTGCCACCTCTCCATAAACTTTTCTATGTCGTCCCGCCATCTCCTTGGAGGTCTGACCCGTCGCCTACGGCCACCATCCGGTAAACTAAAAATTAAATTATTTAATTATTATAATAATTATCATTTATCAGAATTAGTTTAATTACTAAAAACCACGTTTTGTTTTTATTTTTAATGAATAAATAAATGATGCAAATTATAAACAAAATTTTATTCAATTTATAACAATAATATTTAATTATAAAAAATAATGTCAACATATGATTATCGAAAATGAATTTTTATTCACTTTTCCTTAAATTTTCAATACTATATAATAAAAAAGCATATTTAGTCTTTACTATTTAGATTCATTTTACTTACAAATAATATTTTACAATTATAATGACAATTGAAAATTAATTATCCTTTTTCACAAGGACAAGACGATTGAAACTTAACCTCAATTCTAACATCGTCAACCAGCACATCCCCAATTTGAAACAACTTTGTTTAATATCTAGTGTGACCTCCATTGTTCTTATTACAGCTCAAGAGACGTCTATGCATGGAGGTTACAATATTAGCACACATAGTTCGCAACAGTCTCGTCGGTATCAAACCATAACCATATTCATAAGCATTCACCATTAATCTTTGCTAAGTTTGGTTAATAAGAAGCGGTGTTCCACTTCTCGCCCGATTTTTTAAGCTACCTTCTTCTTCAAATCATTTCACCCAACGATACAGTATTTCTCTGAAATAAAATTAAAAATCTTATGACATAATCGTAGATAGCGATTCCTTAACAACGAAATCGTGAATCACAATGCCAACATAATATTTTAAAAATAACTTACTCTTAGAGTTTAGTCCAGTTTTGTCGGCAATTTAAGATATATTAAGCCCATAATTATGCCAAATATTTGCTCTGGATTCAATATTTATATTAGTTTGCATTTTAAATGTAGAGTTTGAAGGAAATTAATAAGAAAATGCTATAATAATGACACAAACGCTCGTAAACAAAGATTACCAACCAACAACATCACATAATTCTATTCAAGTGAGAAACTATTATATTTTTTAAATTTACCCTCATCTTTTGAATAGCTGCGGTTTAAGTCTTAAAGTAAAGTCATAGATATTTATAATTTAAGAAAAAAATACAAATAGATTATCACTTCCTGCTGATCGAACCAACAAGCTTTTCATTTTAGATCGCACTATTACCAACGTAGCTATAACATCACTTACTTGTTTATTTGAAATTAATACTCATACTTACAATCATAATTAGAACAGGTGACAATATAAGTAAGGCGGGTTTATGTGTATGTGTGCAATGATTTTATTGAAAAAGGTCGTAAGTAAAACTTGTGATTCTATTGCTTTGTAAAATTGCTACTCCAATTTTGCACCTGACCGTACGTTCCCAAGAGAACGTTATGAGATTTAGGCAAAGGTTTAAGTGTAAGTTACATTTAAATATATTCTGTTATTAGCAAAATAGGCTACCAGGTAAGGTATGTGATATTCATATTCAAAGTTAGCGCGAATAACATAAAGATCTTTTACACAAACACATACCCACATATCCGCAAGCAAAAAGCTCTAGTCTCTTATAAATTTCTTAAATGTGCTTTTCTACACAACTGTGTAGGTTATATGCCCACCGATCATTGTCTAAATGTGACTTTCCTTACTACCTATGAAAGTCGTTTAAACGCGAGAATAGCGTATATCAGCCCGATATCGCTGTTCCCTTTCTTCTATTGGATATAAACAGGAATTATCATCAATACCCTTAGAGACAATACTGAACGACTCTTTATGGCATTGGCTCAAACGGTGCGTTCGGAATCCAATTTCTTAGAAAAGGGGATGTCTTTTCGTTTATATGAACTTAATATGCAGTCTAATATTTTGCTGTGTCACTTATGTCTATTGAAATGATCATTCGTGTTATGAAGATAAGCTTTTGTGAACATAAATTTGTAGACTTTATTTTTATGAGCATATTGCAAATCGTTTTATATTTTTGGTTCCACGGAGATTATCTATCAGAAATTGCCTTATTTTTACATATGTAATATAAAAATAGGGGAGTTTATATACCTGACTCTCCCCACCCTCTACAATGCTTTAACTGAATGCTATAAATATTCCTTTTAAGGATCGCCAACAAAAGCTGTACACATCTTATTCACAAAATAAAATACAAATCAAGGCAATTTTTAATTATAAGAGATCACATCATGCGTTACATACAGCGTCTAAACATAAAAGTGTTATAAAAATATATTATAAAGACATTGATTTAAAAAATAATTGGAGGAGGAATTAAACATCAAAAAAGGAAAAATAAAAATAAAGGGCTAATTTTTAGATTTAAAAGAAAATCTATTTTAAATAATTACTTAAATGCGAAACAATATAAAAAAAGAGAATAACAAAAAGTTTACAACTTTAGTATTTTTTGTTATGTTTTATATAAGCCAATTATAACGTGTTTGTTCTATGGAATGTTTTGTATACTTATAGATGCATGTGTGATGCAAACAATCGAAGTTTTTATATGAAATAATTTAAAAAGATTGCTGTTTAAACAAGAAAATCGTCGAATATATTTTTTGGAAATATGCATACGCGGATCAAAACTAAACTTGTAAGTTTAATACTGAATTCCTGCACAATGTAGTTTCTGTAAACAAAATATGCGTATACTGAAACTACTAATCAAGGTCGGAAATGTGTAGCCCACATCTGTTACCCGTATTGTGTTGCAAGTTTAGTTGGTGCCGTCGCCATAGCCACAATGCTTACGTCATATGTAGTATGTATGTATCTTTGTATATTCGACTACAGAGGAACGAGACTTACATATAATAGGCTGAAGATATTCAATTTAAACGTTAGAATACAATACAATACGTTACATTAAAGACAGTGCTTTTGTGACACTGGTTGTGCTGAACAACTTTAATGTATACGCGAATCTCACTGAGCACCACATCACCGATTCTACTCTACGGAATTTGATAAATTCTGATTTAACTAGCTTATTATATAGAAAAAGAGAATACCTCCGTGATCATGGCTACTGTAAAGCAACCGAAACGTCGGAGAAAAGTGTAAATATAAACAGTTTTAAATAATTTAAATAGCTTAAATTATAATAAAGTTCAATAATAGTAGTGTTATAGTTTAACATATTATAATAAAAGTATTTAAAATAAACAATGACGCCAATTTTAGTTCAACCAGTAGCGTGCTACTCCTTTCACCAACGAAGAACATCATAGTTGACTATAAAATAAACATTTAAATTCACAGATTTTACATATTTATTTTTGTAATCTTTAACCTGTCAAGTCTTGAAATACCAGACATAATTACAAACCAATTGTAGTGTGCCGTTGCGTCTTAATAGCCTCAATAAGTAGCGTAACCTGTTACTTTTTATTTCATAATCTATTAATGTATATTAATATTCAAAAGTTTTGTCTACAAAATTATTTCTTTACCTTAGCACTTCTTAAATCTTGCTTTTATTCTCCTTGCGAAGGATTCTTAATCTGAAAATAAATTTCGAACACGATGTTCTAATTCATAAATGATAGGTACCACAAATCTAACCATACAGATGTCAAGCCCACGTGACCCACATCAAGGACAGAAATAGCTGTCGAAGAAAAACATATGAAGGAACCCTCACATACGAAACATACATTTTGTCAAATGTCCTAAGAACAGGGACGTCTACAGACCCACCTGTCACGTTGGACTTGAGGTCTATCAAACTTTGTGAATAGGAAAATGCTAGTATAGTAGTATCAAATATAATAATAGGGTTTTGTAACAGTACATTATTGGAACTATGACAGCTCATTGATTGTGTTTATGTCTGATTTTGAGGTTTAAGGCTTAAATACTTTATTTTCTTTAAAAGATACCCCTTGCATTAGAAATACATGTGTCACGGGGGACTTTTCAAACATGCAATTAGTAGACACGAAGTACAACTCAGAATCATTATTATTTGTGGATCTCACAAATAAATAATTGCCCCGTGTGGGTTACGAATCCAGAACACTTGTCGCGGCGGCAGCGGCATGGACCACTTAATCGCTACGATTGTTCAGATTAGTAATTGTACTGAATTTGCTGAAATATTTTGATAATATTCATAAAAGTTGGTTTATCGCGAGTATCAACATATTGAATATCACAGATCTAATCTCTTCATGAAATATATCTACAGATAATTGTTAGTTGTTTGCTGCTAAGTGCTATAACGCGCTTATGCCTTTTAAGGAAACAAGTAGACAACAGTTAGTCTGTCCTCTATTGATAAGTAAAGTAAGCTACAAGACCAGTGAGGCAATTAAAGCAAATCTGGCTCGTACATAGTGCCCGTTTTGTTACACAAACAAATTGCACGAGATGAATTCAGCTGATGTACACGGTTTGTATTCTACAGCAAAATTAGCTCATACATTTTATCTTTACTCAGTCCTGAATTCGGTACAAGGTATTCCCTTATAGTGACATTATTGATTTGGCTGTTTTAGAAAGATATGGGTCAACGGAAACTGCGGAGTTGCTTCTGTCAGTGCCGATATGTATTCGGAAAAGCGATACGGGGCTCGACACGGCTATTCGTGCATTATACGATAGGTCGCTAAAGTATTTCACATACTTATTTCTAACTACGTTCTTTAAGAACCTTTTGTCATCATTTTTATATTTCTTTTTGTAGATTTTGCAGAATATTTTTTCACAATGGAATTAGTTAGGGTTTTGTATTGTAAGTTATTGGTACAGACATTTTTATAATCAAGTATATTGTAGTGTTCAGCTATATTGGAAAATGTGTGTGGACAGCTTGTGTTTATACTAAAATAAATAAATTATTATTATTATAATGTAGAAAATTCTTAATAACTGCGAAGTCTAATAATGTGACGAAAGACTCGCCTTCTCTAACGTAACGCCTTAAAATATACATATGTGATATGTACATTTACTTATTCTTTCTGGGATATGTCTTTGTTATTATCTTATATGTAAACATTACAGAGATTCAAGTAAATTGTAAAAGTTAAGAAAATTCAGAAAGATTTGTAATAAAATTGTAGCTTAACAAATGGTAGGCTGTAACATACATAGGAGTAGGTATTACATCCACATTTTAGTTCTCACGTAGAAAAGTGCGAGCTCATTAACGTCTACCAGTGACACCGCCGGGCTCTGTGCATATAAGAATTTAGAGATATAGAAATCCTATAAAACTATGTTGAAGCAAAGAATCAAATCTGTGATCATCCACAGCAGTCATATTATAACCAAAATTTACTTAATAACTTATTTGACATTGTCTTAAGTTTACGCGAATTTTATTAAACTAACTTAATTTTAATATTACTACAATACGATGCGTTTTCATTACTCAAGCCATTTTCTTGCTTGTAAATAGATACTAGATAAATATTGGTTGCATCTGGTTTATAGTCTAAATAAACGTACGAAGTAAATACAATCAGACATTAGGAAACGTCACACACTATACTATTAAAAAATTATGATTAAATAGGATCAGTATAAAAAAAGCTTATTTGCAAAAAGGCGCATTCGACCCAAATTTTAAATAAATATTTGAAGACTTTCATGTTCAAAACAAGGAAAACGAGTGCGCCGGTAACACGTAGTTTTATATAAATAGAAGTTGTACGTGAAACATTTACTTCTCTGTTTTCCCTTGCAAAATTATAATGAAAGGATGAAAATGTTAGTGCGTCGTTCAATGCTGCATTTAGTTTAAGGT
Source organism: Catocala fraxini (assembly GCA_930367265.1). NCBI lineage: Eukaryota > Metazoa > Arthropoda > Insecta > Lepidoptera > Erebidae > Catocala > Catocala fraxini. The sequence goes on from OV884038.1 coordinate 8,762,545, forward strand.
TATTTTATTATTTAGTTTCACAGTATTATTATAAGTACAAATTTTTTTATAAGGAAAGAAATTTCTGATGTACGACCATTGTTTTTTTTAAATAAAAATAATAGTTAAGTAATTAGTAGTGTTTTAAACTATTATTTTATTATAATATATATAATATTTTACAGACATTTTATGTTAATTACAAATGATATATATTTTTTATTGAAATATTTAATTATCCTACTATTAATCTTGTAATCTCGTTTAAGATTTGTACGCTGGAAACGGCAGAATATTATGAACATTCTAATTTAATAACACCATTGTAAAACAATATTCTCACAAATAAATGGATTATTATTATATTATTAATAATTTTAAGTTTTTTTTATTTTCTAAATTATTGTATTGTCATCGGTCCTCGATAAGTGTGCAAAGATTCAAATCAATCCGTCGATTTGAAAGGGGTGAAAATCACGTTCAAAAATTCCGTTACATAGATACATAATTATTACCAAGCTAATAAAGGCGTGTTCAAAAATAACTGAAGCGTACTCCTACTCATGTAATTATAAACGTGGGCTAACTACTGGTAGTTTCTAGTTGAATTCTTTAACCAAATTAAATGCTTGGCATTTAAGTAGATTCGCGTTAATGATCAGAAATAATAAAGAAAAGTCCTTAAATCGTCAAAATTATTTTCAAATCTCTAAATTAAACATACAACAACATGTTACATGTTACTAATAGTGTCTAATAAATGTAATTAAAATTTAAAATGATAATAATAAAATTATTTAATATATCAAATTAAGCATTCCATTGCAAACATAATATTTTCTGTAGAAATTTAAGATGCATTATTCATTTTGAGCATTAATCATAAAACTAGAAGATAAGATGCGTCTGAAAATCTAAGATAGATATCAAAGTAAATATTTTTCTTGAGCTTCTATGTCTAGGCTAAAAGGACTTATTTCACTCGATGTTAAGCAATAATTGAAAACCAGTGGTTAGGACACAGATAAGTATAATTCCGATTAAAGCCATTGCAAAATTATTAAAACCCTTCTTACTTTGAAAGTCCCAGCTGATATTCCTTCACGCCCACTTAAAGAATCTAGTAACGTTATAATAAGGTGCCTTTGCATTTATACGTAGGAAAGTGTTAACTAAACCTAACACCGAATGACGCTGCAGATTTCTTGTTCAGATGGTGACCGTTGCCACAGTAAGCTGCTTTTTACATGAATGCCATACGAAATACCAGGAAAACCCACATTTATTTACATTGCCTGTCATATTAAACTCATTTTTCGTTAGTAAAACTATCTACTGGGAATTTCTACAAATGTACATATAACTATGAAGTGTTTGACTATATATATATTTTTGTGTCAAAGAAAGAGTAAAATTTATTATGAAATAATTTATTTTTATTATTTCGATGTTAGCTTTATCTAGCGCGAGCAGAAAAAGGATTTTAATACAAAATATCTCAGCGTTGACTCTAAAATGCTTAATGGTGCGAAAATTACTTTGAATAATATTTAAGTGGGCGCAGATATAACCATTAGTATTTCTATCTGTACCACTGATATAATGTTTCAGATTATGACTATAATTGTGCCTAAGTCCCTAAGGTCGACGGAATTATTAAAGTGGACGATTTTATCCTAATTTTGTAAACGTTTGCTTGAATTATGGTTTACGTTTTGAGACTTTTAATGATCGCGATTAAGCCTAGGCCTTTGACTGGCTATAGTTTAATAAGTTTTGTATCGTTACATAGTTTTAAATCTCGAAATAATAAAGACTAAAATATCACAATACCAAATTAGAAAACTCAAGCTTTGAACTATGTCATTGCTTAAAGGTTCCAACAGCTTACAATATTTAATTATATTTATATAGGTATCTACATCGTCATTAACTTTGACTGATATCATATACACAATTTAAAATAAGCTGTATCTTAATCATTGTATTTTTATTTCTAAATGTTGACGGCTGACTCATCACTATTTGGAACTAAAGATTTATCTATTTTTTTTTTTATCTTTGACAACATTTGCTTATAAGTATCGTTTTAGTTTCATATTTAATCTGTGAACTATGGAATGGTTGTATTAATCCCATTTTTACATTCTATCTTACTTCAACAAAACCTAGCAATCAAAAGTTTGTCATTCAAATATACAGCACAGTTGTTACTAAATGTTTTACAATAATCTTTCAGACAAACGACCAGCCGTTAAGGTTTCTTCCAGAGTTTGAGCCCTAAAACAAAGAGTCTGCAAAATTTCGCAAGGTCTTCGATTCTAAAGTTATTCAGTAACAGTCCTTGTTAGCTTATGTTAGTTACAATTTTATGAGTTCTCAAATGCCATTAGTCAATAAGTTAACTATACAAATTATCGGTATAATCGGGCACCAATGTATATTCTGTGGATGAGTATTTAGTTGTAGAAAACTAATTTCCAGAGGGATTTATTGCAGTTTACTTTTCGAATTGTTTGAGAGTATAAAACATTTTAATTTTTATCTGAACTTGTATTCATTGAAATTAAACTGCTATATACGGATTTTATCGCGTTGTTTATTTGATACTTTATTACAAAATTTTGAAAATTATTATATAGCAGTTTAATTTCAATGAATAATATTCGCGTAAATAGAAGACAATATTATGAACTTGTATTTCCTAACAACATCGTACTATAGAAATTCTGATTAAATCTGTCAACTTTTGGAATGTCAGACATAATTAAAAACCTATTGTGTTTGGCCACTGGTGTGCCACTGCGACTCAATAGGTAAATTAAAAAAAAGTTAAGGCAGTATGCCTGACATGTGTGAAAGGACGCGCCGTTAGCAATTATTTGGTGACATATTAATGAAGCCTGTTTGCTGCGACAGTATCACACTGTTACAATATACGGACGTAAAGTAGTAACACTATAACTACGTTACACCTTTAATTCCTTTTTTCTATTTCTTCTCTTTCTCTTGGTATTGCGACTATAGACCAGATCATAGAACTTAAGTGGTTCAGTCACCCAATCGCTTACGAATGGCTGACATATTTATTATACGTAAGTATGTAAAGAAGCATAAAACTGAAAATTAATTATATTTGTTATTTTTTATTTATTATTGCTTTGAGGAAAAAAACAAATTCAAGTACAAATGATGAAAGCAAAAGCGAATGATAGATCGTTTAGATTTGACAAATCTTCGCGTCGCTGCCTTATTATTCATTCAGTTATTTTTTGTGCAGATTAATTCTCCATTGTGATATTATTAATGCAGAAGTGTATATTTTGATTTCTCTTTTTATTACTCGGCAACGGAACATCATCGGGATCGACTTACTTTTTTTTATAGAAATTGTTTATAAACCACCAAGAAACGAGACCCACGTCCGTTGCTTGATGGTGTAAGCAGTGACTATTCCATCCCAGGATACCTTTCTTGATTCATTCACTTTCATTAGGTATATTCTTTATGCAAGCTCGTCGGTTTAAGGTGAAGTACTTTAAACCGACCTTTCTATAGAACGTCTCCGATGTTGTCAAAGAATGTTCACCGATGTTTACAAGGGGTAGACATCGGCTGTCCTATTTCAATTTGGCTTACATAATATCTTGGTAAGTCTTCTCTCGTCCTTTCTCAAACCATATCATCAGAATAACATAAAATAAAAAAATGGTTTTGTATCGGTACAAGCGACCTTAAGACTTAAAATGCAAAGGATGCAGTGGATTTATTTTACAGATGAAGAAAATAGTTTTTATCCAGTATAGTTCCCGGTTTGTCTATTCCTGTCTATGATTGGTATGTATGTAGGATATAAGAGCTTTTCTTCATATTGCAGTATTTTGAATACAAAAGATGTTTCTCATTAGATGAAATGATGATATAGCTAGGCAACTTGATTTTAGACTGCTTCTTCAAGTCACTTTGTATTCAATATGTATGTATGTATTTAATATAAGAGCAGCGATAGCTCAGTGAGGAGACCAACAGACTACAATGCAGAGAGTCTCGGGTTCGAACCCACGTCGCGCACCTCTGACTTTCGGAAGTTATGTGACTTTTCGAAATTATGTGCGTATTGATTGACAATTATCGTCTGCTCCGTGCCTCGGAGAGCACGTTAAGCCGTAGGTCCCGGCTGCCATGAACATCTATGGCAGTCGTTATTGGGAGAGTGTCGACACAAAAGATCCCACTAGGTCGAAGTGTCGCCGGTCTGCACTGACTGGCCCCCACATATGATACATACATACATACATGTATTTAATATAAAGTAACTTGAAGCAGAGTGCAAGGTGACTTGTGAGACTACATAATCTCACAAGTCACAGTTATATCCGCAAAAGAGTAAGTTTTATTTTACCCCTATTTAGTCAGCTGTAATGTTTCGTCCCACGTAATAGGGACCGTGGCTATTGATGACTACCAAGCGCAGATCCAGACTCCATGTAACTACTGAGAATTCAATACTAGGAAAAGCCATAAATAACACTTTGATCCGGTAAACTAACCAAAGGCCTTAGGCATTACACTAATATTCACAATCGCTGCTGCAGCAATATAAGCCATCTTAAAGTGTCTATTTATGATGATTAGAGTTTTATGTTTGAAGTCAATACCATATATACAGACTCAAAGGTGTATATCCGAGAATGGCCAGGTGTGTATTTTGTGTTTCAAAAGAATATCCTGATTGAAACTTCTCCGGACTCAAAACACGTGAGTTCAAGGTATTAGGGGACAGCTGTCTCGCCTACTACCAAACGTAATATGAAAATATATGCACGTCTCTCTCTTTGTCTCTCTCTCTCTCTCTCCCTCCCTCTCTCTCTCCCTCTCTCTCTCTTTCTTTAAAGGCAGCACGATTTTGATTTAAGTGTAAATTTGAATTAAGAAAATAGTATATTTAGTATTAGTACAATTTCTGCAGTATGGTCGTGTCTTGTGTCGCAGGGGCTTTACAAATATTTAATTAATGGACACAAAGTAGATATGTATATCCAGACTGAGGACAATCATTCTTTGGATTACCATATTATCATATCAAATAACTATACCGTGTTGTATTTGACCTCATAACACTGGGCACGGCAACAGCAGTACGATGCAAGCTTTATGTACGTTAGCTATTTTTTAATATTTAATAGTATTGTTGGTGTTCATATACATGCATTATAAACACATTTTCAGGTAAATTGACCACCAGGAATTTAGCCTGCAAGATTAGTTTGCACTCTAACATCAGGACAGTTGAAACAAAAATACAAGCGTTTCAAATAAGAAAACGTGGGTGTTCATCCTCTGAGAATTTATAAAATATGTTTGCAGGATTCATGCTGCTAGTAAAAATCCCTTCTTAAATAAACTACTAACTACTATAAACTAATAATACTGACCAATCTGTAAACCGAACCTTCACAATCTACTGTAAACATAACTGCATACCAATATCACGGAATAAAAGAGACAATCAAAACTGTAGCAATGCATGAATAAATAAAACACAGTAATATAACTCTATTTTAATGTTACTTTATTTTGATATACACAATTTTCATTGCGGTGCCGTTTTAATTCGTTGTACAAACATTTATAAAGGTGGTTCATCGCGGTTTTATTTTGGTTTCATTTACATTTGTTTATATTTGGAGTGCAGTGTTTGAGTATGAATGTTTTTTGTTTTAATAATTTACGAACTACATGATTAAATGTTTATAAGGTTTAACTAAATATAGAGATTAGATAGAATAGTAGATATGATAATAACTAGATATGTTCTCACGCATTTCACTAGCTGTATTCTAGGTACCGCACTTTCAGACCTCGCACGGCTATTAAAAAACACTTTGCTCAGCCTGGAAATAAAATACAAAACCTCTTGATTCGTTGCAAACTTGTAACCCAAAATATTATTACACGGGTATAATACATCATTGACTAGTCTACTAAATTTCGAGACTGTGAACCCAGTTTCCTGTAGAATGTATCTGTGGCGTAGCAGTAATGAATGCGACTGTTGTGCATGAGGTCTCGGGTCATCGAAGCATTACTCATCAACCCAATAATAGTAGGCTTTATCTAGTGATCGTCACGGGTAGAGAAAATGGTTATTGAGTTTTTCTGTCAAGAAATTCTCAATAGCCACACGGAGTCTCGAACTACATATTTTGGTCGCCTCGCTACTGTCTCTGTCCTGAATATTGTAAGCTCAACGGGGGAAAAATTATTGTAATCCACAAATAGTTGTTCCGAGTCTGACTGTTCTTTGTGTCCGTTATTTGAGGAGGTTTGTGAAGTCTCCCGCGATACACGAATTATTCCCCATGCGGGAGTTGTTTTTTAAAACAGAAAGAAAGAACTGTGCCCGGTAAATAACAATAGGCTTGCCTCCTGGTAAGTATATAATACACACCAGCTTTCTCCAATGGGGCTAAATAAGAGAGAAACGCCGTACGATGATAGGATGACATATTACGTATCTATCTATATATATAAAAATCAATTGCTGTTCGTTTGTCTCGCTATAACTCGAGAACGGCTGGGCCGATTTAGCTGATTTTGGTTTTGAAATGTTTGTCGTAGTCCAGGAAAGGTTTAAACGGTGAGAAAATATAGAAAATTCGTCAGGATATGTGATACGAAGTACACCGGGTCATCTAGTTAAATATAAAAATAGATAGACTTTATGTTGTTTAGTATAATAAGTGATTACTGTGCCAACGTATTCAATAACAGAGAAGGGTACATAGGTCTATTAGGCTGTTATTACACGGTGACACCGCTGTCCTCACATGCCAGGTTTAATTAAACCGATCACAGCATAAAATAGATAAACCACAAACAAGGCTTAATAGCAACACAATAGGGTTCGATTTATTCCCAAATTACTAGTCATTGTATGCCGTTATTTAATTACTAGTACCATCAAGTTGTATACAAATTAAGGTGATGTTTTAATATTTAATATTTACATAGTATTGCCTTTCTAGCTTTATGATATCATATGGAACAATATGATATAACTAAAGAGGGAAATACTCACGATAGATCCACTGTCAAGAATATTGTCGTGGTGACGGAGAGAGATGTAAAGCCAAATTTACATTTTAAAAATTGTATCTTCTTTTTGTTTATAGGGCAGATATTTGAGGAGTCGGGGATTAAAGATTCACAAAATACAGTTATTCCGAGTGTAGTGTTATTTGTGTCCGTTGTTCGAATGTTTGCAAAGATCTCCGCGACACGGGGTCTATTCCTAGTGAGAAAATTGTATTTTATAATATAATCTATATATTAATACGTTAAGCAAAACTTTGTACCACTTTTTACGATAATTGCGCGGACGGAGGAGTATGAAATTTGGCACAGTTAAAGTTTATATGGAGAAGGAGGGGTGAATCCTAATATTTATATAAAATATGCATTAGAAATACATTAAATTAATGAAAAAACACTACACGCACACAACCATGCATTTGAAACACGCAGTTGAATCGCGTTCGTAGTATTTCGGCATCGTTCGGCTGATGTAGTACCTACTATTCCTTGTAACTATGGTTACATATTATAATAATCAATATAATATATCAATATATAATGACATATCAGCAATATCTTACAGGCAAACTTTGGGCAGATTGGAATGATATATACTCTTCTCTCTTAGCCTTTATTATTCCCAAGTCACTTGGGGTCGGCTTTTCTGGTCTAACCGTATTTGACTGGATATCAGTTTTTGCACGGAGCGGCTGCCACCTGACCTCGGCAACCCAAAGGCTAACGATACTTTAAAGCTAGACCAGTGTCAGGATATTAGAGGGTACTGACTTTCCCAATAACGACTGCCATAGATGTTCATGGCAGCCGGGACCAACGGCTTAACGTGCTCTCCGAGGCACGGAGCAGACGATAATTGTCAATCAATACGCACATAATTTCGAAAACTCATATAACTTCCGAAAGTCAGAGGTGTGCGACGTGGGTTCGAGCCCGAGACCCTCTGCATTGCAGTCTGTTGGTCTCACCACTGAGCTATCGCTGTTCTTATCCTTATACACAAGTAACTATTATGTTAAATATCAACTATGCCTAGTGTCTATGTTATAATTAACATAATCAGTGCTGATGTTCTTTCATTAAAATACGTTTTCTTGATTCACTTTTATTTTGTTAAGTTTATCAGTAAAGGCTTTCGTATTATAAAAGTAAGGAAATAATTTATTTTTTCAGAAATCACAACTCCCGCTTTAGTTATAATTCCTGTGCAGGTACTTTACAAACATATAAACAATGAACACAAAGATCCCCAGACTCGGAGTAATCATTTGTGGATTACACATTTTTCTCTGGTATAGGATTCGAACCCACAACACTCGCCATTGCGAGTGTAGTGTATTCTTTTGGTAGTGGCAAGGCGATTACTTAATCCACTACGGCAGTCGTGCAGTAAAGTACTTAGTCTGAGTAGGTAGAAGAACATCCACATTTCACCAGCTAATGTGTTAGATCCCATGTCAGAGAACCGTTTACCGGGCATGGTGCTTTAATTTATTTTCTATTTTATTCTTAGTTAGTAAAGCGAGTTAAAAGAGTATTTAAAAAAAATATTAGCTATGAGCAAAATTGTTTATTATTGCATTTGCAAGGGATAGCTCAGTTCAGTGGGGAGACCAACAGACTGCAATGCAGAGGGTCTCAGGTTCGAACCCACGTCACGCACCTCTGACTTTCGGCAGTTATATGACTTTTCGAAATTATGTGCGTATTGATTGACAATTATCGTCTGCTCCGTGCCTCGGAGAGCACGTTAAGCCGTTGGTCCCGGCTGCCATGAACATCTATGGCAGTCGTTATTGGGAAAGTCAGTACCCTCTAATATCCTGACACTGGTCTGGCTTTTGGGTATCGTTAGCCTTCGGGTTGCGGAGGTTAGGTGGCAGCCGCTCCGTGTAAAAATGTAAAAACTGATATCCAGTCAAATCCAGTTAGACCAAAAAAGCCGACCCCAAGTGACTTGGTAATAATAATAGCTAAGGGAGAAGATTGCATTTGCAAGGGAATGCGTCACTTTTTACTATAATGTAAATATAAATGATTAATTTACAAATTACGCTTTAATAATTTTAATTAAGCTTAATAATATAATTACCCAAATTGTGACCTACGATGAAATCAGAAATTGAGACTGTTAATTCCAAGTACTAAAAGCAATAAGCTTTCAGGCAACCTTCGAGAAACTTTGGGATATACAAAATATAAACTTTAGTTCGGACTTACAATTGAATTAGTTATTCATTAAATACTGATGAATAGTGACTAATGAAGTGATTTCAGATATAAACTTTGACGCAATTTATAAACATCAATATAGCTGTCGATGTAAACAAGATGTGTTTTGATAAAATTTTACACGAGGTAAAACCTTGTATCAATAGTTGCTGAGTTACTATGGCAAACAGACGAATGGACAGACAGTTTCAACCGGGTGCGTCTCATAACGTATAAACTCATTTGGTATAGTTTCATTTTATTATCGTTCATAAGATATAATCAACGTGAGATATACCAACTGTTGATATAATTTCTTTACATATAACATTTATTTATTCTAAAACTTAATTAGTATAACATTGTTTGATATAACGTTTATGTAATCGAAAATCATTTGGTCTAACGTTTAATATGTAAATTGTTTATTTAATCGAAAATTATTAGGTCTAACGTTTAATATATATGAAAAACGTCTCGTCGAACGATCTCGAAAAACTCGGATAGGTTAGGTTAGAAGGCTAAGGCGGGAGCGAAGCGGAGCGGAGCTCCCGCCTTAGCCTTCGTGGCTATTTTTTTGTAAACCACCCAGAAATAGGAGCCCCGCAAAGTGGGGCTCCGTCGACCTAACTTAGCGCAGGTAGTAATCAGTTACTAGTTATGTTTAATTTTTACTTAGGTTACTATTACCTATAACTACGATAGAACTTACAAATAATAAAACAAAGAAAAAATACTTTTAAATATTTATTAAAAAAATACAAAGTGTTTTAAAGTAGGCGTTTTTATCATATTAGACCAAATAAGTTTTATATCTTTTGGGTGGTATGTCAAACGATTTTATATTTAATGTATGTTATGCTTATAAAAATTAGTTATTTGAAAATTATATCAATCATTTATTATAATAACTAATCGCTATATTAAATAAAATTATAGGTTGCGTTGTTATATGTTGTTCATATTAGAGATTTTGTTGTTATATCATCTATTACTTACCCGTTTCCACCATATTGATACAGAACCCTTATAGTATATGTATAGCATTTTCTAATATTTGTTCAATTAAAATCTCTTGTAATGGCATTAAATATAACAAATGTTGTGTGACAAATTAAGGAAAATTACTCTAAAAACATTTTAATTCTGAATTGTTTTATTTTAAATATAATCAATTACAAGGTGAGCGACTGCGCCAGGACAGCTGTGAATAAAGTAAAAATAAGCACTTATATACATTAAAATTTTACCTTATAAAGTAAACATAAAAACTTTTATCCCTGTGGAATAAAAGTATTATTTAGCTTATGTTTGCTTTAATAATAGGATTGATGATTTTATAATAGGATGTGTGAATATGTGAATTTTAACATTCTAAGGTAACATTGCTATCGTTATGTACTTGTTTCAGTTATCGCTATTTGTTATTTGCCCAAACAGGTACGCAAACGTGTGTTTTACTCACATTTTGCCAGCTACGGTCTTAGGTTTCACATGAAGCCGAGTATTGCCGTCTACCACGCACACACCCGGCAATGTAGACAACAATACGGGAATAGGTAAATTTTAGTCGCAGCTCGGCAGTATCAATTAGCATAAAACATCGAAGCTACGAAGCCTACTCACAAGTTTCTGTTTTTAATTATGTAGGTGGATCATTGTTTATTTTGTAAGATTTCTTTTTAATTTTGCTTGTATATTTTGAATTATATACTCACGACTTTTTGCTCGGAGGGGTTGGTAAATCTCAGGGATATCTGCTTGCTACGATGTTATAATATCTCTCTCGATTAATTTTCTGTCTTCATATTCTTCTTTCAAGCGCAGTATCACATCAAGTCTAGGGATTACCTTAACAGGCTGTGATCGTGTGGCAGTGGGTATAGGAAATCTTGTTTTATAATATATAAAATGCTTGCAGAATGCTCTTAAGGCTTAGTGATAGTGAATGTAATTGCTATGCATGAGATTTCGAGTACAGTTGCCGTATATGTATAACTAGCTGACCCGCTCAACTTCGTCTGCTTCACATAAGAGAATTTATCCCGTTTTTGCAACATTTTTCATTCATGATCCGCTCCTATCCTATGCTCGTAGCGTGATGTTAAATAGCCTATAGCCTTCTTCGATAATGTTACTGATAATGTTTTAATTTAAACCGGTTGTTCCTGAGATTAGCGCGTTCAAACAAACAAACCCTTCAGCATTATAATATTAGTATAGATTAGAATTAAAGCAATTCTAAATTACTTTAATTTTAACCCTGTCATATGCCTATCTACAGAGCTACATAAAAACACGCCATCTCTGCTAAAATGGGAGAACATCACACTTTGGCAGCTATATTATGAATCCGTTATCATATTATACACGTTATAGCGGCGAGCCTATTAACTAGCTCAGTTTTAAACTTCATGCTGTTACTTAGAATTTTCTCATCTGAGGGCCCAGGAATTCAACTCAGCTCCTTACGTTTGCTCTTAAACAGCTTCAATTTTATGTCACGAAACCAAAGAGCCAGATCAAACATTATACTAAAGGTAAACAACGTTAACCGTTCATATCGGGATAATCATCGAATTATTAACGTGAAAATATTATTTGTAGAGTCATTGTCAATGTTAAACGTCATCATGGCGCTGTTGTTCATAAATAATTGATAAATGAAGTGAAATTAATTTTTGCTGCGCAACCGTGTATTCTATATAGTTAAATGTTAAATGTGTATTGTCAACATTAAGTATATTTATGGAACTGGTACTGTTAGGGGAAATCTATGGAGTGCATTATCGCGTAGCGGTCAAGTGATCGACTCGCCGCAAATAATTTTGCTGTTTGGTATACGTGTGTATACCAAACAGCAAAATTATTTTTGTCCGTATAAAGACCACCGAAACACAGAGCCTAAACCCTAGGTTTTTAATAAAAGGATAATAACATAAGTTATTTTTATATTTACCAATATTACAAAGTTCAAGATTTCGTTAATTTGAACTTTTGTATTAACTGTGGAATCGTAACTTTGATATAAACATTTTATTCTGTTAGATAGCTGGATAGGCAGCAAGTTAATACATTTTATAACATTGCGTTCAAGGAAGCGGACTAGTAATTTTATTTTATTCGGAGCCTACGCGCCATGGACCGTCATACTTACTTAAATGTCATTGCGTGTGGCAGCGTCACGGATCGGGTCATCCCCTTCCTGTTCAATATAGCGATACCTTTTTACTTATACAAAAGACAAATTAAATGTGTGTGTGCACTAAACATGCAAGCATTTATATTTATGAACATAGTGATCAGTGAATGACACTAAAAGTAAGTCTGAAGTCTATCGAACCCTTCCGGTAAAATGAGACGACAGTTGAACACTTGTAGCAGATATTTCCTATAAAATGCATAAAGTTTAATTCTCTTTCGACTATAATAGCTTAACACGCATTATGATTTTGGAAGTGTTAACTGTTGTTTAAATATTATTGAATAATCCTTCTGTAAAATTTAAGCTTTTATTGAACATCTGCCAAAAAGTATAACGTAGTAACAAGCACATATCACAATTTGTTTGTGTTCAAATCAACAATTCCACGTAATGTGGGCGGAGATAAAACCGAATTATTCAATGAAACAGACAATTTCATTAAACAATATGTAAAATAAAAATAAACAGTATACATTTTGTAGCGAGTACTAATCTCAGAGAAGTATAATAAAACCAGAACACGTATTTGTACTAATTTAACTTGGTCTGACGTTACGAAGATGTATTGTTGACGAACCAATGACTAGATACGGTTACGTCTTAATGAAGCCTACATGTAGCAATGTGTGTATGTATTTATATTGTAGCTTTACGCAATGTGTATGTTGAGTAATCGTTTATTTTGTTTATGACACGTCGGTACATTATTTGAATCGATAGAAGTTTCATAGCCATTGTCGTAGCAGTGCTACGCCTTTGCTACGATGCTTACAGGTAAAGACGTATGTAGACGATGTACCTAACTGAAGTAGTTACGGATTCATAAAGTAATTTTAGAAATACAGTAATTGTGTTTCAATTATATACATATATGATACATTTCGGAGTATAACAAATAAACCATCTACCACGACGTTTTTTAAATACGCTAATATTAGACGCAAAGGTATTAAACTTAGAGTAGGGTAGTTGCCTATGTCTGATTTTGTACATTATTATATATATTTGTTACATTACAAGGTCAAATAGTAATCAAAAGAAATCTTTTTGTGCAAACAGTATCAAAACGGGTTGCAAAAAATGGGGAGTTATTATTAATATAACAAATTGTATAAGAGAAAAAGTGGTGCTGTAATAGGGATGTCTCGATATCTTCATCTTACAGCTGAGGCTAAATGGTGGTTATGTCACAGTTTGTATAGTGCATCCTTTTGTCGTCATTTGACTACTACCCTATTATCAGATTTGAAAAGCGTGCACCTTATTCATATATGAATGGATTTCAAAAATTCTTTGTATTTTAGTGTTTGGGTCATTACCTATATTTTGCAGATACACATTTCAGGATTAATTATTTGACTAAGAGAAAAATTTAATTCTTTTACCCTATTGCCTAAAATGTTTATAGTATATGTTGACCTATTAGTAACCGTTAAAGTGTTAACATTATTTTATAAAATATTCTCTCTATCTGTGTAGATAAAACATTTTAGGTGTATAACGCTTAGCTTAATTATTACAACAAAAGTGGTGTCGATTCTGACATTACAAACTTGCTACACACATTTTATTTCTTCCTGTTATTGTCCATTTAACTAGGTAAGAGAAAAAGGTGCACATTGTGTACTTAATCGTTATCAAAAATGCTTATTACATCCTTACATCATTTACAAGGGAAGTGAATATCCATGCAGACGAAATTACTGGCAAAGAAGGCGAATACACTATATTGATCGTTGGTCGATTTACTTAGACATTAACATTTTTATTGAATTCTAATTCTATAAGAATCCTGATATGTGGTTAGGGGACCTAGTTTGTGTGTGATCTCAAAATCTCTGAAGTTTGCTTCTTTGGCTTAGTGACCCGCTATCATCAGAATTTTTTTTTGAAGTTGTTATCTTCCTTATCGGATGTATAGGGTACAAAATATCAAATGTGATAGATGTTTATCAAGGTATGGCTATTCATGACAATATTTTTATGTTTTCTTGTTATATTTTAAGTGTGCCCTTTTCTGTGCCAAATAAAACTACATTCTTTCTTCTTTTTTCTTTCTATTGGATCACTAATAACTGTTAGATTACAAAATCAAATAACACTATCTAAATATAATACCTTTTCAGATTTTGTCTATGGCATTGTAAAATATTCAGTTAAGTTTTGTAAATGATACTTCGAACGCACCATTAAGTGTAACATGTAACTTTTTATATATAGTGATTGAAGGCATTTAACTTTAAATCCAAGGGGCGACAGTGGAGGGCAAAGTACAAGATTCTGATTTACTATGACTATAAATTACATTCATTTCATTTTCTTTGAACATTAAATTGCAATGACGAAAGTACCAGTTCAATACATTTATAGTTCAAAGCATCTATTATAATTATAAAGAATATTTTTTGACTGAATTTTAATGATACTAAATATTTTTCTGAATTATATTCAAGGAGCTAAATACAGATTACATTATTTTTTATAAAACGAACGATATCTGCTTTGCAACTACGATAAAGAAATGCCGACAAAAAAATGTAAGCAATGAAAAATCCTATTAGAACTCATAAGCTCAAAACTGATGTATACTCATTACTTATTATTTATTAAGATATATACAAAAGAATTATGCATTAATTATACAATTTATTAATTCCTAATTTCATAGTTACACGATGGTCACTGTCAAATCTTGCACTGAACACGAGTAGGGTTAACCAATGGCGGGATTAATAGCCAATTGTTTAAAGTTAGAACCACCAATCAAATTGTTATAGGCTGTCAAATGCGTGTCAACTATTAGGATTGGCTAACTGAATTAGCAACAGCTAGTCAAATCATTTGATATGAGATTTATTTGACGTCGTTAATTACCCCTTCAATTGCATATGCAAAATTTTATTGCTTCTGAAGGGCGTTAAAATGTTAGTATATTACTATCAGTCAGTAGCCAACTCCGCTTTTGAAGTAATTATTAATTTATATTTGCATAATGTCACCAATAACTACTTAAGGACGTTAACAAAAATCAGGTACGCATTTGCAAACTTTACCATAGCTTACTAGGGCCGAAATTATTCAGGCACATATCACAAAATATTGTTGCTGTATACGTAGTGAATGTTTAACTTTCTCATTGGCTTACCTGTTTCGCAGTACGCTCTATAGGCAGAGTATGGTTTAAGTGTAGACCTTTTAAATTACCATAAAGCTAGTATATTATTCTTAAGAAAGTCCTACAATGTTTCGTAAGGCTTTCGTTTCAATTATACCGTGCCGTAACACATAAACAGCGTAACTCATCAATACTACTCGTCAATATCCTCGCCTACACCAATCTTGTGGTATTTTCCATAGCTTCGAACTATGTATAATAGAGCGAACTTCCAAAGTGCTACCAATTTGTCTGTAACACGTCAAATCCGAACTTTTATACTGCTCATTTTCAACTCCATACGTCTTTTATGATCTATAGCTGTTTTACAACAGTTTGTGTGTATTTCATCTTACATAGAGTGTGTACCAAAAATATGAAACCATGCTACGAATATATTTATGATCAGTGAATTTGTTTGTAAAGTATCCAATGACTGCTGAATGCGGCCTTCATCTTAGGATAGGCCTTAATTCACGACGCAACGCTGGGCCTCTTCCAATTGCTAACATCAAGAACAATATAAAGAACTCACAAGTAGATTTCTCTGCTATACTTTCCTTTGCCGTGCAAAAAGCAGGTGATCATAAATTAATACGAAAAATGTAATGTCAATTAAAACGCGGTCTATCTCAGGCTCTTACGTCGATTTTTAAAATGAACGCACCTTGTTCCAATTCTAAGGATAAGTGCGGCAAATACACGTCCTACTAACTAAGTAGCTATTATTATAATAAAGTAATAACTTAATAATTAAAAACACAGAATAACATAATTATATACACTTTAAAAAAAAAACTGACACGTGTTATACTATATAAAGCATGAACTATCAGCTTAAAAATTAAGGTAGATATTCGAACTTTTTCTTCAATATCAGGAAGACAGCTACTAAAGTATCATGGCAAAATACGATACTAAGTATATGATATCTAATGATTTATTTTCCATTTAACAAGACTAGTGGTTATATACACATATATTCTTGACTACGCATTCTATAATACGCCATATTTCTAGCGTATTGCATTAAGGTTTGTTCATATTCAAGCATAGTATGGATACTCAATATAACATGAAAATTACGAGTCTTTCCTATAAAAAACATCTTATGGAAACATAACACACAACACACCTCCTTAATTAACACATTGGACTCGATGATTTAGAAAATCAAGATTAATTTTTCAGAAAGCATAACTTATTGTCGGAATGCAATCAATAAACTTTGAATATACGACGACGGTTCGAAACAAATTAATCAGAAAATAACAGTTTAAAATAATAATTATAGGATTTCATTACAATCGAATTGAGAAAGTACAGTATTACGTTAAGTTTTGTATATTTGCGCAAAGAGAAAACAATTCTCGAAATATTTGTTTGAAATTTTCTAGCCTTTGACTTTATGTCACGTGCACGACCCGAAAATTTGGCTAGACTTTTGTATTACACTCTGTATGTATACGCGACACAACTACACGTCCTTTTAACAAGTCGCCCCAAAGCCACGTTTGTTATTGTCGCTGTGTTTTACAACATAGCTGTTTTTATGATTTGGACATGACAAAAATATAGTGTTTGTTTTAGATTTGACGTGTGAAATATATTTAAAGTTCATTTCTTTGAAGCAATAGAGATACGTTTTCACCATGGGAACAGAAGCCTACATTATGTACATATGTACTTAAGATATAATATTGAATAGGATTTTGTTTAGCATATTTCTCTCTTTTACGTTAAGAGTAGTTCCTGTGGCGCAATCGACGTGCTTACAAACGTGAACTTTACAGAAAACGTTTTTGTAAGAGATTCTTGACTGCAGTAAAAAAATTGTTGACTTGGGGCAGTATAACTTAGGTGTTAATCTGCTATATAGATTATCGCAGTTAGAAAGACTTTGCTTAACGATTTTAAATTGTTTTTCCTACTTTGGACCAAAAGTATCATATTATTATGTCATAATGTATGTATATTGTCTATTGTATTATAGATATGTGTAGATTAAACATGTATATGTATTGTCTTAGACACAAATGGAAATAAAAATATATTGTGGCTATAAGTAATTTCGATATAATTATTAGAGATCTGCAATTTTTACACCAGTTTTCGGCTACTCACGTTAGTTGAGTACGCGCGTCCTATTGTTTACTTCTGTATACTTTCAGATTAAGGCCCTGCAAAGAATAGGGGTTTTGAATAGACGTCGTGCAAAGGGCTGTGCCGTTTGCTATCGTCGCTTTCGAATTAGTGAGTACGTTGCTTATGTTTATTACATATTAGCTTTGCTAAAATGATACATATTAAGGCGCTTATTAACTAAATACGACTTATTACCTCTTGCCACTATGCAAAATTATCTCATTTATATTTATTCATTTTTTTTACTTTTAATATGACTCAAGTGTACTACTCTACACTACTCTTGATTCACAAGATAACGTTTGTTGACATCTTATTATTTTATCATAATAGTTTACCCCGGTACGACTAAGTCATTAAAATATTATTCTTCTTGAGAGCAGTTGTACTCAAAAGACTACATAGATTAAAAGTTATATTAAAAAGAGAAATCATAAAAGCCCATATTCGTCAAATTGAAAAACGAACCACTTTCATTTTTCAATCTGAATCGCCAACTAGGTCGACGGTCGTTTTGGTTAGATTTCGGTCTGTTATTCAGTTTATTTGACAGTTATACCTTTCTACACTATTTCCTTTTTTTGTGAAGGTTGTAGTTTATTTTTATTGTTACGTAGCATTAAAAATACATACATGTTAACCTACGCGTTTATTATGATTATTACCCACTTAGGCACAGAATACACGTCAGTACTTAGGTTAGGTCACGACAAGAGCAGCAATCTCAAATGAAACTAGAAGGTTAGGTATTCACTTCACACACGAAATAATAGTGTAGTACTTACGTACATTTCTTAAGTAGAGGCGTGACCAAGATGGCGTAATACAGACTGAAAAAAGAAAACAAGCTTGCGATACTTGACTCACATAAATGATTCCTTGCTTTTAATGCTACGTTTATGTATAGTGAGCTGCAAAAATGCATAACCATTTCAAAGAAGAACTGTTAAGTATTTTATTTATATGGTAATAGATGGCGGTGCACTACTATAAAATAAAAAGAAGTAGATTTCTTGATAACTCAATTTTGATAAATTCACTTTAAACAATTTTTTTATTTCTATTCACAATAGTTTATTTATAAAAAGAACACTTTTTAGGGTAAAGGGTACAAGATGTAAAGAATTACAAATGAATTTATAAATTTATTGTGGTTAGTTTATTTTATAGATACTTTCGATGACTAGCTATTCAGTTCATACGCAAACATAATTCTGTCCCTGTGTTCGAGTGCCTTTTCAGTTAGAATTATAACTTCTTATCAATATCATCTATTTGCTAAAATGAGTACGCGTTGCAATATTTATAAAACAACGCCATCTAGTTCATTAATATTAATTCTAATTTGAGTGTTCACAGTATTTTGGACCTTAAGGTATCCATGCAATATTGCAGGTGACTGTACATAAGCGCTGTTATAGCACAAAGATCTAACATAATAGTGAATAAATGCAGGGCCCAAGTTTAAACGCTTTTGAATGCACGGATGGCGTTCGCACTACAGGAATTATTCCCAGAGCGGGAGTAGTTGCTAAAAACATTTAAAAAAAAATGGGCTAAGTAAAAATACTGGATTCCATACATACGGGTATATTTAAGTAACCATGGTATCAAAGTACGTAGAACGGCTCTAATCATGAGTATAAACCTCGATCGTTAATACAAAAGCAAGCGTTTAACAATAATAAATAAATAGCAGTGTGATAGCGTTCCCATTCCACAAACGTTCTCCATAAAGAAGAATGAAATTTCCAACGTACAAGCCACACAGCTATGTGATAAACGTATCATATTATTATAATATTCCGTCAACGCATTTGAATTCACGGTCTTCCAGCATTCCTCGTAACAATAGCTTAAGAGCTACCACACAAAAGCGACGATGTTCCACCGGATTTAACAATTATACGTTAGAGCACTTTGCGTGATTATTCCTGTAACTGTTATATGCTAATAGAAGTACTGTGTGTGTAGGGTAACTAAAAATTGTAACTGTTTGGGATTTACACCACGTGGTAAAAAAATAAATGGTTCTATTTTTATGCACTTACGCTGTAGTCAAATAGTAAGGAATCCGGATTATTCAAATGACATTTAATAGCAACAAACGTGAACTGGATTTTAGACAAAAGCAGAAATGTTAACATGTCAGAGATTATTTGAAGTTTAAATTTACATATGAGGTTTATAATGTACGGACAGTGTGACTTTGAAAAGGATACAGCCGTAAAAATTATGTTTACATTATAATTATGCAAGGAAAATTACTAAATAATATATATTATGCAATAGAATAATATTTGTGTTGTACCTCTGAGTATTTGATTTAATTAATTCGTTTTAATTGAATTACAAATATGCCAAAATATCATATTAAGCTTGGTCTTTCTTAACACCGATTTGCATCGGATTAAAAATGCCGCTTCACGCTCTTAAATACCCCAATCAACTTGCGAAGATCTTTACAAAGGCTTCCACAGAAAAAAGGACGTTATCCTTAATAAGCAAAATCCATGGTTGCCTCTTTTATTTGGCACATAGTCTGTGTAAATTAATATACACGCTAATACGATTATTCGTTGTAATTGTGTCACTATGTTTACATAATTATAATTTGTGTAATGTATCTAGGGTGGGTCGTAAATATTTGCACGCACTGTAATAATAATTGAAGCGTGGGTTTTGAATTAATTTTCTATCAATATTTTATGTGCCTGTTATGAAGTAACAGTTTATGTATACAATGAAGTTGTTAAGTAAAATTAGTCAGCTTGTAAAATGGAAAATTAACGAAGGGCTAAATGAGATATTAACTAAATTAGTAATAAATCACTTTTGCATAGTTACGCTTCGTAATTGGTTGTTGTGGTATATTAAGTATTTACTAGTATACCGTTAAAATCAAATATAAGCATTAGTCCCATGTGGTGTAAGTTTGCTTTGCATTTTATAAACTAACGTGCCTTCTAGACAATACAATCACGAACGTTCGGATTCGAGATAAAAATAGACGAGCATCATACATGGATCATCATCCATGTATGATGCTCTTTTATCCTAACCTAACCAAAAAGAGGCTCGATCATAGAAGAGCATCCTCTTCTATGATCGAGCCTCTTTTTGGTTAGGTTAGTTGTTATTTTGGGTTATTTATTAAAAGTAGTGTATAACATACATAAAAATTGTCATTTTTACGATAATGTTTCGATAGCTATTTATTATCATAATAATAATAATATTCTACCACATACACACAACAGTGTGTATGTGGTAGAATATTATTATAGTAGTATAGTGGTATGGTGTTCCATCTAGCCCAAACTAAGCAGAGCTTGTACTATGTGTACTAGACAATGGATAATCATACATATATATATGTATGATTATCTTATTATATAATACATAGAAACACCAGACCAAGACAAACGTCTATGTTCATGCACACAAATGTTTGACTTGTGCGAGAATCGAAACCGCGACCTCAGGCGGGGCAATCGTGGCATAGTGGTTAGTGGTTACACTAACCACTACGCCACTGAAGCCGACAGTATTGTATTTTTTGGTTTCTAAAATACTACTAGCGATTTAATATTAAAACTGATAGAATGATCTAGTATTATTTTCAAAGAACTGCTTGTCATACTCACTACGTGCCGGCTGAAAATAGCTAAATTATTACGAGTTTTATGCAGTGGTTTAATGCCTTAAGTTCTAAATTTAAAGTCTCATGCAGGTTCAGCTCATAGCAACTGCATAGCAATGAAGCCATTACCATTCTAATTAGAAATTCCTGTGATGGCGACGTGAAGAACTTGAGAATTTGAGATGTAAATTAGCCAAAATTATAATTAAAATTTTGTTTTCAATACAGAGCTATATTAATAAACTGTCCGGGTACAACTGTCTGAGAAGTTTGCTTTGGTCGTCTGTGAGACAATTTTTTTTTAATATTGTACCAATGTAGTTACTTAGTAGATAGTTTAAATTCGAGATAGTTGTGCCAATATTTAACTATAAAAAGGTCTCCCCGTGACCATGGCTGCTGAAAAGCAACCGAAACGTCGGGAAAAGTGTAAACTTAAATATAAATAGTTTTAATAGTTTTAATAATTTAATTAGCTTAAAAATTTGTAAAGTTTAATAGTATCTAGTAGTAGTGTAACAGTTTCAAAATTTTGTAATAAAGTGTAAAATAAATAACGCGATGAAATCCGTATATAGTAGTTTTATTTCAATATAAAAATAATTTTTATATCAAGTATATATTAGGACACAAACGACAACTTTTTATTAGTGCGCCATGAGAAATAATACGGAAAATAATATATATGTACAAACCAGAAGTCCGATTTATATTCTCTCAATATTTTTCAAAATAATACGCGATGAAAAAAAGATTTCGGTTATATCACTATAGCTAAGCGCTGATTTTGGCATCCTGTCTAGAATAAAAATGGTATAGTACTAGGCAATATTATATACATATATTCTATCTCAACAAGAAAAGTTACTGCCATCAAACGCCTAATAATAAAGTTCCGTATATAATATGAACAAAATTGTGTGCGATTCGCCGTAAATGCTTATGTATAGTTGTATATAGCAACTTACTTTTCTGTTAAATATATTTTTTGTAATAGTACCTTCAAGTAAAAATGCGTTGTGATTTAGTATCGCACTTAAACCTGTACAGAAAACTTATCAAACAACGAATGTCATAAATAGCGTAACTCCCCATAGTTCTAATAGATCTAGAGTAAACACTATACGTATTTAAATAACAACTAAAATTGTATGATAGGTATATTTCTTTTACGAATTAAAATAATTAACTAGCTACGTTGTTCATAACCAAGCAACCGGACTAAATATTCCTTAACGAGATTCGCTATTCTATTACCTTAAAATATTTTGTGAAAAATATGATATAACAAAATCTTCACTAGAAAATTGTGCAACCCGTCTAGGAGGGTAGCTCAATCGTGCTCAAGACTGCATTCAAATTAACTTATGTTGTATTCCTTAGGGGGTGGGATTTTTAGAGGGTAATTAAGTGCGTTGTGTTATCAGCATATCCTTTTTGTAAGATTGGTAACGCCTATGGCAGTAAAGTCATCAATATAAATATTAAGTTATTAACTTCTAACAGTATTTTATTTATGCAATTTATTTATTATAGTAATTAGCTTATGTGAGCTACAAGTATTGTATTTACCGCGCAGACCGCAAAACAGACGCCATTTCTATCAGCCTTGGGGCAAGAACCTCTTAGGACTCCGCTTTCTAGCTTCTTGTGAAATAGCCTCGATTTAGGAGACTTCATGCAACGAGGTATTTTTTTAATAAATCCTTTATTTGAATCAATCTCAAAGTCGAAGAAAACAGTGATAGTTGATACATAATAATATGTAAACAAATAATAATTTTATGCAGTTGATTCTCAATAACAAAGGTCAATTCCTAAATCGCTTTTAGTTGTGCATTTCAAAATCTTTGTCTTTGTCTTTGATACTGAGCTTTTCCCTAACGTTACAAGCCTCAATCATCATTATCCTTCTTCGTAATCTCTCTCCTATAAGGGTACAACAAGGAACACAACCAAAAACTACTCGACCACACCGCTTCCTGTTAGCAAACTACAAAAACCACCGTGTCAGTGTCATCCAACAAAAAGGTTTTCATGAAAATTTATAACACGAGAATGTCAGTAAATCAGTGATATGATAGATTTTTTGCTCAAACCAGGCATCGAAATTTGTTCAAGTAAAAGTTGGATTCGTTCCAGACTTGGTCGTTTGCGGTCAGCTTTCGACCGCTTATTTCGTGTTTGAATTGTCGCCGCAATTTATATCAAAAGGTTTGAACTTTTACATACGCTTGTAATAGACGGTCGAAATAGAGTGTCAACGGTTACACTTGTGTTGAAATAAAATGAAATAGTTTGGAGCGTGGGTACAAATAAACATTTTTGGTTTTAATTACATGGTTCACAAATAGAGCACAAAGCATTTTTCATTTAAAATAAAATTAACTTATTCGTCGTTTTCTAGATATTTATAGTTTCCAATATTAGCTACGAGATTTTACATGACTTATTTTCTTTCCCAATGTTTTAACGTATAACAACATGTAATATATTTGTATATCAACAAAATTTGACACAGAAATGTAAAAGCGTTGTATGTTTTCCTTTGAAAAATATTGTGTTCGTTTATCTATGTGTGTCATTTTACTACGATGTTAGAGGAGCCAAACTAATAAAGCTAATGTTAGAATAATACTGAAATCTATGGCGTACAACTTACAAATCTTATTGCTAAATTTTGATTTTTTCTTTTTATAGATTTATTTTTAGGTACTAAAATACGGAACAAACCTTAAGTACAATATGGCTAAATGTATTTAAAACTTCGTGATACACTAGCTCACAATAAAGACTTATTGTCTTTAAATGTAGAGATTTATAATCATATCATCACATACAAGTAATTAAAGTACAAAATCATTGTTATGGATATTATATGCCAGTGTCTTTTGTAGGGAAATAATACATTTTTGGGTTAATACAATATATTTAGGTACCAAAGATGCTTGGCAATCACAGAAGTTTTTTGTCTAACCATTTAAAAGATATTAAGTAGGAATAATACTGAATTACCATCGCGACAAATGCTAGAAATAAAATTCCAAAGCCTGAGTTTTTTCAACATCTCTGAATAGGTGGGAAAAGGTTTATCTTGTCAGCTGACCCAAAAAATACTTGAGCTTAGGCGACATCGCTTGATTAATAGTCTGCGTTTATAACAAAAGGTTGACCGACTGACCGAAGAAAGGGCGAGACTTGAGGGTTCTAAGCTCATAAAACGGTAAAGAGGCTCTAATTTATCTCACGTATTATTATCACTTTAATTTATTACTGTTCACGCGTTTGAGAAAAAACTGTGCGCTGTGGCGCACGCTTTTATGAACACGAGTTATTCAAAGTTTTACCAATATTGCCCGTTTGATAAAATGTTGAAACATAAATGTTTGAAATTTGAAATACGATTTTGTAACGATAGAAAGCTTGATACTTGAGCTGCGCAAAACAGAATGAATATTTGCATATTTCTCAAATATTTGTGTTACACGTTGCATGCAATGTTCGGGCAGTGATGAAGTAGTGGCATATGTGGTCGATTCGCTACTACCATTACGCCAAATGTAGAATCCCACACGGGACCAATATTTGAAAAGTATGTAGACAGACCAGAGGTATCTATGGATACATAGCTGACAAAATGCGAATACAATACATATTTTATATTTCACCTGCTATGATTTTGGTTTCTCGTACTAGGCTGCGGGTCTCTTCGGGCAGAAGTCCAAATACTATGGCGCTACTTAAAAATCACATGAAAATCCAATTACACTTTGCTAGACCCGTGAAACGATCGATCTCACGATCAACCGTAAACATAAGCGCATTTCAAAGCATGCTGTGTATTTTGTCTACTAGAGAAATTTTCTTTCCTTTTTGAGAAAACAACTGAAGAACAATATATACGAAGAAAATTTTGAACAAAGCGTGTCAGCGTTATTTGTAAACAAACGCGCCTTTTGCCATAGCCGTTTCAAATTCAATCGCCCAAAAAAGCTTAAGAACAAATTGAAAATCAGTAAACGAAAATAAGTTTTCAAGCCACGTCTGGGATATTTGCAACCACTGAATAGAAGCTCGACATAGAAATACATACCTTATCAGTATCTTTTGAATTACAGGTCGGTCATTCAAAGGTCTGTCCCTAATTAGGACACATCTTTGGGGTAAAATCACTGCTTTACTATACGTATTCCTTATACAGCACAATGAATTCAGTAGAAAAGTTTCTTTAATTACGACGTAATTATTTTACTAAATAAAATGAAAGAAATCTACAAATAGGTAAGATTTTTATTCAGAATTCATTTGTCTATATTTAAAATAGTATAAAGTCAAATAATGTCTTAAAAGCAGACGGTTGATTAAAAACGGTTTGCGGTCAGTTCAATTTTTATTTTGCAATTTCTAATTACAAAGGTATAGTTATTATATCAAATTTATATAAAGATTATTTAACTAAAATCACATGTATAAACATATAACTTCGAGTATATTCTAGTTGCAATCGTGTCATATTGTCATATAAAGTATACAAAATAGAAACTAAAACGGCTTTCACCGAAGTTTCTGGTCTTTAATTAAAATATAAAAATATATCTAATCTGTAGAAGAATGTAGATCTATGTTATAGAACTCATTAGGTATAATATGAGTAACAATCCTTTGAAAACAAAGAAAAATCATTTGTAATTAACTCGCATATAAACGAGAAAAACTAATTTAACGTAGGAACTAATTAAATTATAAATTTTCTTATATGTAATAAATACATGAAAGTAGTGAGAACTTGCAAAAGGAACGAACGTGAGCTACGTAAGGCAGTTATTAAAGTAATCTCATCAGAATGATACTAACAACTTTTTTTTGTGGGGGAATGCTTTGACGCATACCCCTCCGCGGGGTCGGGCGGAGGGGTTATGTCGGACACACTGGGGTAAAAGAAAGATGTTGAAATGATAAAGGACCTCCCGGAATACCGACTAAACCTACCACGGTGTTCCTTGACAAAACCGCTATCGACGGGGCCGCGCGAATCACTTACACATGCGGTCGCGACCCCGCCGAGGTTTCGGCCCGCCGTATGAAATGGCAGGCCACTACACGAAAGACCTACCCTAGGCACTTCTCAATTTAAACCCTACTTTCTCCCTCCTAGAGGAAGACCGACTCGACACAGAGGCGCGCGTGGGAACACGCACGCCGCCTCTCGGACCTGGTGCTGAACGGATGGCGGGCAGGCCCACAAAGCCCACCACCCCAGGTCAAACCTCAGGGTGGCTGGAGGTCATCTCGCGCCCTCCGGCGCCAGGCTCTACGGTTGGGGAGAGGGTTTAAACGCTCCCTCTCCCGCTCCGCCGCCTCCTTGATAGAAATGACTTCCTCACAAGAGGAGGCGACGGCGTTCCACGACCTCTCACTCCGGACCATAGACTGAACTACGGCCGGGAACGAGAGGGCAACCAATCCGACTGCTGCGATCAACTCACGGCGCTGTGATGCCCAGGTGGGGCAATCCACCAAAGTGTGAAGCGCCGTGTCCACAACAACGTCGCGGCAGTCGCCACAGTGGTGATAACCGGGCGTCTCTTGCCAGCGTATACGACACAGGAACTGGCCAAAACAACCGTGGCCAGTCATTACCTGTGTCAGCTGGAAGGTGAGGGCGCCATGCCGCCTCTCCAACCACTCCTCAAACACGGGACTTACCGCCACGATCGTGGCGTGCCCGATGATTCTAAGAACTGGCTTATGTCAAGTGTATAACAAACAACGCAATACGAAAAAGAACAAAAATTTCTTAACATTCGAAATAGGAACATAAAAATTTATAAATGACGCAGTATCCTTGAAATTGGAACAAGCTTATTGCAATTTGATAAGAGCGGATAACTTCATTTTTCTGTGTCGTGTTCGAAACGATATTAACACTAAGTTTATTGGAACCTCTTACGTCATCTGCAGTTATAACATATTGGATTCGGTTCACAATAGTCCATAAATAGTGACAGGTTTCTCGTTTCCGCGTATTGCTGCTGTTAAATGTTATTTTCAATTGCTCCTGGCACCTAACGCTTGCGTGAGACTTGGTATTGTTTTCTTCAATATCGATTCCACGTGTCTGTGGATTAAGGAAAATATAACTATATCATGCATAAAAGCTTTCGGCAATACTACTTGTTTTCCAAAATCAGCTAATCGCAGTCCACTGCTGGACTTCAGTTTATCCCATTTTACACCAGGTTATCAGCTTTTTCAGGTCATCAGTCCATTCCTACCGGCTTCCGACCGTGCGTTTACCGATTCAAGATCTTCACTTTGACTTGTTAACGCCAACGGCCTACAGTCCTTAGGTAGATGTGGCCAGCCCATTGCCACTTGAGCTTACTTATCTGGCGAGCTATTTTTAAAACTTTAGTTATTTAATGGATAACCTCGTTTTTCAAGAAAGAAACTCCAAACACTTTTAATCTGTGAACTAGCCTTACCGAGAACTTGCAAGATTCGGTACCGGCGATAGGATGCCAACTGCTACTTATTTATGCGAGCATATTCTTTTGATGTAAAAAATTATTTCCTTTGTAGAAAACCTCTTTGGCACATATTATTATTATTCTAGATCATTTCTGAGACAGTAGCAAACAAAAGTAAAGTATTTATAGATGCTTCTTATATTTACTAAAACGTAACCACATAATGAAATTGCGTAGGCTTATTACAAAAATACCTTTTTTTTATTTATCAGAGTATAATGAACTCACGATTACAGGTCAGATTATATTACAAAGCAGACTTAATAGTGTATGAAACTGACGTTTAATCTATTACTATGACGCAGGATTCCTTCGAAAATAGATTACAAGAGTGCTGACCTACTTCTGCTGAAACTGTTGATCAAGTATCAAAGGTTCGCATCACAAACCCTAACAATAGACTTAGTTCCAAACCTTTATTGGTCTACGCACCGACAAATTCTTTGACCCTTCTATTTATTTGGAAAATAGGCTTCAGATATATAATCCTAGATAAAAATATGCAAAAACGCTGACATTGAAATCCTTTACGCATGTTTGTTCTTAGTATTATTAAATTCTTTACTGAGCTTTGTAAAAACTGATAAATTGTCTTTTCAGATAGGTAATTACCATATAATATAGAACTTATATTATTATAGTTTTAACTAAACGTCATGACTACGTCTCATTGGTTCCGTGACATTATCATTGTAGTGTCCAGGTTGTATATCTGAGTCGGACAAAGTATTAGCGCATCTGCAATACGAAAAGAAACTGCTGCGCATTAGGTGTCGGATTTGATTTCTGAATCAGGCAAAGCGGCATTTAATTTTAATGTTCAGAGATTTTTAGTAGCAGCACGAAGTCTGGAATTGTGTCGGGCAGACGGCAATAGGCTCGCCTTCTATTAAATATAATAATGTTGTAATATTAGCCCTATTTATATAAACTGCCTTACTGCTGGGTACGGCCCTTCTAACTATTACAGACTTAGACCATTATTAACCACGCTGGCTCGGTGCGGGTTGGCAGGGTTTACAAATTTTTGAGAACATTGTGGTGAACTCTCAGACATGTAGGTTTCCTCCCGATAATTTTGCTCCCTATTGCGTGGGTCTTAAGCTATAGCTGGAGATAAATAGGTGTCTGCCTACTCCTTTCGCGATATAGGCGTGATGCTACATGGTAGTAATAAATATCTAGATATTTATTAAGTAAATTCTTTGTAGCAACACGGAGATTGTGCCCGGAAGATAATAATATGCTTGCTGCGTGGGATTGAAAACAGTTGCCAAATTTGGGTATCCCACCGCTTTTTACTTCCTAGGAATATAGTGGGATGTGTTTGTGTGTGTCTGTATGTGTATAATATAATATTCAGATGAAATCCCTTTAGGTAACACGCATTTACAATTGTAATTTAAATTCACTGAATGTATAAATTAATAAATTAATTTCGAACACACCAGTAACTAACAATGTAATATTTTGTTACCAAATAACTACATGTGTTTTGTTTTGCGAAGTAATGAATATGTAGATGATCAAATTAAATAGTTTTTTTTTTTTGTTAATTTTATGGAGTTATAGCGTTCGGATTTTCCGTATATGTGTTCAATGAGAGAGAAGATTAATTAATTTAGTACTGCAGTATCTATACGTACATAATAATAATAATAATAATATTCTATCACATACACACAACACCATCTAGCCCAAACTAAGCAGAGCTTGTACTATGGGTACTAGACAATGGATAAACATAAATATATACTTTTTTTTTGTAAATACATACATAGTAGTCAGACACAAAAATTTAAGTAGCTACCGAAACATGTAGTCGGTTCGACAAAATCGATGTAGAAAAAATTTCAAGTGGTGACCACGGGCCGATGAGTGCATAATGAGTCACTTCTAACTGTACAGAAAATATCTTAAAAGGCCTTTTTTGTTAAATACAAATACTAAAAATGCGCAATACACGGTTACATTTTGCGTAAGGCCATCTATTTGGCTAGACAAATTTGTTTCGCATAGCGCGACGCGTTAAGATTTTTTTGAGAAAGTATTTTCCGTTTAGAAGCCTTTTTAGTCAAAGACTTAATATGACATACGAGTACAACTAGCACAAAAACAAACCATAAAAATCTTAGTAGACAGAGGTTATAAAAAAACAAGACATTTATTTAAGCTATTCATGACTTGAGAAAAATAACAAAAGTAAAATATTTTATTTAAAATGTATAGTTGCTTTGTTGGCGCACCGGTATTGAATGCAACTGCTGTGCGTATTAGCGGTTCGAGCAAATTGTTATTGGTTTTATCTCTAAGTAGTATTTAGTTGCAGCACTGAGTCTAGAGAGTTAGTTCTTAGTAGACAGCAATAGATTCGGCCCCTATTCATTGCGACAAATTATAATAAAATAATAATAATAATCTTTATTGTTCAGATAAATACATAGCTAATACAGATAAATCACTGGTCTCCACACTAGGATTCCCTGTGTCGTGGAGGCCAGTCCCTATCAATGGTACAAAAGATATAATATAACATATATGTACAATAAAGGAAAATTAAACCAAAACAGAAATTATATGATGAATACATGGCTTGCAGTAAGTGCGTACGAAAGTATGAGTAGTGAGTAGTGTAATGTTGGTGTGTGTGTGTGTGCGTGTTTTTTGGGTGTGTGTGTGCGTGTTTGTGTGTGCGCGCGTGTGTGTGTGTGTGCACGTCCTACACATGTGTGTGCGCATGCTATGTCTCCATAACGAAATATATCATGATAGTATGTAATAAATGGTTTAAGAAGAATTTAATAGTTTCTTTGTGTCGTCGTAATCCAAAACTTTTAGGAATTACTAGTGAAATGTAAATGTGTTACAGTTTTACCCGTCTCTACAGGTATCCCAACCCATGATACCCAGTCATGAGGTATATTATTACATACATACATACCTCACGACAATATAGGCGGAGATACTTTACTATAGCCTATACAGTACAGGGGAATATATGCATATAAATATTGTTTTAGAAATTCTTTTATTTGCCTACCTATTTCTTTCTTACGTAGTATGCCAATTATTAAGATGGCAGTAGGATTATTTCACAGGTGCTTCCGGTGTCTATAACAATTGAAGCCGTTTCTAAGCCTCGACGGAGTCAGGGGGAGGTAAGGCGCGGTCGCCGTAAGGATGAACACACACTAACTAAGATAACTTATCCGTTAAACAAACGAATATTAAATTGAATTAGCCTAACCAAGGTATATTGGTGGAGCTCAAGTATTGAATTTGGTTTATCGTTTAAATTCAATCTGTATTAAACAAGTGAGAATCGGCAATGAATTGCCGTAAATATTAGTGTCCGAAAAAATGGTTCAAGTAATATGCAAAGGTCACGTGATAACACGTGACCTTGAGGTCAGAGGTCAAAGGTCATAGTCATTTCGGGGTATATCGACTATGCTGAATCGAATGGCGCTGACCGCGAGTAGATACTCTTACGGTTCTTAAGTTGAACGTTGGATAACAGACAGATGGACGGACGGACAAAGCTGTTGTATAAGAGTTTTTCGAACTCTAAAAGGTTCTAGCTCTGTGAATTGGTTTAATTATTTATATAAACAACTAATCACTGATTCGATTTTTTATAATCGATGTAAAAATTTAAAATAATATCCAGATGACTACACGGATGGCGTAGTGGTTTAGGTGCTCCCCTCGCCGCTGCCAATACGCCGAGTGTTATGGGTTTGAATCTCACGCGGGACAAAAAATTGTATGATCGATAATTGGTTGTTCCGAGTCTGGTTGTTCTTTGTGTTCGGTGTTTGAATGTTTATAAAGTCCCCCATGACACATGAATGAATTATACCCAAAGCGAGAGTTGTATTTTTAAAAAGGAAAATAAAAGATTTGCGGCAAAATGCCAGAATCACACAATACTTTGGTAATTTAGCGATGAGATCAATTTTAAAATGCACCAAATATACAAATGCGAATGTGCTTTTTATATTCAATACCATTCTGCGAGAATACTGTAACAACATTATGACAACATTAATTGCATCTGCAATGCTGTCTGAATATTTCTGTAAATGACAATTCCTGTACGATTTTTATAATGTAGTTTTACTATGTGCAAATAAATAAAGCAATATTTACAATCATACAGCCAAAACGAATCGATCTAAATTTAAAGTAAATTTGCAGCCCACAGTAACATAACTCGTGTTATATTATAAGATAAATCCTTACTATCCTAACTAATAAGCAGCGATAGCTCAGTGGGGAGACCAACAGAATGCAATGCAGAGGGTCTCGGGTTCGAACCCACGTCGCGCACCTCTGACTTTCGGAAGTTATATGACTTTTCGAAATTATGTGCGTATTGATTGACAGTAATTATCGCCTGCTCCGTGCCTCGGAGAGCACGTTAAGCCGGTGGTCCCGGCTGCCATGAATATCTATTTCAGTCGTTATTGGGAGAGTGTCGACACAAAAGATCCCACTGGGTCGAAGTGTCGCCGGTCTGCACTGACTGGCCCCCACATAAGATACATACATTACATACATCCTAACTAATATTATAAATACGAATGTGAGACTTTAGTTTGTTTGTTATGCTTTCACACCTTAACTACTTGATGAATCATAAAAAAATTCGCATACACGTTGTCAGGGGTACAAAAAATGACAAAGGATACCTTCAGCAAAAATACTGTTTAAAAGGTATAGAAAAATCACATAACCATGAAATTGCAATTATTTTTTATAATAACAAAGTCGACAGAAACGTTTATAATGAAAAATATACCAAAGTTTATTTAAATATTTCTTGTAATAAAATATATCAATACAAGAGGATGCGTGGGAGAGCCACGCTTCGGCACGAATGGACCGGCTCGACCGGAGTGATACCACGGCCTCACAGAAAACCGGCGTGAAATAGCGTTTGCGTTGTGTTTTGTCAAGTAAGTGAAGGTACCGGAGGCTCAACCGTCCCCTCCCTTCTGGTGGGGACAAATTTAAAAGGAAAGCAACGCACTTGTGACTCCTCTGGTGTTGCGGGTGTCCATGGGCGGCGGTAATCGCTTACCATCAGACGATCAGTATGCTCGTTTGCGTCCTAAAACATAAAAAAAAACTGTGTCATCTATTTCTGTAATGCAGCATTGCTACTAAGTTCTCTGTATGAAAGAGCCTTAAGAGGGGAAAGAGCATTCAAGCCGTGGAATTTCAGTCAGGGTAGGACATGTCAGTCTCTCAGCGGGTATCCATTCAGAGTACGTTCCACTTTGGTTTTGATTTGTTTGAGATCGCTAGCACGACGGATATTAAGCCTCAGCTCAGTTTTGTATTGTCAACGAGCTGACAGTTAAATAAATGACAACAATTTCGTGGTTTATATTTTAATGTTATATTTCAATTCTAACATAGATACTATAGTTGGTGAAAGATCACACCTTTGCCATTCATTTAGGCTTAAAACCAACTATGCAAGTTGGTTTAAAAAGTAACATTTTTATGCATAAAACCAGCGTAATAGTTGCCAAAGAGGTGTCTAAGCCTCACATAATTATGTACTTCTTCCTTGTGATAGTAACGAGTGAGTAATGATCTTGTATTTTTACTAACTGGAAATATATGCTAATAATAATAACTTACCTTTTGTAAATCGATTAAATCATGAGCTAAATATTTTTTGCTTATCTTGCAGCATAAGTTTTCTGTCGATTATTTACAGGCCAGTCAGTAGTATTATTTGGAATATCTGAAGGGGAAATCTTAGTAGCAACTCGGTAATTAGCAATGTACTTAGTGGACGGCAATCTTTTTCATTCTATAAATATGTATACATATAAATATTATATAAATACCAATATTATTATTTAGTATAAAATTACTTTTGCCATATAAGACCACCTTCTGCCTAATTTATTTAAATTGTTAATTTGTATTTTATTTTAATTTTAAATTTTATTCGCGTTATGTATGTATGTTACTGCCTACATGCACCGAAATCATGCAGGCTCTGCGAGAATACCAGCGTTGTGGATATACTGCAACATTGCTGACGCAGGACCTTATTTGTTTTTATACATATTGGTTGTGTTTCCTGTTACCTCATGAGCGTGGAACAAATAAAACTATTTTTCTTTCTTTCTTTCTTTCAATTGGTTCGCTTTATATAACAACACAATGAACAATATTCAGCGAAATGTGTGTGTAAAACATCTGCCTACTACATTCATCGTGAGAAACGCACAGTAAAAAGCTTCTGAGAAACGCTAATAATTAATAAAATTGAAAGCTCAGAACTAAACTCTGAAAAAGAGATCTGCCAGTCAAATATATTTTAGCATGATCTTCTTTGAAATTTATTATATTAAGAGATTCATTTGAAATATAAATTTATTTGACTGTAAGATTGCATTTAATTAATTTCAACTGATATTTGACTTATAAAAATTATACGCGTTTAAGCCGAAACTCGTTTAATTGCTTTAAACTCAATACCTAAATCAAACTCTCAGTTCATATTATATCAAATTCAATTTCATAACTACTAGTAATGTCATTTGTAAGCAGAACTCAGTATTGAAGCGAAAGTCTTATTGAACTATCTTATTGAACTTATAGTGGAGCTATTGGACTGAATACACTATTAAATAGTCTTTGTGTTCTATCAGCCTAATAATATTAGGCATAAAAAGAGAACAGAGAGCAAATTCTGGAAATAAGAGCTATTCAAAATAGCCTGCCAATATTTTAATAATTTTTTATCCCACGATTGATACTATGTTTTTATAAGAATAATTTGTCGTTTTAATGTATTTAGTCTTGATTATGAAATTATTCTTGATGGTTAGTCTATATAGATTGATGAAATCAAAGTAATTATTATAGAGGATACATTTTACTGAACGTTTAGGGACACTAAAGTAGTATGCCACACTAAATGCAAAGCAGTATAGTTATGTAAAATATAGTTTAATTTCATCGTGTAACACTCGCGTAAACGTAAGACAAATTTATGTAGGTACATATTGGAAGTCAGTTAATTGTCAGTATTATTATCTCATTGGTTTAGCGGATATTATTGTTAAGTCAGTGTTTCTAAGCTTTGTGAGGATACTAGGCATAACAGGGCCAGATGTACATCCCAATTTGTGCCTCCGAAAGCTCGCAATACCTTGGGTTTTGATTATCATTAACACCTTTATAATCTGGTGTTATAAAAGTGTTAATGACTGATGATTAACACCAGTTATAATAAATATTTATTTAGTGTATCAGGCCGTAAAAAAACTCGTAGGTCTTCATACAGCATGCGTACTCTAACACAACCAAATCTATACTACAAAAACACAAACACAAACACACTTGAATTAAGATTGCACCGTTCCGAATCACATTATAGCCTGTGTCTATTTTAAAATTAGAATAGTGAAATTTTTCAACGGCGTTATCAATTTCCTATACTGAATTCCAAACGAAAACGACAAAGAACACACTACAACCATTAGCGCGGTAACGTGCTCGAACTATCGAAGAATGTACATATAAAAATAACAAATAAAATTGGTTCCACTCTGAAACATGCTCTTTTAAAGGCAGGAATACTTTGGTTGATATAAGCAACGCATGCTACATACGTACTCCGCGGCCAGAATCTTTATCATATATGAAAGCCAATTTTTGCTATAAAATGGATGAAAATCGACTGCTGATCATAAAAATCACAAATGGTATTCTTCTAATATAGTTATTAGACTACATCGGATCTCTATTTTGAACAATTTTTAATACAAGATTTAGCTCTGGCATTTTACTGGTCGTAACATTACACTAATAATGCAGAATTTTATATTTGAGTACGTCCTGCGTGCTACGTGCTTATTTACTTTTGCATACTATCTAAATAAAATATAATAATAGGAGTTAAAGTATAAAGTTGCCGTTGTATAGTAATGGATACTTTGAATTGACATAAAACCTTCATGGTGTGAGATTTTCGAGTAAAACTTTTTTCATATTATGATACCCATAAGATTCTTCTTTTAAAAATGTGCAAATTCCGATTTTCGACTGTCAATTGTTTTTTTATTCAGACGTGTAAGATTTTTTAGACGTGTAAGATGGATACTTCGAAAATCCAAATCATTTTTGAATACGAGTTCCGACGCGAAACTAACCCGGCAGAAACGGCTCGCATTATCAACGCTGCATTTGGAGAGAAGACTGCTAATAAACGCACCGTACGTTTTTTTTGTTTAAACGCTTTCTTAATGGAAACTTGAACTTGAAGAACGAACCACGTGGCAGACCGCTCACACAGGTGAATAACAATGAATTGAAGGCGATGATGGAAGCCGATCCGAGTCAAACTACCCAGAAATTAGCGGCATGATTTAACGTTACCCTACCTACAATATTGGCTCATTTGCATCAAATCAATGAGATAAAAATAAAATGAAAAATGGGTGCCTCATGATTTGACTAATCTGCATAAAAAAAATGCGTGTTGAAACTTGTGTTGCCTTGTTGTTTCGGTACAGAAATGAAAGAATATTGGATCGAATTGTGACATGTGATGAAAAGTGGTCCAACGCCGCAACAAAGCTTACCAATTAACTGTTTGGTGGTCTTTTCATGGTGTTATTCACTATAGCTTTCTCAGGTCTGTTCAAGCAATAACATCAGATGTTTACTGTGCCGAACTTCGAACAATGATAGCGAAACTGGCAGTGAAACAGCCCCGACTCGTGAATCGATACTCATCATTATTGCTCCATGATAACGCAAGACCTCACACTGCATGAGAAACCGTTATAACTCTGCAGGACCTGCAGTTAAAAACCATACGTCATCCTCCGTACTCGCCAGATCTTGCTCCAACGGACTACCATTTTTTTCGTGATATAGACAATTTTCTACGTTATAAAAAAAATTCTTCCCAGGAGGCAATACAAAATGCTTTAACACTGTTTGTCGAATCTAAATCCCCGGAGTTCTATCGTAAAGGCATAAATGAACTTCCGTTTAGATGGCAGCAATGTATAGATAATGAGGGTAAATATTTCGATTTAATAAACATGGTACATATAAAAAAAAAGTTAAAATTTTTTAGTACTAATGGGAAATTCCATACCTTAACCCCTTTTTTACGGTGTTCCTCGACATAACCAGAATCGGCGGGGTCGCGCGAATCATTTTCACATGCAATCACATGCTAAGGTTTCGGCCCGCCGTATGAAACGGCAGGCCACTACACGAAAAGACCTACACTTTGGTCACTCCTAATTTTAACCCTACTGTCCCTTGAAGGGGGACGGATACACGACACAGAGGCGCGCGTGGGTACACGCGCGCCGCCTCACAGACCTGGTGCTGAACAGGTGGCGGGCAGGCCCACGAAGCTCACCACCCCCAGGTAAAACCTCAGGGTGGCTGGAGGTCGTCTCGCATCCTCCGGCTCCGGCGTTCTGCGGTTACGAAGAGTGTACAAGCGATCCCTCTCCCACTCCACCGCCTCCTTGATGGAAATAACTTCCTCACAGAAGGAGGCGACGGCGTTCCACGAACTCTCACTCCGGATCAAAGACTTCAGTCTGGCCGCCGTAGGTTCATCAAGGCCGGGAGCGAGAGGGCAACAATTCCGAATATTAGAAAACTATTAGAATTAACCCCTAATATTAGAAAAATCATACAGTGCTTAAATTCTTTTTTGATCATACCTATCACATAGTTTCATTAATCTCAACAAAAATATTTCCTCTGAAGATATTCTTATAACTTTAACAGAGCAACTAAACAAAATGTGACTTAAGATAGATTCCCGCTAATGACTACACATTATCGTGCATAAGTGTTACATAGTAACCTAAAGTTAAATACATGACTTCGCTCTTGACTGTGACCCTAAGAGAGACCACAATGTTCCAAAAAACTCCATTTCGTAAAATTACCGAACCTCTATCAATGGAATCATATTTCTTAAAAAACGACAGATTGTTCTTGGCCGAAACAAGATGACTTTATTCTACCGAAATTCCTGTATATTTGAAGCGTAATTTATATTGCTTTAGGCCAGCTTTTCCCGCGGGGGTAATAGATTATACTTATGGTGCTAGTCTTATTATAACGTTACGTGAGCATAAAGTATCTGTTGCCAGGAAAAATAAAATATTGTTGAAGCAACGTGAAATTAATACAAAGCCTCGCTAGTTTAGATGAATGTTTCATTTCTGAGCTGTAATAAAAGTCTTACACGGAAAATCTTATTTATTTTTAAAAAGATCACTGATACATTAAGGATAATTCCTGTGTCGAGGAAGATTTAACATATGTTAAAATACCGGACACAGAGTAACTAATAGATCACATAAATTTATACCTATTGGGAAAGGATGGGGCTGGCTGGCTGACAGTGGTGAGGCCACCACATGTGCAGTTCGATAAAGTATAATCGACCGCATGTCTTACCATACGTTTTCTATAAGCAACGCTAGCTAAAACTTTGATGACAAATCCAGATGTCTAAAAATAAAATGCCGATGATTGAATGTGTAGATGCTTTACGAATTACCTACTTAAGCTCATATATATTCCCTCTGCATGGTTATGATATTTTTATCCAAATCTTTGTAAAATTAATTTGCTGAGTTGTCAAACCAACATTTTATTATTTTGTACATCATCATAGGTTTTTTAAAACGTTTACCTAAGCTTTAATAATTATATTTTATATCCTAGATACACGTACTAATTTTATAATCAATAACAAAAGGATAATCGATCCAACCATCAATCTTCTC
This sequence comes from Catocala fraxini, assembly GCA_930367265.1. Classification (NCBI taxonomy): domain Eukaryota; kingdom Metazoa; phylum Arthropoda; class Insecta; order Lepidoptera; family Erebidae; genus Catocala; species Catocala fraxini. The sequence goes on from OV884038.1 coordinate 8,801,315, forward strand.
TCTTAGCCTTTATTATTCCCAAGTCACTTGGGGTCGGCTTTTCTGGTCTAACCGGATTTGACTGGATATCAGTTTTTACACGGAGCGGCTGCCACCTGACCTCCGCAACCCGAAGGCTAACGATACCCTAAGGCTAGACCAGTGTCAGGATATTAGAGGGTACTGACTTTCTCAATAACGACTGCCATAGATTTTCATGGCAGCCGGGACCAACGGCTTAACATGCTCTCCGAGGCACGGAGCAGGCGATAATTGTCAATCAATAAGCACATCATTTCGAAAAGTCATATAACTTCCGAAAGTCAAGAGGTGTGCGACGTGGGTTCGAACCCGAGACCCGAGACCAGGAGAGATGCAGAGGCATTGCAGTCTGTTGGTCTCCCCACTGAGCTATCGCTGCTCTATCCAACCATCAATACTAATAAATAAAAAAGATCAACGGCGCACTTAAATTTTTGATGTATTTTCTAATTTCTGATGTCAAGCTATCTCTAACAAAGTTTACCTGCTACTTTTATTAGGAAGGAGAATACTGCAAAAAAGTAGAAATAATTGCTGCATTGTTTTTTAAAATACTGAAGAGAATATCTGATTCTTCTGTTAACAGCATAAAGCATATTGAAATACCTCTGGTAACGCTTCTAGACAGGCATACAAATAGATCACTTTTTGTATATCTGACTAGAAGCTGCCTTTTTCTATGGACTTCATCAAACAGATTGCTTGACACTAATGTACAGGATAACTAATAAAAACGTATTAAATATCTGACTACGTTATTGATGTCGTTGCATAAATTTGTTTCCATACTTGCGGACGATTGTGATGTTCCGGATTCGATCCTCGTGTCCGTTAAATTGTTATTGGAACTTTCTGTTAGGTTATTCTTAATACTAGCAGTCTGGAAATGTTGCCAAAAGACTGTCCTCCGCTCTCTCCACATATTATACGCGTATTAAAAACATAGTTGGCGTAATATGGGAATAATTCATTTCTCTAATTCTGTTCTAATTCTGATAAATTTGATTTAATTTTATTAATATTCGTGTTTTATATCCTAACTAATATTATAAATGTGAATGTAAGTTTATTTGGAACGCTTTCACGCCTTAACTGTTCGATCGATCATCGTGAAATTTTTCATACAAGTTGTCAGAGGAACAAGAAGAACATAGATTACCTTTCACCGGGAAAAAAAACTGTTACCAATTTATCCTAACCTTCATTTACCCGAGCGAAGCCGCGGGCAAAATCTAGTATTATATAAATTAACAGCTTCTAAAAAGAAAGAAAAAGTAATTGTTTGGTAGTGCCTTAAATTAAATTAATTAGCCAATAAACACTGTTCTCTTAGTTTGACCTACTAAGCAACATTTTTATTCACAAAGTATAAAGAGAACATAACCAAATATGTATGTACCTAGCATGGTAACTACAAAAGTTTCGGTGCGTTGAATGCTAGAAATTGACTCTGTCTCCCATTTTGTGTCAGACTTTAATAAACTTTTGCCATTTCGCCAAGAAATCTTGTCTTTAGTGGCTATTTAGGTATATGGAATGGCCAATGAAGTTATAAAATTAATAACAAATAATATGAATGAACTTTTTGGTATATACATTTTTTGGCGAGCGATTTGACGTTGTCTTGATTATCTTTGCAAATACAATAAGAAACAAGTTGTAAAAAGTTTAAACTTTCATTTAAACACAATAAAATAACTAAATTAAAAACACTTAAAATAATAACAGTGGCAGTAAATGTAAATTCGCAGAAAAATTAGTGTAAATTTGACATTCATAAGTGTTACCTTGTAATAATCTGAATAAATTTATTTTGATTTTGATTTTAACCGCCGCTAAAGTAAAAGTACAGCTAACAGCAGCTACGTACATTTACATATTTTATTTTTTTCTGTTGTACACTATAATTATGTTCTTCTCATTATCGAGATAAAACTTTGTATATGTATATTATTAATGTATGTGCACTTGATATTACCGGTAAAGTTACATGGGCATGATTGTACATAGCTTTTAGTTTAAGAATACACTTTTTCCAAAAGTTCCACGGTAGAAATTACTTTTAGCGATGATTTATTCTAAACTGAATTTTAATAAATGTACAATATAGCTTATTTCATTCAATTCTATTATCTTCCTCGCTAATAAAATTTACCCAGTTAGGTAAAATTATTAATATGGCGTACAAAAAAATTCACTCACTATTTGCCCAAAAAAATTATCGTACTTCGGCAATAATCAGTTAAAATCTAGACAGAAATTAGTCACATATTTGTATTTTCCTTTTAATCTCTTATCTATTGCGTCGCAGTGGCACACCGCTGGCCAGGCACATAAGATTTTAAATTATGTCAAATATTCTATGGCTTCACAGATTTAATTTTATAAACTCGTTCGTGATGATTATACATAACAAGAAAGAAGGCTTTCTTACCTAAAATATCTTAAATAAATCGTTTCATATTTCGAATTATTAATCTTTTGAAATAATTTTGTTGGCAACCGAAGGGGTGAGTCGTTCCATCGCATATTTTCATTGACAGCTATGACATAATCTGAAGCTCCAATACAGAAGCGCGATCTATATATTACTTTACTCGATCACGAGTCATCTTCGAGCGCGATCCCCTTCCGCACGAGTAAATAATGTCCAAATCTATTTAGTATTATAGACGTCTTACTTTTATAAAAGGAATATCGACTATCAGGCTTTGTCTCTTAAAATAAGTACTGGAATATATTCTACTTTTAAGTATGAAAGTATTTATTTAATACAACTAACGTTATCATTTTTAGCTTTATTATTCTTCAAATAATGTTGGAGTGGAATTCTTGCTCAATCAGATTTGTCTTGATTTGTTTTTTTTAAGATGCTGCTCTATTTAGGCAACTGTAAAAGGTATACATTTTAAAATTCTAAAATGTTTTTATATTTAAATCTTGACAGTGACAATGTAACTGCACGGATGATGCAGTGGTACCATCTTGCTACTGTACTGAGTGCAGTAAGTCACTCCCCAGACGGGATAAACATTTCTGTTTTCCACAAATGGTTGCCCGGAATCTGAGTGCCTTTTATATTTGAATGTTTGTAAAGTCCTCCATGAAACAGTAATTAATTTTAGTAAAGAAAAAGTCTTAAAAATATGTTGCTCACCAAATTGCAATTTCCTGTTCGATAAACAATGCGCTACAGCTCTCATTACGTCTAAACTATGATTTCATTCCATTCAATGTATTCGTTACCAGCGCTACCTTCGTAATAATACCCCAAGCTTATTTTTGTTATTATCGGGCAAATGCCGGTCTTTGTAATTTCGTTAAGGCTACCCCACACGTGCACAATTGTACTTAAGTTCGTAAGAGACAACCGTGCTACGGTCACCAGATGCGTAAACGGATGTTTATCCTTAATATTATTGTGTCCATTACGCTTTCGTTTAGGTAATTGGTTTGTTTAATTGATTACCCTTGAAGCAGCAGAATTTTAGAGTAGGTATGTTGTAATAGTTGTATAATAGTATATTTTAACCGATTAATATATATTATTTATACTTATTTTAAAAAAAAACCTTATTTTGCAACGTAGAAGGGCTTAACAAAAAAATTCAGACAGGTGTAAACAGGAAATGGATATTGTTCTTGCACATAAATTGAATCGCCTGCGAGCGAGACAATGATATATAATGAAACTTCAGCTACTCTTGAACATTGAGTCTTCGGTTATGTACTGATTATTGCAAGTTAATGCACGAATTATTTATACATATATATAAATAAAAAGGCTTTGCAGTTTTGACAACACGCGAGTGATACCTTGGTGCTAGATACATCGAAAGACTATGGAAACCGCTGTCCGTCAGGCAGACTGTAAGCTAATTTGCCACCTTCATGGGATAAAATTAAGAATACAAATATCCTATAATTTATGACATATTCAAGCCCATTGTACTACGTATTATCAGAAGATCTCTTACGATTCGATAATACAATAAACTTTAAAGATAAAGCATAAGTCGACGTATGAAAAAATATAAACGTTTTTCTTCCGAGACTCGATTTCACTGTTTGCTGGGTTTTATCTGGATAGATTTATAGAAATCGTTATATATGCCGTGTATAGGAGTCATTATATCGTCCATACTTATTTCACGCTTTACTAACCCCACGTTGAGAATTGAACGTCGTCGTTTGAAACATATTTTACAATACAGACGGTTAAATTTAAAACGCAGTCGTTTTAAAATTGACATTATACTAAAATAAAGTAGGTTAGTCTTTAGTCAATTATAATGGCTGCAACACCTTGTAAATTTGAGTAGTAAAATACGAGTATTAATTGGCAATTAAAAAATAGTGGTCTACTGTTTCTAGCAAGTGTCTTCAACCCTCAGCTTGTAATTTTAGTGAATTTATTACCTAATCTTCTTTGAATTCATAAGTTTTCTTACTATGTTACTCAAATTAATTAATATTTTATACATTTGTAAAACAACGGATAATGCCTTCAAATATTTTAATCGCTGTTCGTAGCAGTCGATCCCGCAGCCTATCTAAGTGGTTTAATTACACGGAACTAAATTGTTTATAATTTATAAATGTATGTATGTATCTTATGTGGGGGCCAGTCAGTGTAGACCGGTGACACTTCAACCCAGTGGGATCTTTTGTGTCGACACTCTCCCAAAAACGACTGCCATAGATGTTCATGGCAGCCGGGACCGACGGCTTAACGTGCTCTCCGAGGCACGGAGCAGGCGATAATTGTCAATCAATACACACATCATTTCGAAAAGTCATATAACTTCCGAAAGTCAGAGATGCGCGACGTGGGTTCGAACCCGAGACCCTCTGCATTGCAGTCTGTTGGTCTCCCCACTGAGCTATCGCTGCTCTTATTAATTTATAAATAGTTATTTTGAGCCTGGACATTTCTTGCTTTATTTTTAAAATAGCTTACCTACAAGGGACCATTTAAACTACCACGCCATCAGTGCAATCGACTATCGGCTATGTTTGTTGATAGTGTTACATTTACATTAATCATTTTAACCGAAAGATGTCCACTGCTGGACGTAGGACTGCCCCATGTAATTCACACAGATTTACATTAATATGATACCAATAAAGATCATTAACACAAACCATTTATGGTACTCACAAATAAAACCTTTACATCGACTAATATAATTCAACATAAATATCACAGCTAAAACGTTATCATATTAAATAATCATTAAATGAGTTTGCTTTTATAATGAGCTTTCTTCAGTAATTTACTGCTTTAATTGTCCCTGCATTTAAAATTATGACCATAAAAGACTGTTTTGGTTTGAGGAACTTTCATTGTTATGTTAATAGACTCCAATAGAAAGGAATGCCCGGGAATGGGGAGTATAATGTGACCTTGCTCTAAAGTTAAGTTCCTCCTTCATAATTTATTTAAATATCTGTTTAACTGGCAGTATCTTTATTCTGTATTGCCACAAAGTTACTGTTAATACCGCTTCCATTTGAGGGCCAATTCTCATAATAAAATATGTTCAAAATAAAGTTCCGATCTAGTCTTAGTGTCATAAATATCATAAATACTGTTCTATTATGAACAAAAATTGCATTTCAGTTGCCTATATATGTTTACATCTAGGGTTCCAATCTCATACTAAAAACTGTTCAGAACAGAGTTCAGATCTGTTCTCAGTGTCAAATATCACAAATGGGATAAATATAAAATCTAAACATAAATAGCGTTTATTGGACTAGATCAGGATTCTATTTTGAAAATTGTTATGAGATTTTGCTCTCTTATTTAATTATACGAATAGCAAGATGACTTCTGATACATACATATACAACCCGTGTGAACCTTTCCATTGAAATGTAAGCAATAAAAATAGTTTTAATGTATTCCATTTTTAAACATTTTCCATCTAAAAGTATTATATCGTAAAAACAAGGCTTGTAAAATATTCCATTGCTAATTGTTACGTGAATTGAATCAATGATATTTTGAATACGATAAATTATTTGTAATATGAGTTTGATGCATGCAAAATTAGTGCTTTAATTGCTTTGCAGATTGCGTGTCCCCTCAGTAACTATTGAATTGGCTTTTCAAATTTTCCGAGGGAGGTATCCTATCAAGAATTATATGATACTGTCAGGAATCGGAAGTGAAGCAGCTTAAAAAAATAACAGATGCACTTTCACCTTTAAATAATCATTGAATTATTCAAGAAATGCATTCATAAATAAAGTAGGTGATAACTGATATCACTCAACAACGATCATACAGCACGTCCGTTGGGTCGGCCGCTCGATGTCAAAGTGAGTCATGGCGCTTCGAGCACGCTTTTATAACCCGCTCGATCTAACGATTCGTGACGTTTCTTGTTTACGTCGCATTCTGCAACCAACAATACACACATCGATGAAGAAGAGCAATTGTAAATAAAGTAATATTATTAATGTAAAAGTAGCTCAGACTGTCTGTTTTGTTTTCAGTACTATGTTGCTGCATCGATTCTTATGAATTTTATTATGGTACTAGCTGTTACTCTGGTGGAGAATACTAACTAATTTGTTTCGGCATTTGTTGTATTTGGTTAGTGGTTATATTGTAATCATGATAATAATTTGTATGACCACAATAACATGTCATTACAAACTTTGAATTATAAACCGTCGAATACCAAATAACAAATTACACGCACCAATCGCGGAATTTCTTATTTGAAGTCTCAGTTATATGAGATGTGTGTTGGATTTGGTATACTTGAGCTGCCGCACACTGGACCACTATCATCTATGATATTGATGCTGCAAGAACAGCGATAGCTCAGTGGGGAGACCAACAGACTGCAATGCAGAGGGTCTCGGGTTTGAACCCACTTCGCGCACCTCTGACTTTCGGAAGTTACATGACTTTTCGAAATTATGTGCGTATTGATTGACAATTATCGCCTGCTCTGTGCCTCGGAGAGCACGTTAAGTCATCGGTCCCAGCTGCCATGAACATCTATGGCAGTCGTTATTGGGAGAGTGTCGGCACAAAAGATCCCACTGGGTCGAAGTGTCGCCGGTCTGCACTGACTGGCCCCCACATAAGATACATAGATACATCATCTATGATCGATGGTCAAGAAGAACCACTACGCGCAACCTCCAGTCGCAACCGTTAGTGTCTGGTTGCGGCGACCAGTTGTACCTACTAGTGACCGTGTGTGCACGACTTGGACTACTTTGTCTATCTCATCGGGGTCTAACTCCAGCGTACATCCAGCGTAAAACAGTTATGAGTTTAGATATGATGTTCTTAATTACTTGTAAAACTTTTCAGTATGCATTTTAATACAACTACTCACTTAGCAACTTGTATATATTTTTGGTTAAAATAGTAATAAAAACGCATATAATAATATAATAAAAATATTAGCCCTACATATTATATGCTACCTATCCCACTGCTGGTCGTAGTCTACCACGCTGGCGCAGTACGGGTTGCTAGAATTCACACATCTTCGAGAACATTATGCAGAACTCTTAAATATGCAGGTTTGACCACTGTTAAAGCAAGCAATACTTATATGATTAAATTATGTTCGGGTACTTTGAAATACCCGAACCCGTGAACCCGAACTGGAACATTGAAACAACTACCATTTTAGTCTCCCCGTGACTATGGCTGCTGAAAAGCAACCGAAACGTCGAGGAAAGTGTAAACTTAAATATAAATAGTTTTAATAATAATTTAATTAGCTGAAAATTAGTAAAATTTAATAGTAGTAGTAGTGTAACAGTTTTCAAAATTATCTAATAGAGTGTCATATAAACAACGCGATAAAATCCGTATATAGTAGTTTAATTTCAATGAATAATATTCGCGTAAATAGAAGACAATATTATAATACTTAACAATTAATTCGCACAAAACTTCAAAAAGTCAGAGGTATGTACCTTGGGCTTGTCCTCGACACCCTTGCAATTAGTCCCGCGGTCTCCAACTAGGCTATCGCCCAAAGACTCAAGTACATTACATAAATGTACCTATACAGAAGATACTGGGTTCATTAATACGCAATCTGTTGTCCGTTTCTATACACCCTAACTAATATTATAAATACGAATGTAAGTTTGTTTGTTACGCTTTCACGCCTTACTACTTGACCGATCATCATGAATGAATTTCGCATACACATTGTCACGGTAACAGAAAAGGATATACGGTACCTTTTATCCAGAAAAAAGTACTGTAACCTAACCTACATTTACACGAGCGAAACCGCGGGCAAAATCTAGTATTAAATAAATATAGGCACCACTACACACAGATGGTGTTGCTTTATAAACTTGCAGCGTAGCGTAGCGTATGGTAAACAACCATGTTTGGTCGTAAATCCAACAATGGTTAGACTAATTGTCCACTGTTTACATGCTGTTCGATTGCACAAAATGAAGACAAGCTCTGAAATGTTCAATTCAATTAGCTATTTATCAACTAAATTGTACAATGGCTATTTAGGTAGCAACTGGAAACTTATTGTTTGTTGAAGCGAAAGGATTTCTTTTAAAAGTAAAGAGTGCAGTCGAAAGTATTACACCTGCTCTAAAAGTAATAATGAATAAGGAAATCTACTTATGCGTAATTGAGTAAGAAGCATTCAAATATCAATACCAACTTTTACATTAATTTATAATATTAGTAGGATGATGATTCCGCATCAAAGTATGTGAAAGTTTGTGCAAATCTTCGTTACTTTGTGGATTTGGGTAAAACTTAATACACAAATAGATCATATCACGTCGTGGGCAGAATCAAATATAAACAATGTAAAGTATAATTATATCTTCGAAAACTAATTCTTATTGTGTGTACGAATTTTCAGAGCGTCATAATCAAATCAAAAATAGCTGAATTAGATTATGAATCGCAATTTGAAAATTATTATATTATATTCTACCACATACACACAACACCATCTAGCCCAAACTAAGCAGAGCTTGTACTATGGGTTCTAGACAATGGATAAACATACATATATACAATTTTTTTTGTAAATACATACATATTATACATAGAAACACCCAGACCAAGACAAACATCCATGTTCATGCACACAAATGTTTGACTTGTGCGGGAATCGATCCCGCGACCTCGGGCGTGGCAGTCGGTTACACTAACCACTACGCCATCGAGCCCGACATAAATAAATAAACACATAAATGTTTAAGGCAAATTACACCAATTGTATTCGATTGTCTAGCCTTAGGGTATCGTTAGCCTTCGGGTTGCGGAGGTCAGGTGGCAGCCGCTCCGTGTAAAAACTGATACCCAGTCAAATCCGGTTAGACTAGAAAAGCTGACCCTAAGTGACTTGGGAATAATAAACGCTAAGGGAGAAGACACCAATTGTATTAGACGCTCAAATAGTAGTGCATTTTAATAAAATTATATATAAAATATATTTTAAGTAAACTTTTAGACAGCTGTATAGTATGAAAGACTTTATCTGAAACCGAAACACATTAAAACTTATACTTCAATCATAAAATAAATATTTTCTTTTTACTATGAGAAGATTTTAGCATTCACATATTACTACTGAAATCTGCAATGCATGAATATACCTCTTCTCAAGTAAATATTCATTTCTATTCAGGAATAGAATTCTCACAATTCATAAAGCCGTATTAGTCGAATCACCTGCATGTTTCAACAGGACAGCACCGCTGCTTGTTACCTTCTATGAATTTAGGTCTTCACAATAGAATAGAATGGCATTCAACTAAATTTAATCATGTCCGAAGTCCGTCTATTGTCTAACTCCAATTCACATGCGCAACTCAAAGTCAAAGATCATTCTATCATATTGTAAAGGTAATTGTGTGAGCAATTGTAATATGGCTTAGTCCTTTGAATGACCGACTGAAAAGGATCTACACCGATGTCGTGGTATAGTTGTAGATAGAAACTTTATTTGGATCTCAATAAAGGTTTGTTCAATATATGTTTATTGCAATTTTATATTAGTTTATTGCATATTCAGGCAAGCATTTGATTAAAATTTTATAAAGATAATTTTCGTAATTGACTTCATATGAAAAAAATATGTTCCATAAGTACATAAGCCCCAGATAGATTCGTTGATTAATAAAGTTAAGGGATACCTAACAAACTAATATCGCTTGCACTATATTTTGTAAATTTTTATAAAATATGAGAATGTTTATATTTTGTCATTTACACATTTTCGCCACATCCGTTTAGATAATCGTAACAATTTTTATTGTATTTACTTATTTAGTAATATTTTAAACAAACTAAATCTCAAGGTTTTATATGATTACAAACGAGGAAAAATAAATACATTAACCTATTTTCTCTTAGAAAACTAAACCGATATAAATTCTTCTTCATAAAAATATCAGAAGGCTTTCGGTTATATCTACACGTATTTATTTTAAATTAGTTTCGTTTAATTTATTTGCTGACTGTCTGAGAAGATAGTATTACCGGACGACATCTGTATTGTTTTTGGTTTATTATAATAATTAAATTATATAATAGCAATGATATATTTCTAAAATAGATGCAGCTCTTTTTTGTTCTGATGATTTTATTCAGGGGAAAATCAGAGGCATACTTTTGTACGGATAAAATAATTACAACATTTCCATTAAATTCAAAATACTTTACATACGTATTATATCCTATATCCTATTTTATCGCACAATTTTATATTTATTCTATAATACTCTTTTATAGTTCGTCTAGGAATACGTAGGTACATAGAAACATCACAGAGCCTTTGTTTGGGCATTGTCGTGTTTGCCAACAAACAGAGCGCCCGACATTGCTTGTATAGACCTTACTCGTAGAATCAATGCTACAGCATTGATACTGTGTACCTATGTATATTATAGATACAGATACCATTTCATATTTGATTCTAGATAGAACGGCAATTGATGACGTATGCTGTGATCATACATTCGAATACCATTAGCCTATTTTGTATGGTTTAGGTTGTTCTTAAACCTAAAACCTATTAAGTCCCATTGGCGGCCAGACACAACAGGTTTTAAAGTATGTCTACAATTCCAACGATTGTCAATAAGACGAAGGTTTTTAAGGGATGTAAAGACAGCTGAACCTTCTCTCAAACTAGGAGCTGTCGACTGAAGGAATACTTTCACTATTTTTTATTTGATGAATATTACTAGCAGTTTATGTTGCGTACAACTAGTATTCTTGGTAACCATTTAAGCTGTGCTTAATGCTTGTATTGGTAATGCCTTTACAACGTTAGTACATTGTGTAAGGATTTACCGTTTTGGAAGGCAACGCAGTGACGTTACAGTGTACTTACAGAAACAGGGCCGCAATCAAATTCGTATAAAGTAGTTTAATTTCAATGTATAAAATGTGCGTAAGCGTTCTTTTCTCTTCCACTAGAGCATTGCACTAAAGGATTGAGTCGTTTTAGGCTGGCTCTTAAATGTGACTTATCGATTGTTTTTCACGAATCCGTTTGCATGCATTTTAAGAAATAGCACTTTTAAAAAGTAATATATTTTTAGGTGTCGATTCGCAGATCAGACAGATCGGTTAGTTTTGCACTCAAATTATATTGATGTGTGCGAATCTAAACTTCGCAATCCCTTAACATGTTATCCGACGCATGAAACTGCTGTAACCTTTACTTACTTACCTACTTCGCTGGCTCAGCGACCCAAAGTGGATCTTGGCCTCCGTCATTAAAGTGCGCCATTCTTTCCTATTTTATACCAAGTCAGAATCGAGTATATTCATCTCGTTCAGGTCTTTAGTTAGTTCATCATTCCAGTGGTACCTTGGGCGACCCACTGGACGACGCTCAAAGTATGTCTTCGCACAATTCGTGCTAATAGATTCGTGCAAAACGACCAATAAGCCGAAAATGAACATGTCATACCTGGATTTTAAGTGTAAATGAAAGGTAACTACAAAACAAAACCTAAATAATTAAAATATTTAAATTTCACACAGAATTATGTAAGAATGAGTGCAACACACTAATGTAACAGAACATCAAAAGAAAATATTTTTGATAGATCTACTGCTGTCGCGCTGTGTTCGATCGAAACATTGATGAGTGAAAGAGATATCTAAGGCCCGGTCTAACTAACAAAATTAATCGTTTCGTTTTGCCTGTTTGCGTAGTTTTGGAAAAGACTAGAAAAGTAAACCGATTTTAATATGTTTTCCATAAGCAATATGATATTCGTTTCATGATTTCGTTGAATTTGTTTGGTGGATGTCCGAAAATAACAGTTTGACCGAGTGATTATTTACTTTTGAAGTCTTTTGAAGGTTCCTAGTTCTCGCAATAGGTACTTATATTACGAGAAAACTAAATATTTCAAAAAATTTACTGTAATATATTTTGTTATATACTTTTAATTTTTTTTACTTATAATTAGTTAGGTTTGTTAGTATTAGTTAAGTTGAATATTATGATTGTTCGGGCACGCCACGATCGTGGCGGTAAGTCCCGTGTTTGAGGAGTGGCTGGAGAGGCGGCATGGCGCCCTCACCTTCTGGCTGACACAGGTAATGACTGGTCACGGTTGTTTGGCCAGTTGCTGTGTCGTATACGCTGGCAAGAGACGTCCGGTTGTCACCACTACGGTGACTGCCGCGACGTTGTTGAGGACACGGCGCTACACACTTTGGCGGTTTGCCCCGCCTGGGCATCGTAGCGCTGTGAGTTGATCGTGGCAGTCGGATTGGTTGCCCTCTCGCTCTCGGCCGTAGTTCAGTCTATGGTCCGGAGAGAGAGGTCGTGGAACACCGTCGCCTCCTTCTGTGAGGAAGTGTTTTCCATCAAGGAGGCGGCGGAGCGGGAGAGGGACCGTTTAAACCCTCTCCCCAACCGCAGAGCCAGGCGCCGGACGGCGCGAGATTACCTCCAGCCACCCTGAGGTTTGACCTGGGGGTGGTGGGCTTTGTGGGCCTGCCCACCATCCGTTCAGCACCAGGTCCGAGAGGCGGCGTGCGTGTTTCCACGCGCGTCTCTGTTTCGAGTCCGTCTCTCCTCTAGAGTGGAGACAGTAGGGTTTATAAGTGTGAGTGAGAGTGAGTGCATTTGGGTAGGTCTCTTTGCGTAGTGGCCTGCCGTTTCATACGGCGGGCCGAAACCTCGACGGGGTCGCGACCGCATGTGCAAGTTATTCGCGCGGCCCCGTCAATAGCGGTTTTGTCGAGGAACACTGTGGTAGGAATATTATGATTTTTGCTTTTGAACATGTAAATAAAAAGAGTTGTCAAAATAGCGGGGTAGATATAGATTACACCTTAAAATTGCTTTAGTGTTATTATTCATGGAGAAAACAGGGGAAAATGTTTGTTTGGACGGAATGCTGCCCGCATGTTTAAGACGCTGACATCTAAACGAGTAGGTATCCAGCTCATTTTTGTATGTGTGTCTCTTAAATCGCAAGGAAAATATGTGGATATAAAATATCCTTTTTATTCTCCTTTCTAAGTCGTATATTATATTTACAAGTAATATCATATTGTCATTAGTTATTGGATCAAAATATTATTTTAGGCATCTATTTATAGTAATAAATAAATGTCAAAAACATAAGCATAGTTTAGAACGAGTGAGTAAGAGTAATTGACGTCATCTGTTTAACTTTTCTTGACAGTTGTGGAACAAATACTGAATGACTGACGTCGAGAAGAAGGATTTATAATGCTACGATATATTTATAAATTAGATATTGTTTTATTTCGTATGAAAATAAATGCATTAATGATTTTCTTTTTACTTTGTAAGAAATATCGATAAAAAAGAAAATAGACGGGTTTGGCCCATCTATTTATCAAAATTAATTATTAGTTGCCTGTATACTCAAACAAATACGAAAAAGTGTAGAAGTAGTAGATCTTATTGCCATTAACTCAAATGGAACTGGGCTGGCCATATCTGTCGCATGTTTGAAGAGAATTAGACAAAAATCACCATAAACTGGGCAACAAATAACAAACGGCCCCGCGGCAGGCCTAAAATGAGATGGCGGGATGAATTAGATGCGTTCAACCGGGATTGGAAGCAATTAGCGCTGGACAGAAAGGAGTGGAAAGATCGAAAGGAGACCTTTGCCAAATAAGGGTAGGGTTCAGGCTAAAAATAAAAAAAAATAAAAAACATATTGCCGTTTACTAGCAACACTTGTAAACTACGTGTAGCTCTACTAAAAATTTCTTAATTGAAAATTCAATAAAGCTTAATTCAAAGAGAAAATCGAATCCAAAAAATCAGGCACATGATACCGATGTATAGTAAAAATTACCTTACATGTAAGAGAGACATAGGGGACGTTCCTGCATAATTACTTATATTAATCAGTCCTTCAGAGATCCATCAATATCATATTGACGTGATGCTATGGTTATCATACAAAAAACTGAGGATGACAAGGGAAACCCTATACCCGCATAATTATTTTTCTAGGAACAGTTAACTTGTGTAACGATCTAAAAGTGTTTCCGAACAAAAACTAGATAAACAAAATCATCCCACGTAATTTAAGCTTCATGAACACAATGCTACGGGATTGTTTTTATGCCTTTGACAACCAATTACGATCTTGACATGGTACGCCTATTGTGCGCCCATGAATGGAAAAGGCTAATCTGATGAGACAGTAACTTTCACAAAGCATTGTCTCTGCTAACAATTCTAGGGTGCTTCAGGTTTTATTTTTACTTTCCACGTGAGAGCAGCAAATAATTTATCGCATTGTCGTTTGAATTTAGAACATTGCGATGATATTTTGAATGTCTTTTCTTCTATACGATACTGCGAAAATACTTTGTGGTTTCTAAAGCCGTTGAAAATTTGAGTAAGTCTGGCAATTATTCTGTTGTTATAGCATGTTGTGGTCATTGGCAACAACCTATTTGATTATATTATTTACAAAGAACATAACCATGAACCCCACTTAGTCTTTTACTGCGATTTTGATTTAGTTACGATGTTGTCATGACGTAGTCTTTTGCTTGCCTTTATTCTTATTATATTTTAAATACATAAAACTAAAAACAGACTGCACTGATGGCGTAGAGGTTTAAAAGGTCGCCTCGCCACTGCACCAAGTACAGTGGGGTCGAATCTCACACGGGACAAAAATTTGTGTAATCCACAAATTATTGTTCTGAGTCTGGGTGTTTTTTGTGTCCGTTGTTTGAATGTTTGTAAAGTCCCCGCGACACAGAATTTTACACTACGTGGGAGTTGCCATAATAAAAAAATAAAAAACTATTTATACACCTAATATTTAGCTCTACTCTTACAAAACATTTTTTAATTATATTTATGTTTGTTCGTTCATTTCTTATAGTCATAATTATTAGACACAATCAGATAAATCCAAATAGAGTTCCAAATAATCTGATAAACGTCAAATATAAACAGATGTAATTTATTTTCATATGCGTATATTTTAATTTAGTAGAATACTATTTGTAATATGTCACTGAATCTAGATCAGGATCCTATTTAAACATTTTTATTACAGAAACTGACCCTTTAATTGTACATGCGTTAGACTATAGATATAAATAGACTGTACCAATGTAGATTACAAAAACTTCAACATCAAAATAAACTTAAGTAAACCTATTAACTACTTAAATTTGCCTTAGTGCATGACCAAGACGAAAAAACTATTTTTGTCTATGACTAATGGTTCACAGTATTTCTTATCTGATTGTCAGCGGAAGAGTCATAGACAATACTCATTACTTACAAACATAAGATAAGGGTTACTGAGTCCCATCATCTGCAAGGTGATGGTACATTTCGAGTAAAGTAGTTTTATTTGGACTAAAATCCTGCATTTATATTGATATATAGGTCTGCATTATCATAATACAATTAAAAAATTACATTGTTTTGTACTCTTGTATTCTTGAAATGAATAGCGAAAACCCTTTTATATTAATTTATAGTATTAACAAGAATGTACACCGGTAAATGCATTTACATGTATTGGAAACCGTATTCACACAAGTATCTATTGAAATCCCAATAGTGCCTCCGATTTCTATTGCACCATGTTTCGAGCTCACAACATGTTAAAACAAATGCGTTGATATGCACAGTTCGATATTACATAACACCCGGGACCCAAATAAGAGAATACGTAAGCAACGAAATTTCACACTAGGCGACACTTACCAGCAGAAAACAATAAAGAGAGCGACGCATCCGATCGTAAAATTTAAATAAAACATTATTCCTTGTGTTTGTGAAATAGAGAAATTTTATTATATTTTAACACATTAAATTATCGCGAAATTTCGATGTCTTGTGCCGACAAAGTGTATCAAACATTTTGCAGTGTTGGTCAAATGTATAATACCATACAAGATTATAGAAGCATTATAATTATTTGTTAAAGCTCCATTTTCATCAAACGTTTACATCGTCAGTTAGCTGTTGAAGTTTTAGTTTTGCATGAGGTCTTAGTGCGAGCTTAAAGTCAAATTATTTGGTAACTGGTATCAAAAGTTTAATTTAATATCCAATTATTTGTTGAAATGATGCAAATTAAGCCCCACTCTCGTTTCTGGCGGTATGTCTAAAGTCAGAAATTCACACTAGTCATATAATAAAGGATGTTAAAAGAGAAAATAGAAAGATGATCACTAGGATCGTCGTAAATGGCAATCCGTAGTGTCTGCCTAAACTCTGGGAAACAGAAAGTATGACAGATATATTAAATTTTGAAGTGCAGGCAATATTTTATTTTTCCTTTCATTAGCTGTCTGTTAAGCTAAATGGACTTATTTATTATAGACTTTAGAAAATAGACTATTCAGCAGATAATAATTTTATTTCTATATTATACAATTTTTTATACATTGATTTGAATTAGCAGAATCGCGAAGGACGTCTTTTACGTCTCAATTTGGCAAATTATAGCCCTTTCCGTCGGGTAGGGCTCGATATTTTCTTTTATAGATATCCAAGTGAGGCTGGATTTTGGCAAGGGCTGATAAATTTGGATCTGTTTGTATTTGTATCGAGTCTCACACATAGGAAAAAGCTTTCACAAAATTGTTATCCGAAGAAAGTAATACATGTTTTAAATCACACACAGCTGCCATGTATTTTAGACGTCGAATTCTTTTAGGTTTGTATACGTAAAATACTTACATATAGAACTTGAAAGCGACCTCTTTTTGAATTTGTGCAATGATATAGTAAAGTTTGAGCGCGATAAACAGCCAGTGCCATTAAAAGTAATTTCCGTTTCATTTGAAGATATTTTTAAGTAAACAGGACTTTGATTTAGGGTTAAATCTGGCTATATTTGCGGGACTAAAATTAATAAGGTCATCGTGATGAAAGTTATTTTCAGACGTAGATAAAACAGAACATTTTATTTAACTAAAGAATTCTTGCAAATTTATCTTTCGGTCCAGCCAGGTTGCTGTAGATTTTTGGGACGCGGTAAGTATAGTTTGCGTGATACAAGCTAATTATATTCTTCACATGAGCAGAGGTCGGAACAAAGTTGTTCGATTCCCTTGGAGGGCCACATAACGGTTAATTGAATTACCCCAAAACTATCTCCCTCTCGACACAGCGGAATTATGGCTAACTTTGTTAAATATACTGTCTAATAAGTGTGTTTTGAGAACCTCACATTTTTATTTTTAGCTGAAAGCAAATTTATATACGTTCCATTTCATTTTTTATTCAGACAGTTGAATTATTATACAGTCATCAATGTCATCTAAATATCGCACCAAAATACATTTCTAAGCATTTTATTGAAAACACGATTGTAAAACATTTATTATTCTTACATTATATTTACAAAGTCACCCCTGCTTTCAAATTCATAAATTAAAACACAGTAATGACTCTATAAAATTGTTATAAGATACTTTTAACGTTCTAACGCTCAAATCTGAATAACTTTAACAAGTTTATAATTAGCATCTGTCTTTGTATTTAACATCTTGCATCTAATAAAATATTTTATACTGGAGGTATGACAATAAATGCTCATGAAAATTCACATCAGACAATAACATCGTTTTAGTCTTTGTTAAATTAAAATTTCCAACATCCCAAAGCTTTCTTGAATATTCCACGCGGCAATTATTGCGAGAACCTTGTCCAAAAACGCCTTACAATTGGGATAACGACGACCTATAGTGTATAATTCCTTAGCTACATAACTTTGTACTTACTGTTGAAAGAGTGTATAGACATTCAGAAATATAAAGTTATTTAGTCTGCAAAGGGCGACCAAGTCTGCAGAGTAATTATGTCCTTGGGTTATTGGACATTATTTATTCATCATGGCTAGTTATGAAAAGTTTTCACTGTGATGGTATTAATTAACCATTTAATCATTTTTCTTTTATTCATCATTTCAGCCTATTGCAGTCCACTGCTGGACATAAGCCTCCCCCAGGGTGCGCCACAATAATTTCTTTTATTATTGTCCGCCAAAATATTTACATTTTGCCTGGAATTAAGCAGTTGTGTAATTGAGCCTCCTCTCCATATCTTCACACGAAGAGGTGCCGAGGGCTATATTTTAAAGGCCTAAGGAGGTGCTACTGCCACGTGACGAGCTCTCATACGCTAAACTAACCAAAAGTAAATAATTATTAGTAAAAAGAAACAAGTAGTAATAACTATTCAAGTAAACATAAATTCCTTACGATGCAACAATTGCAACATCTATCAATCAAATGATCTAAAGATAAATAGCCAACTACTTAGAAGAAATGTTTTTCACAATCGCATTCCAAACTAACCAAAGGTTGAGTGGACAAATGGGAAATGGCTTGATCGAGTGCGGCTCAAAGCCCGCAACTTTACAGAAAGCGACACCTAGCGGCCATTTATCAAACTATCATTACTCCAGTCCCACTAAATTGACCAACTGAGTTTCGTCTGATGTATTATGGAAGTAGGCTCAAATTTGTTCAACCAATGTATTTTATTGGCTTTCATGAATAAAACAGAGGTAGTCATTTACGACCACGTACACCCTTCGAATACATTCTAGGAAATGTCTAAGTTTTACTATGTGCTTTAAATAAAATAGTGTGAAATACTATTAAACATTAAATGTTGTATACCAGTCAGGAATAAACGTGACAAATTGTATTTTATTATTAAATATTTCACTGTCCCCTAAATTCCTAATCAAGTTTTTTTTTTTTACCATTATTAAATCATACACGTAATAAGCTTGTTTTAATTTGTTTTTTTATGACTTATATACTTATACGTACAATAAGGAATTTCATTCAGCCTCAATTAGGTGTTATTTAAAAATATGGCTTGTGAAATTATATAGTTATAATACACCTCTTCCTGAAATTGAAAGCAAGCGTTTTTTTGTATATTTATAGCATTTTAAAAACGTAACACATGATTAAACGCACGTTCAATTCTTTTAAAATTTGAATTCATAGAAATAAATAATGCCATAGTATTTTAAGTACACAGCAAAGCGTGAAATGATCGTAGCTATTACTAAAGTACACATAGACGGCATCAAACTCTGCAGTACCTTCGTACTTTGTGATGTCGTATTTATTTTATAACTAAATTTTACATCTGTATCTAACCTACTTTTGAATGAACCCTGTCTCGTAATACAACTAGACAGGTCTGCAGATTATGAAAATTGAATTTCTAATATCACGAGATAGCTGGCGAAGGTTAGTGGTTGGAGCTTAACGCATATAAAATTAATACGTTGCTCTAATAACCACATTAATGTCTAAATACTAAGAATTAGCCGCATCAAGTTGGTATAAAGGCTGAGCTTTACAGACAGACAAGCCGGCCAGAATGATAAATGGATTGAAGTTTCTTAATAGCTATAGTAGGCTCTACTAGAGAGAGAGACACTATTCTCTAGTCGAGTCTTGTATCTGTAAGTATGTATCTTATGTGGGGGCCAGTCAGTGCAGACCGGCGACACTTCGACCCAGTGGGATCTTTTGTAATGTATGCGAAATTCTATTTTGATCGGTCTCGACACACCTTAACAACTAGTAGTTAAGGCGTGAAAGCGTAACTGAAAGTATAAATACTACCATTTCTACTTTACCAAATACCTTATCTTAAGATTTATTTTTAACATTCAATAACTTTCGCGTTGCATGATATATATATAATATGCAACGGGTATTAACGTGATCATGCATAATGTTTACCTTTTAAAAGAGTCAGCTTATGACCACGGCCGGTGTAACCTGGTCGAAACGTCAAGCATAAAAAAGGTAAGCATTATGCATGATCGCATTAATACCCGTTACATATTATATATGTATATATTCAATAACTCATTTATTAAACCTAGGAAATAATACCTACTCTTACCTACAAATAACGATACTAAAACAACTTCCACAAAAATAAGTGTTATAAGCCATTTCGATGCAAATCACAAACCAAATGCTTCCCTTTTATGATGTTAGAGAATCTGTAGATCCCTCTATAAATAATACCGGCAAGATATTTGTTTATGCTAAACTTACTGTTTCTGCGTTATAAGGGAGTCGTTAGATTTTATAGGGCATTACGGGAAGCCACGCTGGGCAATTTCTTTCCCATTCTACTATTTTTTACCGTTTATGTTAAGTAAGTAAAGGTAGGTTTCCATTTACTAGGATATTCGTGGTAAATTATTTGTATAGACTGCTCGGACAGTGCGGCAATGCTGTGTTTTAAGTGGTTGCCTCTCCACTAGTAATGCTCCGAGCAAGGACATCCTGCAAGCGACACACATTTAAATGCTCTAAAAATAGTGCGGGTAATATTATAAAGATAATTTAACTTAATTGGCAGCAAATTGAAAAGATAACGTCATAGTATATAGTAGAATATAAAGATAATATAATCTAATTGGCAGCTAATTGAATAGATAACGTCATAGTGAAATCGATCGCTTTCTTTCATTTATTGTTAATAAGCTAAAATTAACAATAAATGAAAGAGAGATTTAGTAATATAATTAAAAACTGCCTGTACTGTAATCACATGACTACCTCTGGGCAGTATACACCACAAATGGTGGATAGTATGAGACTACTATGCATGAAGTCTAGGGTTCGTTTGTCAGGTTGGTCTAAAAGTTATTTACAAGGCAAACAATTTCAGTAGTAGCGCGGTTTGTGGCTTTGTGCCCGATAGACGGTACTACCGGACTCGGCCGCTATTATATGGGACTTAACACCTCAACTGGTAAAATCTGGGCGTAACACCTCTGCCTTCCACTATACGACCTAGGCATGGCATAGCTATGTACGTTTCACAAGCAAAGGCACCACTTTATGCCACTAAATCAACGAGGCAGTTTAGTTAAGTAAATGTAATTTCGTCGGCTACATATAATTTATCTAATGGGCTTTTTAACCCCTTAAATATATTTACAGCTTTTAGTGTTTATTCACAGTCCGCAATGTTTATATTCTGTGTTTATTTTTCGTAAACGCGATTTAACCTGGCTGGCGCTAAAACAGACATCAAACGAAAATTTGTTTGTTAAAAAGATAAATAGAGCGTTTAAATTAAATGTGTTATAACGAATTGTATACGATTTGTCATTTCCATTTGGATCCAGATAGTAATACGATTTAAAAGCGTAATAGATATCCAATTTAAATGCGAACAAATGATTGCTGAAATAAAGGCTCGTGCTTGTAAAAACTTATTGTATAATATGATTGTACATATTAAATTCCTGCACCAATGAAAAACTATACATGAGCCTTTCAAATTAGCATTTAAATACGTAGTCTATTACCTGGTTTGCTATCCAATAAATCAAATAATACTGTGTAATGTATTGTGATATATAACAATAGATTTTCTATCGTGACTAGTACGTTATAGTTGAGATAACATAGGTTTAAACATTGTAGAGGAGACCAAGTAAGACGCTACGTAATATAAGCGGTTACATTATTAAATCTTATCAATTATGAGTTAAGATTATCCTCATAAATTTTCGCATTTGAAATGATATTATAGTAAATTTTATCTTGCAAATATCAAAAATATGATTAACAAAGAAAACTAAAAGTTTCAAAGTATGTATGTATGTATCTTGTGTTGATTCATGGCAGCCGGGACCGACAGCTTAACGTGCTCTCCGAGGCACGGAGCAGGCGATAATTGTCAATCAATACGCACATAACTTCGAAAAGTCATATAACTTCCAAAAGTCAGAGGTGCGCGACGTGGTTCGAACCCGAGACCAGCATTGCAGTCTGTTGGTCTCCCCACTGACCTATCGCTGCTCTTAAGTTTCAAAGTAAGACACACTTACAAAGACGATTCTCAAAACGCTAGATGAAGCAACAGTTTGAGGTTATTTGGCTGCAATCTTCTCTTGTATGATAAGACTTCTGACTAGAACAGACAAGAATCAGGGCATGCAGAAATCACATGTAAAGTCCAGACTTTACATGTGATTTCTGTATGCCCTGATTCCCTAGAAATATTCACTTGATAGGCTTCGAATAAAGTAAAGTATACTGTAGACTCTCTTAACAACTCTGATTGTAATTTTAAACAACACAGCGAACGAACTTTAGGCGGTACTAAAGGTAAACTTGTTTTGCCTTTTACACTTTTGTTCCAGAAGAGAATAGATTCACGGTATTTTTAGCTGTAAAATTCTGCGGATTTTTAAATACATTTTTTGAGATACACAGCCAGAAGCTTTATTTAAGCTGGCTTTACATTTTTAGGATATAATGTTTCCTGTTTTAAAAGATCTTGTTAAGTGGGCGTGTATTATTAATTTAAGGATATTATGTAAAAAGTATTTTCTTTGAAACCGTTGATGTACGACTAAAATCTTTATTTTAAATTGTAAATGGGAATCTGCTATGTAGATTTTCTGTATAATAATTGGCTATAATATATGCGAGAGCTTTAAGTCAACGATTGGTGAGAAACGATCAAAGAAGATATCTCATATCCCTGGCTAAGATGTAGTTTAGGTCTGAGCCAACTGAGTTAGTAATTATATCATAAGTATCATACACCAAACCAATTAAGAAAATAAGAACAAAGGTGCTTTTGACGTAGATTACATACAATAGATTCAAATGAAATGTAATTTTTGAGTGTACATTTTAATAATACTAATATTGTATAAAGATACTATCAATTTGAATTAATAATAATAATAATATAATAATAATTTATTGTAATATTGTCTTCTGTTTACGCGAATATTATTCATTGAAATTAAACTACTATATACGGATTTTATCGCGTTGTTTATTTGACACTATATTACATAATTTTGAAATTTTGTTACACTACTATTATTATTAAACTTTTCTAATTTTTAAGCTAATTATATTGTTATTAAAACTATTTAGATTTGATTTAATTTTACACTTTCCCCGACGTTTCGGTTGCTTTTCAGCAGCCATGGTCACGGGGAGACTAAGATGGTAGTTGTCTCAATATACGTATATATAATTTATTGTTTTAAAATAGGGCACATTTAATTTATATATTCCTTAACTGTGTCGTGGGACTAGAAGAGACTAAATCCCAATCTATGTAGTCTCTTTCAATCCGTAGCTAAATAAGAATTACTAAAGAAATTACTGAATTACTAAGATTACTAAAATAACTGAGGCAGAAAAATTGTTTAAGTAATGGGTTCACTTTGGTACTTTCTTGATTAATAAACTATTAAATACAAAATTTTGAAATAAATTCTATAGATTAACAATAAACAAGACTTACGTTTTTAATACTATTATTAAAAGAAAAATAAAATGTTATGCACATAAGTATTCACTATATTTTTTTATAATAAATATTTTAATTCCCATTAGTATAGATTTTAATATATGGCAACTAGATACAGGTATTCTATACAACATAAAAATATATTATATTATATAGTTTTAATAAAATTTCTACTTTCATACACGAGTACGAGTGTACATAATTATATTTGGTACTGACTGCTGCAGAGTTCCATGTACGTTTTTTAACTCCGACCCCTGTGAGAAATTAACCTTTCATAATAGCCTTATTTAAACTGATTCTATCTTCATACTTAATCCAAACTGCTGAGATCGTAAGAATAAATGGATTATGGGTATCTTATCATTAGTGGTCTAATGTTTATATGAAAATGCAAAGTATGCTCATGAGCTGTGCAATTGTACTAGAATGTAGCCTGCTAATTTCGTTTTAAATTTTACGATATAATGTCGTACATGTATAGAAGCTATCCTGTTTCTGAATTTGCTACTATTTTCAGAATTTTAGACAGATAGATAGATACCAGATAGCATACGTTACCCTAAGTACAGCAACTAAATATTTTACAACACATCTAATGCATCTGATAGTCTATAATTGTTCAAAATTTCAGTGATATTTTGAAAGATTATAGACAATAGCAGTATATTAAATAAAAATGCATCAAATGGATCTGATAAGCGCTTACCGCAGTCAATAATATAAATAATATAAAGATGTATCATGAAGTCTTAGAACAAGAAGTAGTTTTAGAGCCTTCTGAACTCCTATAGATCGGACGAAATGCAGTAACACAGTTACTGCTCTAACGCCGGCACTGGTTCTTCGTCAAGCGAGCTATATCATTCATACTGTCACTGAATAATTGGCACCATACGTGATCAAATACAAAGCCGCTCAAGATTGTTAAATTACCTCTTCATGAGATCAAAATCTATAACATTGGAGTATTCTAGTAAAATTTGTAGTAGGCGCGAGCGTGTTAGTGCAATGGAGTCTTACCTCAGATTTTGACTGCCACTAGGACAAGAAAGGAGAGTTGAATTGTTTGTAAGGATCTGAGAGTCTTTATTTATTATTTAGCCTCGTAGATAATCAGTCGATACCTCTTTTCTGCCTGAGACAGAAAAGGTACTGTCTGATTTTATTTGTTTAATTGTACGGCCAAATTAAACTTCTAATAATTTGGTAAGCTTTTGAAAAGCTGCATAAACGCCCTGGATATGTGTCTAAATACTTAAAGATGGAATTTTTGAAGACTTTTAATGTAACGGAGTTGTTCGCCAACATGCAACAGCAGCTTTGTGAGACTTTTATATCATTGTTGCTATCACTGCTGACTGAGTTGCAAATTTTTATACATACCTCAAGTATTCATAGAGGCGTGTACATTGCTCATTGCCGTTGTTTAAATAAAAGCTAAACAAAAAAAAGCTGTTGATTCTAACAATCTATCCCATCCAAACTATAACATATTATTTAACCAATAAGAAATGTAAATAGCATTAAAATTAAACTACTTTATTCAAATAACCTAGGGGATCATTCTTAGCAGAAACCGGTGTATATTTCTAAGAATAAAATATGTTCTGCTTTTGGTCCCCTGTTGAATGTGTTTACATAATATAGCAGATGTATTTACAATTTAAACGAATTTAATTTAACGTATTTAAATGAATAAACCGCGGTAAAATTCATATAAAGCAGTGTAATTTTAATGTGAAATATTCACGTAAACGTTAGACAATATTATATAGTCCTTAGTTAAACATGTTCCAAATTCTGTTGGAAGATTGATTTTGTACCCAATTTGGATTTAACGTGCCATTCAATTTTCGGGTGTAGGCGCTAAGCAGAATGCTGCGAAAAATTTGAAACTTTCAATGCCTATTCCGAAGGAAATTGGAAAAGCTAAGCCAAACATCCGTTGATACGGGATATTGCTTTTAGAAAATAAAAAATAAGTAATGTGTTGATTTTCTTTTTAAACAATGACATGCTGGGTCTTTTTAGAACTTTTTGTTTTAGATTCGTCAGGAATATTTCGTGACGTTTTCGTATTCTGATTTATATTATTAAATAAATGGATTGGACATTATTTTATGAAGTCTTAAAAGATATGCAATGCTGCCGGCTACTACTTCAACAGAGTACTACTTCAACTATATAAAACAGAGATGCATCACATTTTTGGGATTCCGTTGTTTAATATAATATGTATGACCGCAATCGAAATATCAAAAACAGACTCACTCTGTTCCATCTGTAGTTAATTTAACTGTATAGTTGAATCACGATATCCTACTAGCGATCCTATCCCATCTTAATATCTCACCTGGTGTACTTAATGGTTCTCGACATAAATGGAATTTTTTTTACTTCATGCTTTAAGCAATTCATTGTCCCTCCCATACATCTGGTTTCCTACATTCTTCCTTCTTCGTCCAGTCCGTTTTACTATGGAATGCGCTCCCTCATGAAGTCAGGATGTCCACAAACCGTAACACTTTCAAGGTAAAAGTACATGCTCTCCTCCTTGACAGTTTATCAAATTCTTCTCATTTATAATATGATACGTATGTATGTATGCATGTATCTATATATATATTTGTATATATTTTATTTAGATTATAAAATATGTTTATTGGCTTGTATATATTATTTAATATATCGTTTTTATTATGATATTCTTTAGTATAATAATATGCTTAGTATATGTAAATGTATATTCCATCCTAATGTATGCACCTACTACTTTTTATTTCTGCATCACCCAATGGTTGACTGGTAAATAATGCCCGTTGCATTAAGTCCGCCGATGTTCTATTTCGTGCATAAAGTTATAAATAAATAAATAAAATCTTTATGTGGACTCGGATTCCAACAGATACTGAAGCACGAACAGCACGAACGTAGCAGAAATAAATTAAGCTAAGACAGAAACTTTGACGTAAATTAAAAACACTAACTACTGTTAGACGCAGACAAAAATAGTATATTTTCCTAAATCCATTACATATGAAATCAAATTCAAAACACAAAGTTAATTATTTTCACCACTATAGCAATAAGCCTTTAAAAACGGTAAAGAAAAAGTTTGCCGTAAAAGCAAATTTAGTACCAAGACAGTCAACGTAATGAAAATCTGAAGATAATAATGCTGTTTCTAAAACAATACAATATACCTGTCAGGGCAATATCTTGACTACTGAACCGAATAAACCGTAATTTTGTTATATTATGTTTCATATTTTCCACATGACTGTGCTTCTCTAATATTATGATATAACCTAGCGGTTTTGCAACGCATACTCACGTATTATTAATGTTTCCGAACGAACCAATACACGCGCATTCTTCATAAGGAATATTTGAGCTGCACAAAAATCCATTCGGATTTTAAAACCGGAATAACTGTTCGAAACTTTTATTAAAACTGGCTAGATGGATTTTGATTGGTGAAAGAAGTTTCACTAACGTAGGTGGAATGTTAGTTGAATTGTGATAAGGCAAGTGGTTGTTGACATTATATTAAGTTTAGCTACGAATTAATCTACTTCATCGTTTGGTTAAACCTTTACGCTCACGTCAACCTGTGCTACTAGTTTTGACAATTGTTTGGCATTGGACAATTAATTTGATTTACCGGTATATTATTAGACTACGCCATTAAGGCAAAGGGTAACTGGTTAGCTCGTCATTTCACCACACCAATGGTTTTAGGTTTATTATGAATTACACCAATAGTTGTTTCGGAACTGGGTATTTTTCTATTCAACATTTTAATTTTTGGAACGACCTTGGCATTATAGGAATATAGATTACAGCAGGAGTAACTTTCTTTAAAAATAAATATATTTCAAGATTAATTATTTGTGTAAGACAAGCGGCTTTATATTAGGTTATTATTTTAAGAATATTTTAAATAAAACTATATCCAAGAGACTGAAATACAAAATACTTAACTGAATCTGATCTTTAACTCTTGAATTGAGAACAAGATTTTACCTATCCACTGTTTGAATTAATTTATAAGACCATCGAACCTTAATACGATAAAATAGTCACAGAAATTCTAAGCCGCAGTCTCAAGCAATCTGGGCAAACATTCGGCATGACAACGAGGTTTCATTAATCTACACTAGATATTATCAGCTCCTTATCTCGGAGGCAATTTGTAAGGGTCATCTGGGAAAATAGGTCACTTGGGTACTGGTAAACGACGACTTGTAGTTATTGATTGGCAATTGCTATTAATAGTCAGTATATTGATAAAAGGCTGGTCGATTTGTGCAATCGTAGTTTCGCACATCGTTACGCGCAATATTAATAAAGACCAATAAGCATCATAATTTATTTCAATGTTAAAATAATATTATAATATATAATTTTAGCTTGTATTATGTATTATGCTTGTATAATCATATCGAGATATATTTAATGAGGAAAATATAGCCTGGAAGCCGGCGTCCGTACGCCGACAGACGAATCTATTTATTTTAATTCATTGATGCATGGATACGCCTGTTTCCCGGAGCAGCAGTCAGTACGGATTTCTAGTTGCTATGGTTCTGATTTAATTATCACTTTGGCGTATCATATTTCTCATACACGCCACTCAGCTTAGATACGTTTAACCTGACATTTATATAGAAAGTATTTAATTAGGCAGAGAAAATGCGGCTAGACCTCTTCCTACTGGCTGACTCTTTCACATTTGCCTTATGTTCTTTCTTGTTTAATCTTTCATCTTCGTTTCTTTGCCCTTGTTTACATTGTCTTACACTTTTTTTACACTTTTAAACTTTCGCGTTGCATGCACAAGCAGCTTGAAATCACGGCCGGTGTAACCTGCGAGTCTACCGTGAAAATGTTTTTACGCAATGACGTGCCGAAACGAATTACGAAAGAAATAATAAGCATATACCTACCATGAAAACACTTCGGATTTTTTAGGACGTACAAATGGTATACGACGATATTCATGACGAATGTCGGCGCGAATGATGTTTCATGGAAAGAATAAGCACGAACGAACGTACGCAATTGCGTATAACGCGTTTCACGGTAGACCCCCTGGTCGAAAAAACATTACTAGGTAAACATTATGCACGATCGCGTTAATACCCGTTACGTATTATATACCTATATATATCGTCTTATACGTTTTCCAAGTTTGGTAACTATAACCATATTTTACGTCAAGACTGTTACACTATTTTTTATTATGTTCTTTAAAGATTATGAATTATAAAATAAAATAGGCTGCTGTAATTATTATGTTAGTCTTCTTGATAAGCTGCCCGACTACAAGGTTTACTCAGGATTGTTCATCCCTCAGAATATGCCTGTATAATTGGAGATTCAGAAAACTATATACAAATTTACATTAAAGTATAGTTATAGTAAGTATATATATTTAATTTTTCTTTATCTTAATTTAATGTGGTAACCGAGCACCAATACTGATAGTCTGGTACCATAGATTGAAGACACTTGCTACACTTTCGTGTAATTGTATGCTAATATGGAGTTGCTTTGATTTGTAAGGTGTAATATTTATCCAGTCCGTTCCAGATTTGAAAGATTTCACTGTATGTACTATACTTTTCTTTTGCATCACACCTCTCTGATACTGTGTAACAGTGGACAGTGTTGAGAACTTTATTAATAGATATGGATTTTCCATCAATTGGTGGCCGATGATTAAGATTTAAATCCCTATTAACTGTGGAAATTTTAATGGAGTTGTAGTAAAAATAAATAAATATAGTAAAATGCTGTAAAATACATTTCAAAAAGATTTTGATATAATAAAATACTCAAACCAATCAAGGCAAAGAATTTCCAACATAAACAGATTGAAATTACCCCATAACCATTAATTGGTTCAAAGCTAAGCACCGCCGGTTCTAAATGACTGAACGGATTTTCCTGTGTCCATTTTATTGGCGTGCTCGTAAATAAAAACCGCTACAGTAGCCGCGACTTTGAAACAAATAATCGTTTAAACTTCGATGCACAAGCCACTTAACAGAGATATAGGATGCTAAAAATTTGACTACTGATATAACACTGTGGGGAAATATTTTGTCCCCAATTCGTTTGTATATTTGTTCTGAATATTTCACTTGAAATTGCTTTAAATTCTTATCAAATTCAAATTCAAATTCAAAATAAATTTATTCAGATTAGGTTACAAGGTAACACTTATGAATGTCAAAGATACACAATTTTTTTTTCTGTGAATATACATTTACTGCCACGTTCAGCAAAGCAAGGGTGTAGGGCCCATGAGAAGAACGGGCAAGAAACTCATGGTCACTCTTTTTAATCGCCAAGTTTTTGTTTATTAATCAAAAGAGCTGTAAGGTGCTGCAACCATTTCTCCATGAACTATTACTGAAAATACTCAAGCATTTAACAAAATTTGATGGTAGCCTCTAAAGCAGCAGTATGGTAAATAAGAGCATCCACTTACATGTACATTAGCAGCGATAGCTCAGTGGGGAGACCAACAGACTGCAATGCAGAGGGTCTCGGGTTCGAACCCACGTCGCGCACCTCTGACTTTCGGAAGTTATATGACTTTTCGAAATTATGTGCGTATTGATTGACAATTATCGCCTGCTCCGTGCCTCGAAGAGCACGTTAAGCCGTCAGTCCCAGCTGCCATGAACATCTATGGCAGTCGTTATTGGGAGAGTGTCGACACAAAAGATCCCACTGGGTCGAAGTGTCGCCGGTCTGCACTGACTGGCTCCCACATAAGATACATACATACATACATGTACATTAATAATCAAGACAAGGCATGATTGTAGGCCGTAGTTTAATCTAACTGTTTAAATAAAATTGGAGTAAGTAAATCATCGAACTCCACGATACCAGGGTCGACCAGTCACCACAAGTAGCACCCGTTCACGAGTACGACGCATGGGCCAGCCATCGCCCCCTTGGCCATATTGAAGGGAAGGGATCGACCCGGTCCATGACGCCACCACAAGCAATGACATTTGAGTGAGCATGACGTCCCTTGGCATGCGAACTCAGAATAAGACTCAAAAAGAAAACTTTTCGGAACTGTCCATTATCACGAGTTGCCTTTATTGTACATTCTTCTTGATTAAAATACGACTGAGTGTAACAACAATGTAAATTCTAGCTTAAACAAGGTGTAACATTACAAAATAATATATAAAAAAGTGTTAGTATTTGTCATTTAACATCCGGTGATCTGATGCAAATATTAGCCATGGATGTTTGTCATTCAAATAATCATCTATATTATAATATGCTTTAGAAATTAAGCAAGTTTTAATTTTAACTTTAGATGTATTATTTGGTAATTCTAGAATATTGGTCGGAATTTTATTATATAAACGTATACCAAGACCCATGAAGGAACCATGAACTTTATGTAGTCGGTTGAATGGAACACATAATTTATATTTATTTCTAGTATTGATGTTATGTATAACACTATTTTTTATGAATAAATGTATATTTTGACGGACGTGCATTATATTAAAATGAATATATAGTGATGCTACAGTTAAAATACCTATATTTTCAAATTCCTAATTGATAAATAGCACGCACAGCTCTTTTTTGCATTATAAATATACTTTGTATATCAGCTGCTTTACCCCATAATAATATTCCATATAACACAACGCTGTGAAAGTAACTAAAGTAAACTAATCTGGTTGTATCAGGTTGATTGTAGAGCTCGTTTGTGTATTACAGTCCTTCGTTGCTATATTTTTAGCTAAGTTAAATAGCTAAGCTAGGTTTAATTACTTGATAGCCACTTACCAGAGATATAGGTTTGGGCACGCCACGATCGTGGCGATAAGTCTCGTTCTTAAAGAGTGGCTGGAGAGGTGACATGGCGCCCTCACCTTCCGGCTGACACAGGTAATGACTGGCCATGGTTGTTTTGGCCAGTTCCTGTGCAACAGCATAGGCCAGCAGGAGACGCCCGGCTGTCATCACTGTGGCGACTACCGCGATGTTGTTGTGGATACGACGCTGCACACTTTGGCGGATTGCCCCGCTTGGGCATCGCAGCGCCGTGAGTTGATCGCGGCAGTCGGTATGGCTGCCCTCTCGCTCCAGGCCGTGGTACAATCTATGGTCCGGAGCGAGAGGTCATGGAACGCCGTCGCTTTCTTCTGTGAGGAAGTCATGTCCATCAAGGAGGCGGCGGAGCGGGAGAGGAAGCGCTTAAATCCTCTCCCCAACCGCAGAACCGGGCGCCGGAGGGCGCGAGATGACCTCCAGCCACCCTGAGGTTTGACCTGGGGGCGGTGGGCTGCGTGGGCCTGCCCTCCACCCGATCAGCACCAGGTCCGAGAAGCGGCGTGCGTGTTTCCCACGTGCGCCTCTGAGTCGTGTTTTTATCCCCCTACAAGGGGACAGTAGAGGATTGTAGTGGCCTGCCGTTTCACACGGCGAGCCGAAACCTCGACGGGGTCGCGATTGCATGTGAAAGCGATTCGCGCGGCCCTGCCGTCTATGGTTATGTCGAGGAACACCGTGGTAGGTTTAGTCGGTATTACCGGGGTATCTCTCCTCCGGTGAGCCCGACATAACCTCTCTGTCGCCCCGCGGAGAGATATGAGTCAAAGCATTATCCAAAGTAAAAAAAAAAGATATAGGATGGTAAAAATTTTACTACTGATATAAGACTGTGGGGAAATATTTTGTCCCTAATTCGTTTGTATATTTGTTCTGAATATTTCACTTGAAATTACTTTATTGTAAATAAACTGCTACCAGGTAGACATGTTATTTGTCATTTGTACATTTACATATACGCTAAAAAAGTGGTAAAATGTGAACGGAATATGTTAATTTTTACATTCACGAGTGCGTAATCAAAACACATAATTTTGAACTAAAAATAACAGTTAAGTGATAAGAAAGAATTTTAATATAATGAATAAACACTTTAAACACGTATATTTCGCTTAAAGCATTGACATTGGCACACAATAGGGAGGTCATTGCAAGTTTCAGAAACAAAAGACTCACCTTTGGACTCATTTACACGCACTTTATTAGTGCCGCTTAAGGTGCAATAATTAGAAACTCTCAGTACGAGTTCAATTGGCACCGTGGGGTTGGCTGCTACCTAGAAGTTGAGAAGTCTCGAGTTCGAAACCCACTAGGGCCCAAGCTTCCTTTTTGTGTTCACCACCTCTCTCTATATCACTGAACTATTTTTGATACCATAATATGTATATGGCAAGATTATAGAGTCTAATATCACATATCTCGATACATTCCTAATCGTATAAACTATTAAAATACAAGCCGTTATATATTAATATTTCAATCAATATTGTTGATACCCAATCAAATAATAAATAAAGGAACCAAAATAAAAAGTACAGCCTTTGAACGTACACCCAAAGCATTTTAAACGGACGGCTCTCGATGTCAGTAATCCAGTACAACTGTTTGTGTCCGTTTTATGCCTAACGTTGTATTGATGAGATTCGCTTCAAAAGCGTTTATAACGCAACGACTTTTTATGGCTTTTTATCTCATTTCTATACGGCTTTTTATCTCATTTCTATACAGCTGTGTGTAGAGTGCTTTTATACGCAAGAGAGTGACGAGTATAACATGGTTAGTTAACGTAAATCCGTTTTATATCATTAGGCTTCTACATTCATGTTCGATAAAATCACTCAATTACTTAACTTTAATTCGTTAAAAATATATAACTTAAAATTGTATCATTGGTTGACAAAATATTTATATAACATTAAATTTTAAAATACTACATAGCGCACCTAGTTTTTTGTCTGTTAAAGAATACATAAGTTATGCAAAAAGTAGAACATACATGTTTAATGATCCGATATTCTGCATTAAGAAGATCTAAGATCTCCAAAAGATTTTCTCGGATTGCCACAAAATTTACAATGGACTAATTTGGTAGTCATATTATGCAAATCATATGTGCTAGTTTTGTAAGGACTAGTACGCCGTTGCTAATCATTGGATGACGGTGTGTGTGAATCGGTTTTCCAGACGAGTATCACTCACATACAGGTAACCAGCATAGTAACAGCAACACTGCCACTATCTGCTGTCCCGTAAGTAAGTATTTCGGCAACTCTCATATCTACCAGACCCATTAATCCTATATTAAAAATTGCCATCGTTGTTTTTCACTTATCATTGGCTGGATAACGCTGATAAAAATAATCATTAATTCAGTTGGTGCATCAATAATAACTAATAAAATAATAAATTATTAAAGGTCATCAACAATTGCCTAAATTTATAACAAAAGGTATTACATAGTTATATATTACCTGAAAGTTCAGATACAGTAAATCCATCACAGTACCGCCCAATCACATGTTTTCCAACAATATACAATCTCATTGCATCACTCATTACACGTAACATTAACAGCCACTTAGAACTCAGTAACATCTTATTTGAAGAACAAAAAATGTGTAGACAAAATCATAAAGGATGTAAATAATAACTTATAATAGATGCTACAATTTTAAAACACGCTCAGATTCGAAAAATAAATTTTCGTATATCTTATATTGACTACAAGAAAGCATTTGACAGGGTACCTTATTCCTGGTTATTAAAGGTTTTACATATTTATAAAATGAACCCCATTATTATACAATTTCTGGAAAGGGACATGTCAGACTGGCGAACAACATTACAGGTTTCTAACGGTGCGAATACAGTCACGACAGATGAAATATATATTTAGAATGGCATATTTCAGGGAGATTTGCTGAGTCCCTTATGGTTTTGTCTCACACTTAATCCGCTGTCTTATCTCCTTAACAATAACACTAACGGGTACAAATTAAGCAGCAATACATGTATTACTCATCTTATGTACATGGACGACATCAAACTTTTCGCTAAAACCAATAACTGTCATAAGAAGCTAATTGAAATTACTACATTATTTAGCAAAGATATAAACATGTCATTCGGTCTCGATAAATGTAGAACACTACACATTTGCCGAGGCAAAGCAGTCAGTAATAGTTTAAATTCAGATCAACCTCACACATTAATTTTATCTATGGAACCAACAGATTTTTATTAATATATCGGTATTAATCAGTGTAATGCTATCAACCACACTCAGATTAAAAAAGATTTATTCCAAGAATATACTAACCGACTAAACCTCATCTGCAAAAATCAGCTTTACTCAAAAAACCTATTCAAAGCCATTAATACTTTTGCAATACCAATCTTAACATATACCTTTGGAGTTGTTAAGTGGAAGCGCACTGATATTAACCAATTAGAAATTAAAACCAGAACCACATTAACTAAACACAATTATTACACCCCAAATCAGCCATAAATATAATTTCAGTTACGAGGGAAAAAGGGGGCAGAGGCCTTACTGACTTTAAATTATTATGGTAAGGATAGATTGAAAATCTCAGAGACTTTTTCTATACTAAATCTGCAACTAGTGATATTCATTTATCCACAGTTAGAATAGATAAGAATTTTACTCCGCAAAATTTTCACCATAAAGAAATTGTCTACAAAACTCTGAGAGAACATGTACAGGCTAAAATAGACAATTGGCGTTCCAAAGAATTGCATGGCAGACATTTACATGACCTAGAACAACCGAGCAGCAGATAAACTTAGAAGCCTCAAACAAGTGGCTAAAATTAGGTTCGCACTTCCCTGAGACTGAAGGTTTTATGCTTGCCATCCAGGACCAAGTTATTAGCACCAAAAACTACTGAAAGTTTATTCTAAAAGATCCTAACACTCAAAATGACAAATGCAGGCAATGTCATCGCTTATCCGAAACCATTCAACATATAACCTGTGCTTACCCAAACATAGCTCAAACTGACTACACCCACAGACACAATCAAATCGCTCACATCACTGGAGAATCAACATCACAAAATATATTTTGATAGAGTCATCTTAACGGACAAAACTGTACATTATAATAGACCGGATATAATACTAATAGACAAGTTAAATCAACACGCGTACTTAATTTGATATAGGTGTCCCTAACACACACAACTTACAAAAAACAATAACTGGAAAATATATAAATACACAGAGTTAAAAGAAGAAATAATAAGAATCTGGAAATTAAATAGAGTGTATATTGTTCCTCTGATTCTGTCTAGCACCGGCATCATATACCTAAACAGCTTCATCATTATCAACAACAACTAGAACTACCATCTAATGTATACATGACTATGCAAAAAGCATCCATACTAAACACCTGCCGAATCGTCCGTCTGCAGGAAGATATAGCCCCTTAAACGAACCTTTCTAATGAACTCCACTTGGTGTAAGTCCGTGGTTTTCATTTATTGACCGAAATTACTACACATTTCGAGAAAAACAAATATAAAATAACAAATAATAATAATAATATTCTACCAGCTATTTTTTTTTTTAACTTCGGTGAATGCATGACTCGTACCCCTCCGCGGGGGTGGGCGGAGGGGTTATGTCGGACTCGCCGGGGTAAAAGAAGATGTTAAGATGATAAAGTACCTCCCGGAATACCGACTAAACCTACCACGGTGTTCCTCGACAAAACCACTATCGACGGAGCCGCGCGAAACACTTGCGCATGCGGTCGCGACCCCGCCGAGGTTTCGGCCCGCCGTATGAAACGGCAGGCCACTACACGAAAGACCTACCCTATAGGCACTTCTACCACTCCCTACTGTCCCCCCTAGAAGGGAGACGGACTCGACACAGAGGCGCGCGTGGGAACACGCACGCCGCCTCTCGGACCTGGTGCTAAACGGATGGCGGGCAGGCCCACAAAGCCCGCCACCCCCAGGTCAAACCTCAGGGTGGCTGGAGGTCGTCTCGCGCCCTCCAGCGTCCGGCTCTGCGGTTGGAGAGAGGGTTTAAATGCTCCCTCTTCCGCTCCGCCACCTCCTTGATGGAAATGACTTCCTCACAGAAGGAGGCGACGGCGTTCCACGACCCCTCACTCCGGACCATAGACTGAACTACGGCCGGGAGTGAGAGGGCAACCAATCCGACTGCCGCGATCAACTCACGGCGCTGCGATGCCCAGGCGGGGCAAACCGCCAAAGTATACAGCGCCGTGTCCTCAACTACTTCGCGGCAGTCGCTGCAGTGGTGACAACAATATTCTACCACCTACACACAACAACACCATCTAGCCCAAACTAAGAAGAGCTTGTACTATGGGTACTAGACAATGGATAAACATACTTATACTTTTTTTTTTTGTAAATACATACATATTATACATATAAACACCCAGACAGGCCTGGTTAAGGCCAGGTTAAGAGCACCTTGAACCGACGGGCGTGTATGAGGAATGTGATGAAAGTGAATGAAGCCAGAGAAGTGTGTCAGGATCGTAGCAAATGGAAAACCGTAGTCTCTGCCTACCCCTCTGGGAAACAGGCGTGAATCTATGTATGTATGTATGTAAACACCCAGACCACGACAAACATATGAATGTCAAGTCAAACATTTGTGTGCATGAACATGGATTCATGCACACAAATGTTTGACTTGTGCGGAAATCGAACCCGCGACCTCAGGCGTGGCAGTCGGTTACATTAACCACTACGCCATCGAGGCCGACACATCAATGCTAGAGTACCTACTAAGCTAATATATAAAAAATTTGACTGCACGAATAGCGTAATGGTTTAAGTGGTCACCACGACACTGCCATTCCGCTGAGTGCTGTGGGTTTTAATTCTACACCGGAACAAAGCTTTGTGCGATCCACAAATGGTTGTTCCGAGTCTAGGCGTTCTTTGTGTCCGTTATTTGAATGTTTGTAAAAGTCCACCCCGATTACCCCGCGACACAGGAATTATGCCTAAGGCGGAAACTATGTTTTTTAAATAAAAATAATCTAATAAAAAAAAATAACAAGTAACTGAGAACTACCTGTCTTTATAAAAGACAGCTAAAATAATTAAATTGCTACGATTGCTTACAAACTTTCATTAATAACGTTCCATTCTATAGATCCTTTTTTTGATAATGTCGAGAACATTATAGAGATATTGTCATTATAGTATAGCTGATACTGCTTGACAAAACATCGTAAAGTAAATCAATATTTTCAAAAGCCTGCACGTAAACATATTTCCACGTAAGATACGCATGGATGTTTCAATTGTATTGTAATTTCGCTTTTGATAATATACTTAACTTGTATGCTTTTTATGAAACGTAACATGTAATTGCCATGTTGCCGTCCCTTGTCCACTAGTCCGCATTTGTAATTGCATACCTCAAAAATAAAATTGTAAATAAATAAGAGCAAAGTGAAATAAGCAAGTAAATTGAAAAAGAAATAAATTGAATTGAAATCCTCATTACCTCTGTAAATATAAGGGTAATGGCGGTTTTTATTGCTTTGCCTTTTTTCAAAGGTTCCGTAACAGGCTTAGTTCATTTATACAGCTGTCTTTTATTGTGTATATTCAACGCAAAATCATCAACATTTTCTAAATCGAAAAATACACTGTTTATAATGAACTTTCTGAATAACTTTCTATAGAGTTGGAAATTCTTTGATTGAATTTAGCTGTTGTTATTAAGTATATAATTGCTCGTATTACACTATGGGTTAGATAAATATCTCACTGGAACCACTCAGTTTAGCTTCGAGATGTGTGTTGTTAGTTCGAATCCCAGTTAAAGTACATATTTGTCGTTACTACACCTGATGATTGCTGTTTAGGTTCGTTTTGAGTTGTGAGTCAAGCCGTTCACAAACACATACTGTTTTATTTAGAAGAAAATAACGTTTTGTCCTAAATATTATAAATATTTACGAAGATCATGTATTTTTGAGGCCTAAATATTTGATTATATTGGTATTTACTAAAATTCTTTCCAGGCTCTTTTTATATTAAGGGATACAAAAACGTTGAGACTGCTTTTTACTGACATTCCTAAATCTTTTAGTTAAATACTTTTGAATGGAAAATATTAAAATCGGTTCATTAGTTTTAACAATCAGACCAAGAGGTACGTTTTGATTATGTTAATCTTAAAGTCACAGAGGCACAGCGGTGGCGAGACAGGTCTAACATTCCAACAATTATCAGGTTAACTTCAAACTATTAAAAAGCATAATATTATTGTAACTATATGCACAAAATTGCAATGTTTTTTACTAAATGTACTGAAACCCACGTTAAATGTATTTGTAAAATTGAAACATCTCCACAATTTTCATATTTATGATTTTCAAAGGACACACACTGTTTTTTGTAAGTTAACTTTTAGCCTACTATGCGTTCCCTTGGGAGTTACACTGGCGATACTGCTCAGGCAGGCCGCAGAGGATAGTCTAACGTAGAAAGATATAGGTATATGGATTTTATTTTGAGTCCTAACATTTTTCTTCTCAATACTTTCATATTGTACACGAATGGAGACTAACCAAAATTGCAAATAAAAAAACGGCCCTACAAGCATATCATGTCTTTGTCGCATCAAACCTTAGATATGGCATCGTGCTTTGGGTAATTCTGTAAAATAAATAGATTGTTTATAGCACAGAAGCAATGTGTGAGAGCTATTTACAATGTAACTCCCTGGACAACCTGTAAGTCTCTTTGCCGTGAACTGTATTAAGTATACTGTCTCTTTATATATTTGAAACGTGTATATATGTCAAAAATAATAAAGATTTGATAAAAAATATTTGCAATTTCAATGCCCGTTATCCAAACAAACTTGTTCTTCCTCCAATAAAAACAGAAGTGTGTAGCCGTAATAGTTATTTTATGACGATACGCATTTATAATCACGTGCCACAACAGTTTTATGAATTACCAAATTATACGTTTAAGGCTCATTTGTTCAAAGGACTTATTCAAGAATGTTTTTATTCTGTGAACGAGTACTTAACTTGTAAAACGTTTAATGTTAATAATTTAAAAAAGTTATTTATGTACAAAAAATCCCTTTTCTAAACTATTGTTCACAGTTCACAATTATGTAATTGTGAACTATATTTGCATGCCATATGAATTTGATGGCAAATGTGTTGCTCTAATCTTGTATCGCACCATCTGTATTAAAAACCACATTTTAGCAAATACACGATTTGAATTTGAATTATGTTCATGGTCGATCAGGCGTGATTGAGTGACAAACATCCAAATATGTTCACAATGTTTATATGAATGGTTTTATCAAGATGCAATCTTTAATAACTTTTTCATGCCACTATAATTTCTCTTGGGATTCACGCCGGCAAAACCGATCGGAATCCAGAAGATAGCATATTTTCTCATCACTAGGCTAAACGTAGTCTTGTCACGAAAAAATACACATTAATTATATTGTAGAAACTTATTTTTTTATGTTTAGGACGCAAACGAGCATTCGCATCGCCTGATGGTTAGCAATTACCGCCGCTCATGGACACCCGCAATACCAGAGGAGTCACAAGTGCGTTGGGTTCTATACGCGTCGGTAATATATATTCCTACTAATACTTATATTTTGTATAGGTATTCTTGCTGCGTTAAAACCCCTTGCTTATATTTTTGCTTACGCTACTAAATCTTATTACAATAATGTTATTAATCCAATAAAGGCAACTACGAGAGCGGCCATTACAGAATATTGGCCTCTCATAGACCGCTAAAATGAATGACTGTTGCTTACCCACGGGAGCTATAATCACCCCATTTCGCCAAAATTATACTGCAAGGCTGTGTAAAACTACACGTTATACGTAAAATTATATCCTCCAATTTTCCGAGAGCAGCCTAAAAATATGGTAGCTTGTAGTTATGCAGATTTTAATCCATCAAACAGTGCTTGATTTGGCTTTGAATATGATAGCATTGTAGAAATGTTTAAGCAACAAAATGATTTAGTAAAGTGAACATTGTTCTCAGAATTTAAAATAAGAAAAGGTTATGAACTAATACTTTTGCAGTCAACGAAATTGTACAGTTAACTTATTATTTATTTGCAAACAAAAACCTTTTTTTAATGTTATTCAAATCATGAAACTGCTTGGCTTGCAGTAGTTTTAGCGTAAATGCACTTGCGACTTTTAATCGATAGCTCTGAAAAATGGTTGTCTGGTTAAAATAAAAAATATTGTTAGGTTAGACGGTATTGATATCGTTAAAAAGTCGGCAATTGTGCCAGTTTGATAGCAATAGGCTCGCTCTTATTAAATGTGAGCTATACAAATTGTTGATCTAGCTCAAAAGTATGTATCTGTATCTTATGTGGGGGCCAGTCAGTGCAGACCGGCGACACTTCGACCCAGTGGGATCTTTTGTGTCGACATTCTCCCAATAACGACTGCCATAGATGTTCATGGCAGCCGGGACCGACGGCTTAATGTGCTCTCCGAGGCACTGAGTAGGCGATAATTGTCAATCAATACGCACATAATTTCGAAAAGTCATATAACTTCCGAAAGTCAGAGGTGCGTGACGTGGGTTCGAACCCGAGACCCTCTGCATTGCAGTCTGTTGGTCTCCCCACTGAGCTATCGCTGCTCTCAGCTCAAAAGTAACCTGTGTATCTCTTTTTATTATAATTTAGCTACCGCCCAAATCATCACCCATGTGAGTCTTACATACACGCATATCGGGATCAAAAGTATCTTATGCGATAAACATGGCCTGCCTGTGTCCTAGATTTCAACAAACTCCGTTAAAATTTTTGTTCGTGATTGGGTAAGAAACATCTCATCATCATTTGTCGGCCTCGATGCCGTAGTGGTTAGTGTTACCGACTGCTACGCCTGAGGTCGCGGGTTCGATTCTCGCACAAATCAAACATTTGTGTGCATGAACATGGACATATATCTTGTTCTGGGTGTTTCTATGTATAATATATGAATTAACTGCCTCCGTGGCGCAGCGGTAGTGAATGCGATTGCTGTGCATGAGGTCTCGGGTTCGAACCCCGGGTCGGGTCAACAAAAAGTTATTGGGTTTTTCTGTTAAGAAATCTCAATAGCACTTCGGAGTTAGGAAGTTGA
Organism: Catocala fraxini; assembly: GCA_930367265.1. Taxonomy (NCBI): domain Eukaryota; kingdom Metazoa; phylum Arthropoda; class Insecta; order Lepidoptera; family Erebidae; genus Catocala; species Catocala fraxini. The sequence goes on from OV884038.1 coordinate 8,843,210, forward strand.
CTGTGTTAGACACCCCGGTGCCTCGGAAAGCACGTAAAGCCGTTGGTCCTGCGCCTGATATCTCTCCGGTCATGTCGGATTACCGTCCCATCGGATCATGAGAGTTAAGGAATAGAGAGTACACTTGTGTTTGCGCACTATAATATCTCCTGCGCAGCTGGCCAGTCTCCGTTAAGACAGGCTGCCGTGACCGAAATTCGGTCTGGAGGACATTATATGTATTTTTCAATTTATTTATAAGTATATATTTATATGTTTATCCATTGTCTAGTACCCTTAGTACAAGCTCTGCCTAGTTTGGGCTAGATGGTGTTGTGTATGTGATAGAATATATTATATTATAGAATATTACCATTATTAGTAAACTTTTAATTATTTATAAAAATACTTGTATCTCATAGCAGACAGAAAAAAATTCAACAGAATTTGCAACAAATACAAACTTTAAGTAGAAAATTATACAAAGTTTCTTATAAAAGCTGGCATAACTTTGCCTGCAGAATTAGAGTGCACTTCAAATCTGTAAGTTCCTTTGCTAAAAACCTTCCACAAGTGGAGTCCTCGTTAAAATAAGTGCATCTACGTAATTGGCACTGCATTTCACGGCAGAATGCTTCCGAGTGATTGTAGTTTCCAAAAGAATCGCAATCAAAGAGCAACGAGACGCCACACTGTGGGCTGAAAATCGACCTCCATAGACATAGAAATGAAAGTTGCTAGATGTTCGTTTTGTTGACAGATATGGCTTCTATTAGCTATTATACACATAACAATGTCGTCTGAGCTAACTCCGCACAGAAATGTATTTATTATAAGGTTTTTTCGAAAAAAATGTATGGAGCTAGCATGAAAAATCTGAATATCTCTGAACTTGCAAGGAAAACCGTAATACCCTCAGAGATGGTTATAGGACTAATTATTTGTGATTTTTTGACATACTTCATATAACGGTACCTGCTGCAGATTTTTTTTTAAAAATCATCGAATTTTTAATTAATTTTTTTTAACATTAAACGATTTGTTTTATTGTAAAAGTAAAGAAACAACACGTTATATGCATATAATACTAAATATTGGCCAGTTATTTGTTAAAATATCAAGAAAATTATTTTTGCCTTACATAGTATATATGTTTTAAAACAGGTAATTGGATACCATTACTAAACTTTGCATACAGGTAAACTACTGAATAATAAATTAGCCTTCTAATGAGTTCTGAATAAGAGATTAAGTGATTTGCAATATCGCACAATGGTAACTACGGATTACACTAATTAAATTCTTACAGGTAAGTACATAAGTAAACTAATTAGTTAATTAGACATGTTACGAGTTCTAAGAAATATTTTCGACAACTGTCTAATTATTTTATTATTATGTCTAAATGAAGATATTTTTTAAATCATTAAATTCTACTAATGTCAAAGTAAAGATCAATCGATAAGTTAGTTATTTTATTAACGCTAATAATAGGCATTAAACAAAAAGAAAAATAAATTATAAAGGTATTTTTTAATAGTTGATAAAATTTATATAAAACAAAACATAGGTACAAAAGTATGCAAAAATATAAATAGGTACAAGAATAGTAATATAAAATATTTAAAAATAAATCAATTGCAAAACATAGTTACGTACCAAAGCTAAATAACGAAAGATTATGAAAAAATTACATTGAATAGAATTATAATTAAAAGCACAAAAAGTTTCTAGTTTTCCTTATCACTCTCGTCGATTTCTGAATCAGAATCTAGATTGCCTACAAACTCAAAGTCAGTTTCTTGAAACTGAATTAAATTGAGGGTTTCAGGAAATAAATCCTCCTTTTTCTTGGCATCTAACTTGGGCCTTTGTACATTTATAAAAGGATCCGAAGAAACAACTAACATATTAAGGATATCATGATTCGAATCTTGCCTGCTCTTTTTCTGCGAATGATGTTCCCGAAACCTCCTAAAATCTTTATTGCGAGACTCGGATGCTTCTTCCGAGAGACTTCCTATGGGTACAACATCATTCTTCTCGATTATGTCTGCCCCGTGTATAAGTAATTTGTGGACGGTTGATGACATATAGTACCAGTCATATAATTCCACGTACCTCTCTGCTGTTTTGAAGGCATAATCTTGAAATTTAATTATATCTACTTTTCCCCCGGAAGTTATTGCCTGTAAAATCACAGCAAATCTTCTTATTAGTTCTTCGTCCAACCCAGTAATGGCTGCAGTTTTATGGGGAAATTTGAAAAACTTTCTTGCAGTGTTGCCGTCATTAGTAGTTCCGGAACCTTGTTTAACAATGTCAATCAATAGATTTAATTCGTCTTTAAATTTGTCTTGAACAATCTTTTTTCTCTTACTTAGCATTTCTTTGTGCTCGTTACCTCTCGCAGCCCACTCTTTAAAATCTAGTCTATACGAAATATGTAGTAAACATTCCATACAATTTATACGGGCGTGTAGAGATGACAATCCAAACTCGTATATGTCAGAAGACACGGTCTTTGCTGTGACTACACCCAAACGGTTCATTTCTGTCGGTTTTGCCAAACACAAATAGCATGATGAACTTGATCTGGCTTGAGACAAATACGTGCAGACTTTACCATCGATCATTGTCATCATTAGGTGATGATTCACCCTGTTTCTATTATTGCACTCTGTAGGAATGAGAGCCTTAATTTCTTCATCCATTTGTCGTTTGTGTTCGATGACTACTGCTTCGCTTTCCTTCACAAAAGTAAATTGAACTGGACGACAATACATTGCTGAGCATGGTTTTGGGTTCATCCACAAAGTATTGTCTCCATCAGTCAGTTTTAGTGGCACCAAGGAAGTCATGAAAATACTTGAATCGTCTTGATCGCTATCCATTTTCTGCTTGTATCGGCTTTGGTTTGACGCACCATCGAAACCCCATTTAGATACAATTTTAAATCCTTATTTTGCACATCATCGTTAGGAAAACTTTGGAGGATTCTTTTGACCGTAATGTCGAGTAAAGCTTGAAGGGTTATTCTTGCCGATGAATCGGTCACTAACACTGATTGCTTCGGAGGATAGCATGCCAGCTTGGTTTGTTGCACTTTATAGTAGGATGGATAAATATCCTTTCTACCTTCCCGAATAGCTGACTCTCGTAAAGTGATGTATTGCCACTTTGATAATTTTAATGAAAGGAGTAATCCAAGTGCTTTTTCTGGTGTAAATAAGATAGTTTTCACCGGTTGCTTAAGCGTTTCCTTAATTTTAGAGGCTGCTTCAGGATGTTTCAGCATATATTCGATTACAGATGCGATATCCTCACAACCTTCTTCCTTAAAACGCGCTGCTGCTGTATGTTCCAATTCACTGGGATTGTCAGTTTTATGCTCATCAGATCTTCTCTTCTTCTGTTTGCTTCCCAGATCTTCGAATGGTTTTCGTGACCTCTTTGTCATTGTACCAATAGAGTATGATGTTGAGGGTTCTGGAGAGATTGATCTTGATCCCTCAGCAACAGTTGGTTCTTGAGCGACTAAATTTATACAACTTGGCCAATCGATAGTTGCTTGCAGCCAAATTTCGTATTGTTTTCTAAAAGTATCAAGAATTCGGTGAGATTTTTGCCACCTTTGTGATGTAGCTCGTACAAATCTCCGACAAAATTCTTTTAGAGTCACTTGATCTTCAACGGAAAGACAAACGTCTAGGCGGGATATAACTTCACTAAACAATACCTCATGATCAAATGAAGTACTCTTACATTTTAGAAGAACGAATAGGTCTAAATTGGTATTTAAACTTTCCATTATAAAATTTCACAGTGATATGTTAGGGGTAACAAAGCTTAGAATAAACTAAATTATGATGCAAAATGTTAACCCTTTTATATTTCAGTCCAACATTAGTTAACGACCTCATTAGACAGTTGTCGAAAATATTTCTTTATTACTTATACAACAAAACAAATAGTTTAATGTTAAAAAAATTAATTAAAAATTCGATGATTTTTAAAAAAAATTCTGCAGCAGGTACCGTTATATGAAGTATGTCAAAAAATCACAAATAATTAGTCCTATAACCGTCTCTGAGGATATTACGGTTTTCTTTGCAAGTTCAGAGATATTCAGATTTTTCATGCTAGCTCCATACATTTTTTTCGAAAAAACCTTTTAATAAATTCATTTTTGTGCGGAGTTAGCTCAGGTGACATTGTTATGTGTATAATAGCTAATAGAAGCCATATCCGTCAACAAAACGAACATCTAGCAACTTTCATTTCTATGTCTATGGAGGTCGATTTTCAGCCCACAGTGCGCCAGTGGGAGTAAATTCTTATGCAAAGGTGTGATTACTTCGAATATGGCGATTTAAACTATCTGAAAACTGGGGTAAACGTATCAGTTTGAATTTGCTTAGTACCCTATTATGGAAATAGATAGTCTTATTTTCGTGAACATTTTGCTGTAAAGTTTGCTTTACTTCAGGATGGTGCGGTGCATTAAATAGAAAGTAACGCGTATTTTATGCCATGTTCTAGATTGTTGTCTTATTTACATAATTGTTGATCCGTATTCTTTGTATGTGTTGTTTAACATTTGGACTGCGCCAAGCGTAAGACAGATAATGTCAGAGCTCGTACGGCGCATATTCAAATCGGCGCGCGGCCGCCATAGTAAAATATTATGGAGGATTTGAAGTGCTTTTTTGATAAATAAGTATCTTTATTGTCAACCAATAACTTAAATATTTGGGATGGACAAATTGTAATATAAGTATTTATGTTTCGTTTAAGCTGTAAAATAGGATAGATTTCTATTGTTATAATCTAAAAATCACGTAACACGAGCTTACGTTTTTGCTTTTTTCACAAATTTACGTAATTTTGTAGGCGAAAGTATTAATTATTTTAAGTTTTTACACGAAATAATTGTAAACACATTCATTGTTATGGTAAACATATATTTTATATTTATATTAAACAAAACGTGTTGATTTTATTCACTTAACTATGACCGCCTGTTTTGCCACATTTCGCTCGGCGCAGTCTTAATAATTAAATCAAATTTATAATATCTAAATCCATAAAATTGAACATTGTGTAGGTTTGAATATGTATACTTTTAAATTCTAGATTTAAAATGTACTAAACATTATATGCCATAAAAAGGCAAAGATTGAAGCCTACTTTGTCATAATAAATTGAACGTGTTACAGTTTGGTCTAAAATTTAATCCTTAATATTTAGCCTATCCTAACAAATATAGTAAATATGAATGTAGTTTTGTTTGTAACGCATTCACGCCTTTAGTAGATGACTGATCATCATGAAATTTCGCAAACACGTTGCCAAGGGAACAGAAAAGAACATAGGGTAATTTTCATCCAAAAAAAGTACTGTGACTAATCTAATCTGGCCTACATTTACGCAAGCGAAGCCGTGGCTAAAATCTAGTTTAAAATATTATGAGTAAGGCTGCCAAATAACCTTAGCACTCTTAGTTTAAATTTGTTAATCTGTTGAAAAGTATTCACACATACACTTCAAAGTATTTTATTCATGGATATAATACACATATAAGATTTTATTTATCTTACCTGTTACCCTAAGTCAATTACTTACTCTACATACATATGGCTAATAGTTTTAAAAGACTTACAAAATATTCAACATCAACATGCAATAAAAACGTGAGCACAGATCCAATTTGTGCACAGATTCAAAAGTGTATGCCAGCTAATAGGATTTCAGCTGTAAAGGCACAAGGAAATAGACATGTATTCCGGGCAGCTTTATAAACATTGAAATCAAGGATGCAAGGTGCCTACGTCTCAAAAATATTTCCATGTGGGTGGATCACACTTACGGAATTCTTTTTTAGAATACTATGATGCCACCTTTCTGAGATTTATTTATACTCATTATCAAGTAGTTATGACTATTGTTGGAATGCCAGACATAATTTAAAACTTAGTAAGTATCTGGCCGCTGCGAATCAATACGTTAAGTATGGGATAATATTTTTTTATATTAACAAGGCGGCTGGTTAGCCTTCTTGTTAATATAAACCGCTAACTATTAGGTGAGTCGTAAGCTGGTTAGGTTACGACTTACCTAATAGTTAGCGGTTAGTGTAACCTTCATAGGTTACACTTACCGCTAACTATTAGGTATCTTGTACTATAGGGTAGCTTGTAATATTATAAAGGACCTTAGGGAAGAGGAAATAATGTTGAAAATAGAGGAATATGGGCCTTAAGAATGATAAATTTTATTTAAAGGGCGTACCGCAAAAATAATTTTGTGACTCTCGATTTTCTATAAGAGGATGTCTGCTCATTTGTTTCACCACAAAATAATTGGCAATGACGAGCTCTTCTGTTCGTAATGTTATTATTATTGATAGCCCTGACTTATTTAATGCATTATTTTTATCAAGACAGTAATCATACAACTAAACGAATACCTATAATATTATATAGTAGTCGGCGTCGATGGCGTAGTGGTTAGTGTAACTGACTGCCACGCCTGAGGTCGCGGGTTCGATTCCCGCACAAGTCAAACATTTGTGTGCTTGAACATGGATGTTTGTCTTGGTCTGGGTGTTTCTATGTATAATATGTATGTATTTACAAAAAAAAAAGTATATCATTATGTATGTTTATCCATTGTCTAGTACCCATAGTACAAGCTCTGCTTAGTTTGGGCTAGATGGTGTTGTGTGTATGTGATAGAATATTATTATTATTATTATTATATGATAGAAATAAATTATGAGTAAAAACGCAACATTAAAACCCTCTAATAGGCGTCATCGAATTCCTCCACATTACAGTCAGCCGGAAGTTTGCCCAAAAGACTGTCAGAATTGCCACGTTGAATAGTAATACTTATTCTTTCGTGAACAGTCATACATGTTATTATTTAATAGCGCTGAAAAGTCAAGTATTAGGTAGCATCCACACTACTCACGCACAGCCATCTGGCGGCCGTTGCTTTTGACAGGCAATTAACATCGCATCCATTGTGATCGTGTCAAACCATTTCTGGTGTGGATAAGCCGAAAGTTGGGAATAATGCCCTATACAATACATATAATATATGGCGATCTATGTAAACGTTTAAAAAGAAATTTACTGTATTTTTTATAAAGGCTTCTTCTACTATAGTACTTCTTTTCTTTCTTTTTCGTGTGGTTAGTGTACAACTTGTTGTCAAGAGTTGCTCAAGCCTGTAGTACTTGTACCTCAAGTACAGAAAAGTGGCAGTACACAGTACAGTACTTTTTCTGGATGAAAACTAGCCTACCTTTCCTCCAGAAAAAGTATTGTTCCCGAGGGATACAAAATTGACAAAACCTACATTTACACGAGCGGAGCCACGGGCAAAACCGAAAAAAATAATATAAGGATTTTTTAAATTCGTTTCCTTTTGGCCCCTTATGGGACTTGGGGTATCTATAATCATAGTCGTATTCTTCTTCAGATTTCCAGTTGCTACGATCGTAGCATATCTTCCTAGCTTCATTCATTTCATCTAAAACAATGTAATGCATTCTTCACGCACGCTCGTTTGTATAATATGTTCATACCAGTACTCTTATTTTCACTACAATATATATAATATAATTAAATTAATAATAATAATATTCTACCACATACACACAACACTATCTAGCCCAAACAAAGCAGAGCTTGTACTATGGCTACTGGACAATGGATAAACATACATATATACTTTTTTTTTGTAAATACATACATATTATACATAGAAACACCCAGACCAAGACAAACATCCAAGTTTACGCACACAAATGTTTGACTTGTGCGGGAATCGAACCCGCGACCTCAGGCGTGGCAGTCGGTTACACTAACCACTACGCCATCGAGTCGTTAACATGTAGAGTAAATGCACATTTATTTATATTTGAAATAATAATGTAATAAATAATCTTAATGTAAACTTACGTATTTGTTATTTATTTCTTAAGTTTTATTGCTGCGAATAAATAGTTACGTAAAATTATGAACTTACTTTAATTATGAACAAGGAACGTATTTTAAGAGAAATAACTAAATCACGTTATAACTAGACTTAGAAAACATAAACAGAGTTAACAGCCTTCGCAGTAGGCGTATCTATTGAAAGTTTATCCATTAAAATCCCATTTACCAAGTTTACCCAATTTAATCAAGGAGTTAAGTACCAGTAAAGCACTTTAAATATTTGATAATGGATAATTATCAACTAAGCAAAAATTATTATTTGGAAATATCACGAAAAGGCAGACGCTTACTAAGGATTCAAAATTTAAAATAAAATGCTATCAACATTTTAGTAATGATATCATCTAATAACTGATATTTGTCAGTGCATTCATACTCGTAGCTACATAATTTATTTTAACAACAATATTTAAAAGTTGAACTTTTTTTGTTGGTTGCGAATAATGTAATTGCCAATCATATATACAGTAACAGCTCCATTAAAAGGTCAATTACTATCATGGTCTTTTTTAGTCAAAATATTAAGATGTCTGAATATCAGGCATTTTGAGTCAAAAGGTTCTCCTGATTCACGGATAATGATCTGTTCGGTTATAACAATCCCCCATCACTGGTAGCGGGCCTTTCGATAATTGGGGTTTCCCTCTTAATGTTACCCGTTAGTAGCGTGGTATCAAAATTATGTCGATTTCAATATCAAAGTGGTTTTTGGTGTCAACTGAAGGGCGGAATAATCGTTTTTTGTTTTAGCTGCGTCACTTTTTTCTAAAGTTATGTTAAGTGAACACAAGCAATAGTGGTTATTGCTTATCATTAGGTGAGCTGTTGGCTCTTCAGCCATAGTAAATAAAAACCTTTTTAGTAGCAGTATAGAGCCTCTGACGTTAGGTACTTACGTGGATCAGATCACAATGACTCACCTTATATCACATGGACATTGGCCACATAAATCTCATCTTGCATCTACTGGCATGCCAACAAATAAATAAAAAAATAAAAGCTAATAAAGTATTTAAAGTAAACTATGTCACTTCATTGTGATATATATTTTATATTGTTGACGCGCAAAATTTACGTGGTATATGAACGTGCCGAAAATGCGACGTGTTTTTTCGTAAAGGGTGACAGAATTAGGTTTGAGAGTTGGGTAATACTGGTACAATCGTATTAAGCCTGATTGTAACAAGGTATTCGGTAAAGGCGTAATGTACGTTACTACGTAGCTATCGACAAATCTTGAGACGTGTTTGGAAACGTGTCAGGAGCAGGTTTCGTGTGTACCTACCTAATTAATCCTCCACGTTGTATAGGGCTGATCAACTACACTATTACGTGTACAAGTTTGGTAACAAGTACAGGGTACAATGTGAATAGATACCATCGTCTTCAATATAAGATATTAATAGAACTGTCACTTACTCGTAGAGGAAAACTGAAGGCTTTTCTTTTCTATTGTGTGTTCTAATTTAATAATTCTACGTAATTAAAAATATATACATATATCATAGTCTCACATTTATATATTTCTCAGCGCGAGCGCACTGCCATTTACTGCGAACAATTCCAGACTTCATCATGCTACTATGAATTTCTGGACAGAAAATCGTAATAACATTTTGCCCGAATCGGGAATCGAAGTCAAGAGTTGATATGCAGCGATATACAATACTGTTTGCCATTTATGATGACTGAAACAGTGATTCCAGAAAGGGACCCAGTAACTTCTATATATATAATTAATGTTAAGTTATATTGTAAGTATGTATTTCCTTTTTAAACTGTATCTGTGGCAAATAAACGGTTTTTCTTTCTTTCTTTCTATAGGCGTAATCGGAACTGGTTGGTTCCCGGTGTTATAAATATACGTTTTTTACCATACGTTACTTTGAGAGATACCAGAGCAGCGATAGCTCAGTGGGGAGACCAACAGACTGCAATGCAGAGGGTCTCGGGTTCGAACCCACGTCACGCACCTCTGACTTACGGAAGTTATATGACTTTTAGAAATTATGTGCGTATTTATAAACAATTATCGCCTGCTCCGTGCCTCGGAGAGCACGTTAAGCCGTCGGTCCCGGCTGCCATGAACATCTATGGCAGTCGTTATTGGGAAGTCAGTACCCTATAATATCCTGACACTGGTCTAGCCTTAGGGTATCGTTAGCCTTCGGGTTGCGGAGGACAGGTGGCAGCCGCTCCGTCTAAAACTGATATCCAGTCAAATCCGGTTAGACCAGAAAAGCCGACCCCAAGTGACTTGGGAATAATAAAGGCTAGGGAGAAGAAGACCATACGTTACTTTGACTGTTTAATACGAGAAGTAAATAATGTTATGTTAGTTAATGTATCGGGCTAGAGTAAATTAGGTACTCTACAACGCAGGTTAAAAAAAAACAGTCGTCAAAACCTTTAGGTCGATTTAAATATAGATTAATTTGATAAACCATTTAGAAAATAATTTAATCTTATATCTACTATACAGAACTCTGTGGAAATTCTATGAATTTTAAGCCAAATTCATCTTAAAATAACATGCATTTTCTTTCGAATACCGAGATTAATTGGAGTGGTAGCTACAATACTACTATTATAGTTGGCGATACAACATGCTTTTTAAATAGCTTACTTTACTTAAGTACTCAAAATTTGTACCAGCGACCATTCAAGTCTAAAGTCCAAATCTTAATTATAAGCTATCTTCAACTCTACCAGTAATTTAATGCATCAGCATTTTTACATAATTTTATTGCCATTCCATTGCCTTTGTATATCATTATTGTATAACTATTGCTGTTTATATATATATATGTTTCAAAATAAAATTATTTTGAATGCTAGTTAAATACCCAATACTGGTAAATTACATACGCAAGGGGTCTATTTGGGCGTTACATGCCGTGCTCTGAAACATCACTCAGACCAAAAGGCCAGACTCTAGAAACGAGTTGATTTTTCAAAAACTTCAAGCCAAGGTAATAGTTTAGAGATACTCAAATCCAGCAAAGAATAATTAAGTTTTTTTGTCATAAAAATCACAATGTAACACGGTATTTAGAATGGTGCTTTACAATAGGTTGATTGCAACCTCTCAGCAGAGCCTATTGAGGTTCGCTGTCTATTACGTGGGAACTAAAACTTTTTAGTAGTTGGCGTTATCGATCTCCGCCTACTTCATTGGTGATTTCAGTGGTGAGTTTATGTATAAAATAATATCTCGCCTTATTACTCGCCGGCATAGTTCTAAGCCCCGTGTTACTACTGTAAATTTATTGGCAGAAAAACTTAATAATACAAACGATATTTTTTAAATGACGGCTGCACAGGCATGTAAGACATGTACGTGCGGCTTTCAAATTAAAAAAATATGTAGTTATTAAAGAACTTGCAGCCTATAATTAAACTTTTAAAATAATAAATTATGGTATTATTATTAAACCAAACTCTCAAAAGTAGATTGTAACAACGTATGATTTCGGAATCAATAAACATTTTCATTACTCTTTTCGTTTCGTTGATTCAACCAATAAAGAACCGATCAAATATTTTTGATTGAACTTTCTCCTTCAATTATTTTGCCGAGCAGAAAAATTTTAAATATCGATTGCTTTCATTCCATTGTAGTGTTATAAGCAAAGGGGTAATATCACTAAATTACAAGCATCGGATTTTTATTTCTGATCAAACGACGTGGGCGGGATAGGTAATATCATTAATTACATAAGAGACTGCCACTTTGGTCCATTTTTCAGTAGGCTTAGCAAGGCGCAACTGCTGAGTGTGTAATACCGATTGCTATTCCTAGGAAACCAGACACAGTAAAATAAGAATTGTGCCTGAGCGCCCGGGTCCGAGCGTTTACAAAGAGAGTAATCAAATATGTATATTGCTTTTAAAAAATATATTTAATGTCATCTTTTGAATAAATGTTTGTGGTACCCACCACTTCGTTCACTAATTGTTACTAGTCAGCTCAAGTTATCTTTGGTGGAAAATATTTCAAAGGTCGTGTAAAATTCTGAGCAAAGCTAGATAGATAACATAGTTATGCACCATGTCACAATTATGTTCCCTGCACATTGTACCAACTCCACTACACCACATGGCTTTGGTTGCAAAAGCCACAAAATGCTAGTGTTTACTTTAGCTGTCCTGTTTAACGACCCTAAATATTCCTGAAAAAACGACGATGAAACGTGAAACCTGAAACATGACCTATGAAATACAGACTTCATACACTTCTGATTCAACCTTTAAAGATATGCAGATATGACTCTAACCGTATCTATATCTAAATATCATTTAATGCGAATGGAACCGCGGCACACAACCAGTTTTATACACAATACGAGAACAATTTACCAGATCGATTACTTGAGGATTGTCTTTCAAAAATAGTTCTTGGCCTAAGACATATCTTGTCACAAGTAGGATAAGATCCCAAACCCACTAAACCTACAATGTTGTGGTAGTGTGTAGCATCACAATGAATGTATACTCATTAGTTTGAAACAAAGCCAATACATATAATAATTATATCTACTGTAAAAATTAGGACACACAAAGTTGATACAAATATTTATGGCTTACACTTTGGAAGCATCATGGTAGCTGCATCGTGTGTGAATTTGGTAAAAATCTCCAAGTGATTTTTATCTTCTATATGAAGTTTAACAATGTGTTCTGGCTACTTATTCTCACATATTATATGAAAGCTCAGCTGTTTAATAAATTTATGAAAACTGAAGAATTAGACGAGTCAGAAGTTTCCCTCCTCACTATTGAACCTCGCATTAATCTTAAAGTTGAACAGTTTGTAGGTCACCTTGCGTTTTCAAGAACAATGTTTTATTAACATCGTTCTAGTCAAGCGTGGCGTCACATAAAAGCTTTCAATCAGATATGTGAGAGTTCAACTTAACGAGATCGAATCAATTTCTACTGTGGAGTACATTTTTTTAAAGGGCTCATGAATTTTCAAAGTTATTTAATATTGGCTTTTGTCCGCAGCATTGCTGGCATGGAAAAGTTGATTAAGCTTAGTTTTTTCGTAATTCTTTTTATGCCTGTAAGAAGTATACTCATAATTTTATCTGTAAAAGGGTATAATACTTGATTATTGTAGTATTTATATACTTAAAGGAATAATTACTTTTATTGATGACTATATTGTAAACTAGACTGTATGTATTGCACATTGGCAGTAATTGCGACAGCTGTGCATAACATGTCAAGTTCAGTTTTCTGGTCAAGAATATATTCATATTAAAAAAATCTCAGTAGCAGTACAGAGTCTAGAATTGTGCAACAGTGTCTACTGGGCCAAATCTAGACTGTAGCAGACGGCAGATGAATTGCCATCTCTTATGCAGAACCTAAAAGTATACTTGGCGAAATGTGGGCGCAACACACGTGTGCAAACCTTTTTAGGGATATAGGTAGCTATGCGTGTGTCTTATATTTTTTGCAGTGTGTATTGGCATTTTATAATATACTAGCGGTCGCCTAGTGGTCAAAATTCGACCAAAATTCCTGAGCTTACTACTTTGTTTTCTCTTTTTCTTTAGTACATATAAATAAGGTATAGGTAACCATAGTTACGAAGAATTGTACGACGTCAGACGAATAATGCCGAAATACTACGAACGCGATTCGACTGCGTGTGTCAAATGCATTGTGTGTGCGTGTACTGTTTTTTCATTAATATAATGTATTTCTAATGCATATTTCATAAAAATATTAGGATTCGCTTCTCCTTGTCCATATAAACTTTAACTGTGCCAAATTTCATTCTTCTCCGTCCGCGCAATTTCTGTATAAAGGGGTACAAGGTTTTTGCTTCACGTATTAATATATTGATTATAATTATGTCAGCTGTAATAACATGTTTTTATCAATGGTATATATACTTGTATACTTGTACACACACACTCAAACTTGTACAAAAACGCAGTGGCCTAGCGAAGCGTTATTTTTACATGTTGGTTACATAAAAATTAGGGTAATTTGGTCCTAGCCAAATTCCACTAATTTCTATTTTCCGCAAAAAATAATTTGATATATTGCATAATTAGTAGTCACGCAGTATTAAAACCGCGCATGTCAAATTAAATCAAAATCGGTATAGTGGTTTACTGCTGGTCAAGCAAGCCGTCCAAACAAATCCATATACCATTAAAAAATCCCAAAGGTATTTGCTTACGGAAATGGATCACACAGATTGATATTATGGCTGAAATAACAGAGTACGGGAGCTCATCAAAAACTGTTTGAATAATGTATACGTGTGTCAAAGTTGAATCGTAAACCGTAAAATGTATTTAAATATATGCGGTGACAACGCACAGATTATCCGGTTTTGAATTATAATAAGGTTAGTGTAGCAAAGATGTTATTTGCAAAAGTTTGAAGTTTCACCAAATTGTGTTGGAAGTACGTGCCGGCAATTATTTTCTGAAGTTCGAGTGAGATTTAGTAAAGTTCGGTGTCGACGGCAGGCTTTACTTTTAAGAAATTTGTTTGAAATTAATGGTTAGAAATATTAAAATCTGTATTGTAGAGATTTTAGTAATTGAGAAAATGTTACAAAGTCAATAGTGCCATCGAAGTATTGTAGTCAACTAGCCAAGTTAAAAGTATGAACTAACGGTATATTCGTTAATTCAAATGGGTTCGTGATTAATGATCTACCGAAATCTACGCAAGTACATATATTTAAATCACACTATTTAAATAGTGTGATCATCTAGCTTTAGATTTCCAAATGGTCTGGCCATCCTTCCAATCAAAGAGTGTGTCAACCACGGTCCATTTTAGTGTCAGAGCTATGCTATTTAGAAGCATTGCGAGCTTCCTCTGAATATTCGCATACATTTTTGAGTTATGTTTGGCTTAGTTCGTGCCTAGGCGTTGATTGCGATACAGGTAGTTTATTAAGCTTGTAGGTAACTTGTAACTTATCCCTAAATGGAGGTTTCGCCCGTTGGCGAAACCTCCATTTAGGGATAAGTTACAAGTAGATATAGTATAGAAAGAAAGAAAATAGGGAAATAATATAGATCGACGTATCGATGTGTTAAGCGAAATAAATCGAAGTTTCGATTAAGATACTGAGATAGGTAAATTTACATGTAAAGCGATATACTATATAACGCATAAATTATCATTTTTATATTTTTAATAAACATTATTAGTTTGTTGATACAGCAATATTTCTAATGAGTTATGTGTCTTCGTTTTTGGTATAATTGGCTATGTTGTCAATAGATAGGTAGGCTTGCATATTAATAGTTACGTGCCTATAAATTTACATTTTCAATAGTAAAATAACAAAATAAATGGCTGCATATATCAAATATGGCTAGATGTTATTAGGATCATTAGTTTTGACCAATACGGACTTAACGCCCACATCGTTTTTCATAATATAAGGCGGCCTACCTTCACGTAACATTATATTTCAATACTTCCAATTATTACTAAAAATATTTGTAAGTTTTAGCGATTTCGAAAGATGATTCTCAATTTTACTGTAAAAATTATAAACGTCCTTTTCCGTTATGACGGCAGTCATAAGAGAAAAATCGTTTATGATTTGCTATATTGACTTTTTCACGTATGTACATATGTAAATGCGTAAAAGTATGTACGTGCGTATATATATAAATCAGTAGTAAGACGCATCTGCCAGTATTTTTATATTAACTATAAAAAATCTGGCAGATACGTCTTTTTCCTTCTGACTTCAGTATAATTAAAATACAATAAATATTCCAAATACTGTTTTTACTTGGAATATCTTGTCCAAGTAAAATATTTGCTTATATAATCAGTATTTTAAGAACAGCAACTTTGAACAGCATAGGTATCGCTCCATTTTGAACAGTTTGGAACAATAATTAAATTAACCCAGCTATAATAATATACTTAAAGTTTGTTATTACTCGAAATTTATTAATAGGGAAAACTGTTAATGAAATGCAGTGACCGAAATTGCTTTACACCGAACTTGTTCAAATTAAAATTGAGTACAGTTGTTCTATGAATTATTTCGTTGAAGCTTAATTTAGTTTTGTTTACACGATACAGAATATTGAACTTTTGAGGGTTGCAATATCTTGGATATTGGTTTTAAAATGTACCTATTATACATATTAGCCGACCGAATTTACCATACAAATTTCAAGTACTACCAATACTGCCTACACCAAATGCAGCCCCAGTAGAATAACTGGTGGGTCTGTACCGTAATACGTTTACTGGGTTCAAACTAAAATTACTACCGGTACTTACGCAAACAGAAAACCATTACTCCTTTCATTTTCACTCTCCTTTAATTTTTACTCTCCTTTCACATTTACTTACCCTTGGGAGTTTTTATAGTGGCTGTGCTGACACGTCAAATTGTATAGTGTGAAGTTCTTCTTGTCACGCCAGTCGTTCCGTACCGCGCACTACCGACACACGCGACATACGCGACATTTGTATTATTGTAACTACTTAACTTAAATAGATTCCCAGTCAATCGGCCTTGAGACTTTAATTTATCTCTCAGCACACAACCCTGGACACTTGAACACGCATAAACATATACATCCAACATTTTTAATATCGTTTTTCTGTAAAGATATATTTTTCGAAATAACATATTTTACTTATCAGTGGGTTAGTTCAAAGTTCAAAAGTTCTTCTCCTTTACCAACACAGCGCTTAGCGTCTGCAATTCAAGCTCATGTTTAAAACCTGTATGTATGTATACATGAAAATACATGGTGATGGAGCTTATAGCTAAGTAAAATGCAATATTGCAAACATCGCACTCATATGATCACCGAACTAGGTACAAAACTTAATAAAAAGTTTGTTTGTTTACATTCATGAAGGCTGCAATCTTTAGCCTACCTATAAACCCCACATAAAAGTTGTACTGAATATTCACATTAAGTATTTCAACATTTCATAACCCACTTCCTCTGTCAACTTGGAAATTTACTTTCAAGCCCCTGGTAATCTCTAAGGTATTAAACCGGAGTTAAGGTGTTCAAAATGCCTTGACATAATTCATGTGAGCGAATTTAGGGTACGTGCTAGAGTTGTAAATGTGTAAAATATGTTCCTAGCCGAAAATCATATTTCATCACCGAAAAAGAAGTTAGGTATATATCGAAATTTAAAGAGGAAACCAGGAAGAAGTGTTTTTGTAGCACGTATATCGGAAAAAATGCTGTGTTAGAAATGTTTTTTTTATTATAGGTTTGTCCTGCGCTGGGAATAATTCCTGTGTCGTCTTTGTGGGACCTTATAAATATTCAAATAACGAATGCAAAGAACACCCAAACTCGGAACTTTTTTGTCCAGAGGCGGGGTGACAACTTAAGCCACTACGCTGTCCGAGCAGTCAAAAAAATTTACAATTCGAAACGTTGTTTAGCGATATATCCTGTTTTTTCTATACTCGTCAAGTTTGTATAACTATAATTTATATTAATTTTGAATATTTGACTATTAGCTATAATATTTATAATATTCATACAAAATATATCGATCCCTATTAACAATGTCGGTCCTCCAAAAAGACTACTATTCAATAGAGTAGATTAAAGTTTGTATAGTGGTAAAAAAAAAATTAAAAGTCTGTGGATTCTCAAATTTACACTGATTTTTTATGTTATGTTTACTACGTATTGGCATAGACGAATTATAAAATTAATTGATAGTTTAGGCAATAAGGTACATACTACCAATATTTTCACATCGACTATTTTTAAGATGAATTGTCGGTTGTGACACAAACGACAATTTTGTTCGGATGTTTAATAGTAATTTAAGTAGGTAGTGGCATATTGAACATATTCAAATGGAGATTTGCAAATAACTTAGTTGTATGTGTTTAGTTTATAAGGGTAAATAATAAGAATCTTCTTCTCTCTTAGCCTTTATTATTCCCAAGTCACTTGGGGTTGGCTTTTCTGGTCTAACCGGATTTGACTGGATATCAGTTTTTACACGGAGCGGCTGCCACCTGACCTCCGCAACCCGAAGGCTAACGATACCCTAAGGCTAGACCAGTGTCCGGATATTATAGGGTACTGACTTTCCCAATAACGACTGCCATAGATGTTCATGGCAGCCGGGACCAACGGCTTAACGTGCTCTCCGAGGCACGGAGCAGGCGATAATTGTCAATTAATACGCACATAATTTCGAAAAGTCATATAACTTCCGAAAGTCAGAGGTGCGCGACGTGGGTTCGAACCCGAGACCCTCTGCATTGCGGTCTGTTGGTCTCTCCATTGAGCTACCGCTGCTCTTTAAAGCTTTAACTGTAAATAATAAGAATATACCTTACTTAATTAACTTTTTCATGCATTTATACAACATTAAATATTTTAAAAATTTACCATCAACACATATGAAAAATAAATTAACACATTGAAATCACCTCTAGGCACTTAGTAATTCAATAACGATAATTTTTCTTTGTTCCTATTTCTTGCTTTGAAAGTAGATATTTAAATACAGTACAAACGTAAATTACAAAACGAGCAAATTTTGCATAAAGCTCTGAATATAATTAATAGTATAATATTATAATAATTAATATTAATAGTAATAGCAGACAAAACATCTGTACGATGGCAGGTACCTATATAACTATCCTAAACTTATATCAAATGTTCTTAAGCTTAGAAATGTTACAATAATCATTATCTAGGCACTTTTAGGAACAAATTTATGGCTAAAAATAATAAATTATAATCTCAACCAATATACTGTCTTAGTTTGTACTTAAGCTGTTAGTCTACAAATCATCTCTCCATTTAAGCTTTAAGTAAGAGACATAAATCTTGGGCACGCCACAATCGTGGCGGTAAGCCCCGTTTTTGAAGAGTGGCTGGAAAGGCGGCATGGCGTCCTCACCTTCCGGCTGACACAGGTAATGACTGGCCACAATTGTATTGGCCAGTTCCTGTGTCGCATAGGCCGGCAGGAGACGCCCGAATGTCATCACTGCGGCGACTGCTGCGATGTTGTTGTGGACACGGCGCTGCAAACTTTGGCGGAATACCCCGCCTGGGCATCGCAGCGCCGTGAGTTGATCGCGGCAGTCGGACTGGTTGCCCTCAAGATCGTGGAATGCCGTCGCCTCCTTTTGTGAGGAAGTAATTTTCATCAAGGAGGCGGCGAAGTGGGAGATGGAGCCCTTAAACCCTCTCCCCAACCGCAGAACCGGGCGCCGAAGGGCGCGAGATGACCTCTAGCCACCCTGAGGTTTGACCTGAGGGTGGTGCGCTGCGTGGGCCTGCTCGCCACCCGATCAGCACCAGGTCCGAGAGGTGGCGTGTGTGTTCCCACGCGTGCCTTTGTATCGTCTTAGTCCCTCCCAGGGGGATGGTGGAGGAAGTACTTTTGTGTAGTGGCCTGCCGTTTTACATGGCGGGCGGCGGCGAAACCACGGCGGGGTCGCGATTGCATGTGAAAGCGATTCGCGCGGCGTCGCCGTCTATGGTTATGTCGAGGAATACCGTGGTAGGTTTAGTCGGTATTACTGGGGCATCTTTTTTCTGGTGAGCCCAACATAACCTCTTCGTCGCCCCGCGGAGAGGAATGCGTCAAAGCATTCCCCGCAGTTAAAAAAATTAAATGAAATTGTGTTTGGTATTCACATTGTGCGTTACAAGAAAATATGTTTTCAACACTATTATACTTGAGTACCGTGAAGCCAACAACTTTAAAAAAGAAAAATGTCAGGCCTTTTATAAAATTCTTGTTGTTTATTTGAAACGTATAAAAATCTCTTGACCTCCCTTTGTTCAACATTCAACGCTTAAAAATGCTTTTCGTTGCTAAATAGAACTTTAAAAATAATGTTATGACTGTTCTTTGTGGGAGAGGAATATTTTAAAGCTAAGGCAGATGTTTTACTGCTTGAAGGCAGCGATTGTATTTTGAGACTCGAAATGAAACCATGAGCCGTGAAAAAGTGGTCAATATGTGTACCTTCTGAAAATTATGTTTGAGTAACATTGATAACGAGAACTTGTAACTTATTGGAGAGAAATGAATATTAGGCTTCAGAGCGGTAGTCAGATGACTATGACGTGACGGGTATTGAAATGTTCTGTTTACCGAAATATACAATAGATAATTATTTACGAGATCCGCCGCTCCTAAAATAGGCTCACTGCGATTATAACCCTTGTTGTCCTGACAAAGAGGGAAATGACCGTTGCTATAATATTTCAACTTTTAACTAGAATAGGGTGCAAAGGTTATATGATTTATAGTTGCTTGTCACATGCAAATTTCGTTACATATCTTCAGTTTTAACCGCTTCATACTATGACAAGGCGACGGCGGCGTCACGTATCATCCACACTTCTGACTGCGAGCCTTGTGCCAAAATATATCGCGCGTGGCGCGAGAAATTGTGGAAATATTGTAGACTAGTTTTTGCTTCGCGGATTCGCTCTCGTCAATGTAGGGTAGGTTAGTAGTCCCCTGGCAAAGTGTATGCGCAAATTTCATGATAATCGGTCGACCTGCGTGAAAGCGCAATAAATAAGCAAACAAACTCACATTCGCATTTATAATATTAGTTAGGAGTAACAAACATTAATATACTGCGTGTGTAGTGATTGTAAAATATACCGTGATACAGAAATTAAATTAAGTTCGGTTTAGTTATAGACATGTATGTACATACAGAATTGCCAAAATAAGTTCGTATCTTATTAAGGCAATTTTCTCACGAAAAATGCCGAAAACGTTGGTAGGCCTGGGCATAGCAAAGACTCAAAGTCAAGTCCTCAAAATCAGCACACCTACTTAAACTTTAGCTAATTAGTTTAAATACATGTAATCGTATGACACGTTGTTTGAGCAACGAGACCGGCTGCCTTGTTTCGCTGTATGTAGGACAAATTCCTAAATAATTATAGTCGACAATGAAAAGGATTCTAATTAGTTGTTTTTGAATAAAAGTTTTCAAATACATTTTACTTTAATTAGTACTCACGTAGAGTTTTGCAGATGTTAGAATTAGCAATCGTAATAAAATTGTCATTTTATTACCAAGAAAATGTTCTATAATATGATTTAAATTAAATAATTCTGAGAAACATTTATCTCGTATAATTTTATAATTACTACTGTCATCTTATATTGAATTAATTTGAATCTCACTGCCTATCTTTCCTTTACAGACACTAAGTGACGTAATAATTCAATTTATATTATTTGCAAAAGCCCTGCTGTGATATTTTACTCTCAGTCATCATAATAGCAAATTTAACATGTCCATATGTCTGTAATAATTTATTATAGTTACAGTTAAAGTATAAGTAATATAATATAGTTCATTACAGTCTGAAATTATGAGAAACTTTGGAAATGTATAACACAGAATTAATATTCAGAATCAAAAATATAAAGTCGTCATCATATCCTTTATTTTATTCATATCCCGGTCAAACTTGAATCCCGACTGAACAATTACTGATTTTCTACAAAATAATGCAAATATACTTTCATTGTATTTTTATGGCATCGAATGCTTATTAAGGAGACCGTGCAAGGTCCCTTGCACTGGCATGGTAGTGTATTTATTTAAAGGGTATAACATGAGGCTATATGTTAATAATATACTATATATATTATCCATCTGAAATTTTAATCGTCTTAGATCGCGAAATGGATTAAGTGGACGCCTTGCCATTGTCACAGCACCGAGTACTGTAAGTTCGATACAGACACACGAAACAAAATTTGTGTAAGCCACAATTAGTTGTTCCAAGTATATTCTTTGTGATCATTGTTGAAATGTATCTTTATCATATCATATTGTCAGTCTTTTTATACATGCAGTCTGTGGACCAACTACACGCAGCGGGTCGTCATTGCCCTGCGGGTCCAATATAACAATGCTTTCAGGTTGCTGATGGGATTGCCTCGCTTCTGCAGTGCGTCAGCGATGTTCGCTGAAGCACAAGTAAATGGCTTTCACGCCATTATACGTAAGAGAGCAGCATCGCTGATGCGAAGGGTGAGGGAAAGTCCCAACAGCTACCTGAAAGTGATTACGGACTACATCCATAGTCCTATATGGAGACAGTGGATAAGGATCCATGTTCTGTAGGACACTTGTTTTTATTTTTATAGCCTGTGCACTTGACACTTTAGCTGACTAAGTAGTAGGTAAATGGTATAGAAAATATTCTGAGATTTTCTCTCAACAAACTTATAATACAGTTTGTTTTAAACATTTACGATTATAAGAAATCTATATGTGAGTAGTATTGCTCATAAAAGTAATATTAAATAGTTCAATGCAAAATTCAAATGTCACACACTAGCCGTTACCGTCATAAATATGAAATACTTGTAACTGGATCATATTTTGCACTTTTTTCTGTCCTTTACATAAAAATACTTTGTGTCAACCAGGAATATTTATTTGAACCGTGGTGTAATTAATAACATGTATTAATCATGCAATAAAGATAATTTATATGGGTAACATATTAAAAAATATCATACATTTTAAAGCTTACATATTTTTAGGAGCTGCTTATTCAATTTATATGACCTGACCTGACTAAAAAACATGATCGCAATGTTCCTTAAACAATCAATACCTCGCTGGTTCAATAGCGTAAATGTGTTCTCGTCTTCTCTGCCACCAAAAAAAATCTTGATTATGATTCACGGAACAGAGTGAGCATGGATTTCCTACTAGTCGCTGGTCCGTAACAAAATAGATGCAATAGGTTCATTTTGCAAGCAAAAAGAAAAACACGCATATGTAGCAATCAAAATGTGGCAGTAACCCTCCCTATTATCTATTCATAATTTAAAAAAGGTTAGTATTATTATTTAAATGTAGTTATAGTTAAAATGAGATGTGCTTAATCACCAAGAAGTTGTGTAGAAACATATTATTATATGAGTAGTAGAGCCTCGCTGATTTCAGCATGAATGGGCCGGCTCGACCGGGGAAGGACTACCCTCTCACAGAATGTCGACGTGAAATAGTAGTATTCCTACTGTTGTGTTTCGTTCGGTGTGTGAAAGTGTCAGAGGCCCAATCACCCTCTTTCCCACTTTCCACTCCTTCTCCGTCTCACTTCATTTCCAAAAGGGTCGGCAACGCGCAAGTTATGCTTCTGGTGTTGCAGGCGTCCATAGGCTACGGTGACCTCTTACCATCAGGTGAGCCGTATGCTTGTTTGCCAACTTAGATGTATAAAAAAAAATAAAAAAAAAAATATATATATATATATATATATTGTCATTTCTTAGCTTTATATATATATATATATATATAAAGCCAAGAAATGACTGGTTATTACGAAATTAGAGCTAAATATTTTGAATTTCCTGTGTGTAATTGTAGTCAGCACTTCTTATAAGAATAACAACTTATTAACCTCTTTATTATATACACTGGTAAATGTATAAATATGAATACCTATAAATAAATACTAAAAGTGACCAACTTTAAATTGTAGATTGATATTGAAAGTACCAAGATGCTCTCGATATCCATCAATAAAGAAAATAATGCTACTGACTACTTAGCTTCATAAAATGTTTTCTGTTGTATTGCTTAAATAAAACTGAGTTACCGGCCATCTTTTCATCTATCATAGACTATTCAAGAACACTCTTTTACAACCTTCTGGGATGACATAGAACATTTTAGTAGGTAAAAAAACGGTCAAGAAGTTTTAACTATCATCCTTTCCTTTACCTTATCAGTTCCGAGAATGTCATCGAATATTGAAGAACATAGTCGGACTAGCTATTCAGCAATGCTGACTATAGTCCAGCCAGTTCAATATGAAGAGCTATATATACAGTTGCAAATTAACCCCTTTACTCTTTAGCCTTTACTATTTAGCTAATGGCGCTTGCAACGTTATGACAATACGAATGGAAAATTTCATAAAATTTAATCGAAGTTACTTGGCGAAAGTCCATTGTAATCGGGCACGCCACAATCGTGGCGGTAAGTCCCGTTTTTGAGGAGTGGCTGGAGAGGCGGCATGGCGCCCTCACCTGCCGGCTGATACAGGTAATGACTGGCCACGGTTGTTTTGGCCAGTTCCTGTGTCGTATAGGCCGGCAGGCGACGCCCGGATGTCATCACTGCGGCGACTGCCGCGATGTTGTTGTGGACACGCCGCTGCACACTTTGGCGGATTGCCCCGCCTGGGCATTGCAGCGCCGTGAGTTGATCGCGGCTGTCGGACTGGTTGCCCTCTCACTCCCGGCCGTGGTTCAGTCTATGGTCCGAAGTGAGAGATCGTGGAACGCCGTCGCCTCCTTCTGTGAGAAAGTAATTTCCATCAAGGAGGCGCTCGGAGAGGGAGCGCTTAAACCCTCTCCCCAACCGCAGAACCGGGCGCCGGAGGGCGCGAGATGACCTCCAGCCACCTTGAAGTTTGACCTGGGGGTGGTGGGCTGCGTGGGCCTGCTCGCCACCCGATCAGCACCAGGTCCGAGAGGCGGCGTGCGTATTCCCACGTGCGCCTCTGTATCGTGTCTTTGTCCGCCCCGCTCAGGGGGATGGTGGAGGAAATATTCTTTGTGAAGTGGCCTGCCGTTTCACACGGTGGACCGAAACCACGGCGGAGTCACGATTGCATGTGAAAGCGACTAGCGCGGCCTCGCCGTCTATGGTTATGTCGAGGAACACCGTGGTACGTTTAGTCGGTATTACCGGGGTATCTTTTCCCCGGTGAGCCCGACATAACCTCTCCGTAAAAAAAGTCGGAAAAACGGTCCTGAGGATGTCTCGCGCTGAAGTGAAACACTGCAAGTTAGAGTTCGCCCGGGTCCCACGTCGTGGCTGTCTCTATCCAGAGAAGTTCGTTATTGTCAACCTTTTTCTATTGCAATAGTTGGAGTGGGCAATCCGAGGCCGCGTGGCGGATTCCTCACTTCCCAATAATTTAATTTCATAAAATCAATAACTGCGTCGGCTTTCTTAATGCGAAATAACTTGTTGTTAGATTGTTTTGGATATCATATTTCAATATTATGAAGTTGTTGATAAGTTGGGGACCTTAGTTCCAAAGCTAATTTTAGTTGATGGATTCATATTAGTTTCGGTAGTTCAAGTAATGTTTCTCAAGCTTTATACAGACTTAATGAGCTTTTTAAGATTTAACATAATTGACGAGATAGCACAATTAAAACTCTGTTGAAAATTATTTGCATACAGTTAACTGGTAACTATTATTGTCAAGTCACATTTCAGACTAATCAAAATAATCATATTTTATAGCAGCGTTTAATTAAATCAGGCATTACTAAACGAAAATCCAATAAGCAATACTCTCCGCCACGCACCCTCGGATTGCCCACTCCAACTATTGCAATAGAAAAAGGCTGTCAATACTATTTTTAATGAAAATTCGGTGGATTATTTTAATAATCGAGTGCCAATCTAGTTTCAGTTACATAAATATTGCATATAGTTATTCTTTAAATTAAAATAAACGTCAAAGGTATATCTCAATCCTTTAAGTCCTTTAAGTTCACATTTCACGTCAATTGACGATTGATTGGAATCTTGTTTGTTAAGTAAATTAATTTGAATTGATTGTAAATTAATTTACTTAACAAACAAGATGGTGAATGTAAAGTAAATGTAAAAGGTTGCATTTTATTTAGTCTAATTAGACTAAATATAATGCAACCTTAAACATTTTATTAAGGAAATTGGCTTTCTGGTACAATTTTTTATTTATTTACATTCACCATCTTGTTTGCTAAGTAAATTAATTTCCGTAAAAATTTGCTTTAAAATAGAAAATAAACAGAAAAAAAATAATGAAAATATTAGTTTCCTCGTTCCATGAGATATGTCCGTGGTAAAAGCTTCACTTCTATGTAAAAGCAGGAACATTGCAAAAAGAGAAGCAACAAAATTGGAGAGCTCTATAAAACCGTTGACGCAGTAACTGTAAGTACTTAGGTTTCGTAAATTGTCTAATATGGAGGAAGGCTCTTAAAGAAAATCTAGGCTAAATTGAGGTTGTGCAATTCAGGTTTTCCCCATTTTATCTCCGTTGTCGTTGAAGAAAAGCCGGCAATTTGTGTGCCGACCAACTGCGAACATAAAGGACCTCATAACTTAACAATAACGTATGAGAAAATTATATTGCAAAGTACAAAATTAAAGAAGAACAAATTAATTACGTTTCGGATATATGAAAATAATGAACTTGCGTAACATAAGCTGATTACAGGAGATTAATATAATTGTTTCGTAATTGCCGTAATATGTCATGGCAGATTATCTTCAGATATCGAATGCTATAAAAAAAGTATTGCTATTCGTGTTTAATTACACTTATGATGTGAAAGCAGAGCATTTTGATTTGAAATCAATCTAACATTTATAAGAGTGTACATATATAATAAAATACTCACATTTGTTGCCCAGAGGGGTAGACAGGGATTAACAATTGTAACAACTACTAACACTTTGTCACAAAACAGCACTTTATAATATTGTGTCGTACTTTTTATAGTTTTAAAACACGACGTAGTTAAGATAAAATGCAAAATCAATTACAAAAAATCTATATTATATACCTACTCATAAAAGTCATTTTTCTCAGTCAACCATGCTAGAAAGATGGACCTAGGTAAGTTTAATACTATCTATCTAGTATATAGATAGTATAAACTATTCTACGCAGTACATATTAAGACACATCATATCAGTTTTAACTACCTCTGCCTAGCCCATCGAAAATAAATTCAGGCACTATAACAACGACGATTATTGTGAGGAAAATATTATTTTCTGAAATTAATGAAATACAACGATAGTATTGCATCACAACATTTATGTCGAGGCCGATATTTTTCAACATTTAAAATATCATTCAAAAGCGGTGTTTTGATAAATACGATTAGATGTTCACAATTGGTTTGGCGCCAATTCAGTAATACACGTGACTAAGTAAGAAAATCGTCATTTTTTATATATATCTTAACAGTTCGTTGGCTCATACTGTGAACCGTTCTCTAACTACTAAAGTTTGTGGAAATCTTTTGATTAATTACTCCTACTCAGAGATACGCTTCTGTGTAATAAGTTTCTTCGTGATTTGAATTGTAATTATCTTTGATTGGTTTCGCTGGTACGAATTGATTGTAGATTCAAAGGCGTAACTTTGTCTTTTTAACAATGAGTTTAAAAATGGAGTGTAGTGATTTACGTGTATACATCCTTTGAAATACTACCATTTAATTCTACTAGGAAAACTTAGGTACCTAAAGATAGTTTCGTTAGTTTCTGCTACATACAGTTAATATTATATGGGTTTCTTGCGTAGGTAGCTCGCGTCACTTGTTGCCACAATGCATACAATCAATTTTATTTTTTAACTTGGGAACGTGCATTGACGCCTACCCCTCCGCGAGGGCGGGCGAAGGGGTTATGTCGGACTCACCGGGGTAAAAGTATATAATAATAATAATAATAATAATATTCTACCACATACACACAACACCATCTAGCCCAAACTAAGCAGAGCTTGTACTATGGGTAGTAGACAATGGATAAACATACATACATATATACATATATATTTTTGGAAATACATAAATATTATACATAGAAAGATGTTAAAATGATGTAAAAGGACCTCCCGGAATACCGGCTAAACTTACCACGGTGTTCTTCGACAAAACCACTATCGACGGGGCCGCGCGAATCACTTTCACATGCGGTCGCGACCCCACCGAGGTTTCGGCCCGCCGTATGAAACGGCAGGCCACTACACGACAGACCTACCCAAAGGCACTTCTATAACGCCCTACTGTCCCCCCTAGAGGGGAGACGGACACGACATAGAGGCGCGCGTGGGAACACGCACGCCACCTCTCGGACCTGGTGCTGAACGGATGGTGGGCAGGCCCGCAAAGCCCGCCACCCCCAGGTCAAATCTCAGGGTGGCTGGAGTGGCTCCCTCTCCCGCTCCGCCGCCTCCTTGATGGAAATGACTTCCTCACAAAAGGAGGCGACGGCGTTCCATGACCTCTCACTCCGGACCATAGACTGAACTACGGCCGGGAGCGAGAGGGCAACCAATCCGACTGCCGCGATCAACTCACGGCGCTGCGATGCCCAGGCGGGGCAAACCGCCAAAGTGTGCAGCGCCGTGTCCTCAATAACGTCGCGGCAGTCGCCGCAGTGGTGACAACCGGGCGTCTCTTGCCGGCGTATACGACACATAATGCATACAACCTGCGCCTTGTCCAACAACATTCGTAAGTCCTTGAACTTATGCATGTCACATACAAGATCATATTTTTAACTGTTTATAATTGGCTTCTAATTGTTCAGAACTCATAAGCTCTATCCGTCAAGCTATTGATTAAACTAAAGTAAATATTGTTTATAGCAGGAAGCTTTGCTATAGGTTTAGTTAACTTTTAGTATAATGTAATTTCTGTCAGTCTAAATAGGCTGTAAAACCTTAACCTTAACCTTAGCAAAATAGTTTGAGCTAGCTACAAGCTAACAAATGTAGCGCCGAAAAAATGATGACTATATCTTATCTTATGTGGGGGCCAGTTAGTGCAGACCGGCGACACTTCGACCCAGTGGGATCTTTTGTGCCGACACTCTCCCAATAACGACTGCCATAGATGTTCATGGCAGCCGGGACCGACGGCTTAACGTGCTCTCCGAGGCACGGAGCAGGCGATAATTGTCAATCAATACGCACATAATTTCGAAAAGTCACATAACTTCCGAAAGTCAGAGGTGCGCGACGAGGGTTCGAACCCGAGACCCTCTGCATTGCAGTCTGTTGGTCTCCCCACTGAGCTATCGCTGCTCATATGATGACTATAACTATTGGCTAGAGTTGCAGGATCGTTATAGTAGTGTCTTGTACATAACGCACGTATATTTTTTAAGACGATTATTTTCTGGGTCTTAATCCTGTGTCGCGGGGGACTTTACAAACATTCAAACAAAGAACACCCGAACTCGGAACAATCATTTGTGGATCACACAATTTTTGTCCCGTATGGGAATCGAACATATTATATACATATATACACACACACGGCGCGTGTTAGCACCATACGAGCATACATGCGAAAGTTACTCAATCAGGCTACATACTCATAATTTACACCAATGGATTACACGATACCTTAATTGCAAGCATAAAAAAATAGATATCTAACTGAACAGCTGACATTCGCAAACATCTATATTTTTAAGGCATTTGCGATTTTGTTATCCTGTGTCCTGACATTGCTAAAGTCCATGAGCAGTGGTTACCACTTTCCGTCAGGTGGACCACAAGATCGTCTGCCAAAAATGCCAAAAAAAAAAAAATCTCCGTATACGTTGAAGGATGTAAAAATGGCGGTACTTTTATTTCCCTCTTTATAATTCCGAGGAAGGATTTTTCTCACCCTTTCAAAGCGATTTCTATGAAGACTCTTTCACCAATACATATGCTATTACCAAAAGTCTGAAATTGGCGTTTAGACTAACTTTGCTTAAATATATTTTGTTAATAAACCCTTTGTCATAAGAAGTCTTTGACTTAGACTGCCTCGATAGCACAGCGTTAAATAATACAACTCTAGTGCATAATACTTTTTAGCTACAGGTTAAATACATGAAAGAAACTGGTATAACCATAGACACCTTGAAGCACATATAGCGTGATAGGCGCTGCAAAGCAATCAATAGTACGGTGAATCAATACAAGGTAATCGTATCGTGGAATATCGGAATAGGTACTATGACTGAATACCTCATGGGAGCTCCATTGATGTCGACTCCTATTATCGGACCAGACGTATCTCCGTAGATTTATTCAGTGGATATTTCCTTATAAGCAGAAGTGCAATTGAATATGTACTCAACTGCGAATATTATTAAATAACTAGAAAACATCTATTGAAATCCGTTTACCAGTCAATGCGTGAACTACTAAATATACATTATAGAATATAATTTCAATTAAAACTGTAGAGCAGACTAGTTTGGAAACATGTATTATTAATTTTTTTTTTTTCCGCACGCTCGTTCTAGTTTTAGGAGCGCCATGACTCGAAAAAACTTTTGTAGATCACACAAATTTTTGTCCCGTGTGGGGATCGAACCCACAACACTCGGTGCGGTGGCAGTGGCTAGGCTACCACTTAAACCAATACGCCATCCGTGCAGTACTAATTGTATATAAATTCTACCTAAATATATACAGTGTGCCCCAGAAGCCGACGTGACGCCGGGTTTTTTTTGTTATGTAATCTCGAATATTGCACCTTTAAGCTCTTGATTTTTTTCGATTATTTGTGATTAGATAACAATAAAAATAATTTATAAAGTAAATATCTGTAGAAACAGGAGTGGAAAGACCGTCACAAGATGATGATGATTTATGATTTTTCTAAAATGCTTATAATTTTTAAAATACGTAACTTAGATTTATATTGATACTTTTCTAATATCTATTTTAACTTAGCCTGTTACCTAATTCCGGCTTGACGTCGACTTCTGGGACATACTGTATATATATATTTGATACTGCTATATGGTTGGTATATAATGTATAGTGTTACAAGAGTAAACAAGTACTTTGCACATTTGCAGCTTATCCCAAATCTGGAACACGATCGGCCACCGAGAAATCGCTCTAATTCCCATGGTATAGTAACATATACAAATATATTAGCTATCACCACATACAAAATACAACTGCTAGTCATATTTTTATAAGATTACTAGTAAAATTGAAAATTCTGGTGTCCTACAGGGTAAACCGACTATCTGTTAATGATTACGAAAAGCGGTAGCGAGACCGGTCTGTATGGAAAACTTTTAGGTAGACCTACCTAGGTCCTTTGGCTGAGACGATGAGTAGTAAGCTGACTGCATGGATGGCACATTGCTGCTGCCACTGCGCCGTGCGTTGTGGGTTTGAATCCCACACGGGACAAAAATTTGTGTGATCCACAAATGGCTGTTCCTAGTCTGGGTGTTCTTTATGTCCGTTGTTTAAATGTTTGTAAAGTCCCTATAGAAATTATTAATAGTGCGGCAGCAGTATTAAGAAAAAAAAATATCCAAATAAAATTGTGGAAGTAATTCTTAAATCATCTCGTTTGAACGGATTCCCTGCATCCGATTCCTCCAAAATGATTCACGTTTGATATGGTTTTTCATTTTAATCAAATCTGCTGTTGTCAATTAATAAGGCCTGATTAAAACGGTACATAGTACCTTAAGAAATTACGGTATACATCTGTGTACTAAGTACGTACTAATAACATCAACTGCGATCAACCGCCCGGCGTTCTAATTACCCGTTATTACGTACGTTCATTTGGCAGTTTACGGAGCAACCAATGGGTTTAGTAGCCATTTAATCGCTTGCCATGATGAATTGAATAATGTTTTAGGCGCTATGCTTTCAGTTTGTATTGAGGATAAAATCCACTCTATTATTTTGATGCTGAAGCATCAGGATGCCAATTTCCGTAATAAAATATATTCAAAATAGAGTTCCGATCTAGTATCAATGTCATAAAAGTCACAAATGATAACTAAAATAATCATTCAATATGACATTAAATTGCATTTCATTACAAATTTTGTATTTTTAGACCAGGTCGGCATTGCGTTTTAAACATATTTCATTATGTTCTGTTTTAATTTTGATTCGTTTTTTAAAAAAGGCAACTCCCGCGCTATGAATAATTCCTGTATCGTAGAGGACTTTAAAAAGATTCAAACAAGCACACACAGGTGCCGTATTTGTTTAAGTATTTGCCTCACCGCTGCCACGCGTCGTTTGAAACCCACGCGGAACAAAATTTGTGTGTTTCACAAATGGTTGTTCCGAGTCTGAGTGTGATTTGTGTGCCCATTGTTTGAATGTTTATAAAGTCATCCTGTAGAGAAGAACTATATACAGATTCATACAATAATACAGGATTTATGCCTAGTGCTACAATTGTCTATTAAAAAAGTACCATTATTTTATTGGTTCAGCAGACAGATCGTACTATGTTGTGGTAACTGTAAAACTGTAAACTGCTAAAGTTTATATCAACTGTAAGAATATCGTAGCCCATAGTTCATAATTTAAAAAAAAATATAATACTTACTAACGTTATGGGTGTTATTAAAACATCGTTAGCGAATTGTCGCGTTTACGCACAACTGAAGATTTTATATATTTACTCTTTTGGTGTAAAGCCAATGTTTATAGCTTTTGTATACACATTATACAAACGTACGGTAGTCATGCGTATTAGTATTCCGTTTTGCTTTAAAAGGCAAATTGTGTTCCCAATCTGATTTATTTACCTCGGTAAAGTATGAAAGCTATATGATTATATAATTATATTGCTTACTAACATTTTGAAGTGAAGAAAATAATGATGTTGGCAAGATAAATTGTTGTGAGATTATTTCACAGTTCTATTTCAAAATAGTTCTAATAAGTGAGTATAGGTGTTAGGAAAAGGTTTGTTTTGTTTCGAAGGACAGTGAACGTAACTTTTTATGTACAAATAATAATAATAATATCAGCCCTATTTATATACTGTATTACGGCTAGGCATGAGTCTCTTTTCCAATGAAACCATGATACCAATGACCAAACGCTTAGAATACAATTATTCTAAGCCTTTGGTCATTATTCATCACACTGGTCCAGTAGAGAGGTCCATATCCGAGATTATGATTAACTTTCAGATTTGCATCATTCCTTACGATTGTATACAAATTTATCCCGGTTTTCAAGCAGTTTTAACCACAGTGTTTTCTGTAAAGTAGAACAGCGGTTTTCTAACTTGAATCAGGAAAACGAAACAACGGTTGCTACTATATGAGGGATAGGTTCGATCGCTAAAGGCTTTCATCAAATGCTTTGACGAGCGGTGAGACGAAATACGAATGTAATTGCACTCAGTGCAGTATTCAGAATCGATGAACTCGCGTTTTCGCTCATAAATACTATTAAGTGTTACGTATAAATTATATTAATTTGTGTTAAATATGTCTTCTCTCTTAGCCTTTATTATTCCCAAGTCACTTGGGGTCGGCTTTTCTGGTTTAACCGGATTTGACTGGATATCAGTTTTTACACGGAGCGGCTGCCACCTGACCACCGCAACCCGAAGGCTAACGAAACCCTAAGGCTAGACCAGTGTCAGGATATTAGAGGGTACTGACTTTCCCAATAACGACTGCCATAGATGTTTATGGCAGCCGGGACCAACGGCTTAACATGCTCTCTGAGGCACGGAGCAGGCGATAATTGTCAATCAATACGCACATAATTTCGAAAAGTCATATAACTTCCGAAAGTCAGAGGTGCGCGACGTGGGTTCGAACCCGAGACCCTCTGCATTGCAGTCTATTGGTCTCCCCACTGAGCTATCGCTGCTCTTAAATATGTCATGAATAAATATGACGATGATGGGGTCCATAATTGTTCTCTCTACATTTATAAGACCTGTATATACATTATGGAGTGCAATAAATGAATTGAATTGAAGTGAAGGTCTTTCATAAGCTTTTGCCCACAGTAGGTATTCTATGAGGTATATTAAAATCATTGCCTTGAATAAGGCTAAAAAGTAAAAAACAACAAAGAGAAAAAAGAAGAGAAATAAACAGAGCTCCCAGTAGATTAATCTAATGTGGAATTGGTGTAAAGATTATACAAAACAATCAAGACGTTTCTGGGAAGTTGGTAAATCCACAAAGGTGGTTAAAACGGTTATGCTGAGTTATTATTTAGCTGTAAGATATAATAACTTAAAACTTTTGCGTTGTATAATATAAATAATCAGTAACGGGTATTAACGCGATCATGTATATTGTTTACCTTTAGATGCTCAAGGTTTGGACTAGGTTACACGGGCCGTAGTCAAAAGCTGTCTCCTTAGATAAATCCTAGATAGATTTTTCTTTATTACAAAGGTTTGGCCCTAATATTTTAGACCCAAACCATATTATTATCTACGTACTTTCGAACATCCAATATTATAATTAGCAGTTTTGAAAATTTTCTTGGCTTTTATATATTTTGTAGCATTACAATAATTATGATAATATACCACACTTCTATATGTAGTTACGACTATCACCTTAAAAAGCATCAGTTTCTTATCCATACTCAATATCCCTAAGTTTTAACCAGGTCAGAATCAGGATTTTTCTAAAATAAAACATTTACACACCCTAAGCATAACATAGGATTAGAACTATGAATGACGTCCCAAACGCGTAATGTCACAAATGATATATGCAGTTTCATATTATCACGTCCATTGGAGCAATTCTGGCACACGAGCGGACTACCAATGTGCTCTGTGTAAAATCTATCAAGTGAATGACTCTTTAGGGAAACGACATGCTCGTTCATCATCTCAGTATGCGAGTCAAGAATGTATGTGTAAAAATTCACCACTAGTAATATCGTAAAATCGTTGCAGATGTGTAGAAGGGACGCAGTGAATTAATTACAGCCGTTTTTGTATATGGCTGTGCATGATAAAGAATACGCTTTGCGGTTTTGGAGATTATAATATAAATCCCATTTTAGCGCCTCATAGTAACTAATACCATTGCTTTTCGTATCTAATACCTGGACATAAACTACGGTTCTTAGGCGCACCTCGAGGCAATAGATTGTATGGCATATATTTTCATACTTTGTGCAATTGCAACTATGTACAATGACAATCCTAATCCTAACTAATAATAATAGTTAGGATTAGGGTTATGGATATGGATTAGGAGTATGCGAATGTGAGTTTGTTTGTTATGCTTCCACACTTTTATTACTCGACCGATCATTATAAAATCATTTTCAGGGGTACAGAAAGGGACATAGAGTAGTTTTTATCTAGACAATGTACTGTTACTAACATAACCTAGCCTAAGTTTACATTTACGCGAGCAAAACTGCGGGCAAAATCTAGTATTATATACGACTAGATGTGCCTGCGGTTTCACTTGCGTTTATGATTACTGCGCCACCCTGTGGGTCGTAGCGTGATGTTATATAGCCTATAGCCAATGAGCTATCCGACACTAAAATAATTTTTCAATTCAGACTAGTAGTTCTTGAGATTAGCGCGTTCAAACAAACTAACAAACTCTTCAGTTTTATAATATTAGTATAGATACATGCGCGTATTGAGTAAGATTCAAAATTTTCCCAATCGTCAACATTTCAATTAGTTCGCCTTAAGCAATACGTCGAGCGAGACAAACAATATATTATATCACGGGTGCGACAAAGATTTATTATAGTAGTATACATTATTTATAGAGACTATTCTTCTTGTTTTCGTGTGGTTAGACTGCACGGGTGTCGAAGTTGTTTAAGAGGTCGTATCGCGGTGCTCAATTTAAAAAACCTGCAGTTAGAAGTTCCGAATCTGGGTGTTTTATCCGTTGTTACTCCCCCGCGACACAGGATTTATTGGTAGTGCAGCAGTACTTAAACTCTCTCAGTTTTCGTATAATTTAGTTTTATGCACCGATACTGAATGTTACGCGGTTTTAAAATGGATATTATATATTTATTGTTACGGGTGTAAGAGACTGCTTACCGAAAACTGATAGAGTAGATAGATTCAGGCCAAAATTCTGAGTAAAAATCTGACGGATTTTTATTCGTTTCTTTTTTTAAAAGACGACTCCCGCACTAGGAATAATTCCTGTGTGACCCCTATCCTAATTAAAATGTAGTACAAGCTTTATCTATATATATCGTCCACAAACATCTAAATGAATTAATTTAATCTTAATATTTATAATGATTTTGTTTTACGGACAAATTTGGCTTTTTAAGATAGGTTCGTTACGCACTCAAATTATATGTATGTGTGCGAATCGACACTTAAAAGAAATATTATTTTTAAGCAGTGTCGTAGCGCACAATTCTTGCGAACGGTTTCGTCGGAACGAGCAATAAAGCACAAATTGCCATTACGAACAACAAAGTGCTATCTAAAAGGAAAATTAATTAAAGTGTAACTATGTCAAACCTTGAGACTATTCATGATGGCCTTCCAATTTCCCTTTTTGTTTAATAATTGTTTACTGAAAGAGGCATAAATAAACTCATATGATGAATGAGTTCATAAATTAACGTTGCTGAAATATAACAAAGATTTACGAATATTCTTTGTACAGCCTTTAACTGAATAGAAAAACGAAACAAGCAATTAAATTATCTTTTTAGTAGACTGGTATTAAATAATGTTAAAATATACACATATACAAGTGACAGCCATATATTGCAGCGATAGCCTAGTGAGAGATCGTTAGACAGCTAGGCGGAGGTCTCGAGTTCGATCCCAAAGTGCGCATCTCTGTCTTTTCGAACTTATGTGCGTATAATATATAAATAAAATAATATATATAATATATATATAAATATAGTTATCGGTGAAGGAATACATCGGTTAGGAAACCTGCATATCCGAGAGTTCTTCATAATGTTCTCGAAGATATGTACATACATACATAGATTCACGCCTGTTTCCCAGAGGGGTAGGCAGAGACTACGGATTTCCATTTGCTACGATCCTGACTCACTTCTCTGGCTTCCTTCACTTTCATCACATTCCTCATACACGCCCGTCGTTCAAGGTGCTCTTAACCTGGCCTTTGTCCCGAACCACGCTGGCCTGGTCGACAATGGCCTAACCGTTCTCACACTGAGAAGAGGCCCGTGCTCAGCAGTGGGACAGTGTAGTACAGGGCTGATATTTTATATTATTTTATATAGATACAAAAATAATCTACAATTTAAATAGAATCATTATTAAACAATTTCACAACGAGGTATAAAATTATAAATAACAAGTGTTTCAAATCAATTTCTTATTATAAATTTAACTTGACGTAAGCTACATCTACGTACATTACCGAAAACCAAACTTTGCATTTGTTTCGTGCGTACTTTAGTAAGCTCTAGTTTATATATTTTTAAATAGATGGCAGTGTTGTTTCAGTAACACACTACAACCATAACGCCATCTAGCTAGAATGTCAAGAACAAATACGACACGAGTACTAAAAACTGAAGATGACTGTGAAAATGAAGGTGGAAATGCGTCACTGTGAACGGCTGATATTAATTCTGATTGCATCCACTAGATGTCCTGTAAAACATTTGGTTTATTCTTGACATAATGTTACCAGCTTACGCTCGCGGCTCAACCGGCGGGTTGATTGGTCGGAATGAAATTATTCTGTCTTCTACCTTAGCCTTTATTATTCCCAAGTCACTTGGGGTCGGCTTTTCTGGTCTAACCGGATTTGACTGGATATCAGTTTTTACACGGACCGGCTGCCACCTGACCTCCGCAACCCAAAAGCCTACGATACCCTAAGGCTAGACTAGTGTCAGGATATTATAGGCCACTGCTTCCCAATAACGACTACCATATATGTTCATGGCAGCCAGGACCGACGGCTTAACGTGCTCTCCGAGGCACGGAGCAGGCGATAAATGTCAATCAATACGCACATAATTTCGAAAAGTCATCTAACTGCCGAAAGTCAGAGCTGCCCGACGTGGGTTCGAACCGGAGACCCTCTGCATTGCAGTCTGTTGGTCTCCCCACTGAGCTATCGCTGCTTCCATGCCCATCTCCTATCTAATTTAGCAAAAATTGCCAAAAGGGTCGTTTATATTTACACTGATTATATTAAGACTACTTACATGGATGGTGTAGTGGTTTAAATGGTCACCTCGCCGCTGCCACCATGCCGAGTGTTGTGGGCTCAAATCCCAATAACACACACTTGGAACGACAAATTATGTTATTTTAATTAAAAAGCAACAGCTTTCCTAAACACTGCGCTACTATAAAACATAATTACTAATAAATAAATATACCATATTAATATTGTACGGTGCAACCGTACATTTCTTAACTGAGCATTTTTACGCGTTGCACGCGTTTTCATTAATATTACATTCAGTTCGCGTCCAGCCATCATTAACGCTGTGCGTTCTCAATTATCAGTCGTTAAACATATTGCGTCATATCATACACATTTTAGTTTATAAAGTTAATTTCAATATATTCAGTTTAACAGTCCATTCAGTGTATCAATCCATATTAACCGACGCGCCCTATCATATTATCAATCAACAAAGTTGTGTGATAACAAGATCATACAAACATTTAATTCAGAAAATTTATTATAATTACACATAATCCATATTTTTCTACACCAATAAAGCAACAATTACAACATAAAACACGAAATAATATTATAATCAACTATGAGAATCGAAATAAAGGTTTAATTTAATCTAAAACGGTTACGTTTGTACGTACGCAGTTCATCGATGTAACCTAAGCTCTGTATCCATTTGTACCAATTTAAGTTGAATAAATGATTATTATTATTATTATAAAAAGTCACCGCTCTTGACTGTACAATAAGTATAGTGTAGAATCATGTCTAAGCAAAATACCCACATTCTACATAAATATTAGATTGTAATGTTGTAATTTGTTGATTGTGTTAATTATTGTGATATTTGTGCTTGTGTTATGTAAAAGGTGTGATCAAGTGTGGGACGGGATTGGATTCTCAGTTGTTATAAAATGTAAGAAGAACAACATTTTATTTTGAAACTAGTACTAATATAACCTTTTTTTTGAGACGTTTTTTGTATTTGTGGTAAATATTTACTAGTACGGGAGATAGTGTGAAATGTTTTCAACCGCATAGTATACCATATACTAATGTTGTTCATTAACCGACGGGCGTGTATGAGGAATGTGATGAAAGTGAATGAAGCCAGAGGTGTGTCAGGATCGTAGCAAATGGAAAGCCGTAGTCTCTGCCTACCCCTCTGGGCAACAGGCGTGAATCTATGCACTTCCTTTAAAAGAGGATAGTGATATGATTTTTGGTCGTCTTATTTTATAAAAGTTAAACGACACTATTTGTCGTTTATCTTTGTTTGTAGTCACGTATTATTTTTAATAGAATAAAAAAACAGTATATATAATATTGTCTTCTATTTACGCGAATATTATTTATTGAAATTAAACTGCTATATACTGCTGTGTGTGAACATGTGCAACAGGGGACCAACCACTACCTGAGATTTGACAAACCACAGATTCTCGCTAAAGAACACCGATTCCTACCAAGGATGCTTCGCGAGGCTATTGAAATCAAAAAACATCCTAATTTTAATAGAAAAGATGGTTGGAATGTACCACCAGCTTGGGATCCAGTAATAAAAATAGTCAAACCCAAGAAGAAGCAAACCACAGCTAGACTTCATGATACTTTGAGCTCATTCTGCGTAAATAGAAACACCAATGATTAAATTATGTTCGGGTACTTTGAAATAACTACACTGGAACATTGAGACAACTGCCATCTTAGTCTCCCCGTGACCATGGCTGCTGAAAAGCAACCGAAACGTCGGGGAAAGTGTAAAAATAAATTAAATCTAAATAGTTTTAATAATAATTTAATTAGCTTATAAATTAGTAAAGTTTAATAGTAGTAGTAGTAGTGTAACAATTTTCAAAATTTTGTAATATAGTGTCAAATAAACAATGCGATAAAATCCGTATATAGCAGTTTAATTTCAATAAACAGTATATATTTTCTATTTCTATGACGTAAAAACACCTATTTGTGTATTATAGACGTCAGACTTGAAGACATGAGTTAGTACTTATGACTTCAACACTGAAAATTTAGATTATACTAGTGTATAATCTAGATTTTGATCCTTGTCCACAGATACTGTTATTGGTAATATAACGCTTTATATATTATGCACGTGTATTAATATAGAAATAAAGTAGTCGGAAAGATAACATCTCTTACAAAACCAATATTATTCGTATCGGGTTGTTGTTTCAAAAGAGTCCTTTCCGTCCTATGGCTATTCAAACATTGATTTGACAAGGATAATATTTCTTATTGTTTTGAGTTATGTGGGTATCTTTATAACATTAGACGAAAATAGTTTTTATTCAATAAGTGACATATAAACCGGTATCGGTTATTCATTTAGTACATGTGTATAAGTATATTTACACCGTGGGCATATTATAATATTATTATTTAGTCATTTTGAAATTTGCTTAAAAAAAATCCGGTTATGTTTTCTTTAAATATGAATGGGTCGCTGCTGTACATCAGATGGTTACTGACATTATTTGTAAGTTTTAAATCAGGCATAGAAATAATTTAAGGGAGGGTTAGGGAGTGCTTTATTGTCATTATAAGTAGCGACTTGGTTTTGTAATGTACTCTTAAATTAGTATTGTTGCAGACAATTACCACTGTTCATCGAATGAAATGATGAAATGATAGGCTGTCTGCCACCAAAAGCAATAAAATGCGAAGTACTAAATAACATATAATAATCTATTTCAGTAAAACTGAATCTAAACGATTAGAATATAGATAATTTAAAAGAGGGCAATAGTGACGCATATTTTTTTTCTGCCGCATAAATTTTCATAAACTTTTAAAGGAAGGTAGGAGGGAATCTCTACACAGTACATACAAAAACAAATAAAGTCTAAACAATTTATTTCAATTGGCAACGAACCTTTCCTCACTTAATTAAAAGTGCTTTGACCGCAACGTGTTTGTTCTGTAGCCACAGACTAACTGACAAATATGGGCATTCATTTCTTATGAGCTTACCAGTCATAATCCACTTTCGGAATACAGATTGAGCTCTGGCATTCATCGTAAAGATTATTTAGGCCTACATTGAATGTTTATGTTGCTAGGGGCTTTTGCTTTATGCCTCGGGGTAAGTAATTGAATAAGAAAATTAATATGTTCTGGAAAGCTTGGTAGTAGTACAATTTCGCAAAATCAAATAACTGTTCCTGAGTTTCTAGGAAGCTTGAAACGATTCATGCTATCTAATAAACATTTAGGCATGGTCAAAAGAGCGTATACAAACTATTTAAGCAGAGCATTTCCGATCTTAATTTACTGTGAAAGTTTAATACAATGGAAATATCTGAAGACGAGAATGTTTGGAATAATATCAGAGCCATGCGGATTGTTAGAGGCTAAACGATTGGAAATTGTGATATCAGGTTTAAATGTGAAACCGTTACACTACGAATCCAGTCAATTTTCGATGTTCTGTTCCACGATGTTGGAAGTTTACTCCGTTTTATTACAAAGATGACAGAGCTTACTGATGCTTATACACTAAGAAAGTATTTTACGGTCGCGTACAATGTTATTGTTTCTAATAAAGGCTTTTACGAAGACATTAACATAAGCATTTGCGTATATTCTACAATTGTTGGATGTACAAAGATGTCTGGAAAGTTCCTTCTATAACAAATGTTATGATACAATTAGTAAAATAGAAGCCTTCAAGATGACAGTTTTCGTCTTATAGTAACTCGCCCACATAGCCATATTTTGAATTTGTTTCATATAATTTTATATATAGTTGGATATGAGTTTTACGAGCGTGGA
This sequence comes from Catocala fraxini, assembly GCA_930367265.1. Classification (NCBI taxonomy): domain Eukaryota; kingdom Metazoa; phylum Arthropoda; class Insecta; order Lepidoptera; family Erebidae; genus Catocala; species Catocala fraxini. The sequence goes on from OV884038.1 coordinate 8,884,724, forward strand.
TGATTTAGAGACATAAATTTTAGATAACACTTTCTCTAATCTAGCAATAATATACTTACGAGAATGTAACGGTACATCACGCCTGAATATCAAAGAGGGCTTTTGTGGAGAGTGTTCCAGTAAATAGAAGCCGAGCTTATTAGACTTCGCCTCTAGCTTATGTGTATTCGCTCGTTGAAAGCCGACTCTATAATTGGCCCTATTACTTGCAACTCCAACTAATCTTTGCAGACTGATCATATAGCATTATAAAAGGTCATTTAAGGCAATAACGATTTCTGTAGAGATACAGTTAACAAGCAGTATTAGTTTGTCAGGCGCTAAAATGGTAATTATATAACGCAATAATTTTGTAGCGTAAATACTGTGGTAAATAAGATATTATATATTTTTAAAGCAGCTGTCCACTATCCACTTTTTTAACTAAATATTACAGTGAAAAATGACAATACCTTTTAATCCCTTTTAAAAATCTGAAGCGACACATTATTTCACCCACATACAAAAATAATTTATTTATAGAAACTAATTGTACATAGATATAATAGAGGAAAGACCCGACTTTAGCAGCAATTTAAACAAGAGAATATATTTCAAACAGCATACGGGTGAGATGTTTGATCTACCAAATTTTCATTGTATTTGCGAGCTTTAGTTTGACCACTTTAAGACCAAAGTACTAACCTACAAAGCACTAACGCAAACAATGAGATATACTGACAAAGAGCTGCCAGTTGACAGAAGCAATACGAATTAATTGCAGTAAATACCTTTGAAATGTTTATAAGCACGTTTCTGGTTTATAACAGACTGCTGTTGAAAAAGCGTCAGCTTTGTTCTAAGCAAAGGAAATAAAAGATACGACCTGAGTGTAACAAGTAAAAGGGAACAACTATAAAATAAAGGGTAACAGGCAAACGAAAGAATGCCTTGTAAAGGAAATTTTCTGTGTAGTTTCCTTTAAAAGAATACAATGCATTTTGTTACCTAGTTTTAATTTCATTTCTCTTATTACATTTTAAGTGACTGAATTAATTGTGATAATTTTTAAATAGTCTCGCAAAATCAAGGACCAATTATGAGACGAGACCAATTATGAGACATTATGAGATCTATGTTCACAAGAAATACAGGTTTTGGTACTAATTAATTCTAAAGATTGTAAATTTTGGGCTCAATATATAGGTAAATGGTAAAATTATAAGTTTTACCAATTTAAATGTTTGTGATATTCCCCACGTTGCAAGCCTTGGAAGAAAAGCTTTAGACAATAATGTGATTATTTCTTACAATATTGAATATTAACTGATTAATTATTGATCTTATAATGCTGCATGATTTGAATATGAGAAAGCCAAACATATACAATGTGTTTGACTTTAATCAGAGGAAAATGCCTGGCATAACTGGCGTGAGTTAATTTAAGAGTATTCGATAAATAGGCTACTGAGATGTGATTAAGCCTGGCTAGCCGATTCGTATACCTGGGGGTGGTGGGCTGCGTGGGCCTGCTCGCCACCCGATCAGCACCAGGTCCGAGAGGCGGCGTGCGTGTTTTTACGTGCGCCTCTGTGTCGTGTCTTCGTCCCCTTTGTCTGTAATTATTTTTGTGTAGTGGCCTGCTGTTTCACACGGCAGGCCGAATTGAGAACTGATAGAATTGAGACCGTGATTGCATTTGTTAGTTATAACTAATCTCTGCGAAGTATTCTCTATTAGTACGCTCTCCAATTGTGTTTGGTGTCGGCATACCATATTCACTGAGTGATTTACCGGTTACTGCTGTAAACTCCTCTTGAACAGCTAATAAGCACTGATTTATGGCAAATTCACGGGAACTGTCATTTGTTGCACCTTCATTATTATGGTATATATTTTGAAGGAAATCCTCCGCAAGCTTTTCCTTATATTTTTCCCATAATTGTGCAGCATCTGACAAATTACAAAATGTCATTAAAGTGACAAATAAATGGCGTAAGCGTCGCGGATTATCACTAATTAAATTAAATAAAAAAATTAAATATTGTTTATCCGGAAGCTTTACGCTGAAATTAAGTATTTTTTATATTAAATATCATTTTATGTTAGAAACGATGCAAAACCAAAATTACGGCCTTAAATAGATTTTTAAAAGGCAGCGTCATAGGTATATATCTATTAAATTGTAGTTTAATAGTCTATAGTTTAAAGATAAACATTGTTGTAAAAGGAGATCCACGCGGACGAAGTCGTGGGCACAGTTAGTCCTGAATATTATTATAAATGCAAATGTGAGTTTGTCTATTTCTTTGTTTGTTACGCTTTCACGCCTTCACTACTCGACCGATCATCACGAAAAAGCACACACACTTATATAATACATTTACGCGAGCCAAACCGCGGGCATAACCTAGTATGTATATTTAAAACGAAATATTATTCCTCGTGTTTCCGCGTCCACCCGAGCATTTTTAAACCTAATAAAATTGTATGTGCTTGCGAGTTGAGCAAATAAATAAACAAGCATCGTATGCAGAGTCGACTATGCATAACGACCAACATATTTTGGACAGTGTAGTGCCAAAATTTTAAAACTATTGTTTTGAGGTAGAATAAAATTTCAAAAGACCTTGCAAATTTTATAACGTTTTGTAACAAGTGGTTCATGCAACATTTACTCAGTGCTAAACCAAAACCTGGTATAAAAATGTTAGACTTTCATATCACATTATGGATTTTTATTAAATTATCTATTTTCAACCCATACTTCATTATTGGATACGGTTCAAGCACTATTTTTATCAGTGCTACATAAAAATCAGGTATAAAAATATTGGACTACCATGTCAAATTATAAATTTTATTAAATAGCCTATTTTTAACTCATACTCAATTAATGAAATACTATTGATGTAATATTAATCAATTAACTAACAAAATCTGGCCGTCAACGAGTCTTTCGTAACATTAACTTTCCAATACCGTATAAAACATTTTAGAAGATAAATCCAATTTTTTATTTTATTTTATATTTTGTATATACTCATGTATGCTTATATGTATTCTAATACATGTGTACAAAATTCGGCTCTGAATATGTTTGTTTCAAAGTATAATATAACTTGCCAACGCAATATTAACTTTCATGTACCTAGCTGTTGTCGTATATTATATGAATATTAATATCTGCTTGGAAATTGAAATTATATGACTTTTCGGTAACGTTTTAGACTTATCGTCAAACCCGCCCGAGATGAGCGATGTGGAGATAAAATATTTGTAACTTGCTACGGCCCGCGGTATCGCTCACGTGAACGTTGTGAAAATGTAGAAAATAGTACCATTGTGTTTCTGCAGAACATGACCTTTTCGTCAGCCAAGTTCCGATAGAATTCGTTTAACAGTTTATGCGTGATTGCGTAACAAGTATCCAAAAATCTTCACATATAATATTCTTTCTATCTTATGATATTAGGATAACTTATCATCATATTACTATCACATATTATGAACCGGCTTGCTCGTGGCCTTAATTACCTTTTTCTTTTCATAGTTTTTGCTTTCAAGCTCTTTTCGCTGTCGCGGGTGGTGAACAATTTGGATTTCAAAAATACAGGCAATTTTGGTTATTGCTATCTATATAGCTGCGCTAGGCTGATGGCGTTTTACCTGAGAGGAAGGAGTGTCCTCCTTAAAGTTAGTGGCGAAGTTTGGCGGCGACCCACGTCGTGCGGTGTCTCACAGGGCTTTGTTCTTGGTCAGCTCCTGTGGGACATCGGGTTCGACTAGGCCCTGCGTGGTGCCCTACCCCACGGGCTGACCATCATCAGCTATGTTGACGACACTCTCGTCACAGCCCGAAGGGCTAACTTCGAGAAGGCGGCCCGCCTGGCCACTATGGGGGTCTCCCAGGTGGTCGGGCGTAACTAGGTGCTAGGTTTGCGGGTGGCTCTTTCCTGAAAGGAGGCCCTAGCTTTTTATAGGCGCCGTAGCAAGCCACCCAGCGGCGCCTCGATAGTGGTGGGCTCGGTTCGTGTCCCAGTTTAGGCCCATATGAGATACTTTGGCCTGGTACTAGAAGGGCGATGGTGCTTCAACGAGCACTTCAGCCGTCTTATTGCGAGGATTCTTGTCGCTGCGTCCGCTCTAGAGCGACTCTTGTCGAATTTGGGCGGGCCCAGCGTCGGCTGTCGGTGGCTCTATGCGGGGGTTTTCCGGTCGATGGCACTTTACGGCGCACCGGTGTGAGTGGAGGCCCTGGCCACCCAGTGTAGAACTCGATTGAAAAGACCGCAGAGAATCATGGCGGTCAGAATCATACGCGGATACCGCACGGTGTCTGCTGATGTAGTCTGCGCATTAGCCGGAACTCCCCCATGGGACTTGGAAGCGGAAGTGCTCGCCGAAGCATTTAAAGTCATGTCGTCGGTATGGGAGGAAACAGGTGTTCGGTTCCCAGAGGTGATTAATACTACACGAAATTGAGCCCGCCAGGGCTTATTTCTAAAATGGAAGGCGCGGCTAGAGGTGCCCTTAGCCGGACCGTTGGGGCCCTCCAGCCGGTGTTAGGGTGGTGGGCAGGGCGGCAGCATGGGACGCTTTCTTTCCGACTGGTGTAGGTGTTGTCAGGGCACGGTTGCTTTGGCAAGTACCTGCACACAGTTGCTAGGAGGACACCGAGCCCCATCTGCCACCACTACGATAGTACTGAGGACACGGCGCAGCATACGCTCGAGGTAAGTCCTTCATGGGTGGTGCAGCGCCATGAACTCGTCGACGTTGTGGGCATCGACCTCTCGCTGCCAGCCATGATCAAAGCCATGGTCGATAGCGAGAGGAACTGGATAGCGGTCGCATCCTTCTACGAGAACGTTATCTCGCGGAAGGAGGCGGCAAGAGGATCCGTGAGGATAGCATTCTTGCGGATCCGAGCCGCCGCCGGCGGCCCGGGCGGCCCAGGCGCGCGTGTGCGCGCCTTATGCCGCCATAGTGAAGGCTGCGGACGGCCAAACGAGGATCTCCCGTCCGCAAGCCATTGAGTCGGAGCGACGGTCTCAGTCGTGCCGAGGCGTCGCCGAGGAGTTGTCGTCCAAAGGCATTTCTTGCCTGAGTTGGGCACTGCTGGGTGGGTCGCTGATGTAGTTTCAATTCCAGCGACTCACCCACCATTTAAGGCAGCGAGTTGGCACACCGTGGTGGGTTTAATCAGTAGTACCCGCAAATTTCCATCTTTTCCCGGGTGAGCTTGACATAACCTCTAGGCTCCTTTTTTACGCGGAGAGGTATGCGTCAAGGCATTCAGCCAAGTTAAAAAAAAAAACTGATAGCTTTTAATGAAATAGTCTGTATTTGTATTTATGCAGCCGGAGTTTTGATAAGCCTATGATCTTATATATTGTGCTAGTAGGTCGTGATTAAAGGCTTTTTTATATTACGTTATATCAGCCATTGCCAGGGGACCTTCACACTACAGATTCAAACTAGCTATCATTCGAGTTTAATGTTTCTTTTCATAAATGCGTATGTTCTGGATTGATCTCTTTCCTAACATCGTCTCTTGATTGCAACATGCAAACATGGTATCAAGAGGTATTTAACAGCTGTTATGGTTTCTTATCGCCAAGTTCTACAATTATTTTGTCTGATCTTTTCTACAACGTTTCCAAGCTTGCTTGTCTGCTTTCATAGCAGTGCCTATTTGCGAGTCGCATCGTCGTCAACGTCAGACATATTTACTGGTATCTACGCATTTTCATGCACCATAGTGAAAATGAAAGAAATAAGAAAAAGAAAAAGAAAAAAAAAAGAAAAAGAAATGAAAAGAAAATGCATAGATGTCATTATCACCGTTATGCATTAGTGGTGTATTTATTTGGGTAACAAACCGCTCATCTTCAGTCATCTCATCTTCTATAGATGTTTGGCCCAAGTTGCTAAATAAGATTGCCGTTCATATTCCATATTGAGGCTCTTTGTCTTGGGTTGCTTTCCTTAGTTTTATCTTGTGCCTCATATACCTACTCGCAAATAAAGATTAATCCTTCTTTGTCCCCGTACAATGGAACAAAAGTCTATTTATCTTTGTGTGTTCCTTTGAATCCTTTATTAAACTTCCGTTTTATAAATTACCTCACTTTTTCTTGTTTCTTAAAATGAAAGGATGTTCAGATAATCTGACTATGTCAAGCATGATACTAAAAGTTATTTAAATTCATTCGTGCTACGAAGCCACTATTTTTAAAGGTATCCTAACAAAAATCTGCCTCAACATATAGCCGTAGGCCAAAACGGTTTGCGCATAACCACTTTAACACCACAATATAAGTTCACACAACACTTTAAATATTTGTAAGTTCTACTTATATATTGCTTTTTTTCAAATAAGAATGCCCTTAATCAAAGCCTAATGAAAATAGTAATGTTATTTATGAATCCAAAATATTAAAGCTTAATTAACGACAAGTTAATAGATGCCCCAAGAAACAAAATTTTTATTTTTAACTGAAATCAGAAGTGACGGGTTTCAAGAGCTCAAGCTTAGAAACCGAAATTCTACGTTCTTAATAACTTAGTCACTCTGAGTAGCAGTACATATTACAAGAACCTGTAACTAGTCGTTGAATTTCTTTGTACGAATACGCATTTCGAATATAGAAACTGAATATAGGTACGCACCTATATTCAGTTTTAGAATAATTTTAGCAGTACCACATCTTAATGGAAAAAATCATTTACTCGAATGATAGATACCTAGTCAGCCGTCAACTATTTAAATGGCCACCATTATACCAACCAGAAAAAGAGGCATGATGTTCGTCCGACGGAACGTAACATTTGTTCTCTATTTTAGACGGGACCATGACACCTATATATGTAATAGAAAGGTGTGGTCATATTTAAGTGTCACATAATGCCCCTGTACAATAAAAAAACCGCGACAAACAAATCCTTATACATTATTTTCACTAAGATACAGCATTTTCTTTTTATTGGTTTATTAATATTACATATTCTAGTCGATACTTGAACAACACAAACAGATGACTCGGCTGATCACTGTGAATCCAAAAATGACTAGGCTCTTTTTGGATAGTGATATAATACGTGGGTTTCGAAGTTAAAAAAAAAAAACAAATAGAAATTTTAATAAAATTTTATATTGTATTTTTGATCTGGAAAAGGGCACATAGGTTATTTATCAGTTATACATCACGGCCATAAAACATGACCACACCTTTCTGTTATACGCTGTATAATAAAATAAAATCAAAATGTGACTAGGTGAGGTAGCGGTAGTTAAGGCGACAGCTGAGCGTGAGGTCTCTAGTTTGAGTCCTAGGTTGACAAAGTATTATTAAGTTTTTCTGTCAATAAATTCTCAGACACGTGCCGTTCCTGAGGATTTCTCTGGATCTGTGCCCGGAAAGTCGCATACAAAATATTCACATTTCTTACATCTAAATAATAATTTACAGACATGCCTTGTGCTTATTTACTTACAGGCATCTACTAAATCTAACAAGGAATTAAACATTCGCCACAAAAATTAAAAGAAATGCTCTAAATACATTAAAATAAAATATTAAATAAATAGAAACGTTTAACTAAAAATAGAAATTCATACTTCATAATTACCGAAGCCTGGATCCTAGGTACTCGAAGTTTTTTTTCTTTAATTTAAATCAGTTATAACCTAACATATCTAAATCTGCCAATTGCTAAATACTATTATATGATTGATTTATGTAATAGAAGGCCTAAATCACACAAGATGAAATGTGAGTGCAATAGATTGGAGGCGTGAGAAGAGCAAGTATGTATGTATGTATCATATGTATGTATCATATGTAGGGGCCAGTCAGTGCAGACCGGCGACACTTCGACCCAGTGGGATCTTTTGTGTCGACACTCTCCCAATAACGACTGCCATAGATGTTCAAGGCAGCCGGGACCGACGGCTTAACGTGCTCTCCGAGGCACGGAGCAGGCGATAATTGTCAATCAATACGCACATAATTTCGAAAAGTCATATAACTTCCGAAAGTCAGAGGTGCACGACGTGGGTTCGAACCCGAGACCCTCTGCATTGCAGTCTGTTGGTCTCCCCACTGAGCTATCGCTGCTCGATATCGTGAGCAAGTATGTAAATAATTAAAACAATATTGAGCAATTGTGTATACTTATATAGTAATAGATTGCTGTGCACACATTTTTAATGTTTCTGTGCCTGTCGTCATTAGTTTTATTATCGCCCGCTGTGATTCATGTATGAAGATTGAGTTCAAATAGGCGACCTATGTCATTTCACCAAGGTTGATTTGTATAATAAATATAAAGCTAAGTTATTTATTTAGAAAGTCAGAATATACGATAGTCTACTTGGTTGTTTGCTTCATTATTTTAGGCTAATTTGTAATCATACAAATCAATCAGAAATACCTATTAGCTCCAAAGAAGGACATTGTAACCGTTTTTAAACTAACGATTATGTGTAGGTTATTTACCTACACATACATATATACTGTATAAAATAAGAATACATTCAAGCAATCGTCCATAATGATGATGACTACGATTTTATAAAATCCTTGTATGACGAGACATTTTTTCATAACACAACTCGAATAGCTTAATGGACTGTTAAAATGAGGTAAGCAACCGTATATATTATGTCAGCGCGAGCAAATTGCATTGCATAATTTTTATATAAAGACATGCTCAGAAATGTCACGGAGACTGGCAATGTGCTCGGTACACGGAAATAGTCTCTCATTACGTGGGATCTAAAAATAAAAAATTATATCTGTATATGCCTCTGCCTTCTCCTTTGGCGATATATAGGCGTGAGTCTAGATATATATGTGTATGTTTGTTTAAAAATACCTACTATTGACAAAAAATATTATATAATATATAATAATAGTCCTGTATTAAACTGTCCCACTGCTGGTCACGGGCCTCTTCACAGTGTGAGAAGGGTTAGACCATAGTCCACCAATCCGTCTCCCCTCTAGAGGGGGACAAGAGGGTTTTATTAAAAAGTGACCAAAGGGTAGGTCTTATTGTATAGTGGCCTCCCGTTTCGTACGGCGGGCCGAATCCTCGGCAGAGTTGCGACCGCATGTGCAAGTGATTCGCGCAACCTTGTCGATAGAGGTTTTGTTGAGGAAAACCGTGGTAGGTTTAGTCGGTATTCCGGGAGGTCCATTATCTTTTCAACATCTTTCTGTTACCCCGGCGAGTCCGACATAACCCCTCCGCCCACCCCCGCGGAGGGGAATGCGCCAAAGCATTACGCAAGTAAAAAAAAAAAATTTGTCCCCCACTCTGTACTTGTGCGGGCAGACTACACATATCTTCGAGAACTTTATGGAGTACTCTCAGACATGCAGGTTTCCTCACGATATTTTCCGTCACCGTTAAAGCATGCGATAATTAACTATTTATTACGCATATAGCTTCGAAAAGTCAGAGATGCGCACCTTGGGTTTGGACTCGAGACCTCTGCGTGGCAGTCTAACGGTTGCCATTGCTGCTCTCTCTATCCAACAAAAAAGATTACTTAAAGAAAAATTAAGTGAATCGTTAGTAATGGTTTAGCGTTAGCGTAGCGTTAAGGAGGGGCTGATTGAGCATACGGGTAAGTTGGGCATCGCACCCTAACACTTCAAATTGCGATAAGTTGCGGTCGTGGATAGGGAACTCTTTGCGCGACCGCCAGTGACAACTTGTCGATCGAGTAAAGTATAAGCACGCTTTGCTTATTTAGCAAACAAAATGTAAAATATTGTACTTGGGAATATTTCTTCTGTAGGAGTCAAATATTATCCGATTCCAATCAGGTAAGTGTTAAACTTTTATAAATTTTGTATATTTTCGGTATGTATAAAGGATATGGATATAATGCTTTTACGTTTGTTACAACTTCACATTTGTTTATATTTTTTGGATTTGGGGTTAGTTGAGCAACAATTGCTTAATTAACCCCTGCATTTAGAACGTAATGAATGTATTTTATTTTACTTTAGGACGCAGACAGATACATAGAAGACTTCAAGAGGTTCGAACATTACCCAAGGCTTAAATGATGCTGCAAAGTTTCTCGGTTAAAGGTGTCAATGATGAAGAGAAATCTGAAAGCCGCTGCGAAAGAATTCGGTATTAAACAAATCACTTTAACAAGATTTTTGAAGAAATTTGGCTCTGAAGATGGTATTTCATCAATGGGTTATGCAATACCGAGGAAAGAATATCCTGCCACGCGAAAATATTAATTAAAAAACTACTTTCTATCTATGTTCCGAAAGCTATCAGAAAAATGAGGAAAGCTGCTATTCCTACAGTGACTCCTGAAGAGAACGCATTGCAAGAGGAACACAATAAAACAAATAAGAAGTTAAAGAGCCAAATAAAACATTGATAATAAAATAAGAAGTAACTAAGTTCTAATACCAAAATTAAGCTTAAAATAATTATGTTGAGTTTTTGTTGATTCCATTTTTTGTTTAATATAGAGTCCTTTCAGTTTCACTGTTATATCACTAAATTATTACAAATAAAAAGTTGATTGTAAAATAGAAGTTTCATTTCATGTCTAGTAAACATTGAACCGATGGTTTGGCTAGAATTTCTAACTACTCAATTAACCCCATACCCTTTCTCAACTTACGTCACCTATGGGGTACATTGAGCATCTCTGACTTTCTTTACTTAAATGGTTGTAGCTCTTAAATACGAATTGTTACAAATAAATTACTATGGACACTTTTAGAAAGGGATAAACTACTAACTCATCAGTATGCATAACAAGATATAACCTATCGTTGAGGAGCTATAACCGCCCAAGTGAAAAATGGCTCAACCAGCCCCGCCCTACCCTACTCTTCAGAATCTATACGAATGAAACCTATGGCACAAGTGTCTCTGACTGAGGCAAAACGTATTAACTCAAAACAAATAAAATATTAACACAAACGATTTTCTTTTTAAATAGACATGTTCCTGTATCGCGGGGGACTTTACAAGCATTCAAACAACGGACATAAAGAACAACCAAACTCGTAACAATTATTTGTTAATCATACATATTTTTCCTCGTGTGAGCATCGAATCCTCAACACTAGGCGCAGTGGTAGCAGCAAATCACCACACTGAAACCATTACGCCATCCGTGCAGTTAAAATAAAAATCAATTTGTATAATCTCTTTTATACTTTGCATGATTTATTTATTTTACACAGACTTAGACCAAAATAAACCTAGTTTGACCACATTAATAAATATTAACAATTATCGCCTGCTCCGTGCTCCGGAGAGCACGTTAAGCCGTCGGTTCCGGCTGCCATAAACATCTATGGCAGTCGTTATTGGGAAGTCAATACCCTATAATATCCTGACACTGGTCTAGCCTTAGGGTATCATTAGCCTTAGCGTTGCGGAGGTCAGGTGGCAGCCGCTCCGTGTAAAAACTGATATCCAGTCAAATCCGGTTAGACTAGTAAAGCCGACCCCAAGTGACTTGGGAATTATAAAGGCTAGGGAGAAGAAGATGACCACATTAATTCAAGTGTCCTATTATTATACATATAAGTCTGATACAGTGCAAATCAACTACATAAATACATATTTTAAAATCAAACATTAAGCTTAAGCTTTGCTTTCGAACGTGATAATGAATAATACTTACTCGTATAAAATCATTCAAAGTATTTGGGTCAAGGCCAGTATTCCTGTCAAGCCCAGCTTGAAATGATAGCAACAGAGATACTTTTTTTACAGAATATTCATGTATTTTTGTCGCAGTATAGATAGGATGAGGTTTTAATTCCGAGTAGTAAGTTGTTTGTGCAAACTATGATTCGATTCAGGCATTACTCAGAAAGAACATTATACCTTACTTATATTCGGCAGTGCGCCTTTACAGATGATTGTGTACTTAACTAGTAAAACGGGGCATATTTTATGAATGTCACCTAGGCCTATACTCCTAAAATCTCTTGAGAAACACATTGATATGTCTTTCTCAAGAGTTTAATGGGTGATAGACCTACTATACCTACTAATAAACATTTATGGATTTTATATTTTAAATATTTTATCAATTGAAGATTAAAATGATCTACATAAACATAAGATAAGTAAGTTCACAATAATAAGATAATGTATCACCAAAGGGTGAAAACTTAGTCAAACAAAGCTTTGAAATTAGGCAAAATTCTCAACCGCTATAAAAAATATTTAGATCTGATTATATAATTATATAATAATTATGGATTCCTTGGAGCAGCGATAGCTCAGTGGGGAGACCAATAGACTGCAATGCAGAGGGTCTCGGGTTCGAACCCACGTCGCGCACCTCTGGCTTTCGGAAGTTATATGACTTTTCGAAATTATGTGCGTATTGATTGACAATTATCGCCTGCTCCGTGCCTCGGAGAGCACGTTAAGCCGTTGGTCCCGGCTGCCATAAACATCTATGGCAGTCGTTATTGGGAAAGTCAGTACCCTCTAATATCCTGACACTGGTCTAGCCTTAGGGTATCGTTAACCTTCGGGTTGCGGAGGTCAGGTGGCAGCCACTCCGTGTAAAAACTGATATCCAGTCAAATCCGGTTAGACCAGAAAAGCCGACCCCAAGTGACTTGGGAATAATAAAGGCTAAGAGAGAGAAGATAATAATTATGGATTCCATTTTTCTGTATCTTATTTTATGATTTCTAAATACATAATGGTTTAAAAATAAAAGAGACTAAGCATATAATTTTACCATGTATGATTTTATAATCAACCTTAATATATTTTTTTTATTGTTTAATTTTACGTCGTTTATGTGTTTGGAACGTCGTAGCTTTGACGCGCCAATTTGAGACACATCATACTTGCTTTAAAGCCATCAAGCGGATTTATTAGGTGTTGGGAAAATAAACGGATTTGAAAATATCTACATTATTGATTTTCTACATACAAGACAGCAATCTCTTAGGTGAACCCCTAATATATTTTGTCAAAGGAAATTGGCATTGAACAAGGATTAAGAATCTAGATTTAGTATTTCGATCGAATCATAAATTCACTTCAAGGTGATCTGGTAAATACAAGGCGGCATAGCTTTTGCTTGTACGTCAACGTCTAAGCCTATTTTCCTTCACTAAACGCCAAAAGAAAGTGGTTGATATTAGTTTTCTTTTGGAATTTGGCATATTTTGTTCTCCAGCGTCTGCCTACGAGAATACCAAGGAACAAAACTTTTGGAATAAACAACATCTGTGTCACAATTCATGTGTTGTCAAGAGCTTTGGGCTCAAACTAGAATATTTTATATATTTTCTTAAGTCTTTATAGTATCACAAAAACTTAAGGGATTGTTAACAATGGGGCGGTAATAAAACAGAAAACTTTTATTGAACTTAATTTGATTTACTGACATCACGTTGACTAGGCTTTTATATCGGTTGAATTTGGTTTTCTTAAATATTACAAATTTGATTAACATGCAATAACTGGTATTGAATTCGTGTTAATAAACTTAATATAAGTTCATGCCACAAGAATCGGCTTTTAGAAATATATCTCGTTTTTAATAAAGTAAATTTAATGACCAAACCTTTCAGTAAAGAATTCAAAAATATTTTAAAATTTTTAGACTTTAAATTTGTATTTTACTATCATTTGGAGATTAATTTAAAATAGCGATCTAATTCGTCCAACGGCGTACGGACATTCGCAGCTATCTAGACATCTGATAGGTTAAGCACCCTAGAGAAAAATCAAATAGATGTAGCATGTCAACAACTCCATCCACAACAAAGTACAAAGTACTTATATCTATGTACCTCTTTGGCGCAGCGGTAGTGAAACTGCCTAATGTCTATAAGGTCTCGGGTTAAATACCCAATTCAGGCTTTCTTGTTAAGTAACGCTTAGTAGTCGCACATAGAAGTCGCATTTACTATCGTTGCCCCACTGACGCAGAGGAGCTATTTTATTTAAAAATAATTTATTATCACTTTAGTACGATTTAGTGAATTGCACCATTCAGTGACTTCACTAGCATGACATTTTCGAATCCCACCCATTGCACTACTGACGTGAACACACTCTTAATACAAGCATTTTAGCTTAGCTGGAGGGGTTAACAAGAATACTAGTAATTTGAAACAAAATTTGATTGACAATCTTTAAAAAAAATAAATTAAACTTAAAACACATTGTTTTATTTTACGGTAATCTACATAAATATAGTAAATTAACAATAACAGGTGCTAAAGGTTCTTTCTCTCTCTGATTAATGTTGTACATTCATATGTACATATATAGGTCTTCCCCTTATATCTCTAGTAGGCAGAGATAAATTACACTCACTTTTAGGTCTTGGTAGTTTGACGTCTACCAAGTTCAGTTCTAAACTCCGTAGTTTCTTGATAGACAACTCAATTACACTTTATCCGTCTCAGCAATGTAATTCGAGACATCATGCTAAGTCGTCGCACTTACTACCGCTGGACACAGCGGTGGCAACCATACAATCTCCGAAGGTGTAGGCAGGGATGAATTTCACTACATTCGTAAGCTACATATGCATTATATCCCTCTACATCTCTCAGACTCCTCGCTGCCACTAAAAATTTCGTAATCAGTTCCAATAACACTTTGTCTAGCTGGAAATCGACACACAGACGATAGGTCCCAAACGTAAGTCAAACTTTCAGCAGGCAAAAATTACTTTTATTCAATGCTTTCAAACGAGTTGTCTACTCTATTTTTGATATAGAAGGGCCTTGACGCTTAAAGGCGTACAATAACACATGAATATTTTATTGAATTTATAGAGACTGATATATAATATAAATTCACGGCTTTTCGCGTACGTGACAAAACTGTTATGAGTTCGGCTGCGTGGAATACACGGAGTTAACCTACGCCATACTTTTATATATGGGTCACACTATGCACCCATATTTGCGGTTCTATCAAAAGAAATAGAACAAACGTCGAATGTGACATATATATTAAGCTGATACATAAGTAACTCTAAATATTTTCAGTGGTTTATGTGTGATATTACCACAAATAGACAGAAAGAATAACGAAAAGACATAAGTTAAAAAAAGATTTGTTTAAACAGGTATCATAAAGATTGACTATTCAAATGATAGCAGTTAATTTGTCTTGATAAGCTGTTTATAAACATCATCAATGTACAGATAACCCTACAGTTTTATTTAATCCACTTAATGTAAGTTTTATCGTAATTTATTTGAGTGCTTTTTAGCAGCCACGTTCAGGGGACGTGGCTATTTATTGCAGTCGCAACTTCGAGGAAAATATAAATAGTCTAAAATAATAAAAAGTCTTAAAAGTTGTAAGTTGAATATAATCTGTATAAAGTAGTTTAATTTCAATGTGTTAAATTAACGTTAATCCAATATAATACTGAAATAAAATAATAATAATAATAATATAATAAAATAATAATAATAATAATATAATAAAATATTCTACCACATACACACAACATCATCTAGCCCAAACTAAACAAAGCTTGTACTATGGCTACTAGACAATGGATAAACATACTTATATACTTTTTTTTGTAAATACATACATATTATGCATAGAAACACCCAGACCAAGACAAACATCCATGTTCATGCACACAAATGATTGACTAGGGCGGGAATCGAACCCGCGACCTCAGGCGTGGCAGTTGGTACACTAACCACTACACCATCGAGGCAAATAATAAAATGAAATTTGTAGTATCCATATAAATAAGTAATACATTATTATAAATTTGTCTACGCAATATTTTACGCCATCTTGCTGTATTCGTAGCTCTAAATGAGACGACGTTCTCTGTAATTTCTTTATCGTATATCGAATTCAAGTTCTTCAAGTCTAAATTTACTTTATTTCTCATGAGATTTATATTCATTTCCATTGTATGAGAAAATTAACTAATTTTAGAATGGAATGGAAAGCTTTTATATTATTTAGATATGAAGAAAATCTTATTTTAGCTGTTATATTTTTTCCCTAGTATATATGAGAGTCACATTTCATTGTTTCGGTTGACTTAGTAGTGTAAGCAGAGGTGCCTTTCTGTCTCTTTTCGTGTAGTGGCCTACCGTTTCATACTGCGCGCGGGCCGAAACCTTGGCTGTCGCGACTGCATGTGAAAGTGATTTGCGTGGCCCCGCCGATCGCGGTTTTGTGTAGATTTTTTTTGTAGTTTATCTGATGACAATGGAGCTCCCGATAATACCGACGATGGAGGCGCGGAGGGGTTAATTGAAACTGGTGGTGGAGTTAGAATGCTTTTGATTCTCAGTTCAGCCGATGTGTTTTTGATTGTGATTTGGTACAGTGTATTTTATGACATATAAGGGTTTAAGATTGGTATTGCATATGTTATATCTTTCGTGTTAAAAACGTCTTAAGGCCTACGCATTTGCTTGTAATTAGACGGACCGCGCACTAAATATATTTGACTAAATCTAGTTCGCGTAAATGTAGGTTTAGGTTAGGTTAGTGACAGTATTTTTTCTGGATAAAAGGCACCTTTGTCCTTTTTCGTACCCCTGACAACGTGTATGCGAAATTTGAAATGCTTAACAAACAAACTTGCATTCGCATTTATAATATTAGTTACAAATAACACGTTACAAATAACAAAATACGGGTCACAAAAAACACACAGACAGGGAACAATTATTTACGCACCGCAATTTTTTTTTTTCTGTTTTCAGTATTGCGCCAAGTTTTGTGGGTTCATCCCTAAACCTCGGCGTGGTGTATCATGGCGACCACAGTATACACCGTTATTTTATCACGCAAAATATACGCATCTAACTATATTGTATATACATAAAGCGATTAAAGCAATTTTTTTACTCGATATTATACTATAAACTATCTAATAACAAAGGTATTTTGTACTAATTAAATAAACTGACCTTTCAAATTAAATGAAATCTAGTCCCGACACAAACGCCTGGACTAAACTTCGTAATAAATGAAAACTAGATAGTTCAAACAAGAATTGTATTGTATCATCCAGGATTATTGTTATTTAGAAGTACGTAATAATGTATAATATAATTATAGACAACTGTTTGCTAAGGAAGTTGCTTATCCTTTAGCCAACGATAACTGCACGCCTCTGTTCCGTTTAATATCTGGCATATTTACAAAACGATTAGACAATAGATTAAAGCAATAGAGATTGTTTTGAGAAGAATTTTATTTTGCAACTTCGCTTGTTCATGATTAAAGTTTACCCATCAATTCTGATTCTATTATCTTAATTAGGTCAACAAAAGCGGTCATGCGTATAAATATTTAAATTAGCAAATTGTTCAATTCTAAGCACAGCTTAATTTATATATTGATCATCAGGTAACATATAATGAAAATATCATTAGTTTAATGGATTTGAGTCCACGGAAAATGGTATACTTAGTTTAAGCACGCAGCTGTGAGGCAACTTGCCTACAGCTGCGTTTCATCCACACATGAGATTATTCTAAGTGAAGAAAAGAGTAATGTAGAAAAAGAAAATAATAAGAAAATTTTCACACAATATCTTAAATTTAAACTGATATTTCAATATTTATAAAAATGGTGATTTTACTATCAATATTATTCCATTTATAATTAACAAACGAAAAATAAGTATAATGGTTGTTAAGTCTTCAACAACCTAGACATGTAGTACATTTTACCTAATTAGTTCATATACATATTTGATTACGTAAGTGCTTGGCTTTTTATTATCACTAGTTCATACAATCAGCGATTATAAAAATTTAATATAGAGTTTCGGAATGCTCTGAGAGCGCGAAGAGCATGCCAATAATTAACTGCACGGATTGCGCCACTACCATTGCGCCGAGTCTTGTGGGTTCGGATCCCACATGGGACAAACTTTGTTAGATCCACAAATGATTGTTCCGAGTCTGGATGTTCTTTGTGTCAATTGTTTGAATGCTTGTAAAGTCCCCCGCGACACAGAAATTATTCCTAGTGCGAGCGGTATATTTCTTAAGAAAGAAAGCATGAAAAAAAATCTTGCTCTTCACTTATATGCACAAAATTATAATATAAATATAAACATAGCGTGTTGCATGTAAACACTGCCTAGTAACGATGAAAAGCCATATTACCTATATGTAACTGAACTTGTTGCCCAAAAATGCTCAGTCTGCTTTGTGATGTAATCGATTTATCATAACAAATAAGGCTCTCGTAACCAACAAACTAGATACGTTGGTTATAAATCGATCAGACCGCCGTCCTATCATCGTTGATAACACCATTTCTCATAAAGAAAATATCGTGAACGCTAAGAAAGATAAAAATCCGGAATAGTCGTTGAGCTTCGATATAAAATAATGAGAATCTACAACCCTAACCAATGTATGGTTCGAAATCAGTATTTGGCATTCCTGTATGATTTATCAAAGCATAGTACACCTTAACAAGTAAAAGAAGTAGTAACAGCCTAGCTAGAATCCGTTGGACTGCCGTGCAAAGGTAATAAGTTTGTTTCCAAGACACGCACATCGGACTTTTGGAAGTTATATGCGTATTAAATAGTTAATTATCGTTGGTCTTAACGTCGAAGAACAACATCGTGAGGAAACCTACACGTCTGAGAGTGCTTCATAATTTTTTCGACGATATCCGAATTTTGCCAACCCACACTGGGCAGGTGGAATATGGCCTAACACTTCTCGTACCGAGAAGAGGTCCGTGCCCAGCAGTGGTTGCTATTACCATAATTGCTATATAATATAGCTTATAATAGGTAGTTCCATAATCGTTTCAGTTTATGCCAAGGGCCCAAAGAGAGTGACTGGTAACTTGATAACAATATGTACCTAATTACAAAGCCTTGAAGCTCTGTACTTTCTTCATATCAGATTTCGATTCAATCAATGCTAAAATTAGAGAGTGCTTAATTAACAGAATACATAAGAAAAGGTATAACAATACACTATAAGCCTATACACATTGGCAATTATAGATATTATATTAAATTAATTTTAAGCGTTTGTATGTGTTCATATTATATACTTTAGGCACTGAAGCCTCTTGGACTACAACACAGAGGTATCAAGTTCAATTCCATAACACGTACCTTTGCCTTAGCGAAGTTGTGTGAATATTAAATAGTAAGCGATTGCTAGCTTTAAAGGCAAAATCGTAAGAAAACTTTTGTGGTTGGGAATTCTACATAAAACTTTCGAAGATAATGTATGTGAAGTTTTCCAGCGCTCATTGGGCCAGCTTAAGATCTCGTAAGCCGTGAAGGATTATTATGATTATAGCAGTAGGACATTGACTTGACTATTTGAATTACTGGATCCCAAGCTGGTGGTGGCAGCTTGCGATCTAGTAATTCAAATAGTCAAACCCAAGAAGAAGAAAACCGCATTTAGACTTCAAGATACTTTGAGCAAATTCTACGTAAATAGAAACACCAATAAATTAAATTATGTTCGGGTACTCCGAAATGACTGCACTGGAACATTGAGACAACTACCATCTTAGTCTCGCCGTGACCATGGCTGCTGGAAAGCAGCCGAAACGTCGGGGAAAGTGTAAACTTAAATACAAATAGTTTTAATAATGTAATTATCTTAAAAATTAGTAAAGTTTAATAGTAGTTATAGTAGCAGGTAGTGTAACAGTTTTCAAAATATTAATTATGTAATAAGGTGTTAAATAAACAACGCGATAAAATCCATATAAAGTAGTTTAATTTCAATGAATAACATTCGCGTAAACAGAAGACAATATAAAGCAGTAGGACAGTTTATAAACAGGGCTGATTATTTATAATTCCTCTCAGTTGCGCACAAGAGGTGAATATGGAAAGAGGGGTATGCTCTACATGAGGTCTTTGGTTTGATATCCGAGTTGAACGAACGTTATTAGGTTTTTCTATCAAGATATTTTCAGTAACACCATGGCAAATTATAATTATCGATATTTACTGCTACATATATCTCTTGGTATATTCTTTTAATAAAAACGTATCTAAACCTTAATCAACAGAAACTTGCTTTACAATTTTGTTTCACAACCGAAGAAAATATAAGGCGAAGAAAATCTCTTGTTGGATCTATAGAAAAAAATATTGACGCAAAATATTCGCACGCAGCTCTATATATTACCAAAATACATCTGCACCAACCCAGCCGTGACTATAGATAGCATTTTCGTAAGTATGATATTTATAAAGAAATGCTCACAAATGGTAGCCAAGTTACAAATAAGATTGTGATTAGCTTAGTCCACAATTATATTTGTCTAATTAAGTTTATTCTGCGTCTTGCTCAAGTTGTTCTAAGAAAAATACTATCCTACAGAAATAATGCAATTTTCAACATAAAAAGTGGCCTTTTACTATCCAACCCATTAAATATAATAAAAATGTAATATCAGCCGTGTATTATGTAAGTGTTCGTTCCGTGCCCACAGCTGATCACAGGCACGGGTACGATTCCAAGACGCGCAGCTTTACGTTTTCGATGTTATGTTATATACTATTTAATTATTGCTTACTTAAACGTAAAGGAAACACGTAAAATATACGTTTCTGAGCTCCATAAAAGTCTCGAAAAACATTAAATTGACATAAATATACTTATGAAAAAATACGTCGACCCTTTGCTCTATCTATTTATAAATACGAAGGTATGTTCAGCTACTTTCGTATTCAAATGTCGCGTTCAGACACTCTTGGCAAATAAAACGCGCTATTCCAAATCGCATTAACCATCGGTTCCAGTTTATTACGATCAGTTGTTTAGACACATAAATGAAGTTCGCATTAACTCATATTTATGTATTATATTTAGCTGAAGTAATACGTCACGTATGTCCTTGAAATATAAATAAATTACACAATAAATTGCTAGGTGGCAAATCTTTTGTTGGTTGAGAACATTTCTAGAGGATATTTTGATCTTGATATTGTTGAATTATATACATTTATACATGCAAAAATTAATTAATTATTATATTTAACTATTTACAATTATTGCGCCTTAGTAATTGTATAATATAACATCATACAATATAAATAGTAGTCAAATACTTTATAGTTTGATTAGCTATAAAAGGCGTAGCTACACTGCTATCTGTCACTTCTTGTTGTGAGCTGTAAGTGAACGGACATATAAAACTTCCTCGTGTCAAAGTATAAAATAAATAGTTAAAGTGTCTGTACAGTGTGTTATATAATCCATAACCTCTAATAGATATATCGTCTAGAAATTCTCTTAGAAACCTACAAAAGGTTTACCTGCATGCATACCAAACAATTCTAGGTCACGCAAAAAATTCTTGAGTAATCGCCTCCAGAGCTGGTCTAGAATAATACTTTGTCTAAGTGAACATTTATATAGTTCAGTCATTTTTCTTTTACACTAATAGAGTCTAGACTAAAGTGTCCGCTAACCACAAAACATTACCGGTGTAGACAGGATGTACTGATCCATTTAATGTGCCAAACGCTAAGTGAAGTTGTTGCTGACACGATATCAGTTTCGGCTTTTATGCTCGAGTGAAAATATATACCAGAGAATTCTTACTAGTGTTTACAATTACAAAGACCACTCTTTACATCCCGAAAGTATAGGTAAAGGTGTATTTGTTATACATATGTTAAGTCTCACGTAATATTATTTATATATTACCCGAGACCTATTACGCCTATTTTTGTTTGCATATTTCGAAATATCGTGCTGATGCGTGATTTTCTTGCAAAAAAACCTTAATTATTATATGTTCGACCCAGTAATTTAACAGATTCAACGGCCTTTAACAAAATTTACAGACTACGATTTATAATGGTGTGTGCTATAGTAAATTTAAATTTTAGTTTAGTTTACATTATTGTTATGGATATAATTATATACTAATATAATACTTATGGATATAATTAAATATCACTCAGACACTGTAATTTTTTTGATTGATAATAATGTTATACCCGCCGTATATAATTATATTCAATACCCATTGACCGACAAACGAAAGTAGATTGTCTGTCATTCGTAGCAAATTTGCTACGAATGTCTACGAGTAAAAGAGTTTTATTTTACCGACAAGATTGGTTACCATTTAATTCTTTTTATAAAAAATACTTCCAAAATTAAAAACCAACGACAGTATAAGATACTGTAATAGGGGTTTTTATGTATATTTTTGTGTTATGTGTCACAGGAACTGATTTGGTTAGAGGACAATAAAATTGTTGGTCCGACGTAATTTGCACCAGTCACATTAGATCAGACCAACAATTTTATTTACCGGTCCGACAAAATTATCGAATGCATATTGCCATAATTATGCATTTCAATGGCCATGTTCACATTAAAAAGTAGATAAAACGGTCGGTGACGACACATTTAACGGACGTTTAGCCATTTGATTTTGGTTGGATCGGATATAATATTAGCAAGCTGCTTTGTACTGCGTCGTTAAAACTTGTCGGTTCGGAGCGGTGAAAGAAATCGACTCATATCGTGTGCATTCTCAGCTCTCTATTTAAAATCTTAATGACAACCAGATCGTCAGCGTTGTCTAATGTATACGTAAGCCAGCTCACAACTGCTTTATTATGAAGAGCTGGGCAGCGGTAAATCGATAGTAACAACGGTGGTATTCACATTAGTTCAAATCGGAGGTGTATAGTGTTGGGACAGCAATATCCGATAGTCGGCAACGGTAAAACTGTCGTTTCAACTTAATGTTAACCAGCTCTTACCCAAATTTAACAGAGCACCTTAAAGTATCAGTGAATTTTTATACTTATTTATGCTAATAATAATTAATGATGACGTATGTATGTATATATGTACATTAAAGTGTTATGTTTCGGTAACGGTAAAATACATGATCTGGTCATATATACAATTAATGAATCCACAGTTTAAACTACATATTTTGGTTTCCTTAGTCGACAAACTCATTGCAGTTCGGTAGTATTTTAGGAAAATAGAACACGACTGAACGAGTTCTCGAATCGAAGTTTTAAAGAACCTGGCTGCTTATCTGTAAAGCTGCGTCACTTAATCAAAACAAATATAATAAAACAGTTTTAAACCTAACGGAGAAATCCAAACCGTGACTTTAAGAATTAACTGATACCGATCTGTAAATAACTATATTTAATAAACTTTTTAACAGCCACAGTAAGTATTAAATTGTTATGTGAACACTTTTCGAAGGCGACGCTTTTTAAATATAGACATTATGCTTACTTTACTACATAATTATTATAAAACAAAGTCCCCCGCCGCATCTGTCTGTCTGTCTGTCTTTTCGCAATAAACTCAAAAACTACTAAACGGATTTTCATGCGATTTTCACCCATAGTTAGAGTGATTCAGGAGAAAGTTTTAGGTGTATAATTAGTTAAGGTCCTGGTAAATAGGTTGAAATATGACGATAATTGTTGACGATGTTGGCAAAAATTAGGCCAACTCTAGTTTGCCTAATTTAAGCTTCCAAGCTTTCATCGAAAACACAGCCTTATCCCTTTGAGATATACATAACAAAACATACCTGTGCGAAGCCGGGGCGGGTCGCTAGTGTTTGATAAGACTTTCTCTTATAAACGTAATTTAGATTAAATATTGTCATGTCATGGATTAAACATCAATAGAACTGCTACCCACCTCCATTTTATCTAACACCTCTAGATACAATGTTCTTGTTGTTGATGTTACCAAACCTTTACACGTTATTCAACTTGCATTTAATTTATTTTGATATTTGTGTCAATATTAAAAAGATAATATATATAAATCAATCAATCAATCAGCCCACCGCAGTCCACTGCTGGACATAGGCCATATATATAAATATTCTCTTTAATTTCATGATTTCATAAGCAATATATTATATAGCTCATGCTTTATTAAAATAATGTACATATTTTACTAAGCAAACTAACTAACTGAAAAAATGAACAACGAAAACAATTCTTTTACTCCTCTTTTGTTATAGTATAAATTCTTTGTGTGAATTTTTACTGTTGTACGAGAAAATATTTGGTTTAATTTAATATATTTTCTTTTATATTAGCTGCAAATATCAACAACGAGATGTATCCTATATCTTTACTGACAACTTAAGATTGTAAAAGTAAACTAAAAGTCACTCCCTTTTTGCCTTATTTCCAGATTATTTATCATTTTAGTGCTACACCATGCACATGCTTATATTTTAGTATTTTAGCGGTTTTATTCCCTTACTATCAAAGAGAAGAATATCTGTAGCCACTACATTTAGTAATTTTACATCTTTATATAAAATACCCCAAAACCATAATTATAATATCTGTCTGTAAACGTCGACTACAGAGCGTCGTTTTTTCTTTGAAGTGAAGTCTTAGAGAGAACTCCAAGTTCTCAACAAAATGAAGTGAACCAAAACCCACGCGCTCTTGACCTATAAAAAACATTCTAATAAATCTTCTTTATTGGGTAGGATGAGGATCACTGTTATTTGAGTATTATAAATACAATCACAAAGTTTTCTTTGAATTAAACCTAACCCAAAACTACCCACTCCTTATAAGAACAAGTTTTAGGATATTATTACATTGAAAAAACACAAAGATATGGGCTTAAGTCGAGGTTACAACACTTTTTAACTGCATCCATAAATCTATTGATAAGTAAACATTTGACAAAATAGAAACATTTTATCAAAATAAACATGCTGCTCAGGACTGTACGGAGGCAAAAACATGAACCATAATAATAAACTCGATAAAAATAAATCATAAAGATATCACTAATTCGCTATTTCCAACGAACCAGTAACTGATATAGTCACCAAATCATGTGTTGATCTATGTTTATTATCAAAAATGGGTAGTAAGGAGAACAAAAGATTAATTCGAAAATTTAAAATTGCTGCGTCTATTCGCTTGATACATTTGCGGAGAGTGACGGAACGTTTCCATGCCCATAGACCACACAACAATAGAGCCTTAACATGCTTTAAGAAAAATAAATTATATTTCACTGCAAAACTTGCCACTATTTTACAGGGTACAAATTGCTGTTTATAATTTATTGAGAAACAAATAAACTATCACATATTTTTTACCTGCAAATAAAAGTAATGCGCCGCATCATAGTAAATTATAGCCAAAACTATAATTTATATGTTACTCGTTTTGAAATAAACAGTATTAAAGAAAAGATGACACGTAAAATTCTAAAAATATTGATAATTTATTATTCCAAGCATCTAAGTTGAACAGATATAAATGATTATCATTATTACAGTCCGTTACTCGCTTTGTTTGGCAAACTATGAAGCTTGCCAAACAAAGCGAGTAACGGACTGTGCGGGAAATAGGAAACATCGTGTGTTTTGGTAGCATAATCAGTTGCAGAATTTATGGACGTAAAACTGTCACTTTAGTAGTATAGTATGCCAAGCTCTAAAATGTGAGATACAACAAGTTTGAAAGTAGAAGGGTATAATATTTTGAACAGCGTTGCAGATAATTCTCACAATTGCTAAGTATCATGTTTGCTAGGTAGTTGTTTATAGTGATAGCATTTTAAAGAGACCGATTTGACTTGCCTTTGGTATTCCAAATTATATTGGATCAACAAAATCCATCAATTTAGCTACATGTTCTCATAATTTTATTATTGTAGTCAGATGGTCTCCTCAACCACAGAGCCGGGCGCCAGAGGGCGAGAGATGACCTCCAGCCACCCTGAGGTTTGACCTGGCGGTGATGTGCTTCGTGGGCCTGCCCGCCATCCGATCAGCACCAGGTCCGAGAGGCTGCGTGGGTGTTTCCACGCGCGTCTCTGTATCGTATCCGTCTCACCTCAAAAGGGGAACAGTAGGGACTTTAAAGTGACCAAAACGTAGGTCTTTTTGTGTAGTGGCCTGCCGTTTCATACGGCGGTCCGAAACCTCAGCAGAATCGCGCCCGCATGTGACTGCGGTTTCGTCGAGGAACACAGTGGTAGGTTTAGTCGGTATTCCGGGAGGTCCATTATTATCATCATTACCATCTTTCTCTTTTACCCTAATGAGTCCGACATAACCTCTTCACTCGCCACCGCGGAGGAGTCAATAAATTCTCCAGGTAAAAATAAATTATAAATCGATTAATACTTGACACAACCTTAATCTCTAGGAGATAGTATTGAATAATATTTTATTCGTAATAAATTGTTTCCATTTCCACGCCGAATATTTAGCATGGCGTGTAAATTTCAATTAGTTTCAGCATCAGGTATTTCTGCCGAGTTCTTTTCTGGAGAAGAACTCTCGACCGTTTCCATTATAACACAAAAGTAAATAAAATAGATGATTAATCTTAACAGTCATTAACCTCTCGTTTTCCGTCCCCTTTCATTAACGACCAATAATTACCTTTGAAACCGTCAAGTATAGATATTAATTATGAATAGAAATAAAATGCTATTTGTTTAAATCAGTGATAAATGGGTATCAAAGTCAAAGACAACTACTACACTGTATGTGACACATTAATTATCTCTCTGCCTATAGGCAAAGTGTTATTGATAGGCGTAAATAGCAAACGACTTAGCTAAAGACTAGAAATTTTAAGGTGCTTTTATGCTACTCATTTGCTTTGAACTATCTTGTATCGATAGTTGAAAGCTTATAAATATTAAAGAACATGTTGAATTATCTATGATCGTTCAGATCAAAAATAACTCAATAGGTATACATATTTTTTAATTTTTTAATAGATTTTGTAATAAAAAACAATGTTTGCAAGCTTATTATCAGTAAGTTAGTTGGTTTATTAATATCTCGCATGAATCGTTTTATTTAGCACCTAAACTTGGTTGTGTAAATCTAATAATTATACTTCTGCCAGAATACCGAATATATCTCTAAAACATTATACAAATTAAATGATTTTATAAATGACGATTTATAATATTAGTCATAGATATAAACCTATGTACATCTAAAGTTCAAATGCACTCATAGCTAAAATAAATTTGAAGATTTTCTATTGTTACACTAGCGACGTAGTTTTAGTAATTATACGTTTTATTCAAATTGTCTTTTCTAGTATTTTATGTGATATATACAAACAATATAGGCTCCATATATTTATGTGATGTACATGTACCTACTAATAATATAGGATCCATATATTTATAGTAAGAAATGGCGAAAGCGATGGCGTGACGATTTGAGCACATACCAGGCGGGCTGGCAACAGGTGGCGCTGGATCGAGAGGCATGGAAGAGTTTGGGGGAGGCCTTTGCCCAGCAGTGGGACAGCCTAGGCTATTTATAATAATAATAATAATAATATTTATAGTCTCATGTCTACGTCTAAGTAGCGGCAGGCAGAAGTGTAATACACCCACATTTCGCCATTTCGCTACGACACACAGATCCAGTCTCCATTCTGTTATTATGAATTATTTTAACAAAAGCCTAATTACACTTTGTCCGACCCAGGAAACGAACTTGATTCCTCAGGCACAGCTATCTCATACACTACGCTTCGTTACCGAGATATATTTGTACAAGTTGGTGCTTTCTTTTATGGAGCGTTTTGACACATAAATAGATCGTAATTTTCTATACGTCGCATCTAATTATCTTCTTTATAAATTCGTTGCGGATCCCAAGAGTGTTTAATCAAATAACATTTTATATATTGTTTAACAGTGTATGCTTGCTCTTTTCATAAAATTATTTAGCTTAATTTTGGCCAGATTTTTCTATAATTATTTCGATTAGTGATTGTTAATAAGTGCCAACTTAGTAACCCTTAAGTGACGATTTTCAGGATTTTCTGATAATGTTAGGCACTTTAGGTTTAACCTGTGTTTGTGATTACTGCTTAATTCCTGTAACTTGTAGTGTGATGTTATATAGCCTGTGTTAGTTCTTAATAAAGTAGCTTTATTGCGGTGAAAAATTATTAAAGAGTAACTGGCTACAGTAGTTTCAGATATAGATATATAGATAGAATTCAATCAAATTTTTCCTCGCTATTATATTTTTGTATTTCCATGACATTACACAGGATGGAGGGATGTCCCCCGTAACACAGGAATTTCCTAGCTCGGGGGACATTGCTCACTTTGTATACCTCAGATGTACCCGACTTATTTCATTTATTTAAATATGATGATGTATACAGCTCTGAATCCTTTTTTGTTGCTAATAAACTATTATTATTATTAATATAGATTTTTAGGACACGTTTTGTTGCGGGAGTACCTTACAAAAATACCGTGTCTGAAATGCCTATACCTTCAAACTTATTTCAAACAACATTTAAAAAGAAAACAATGCTGGGTAGATGCTATGTTAAAAAGTAATCCCAGTGTAAACGTGGGTGTAGACAGTGGTTTCATGTACCATTTTGTATCTAGAGCTGTATATAATTCTGTATATATTTATGTTACTAGATTTTGCCCGCGGCTTAGCACGCGTAAATGAAGGTTAGATTAGTATTAGACTTTTTCTGGATAAAAGGTACCCTACGTCCTTTTCTGTGGTCCTGACAACGTTTATGTGAAATTTCATTATCATCGGTCAAGCAGCTAAGGCGTGAAAGCGTAACAAATAAACAAAAAAACTCACATTCACATTTATAAAATTAGTTAGGATTAGGATTATCAGTTAAGTAACTGATACCTGGCGCGCAGTGTTATTGTGCATTTCTGTCATATTGCCAGTAGGAGCGTGGAGTAAATAAGTGACGAAGTATGAGTGGACGAAATTAAATTACATTATTAGAGAAAACCCACTACATAATGTTGTTAAATATAGTACTTAAAACAATGATGTTAAATACCATAGATATCTGTCGCGTCTATATTAAATCACATGCTTTCGGTTTCACTATGAAATTACGCTATGTTTAGGTTTATGTTTCCTGTTATAAAAATACATATACAATTTATCTGCAAATACATAGAACTTTAATTCCTTTTCTTTCTGTTTTAGATGAACTATTATAAATTATTAAAAGGTACTACGCTTGGGTAAGTTCTTGCTTTTAACTTTTGGTACCCTTTAAAATAATACATAATGTACCTTTAAATAAATACTATACATTTATTACATTACATCACCTATTGAGTCACAGTGGCACACCGGCGGCCAGTCAAAATAGATTTTTAATTATATCTGGTAAACTTGGACTCAACAGATTAGGAATGTGTAAGTTATTTATTGTTTGTCAAAACTCTTTAATAAACGAAACATGTTACAAGATACACACTGTAAAACTTATTCATAATATTCTGGCCCAGTCACGTCTTATTGCATCGAGGTCTATCGATACCAAATATTCAGTACACGCTTTTTGGAACCAACACACCTACTGCACATAATATATTGTCTACTTAGTTTGTAAATTTTACATTTATAGAATTGTTTCACCAAACACGTACTGGTTTTATTTTTAGACGCAGGAATAGCTATACCGTAAAAGGGGCTATTTCGTGGGGTGTTGACAGTGTAAAGCGTTGAACATTGCGGGTTTGATCATTACATGGGATCGTCAGTGCCGAGTCTTGGTATTACTTGTGTCAGCTGTATTAAAATTGGATGCTTGTAATGCCCCTTTGTGAATAGTCAGAATACGGAAGCCGTAAGACCAATAATGGTATAAAATGACAGAGCATAAAACGAAAGGCTGATCGATAGCAAAACACCCATCCTAAACGTACACCGACATCGCAAGTATGTTAAACAATATTAAAATTCGAATACTTTTACACCATCTTTAAATCACATAATAAAAATTATTTGCATGTTTTTACATAAGAGCTTCTCTGCACGGCTGAAGAACTTCGTTTTCCGTATTCGGCTTAAACATAAACTTTTTAAGGTTATTAAACTCTCACTCAAGGTAAATCGAACTAAGTTTGTCAATATAAAAATTCCGCTGAAAGTGTCATTATTTATTTATTTATTCATAAAAAATATAAGCTTACAGTATACATGAAATCGCTTATATCTATGCTAATAATATTACAACAAATTATATACACGAAAACATAGACTAACTAAAGAAATAAGATAAAATAATATTTGTGACAACAAAAACAACCTTATAGTGATTAAGAACTATAAAATTACTTTTTAACATTAAGATATATATAAATATGTTTTGAAATTAAGTTTTGGGAATCAAAAAATATATCCGCATCTGGACTACATTGAAGGAACTTATTAATAGGTCTAATTGCTTTAACAGTGGGGCTGTTGTTAGCTTGGGGCGAACGCCACATAAGCGGATAGCACAGAAGTCTATGTTGTCGTCTTCCAACGTCACGCATATATTGGTCGGAAACATAGAAATGTATTGATTCCCGTACAACAGGGCTATCAACCTTATCCGCTAGTATTAGACAGTAATTTATTATGTGTGTGGATTCCCGTCTGAGTTACAGTGTGTCTAAACCTACCATGCCTGATACAAACTTAGAAAGATAGAGAAAAGGGTAGTATCCATATTGACGTTTGTATAGGTATCTACAGAATTTACGTTGAATTTTTCTAACATAATAGTATACAATGCCCCCTTGAGTACTCCAAACTATTGCATCTGCTACAGTTATCCTTTACTCCAGTTGTGACGGTCAAGTGTGTCCAGCAACTTGACTCTACTTTTACAAAGAGATAAATAATAGACAAGTAAGTAAATTAATTTAAAGGGACTTTGTTCTAGTTTATTTGCTGTAGGAAACTTGGAATTTCTAGAAAGAATAGGCGACTTAAATGAGTTTTTGAACTGGATGTTTCCATGATCCGAATTATAAAATACATACAAACAGACTCAAGCCTCTATATCTCCGAACAAGCATCACCTATACCCATATTTTTCAGCTATTTTTTTCGTAAGTTAAGTAGGAGTACATTGCTAGACTTCGTGATCCTACTGAGATGATCTTTACAAAAAAACACTTTCCACGATTATGAAATCGAACTCTGCGTCTCAGGATCGTACGAGGAGGCAGTCTATTTTTATACTTGTGATATGACGTCAAATGAATGGACGACTTATGATCACGAGGTCCAAGATTCTATTACCGATTGCGAAATCAACATGAACCCTCACTTATTATTGGTATTAGTTCATGTCT
Organism: Catocala fraxini; assembly: GCA_930367265.1. Classification (NCBI taxonomy): domain Eukaryota; kingdom Metazoa; phylum Arthropoda; class Insecta; order Lepidoptera; family Erebidae; genus Catocala; species Catocala fraxini. Next base: position 8,915,857 of record OV884038.1, read on the forward strand.
CAAATCATCCCTCAGCCAAAAATATTTTATTTTTAACCAAAAACGCTAGTTAATCTTTAAAAAAGCATATAATTTAAATAGGAATTAGACATAGGCAGTAAAATTTTGGTGTGAAATATATCTGGTGTGGAATAAATCTATCTAATATAACCTGCGTAGATTATTGAGCGCTATGGTATTAATCTGTTCAGCTGTTTTGCTGTCAGTATACCACGGGCCGTAGAATAAAACTTTAACTTTTCTTAGACTGCATTGTTCGCCGTTGGCGTAAGCTTTAGAACAAGAGCTGGCACCATTTGTAAACAAAACAGCAACAGAGTTGAAGCTGAACTGATTTCTTTGTTAACCGATAAGGTTTAAATTACTATCGGTGCAATCTGTTATTGTTTATGTTATAATACGTAGCTAGCGAAATTTCGGTGTCCTTTTCATAGCAAATCTTTAACGTACCGCTGCTCCTTGTATTCATAATATATTTAAATAGAGATATTAATATCAGTTTAAATATGAAGTTGCTGGTTTGTATAAAGAAAATCGGTAGCTAAAGTTGTGGGTTTCATACTAACTCTTTCATATATTTTTAAAATGGTCAATCCAAATTTGTTTCTTTTTCATTTATGCTTGTATTTAGTCACTAGGGTTTGTCTTAAAGTAACAAAAAACATCAATCATCATGGAATTATGGCGAATACGGGAAACAACAAATACGGGCAGGCACTGATTGATATAACTTTAAATACAAATTTTATGTACTGATGTTACTGATACGGTCTTTCTATTCTCGAAATATTTTAATTTTAAATATAACCATTGCATTTTGTGCAGCAATCATGAAATTAGATGTAGGATATAAACGGCAATTTCATAGTTAAAGATCTAATACAGAGTTGAGATTATATATTAAACTAGCTGTGCCCGCGCTTGCACCCGCGTTTATGATTATTGTGCCGCTCCCGTGGGTCGTAGCGTGATGTTATATAGTCTATAAACTTCATCGATTTTATAAGCTAACCAACACTAAAATAATGTTTCAATTCGAACCAGCTGTTCCTGAGATTAGCGTGTTCAACCAAACAAACAAACAAACTTTTCAGCTTTATAATATTAGTATAGATAAGAGAATAATTCTATACATATTTAACATGAAATTAACTTTCAAATGACAGATACTTCATATAAATTCAATTTCTATATAAAAAGTCTAAGAATGGAAGGACGCAATTTCTCTTTTAATATAATACGGACAAAAATATCAACAATAGAAAAATCTACATCGCTCAAAGCTGTAAGCGTAGGAGTGCAAATGAAATGCCTTAGCATTTCAGTATGCGTCCCTTCAAAATAAATCTATTCAAACACAAAAAACAAAATACATTTGACCTTTGAAGAAAGGATTATGGCTTTTTTTTATAAAAATAACTCCCGCACTTAGTGTAATCCCTGAGCTGAGCGAAGGCTTTTACCGACACAAAAAAACAAGAAATATATATAAAACACTGCCTTCTTGGTCTAGTGGTATAAATTGGCGGAAAATCAAGAAGTCACGGGGTCGATACCCAGATCAGGAAGATTATCTTTTTTCTCTTTTTTAAGCTGTCATATAAAATATCTGCAGCGGTAATGAATCGGACTCAGCATGAGGACTCGGGTTCAAATACCGGATAGCGCAAAGAGTTCTTGCCTTTTTCCGTCAAGAAGTAAGACTATGTATGTAACGTAAACTGTAAAAGGATAGCAATAAAATGTTAATAACCCAATTTGTAACCGATATTCGAAGCAAATAAATATATCTATTCTAATTAATTATATCTAGAAGCAACGTGAATTGTGGTAACGGATAAGGCACGATGGATCCCAACAGTCTATAATTAATGAAGATAACCTTTATAGATCTTTGGTTTGCCACACGGGACGTTGAAACTACGAGTAATGTGAGTAGTTATAATTCAAGTAGTTATAGATTTATTCGTATATAATAATGTTAGCGTTTTACTGATTTCTAAAATCTCTCAGACCATAATGAGAATATTTTATAAAATATCTTTGAGTGAAATAAAAAGCGTTGATAAATGTACTGATGAATTAATATTTTTGCTAAGAATACTTAATATTTTATAAGCTGTTCAGCAAAAAAATCATATTACTTTCCCCAAGATTGATCGAAATTAACTGTGTTACGAAGTTATAGATGGTTTTTGAAAGGCTGCTCGAGTCAAAAAGAGTATATAGACGATCAAATGTATGTCAACTGCTGAAGTTGGCTGACTTAATTACCAACAACCAATCAAATCAGGGTTTGACGGTGACACGTGATTTATTAGCCTTTCAAAATCAGGTATTGATTGGTCAAAGCTGTCCCTTTTTAGAATAGTTTATAACTATAATAAAGTCTACCGATGTATGTCATATTTGCTAAGATGAGAAAAAGACAAGATACATAATTATCTACTGACCACACTTTGCCTGCGACAGCACTTTTTTTCTGGATGAAAGGCACGTTATGTCCTTTTGTATACCACTGACAATATATATATGCTAAATTTTATGATGATCAAACGAGTTATTAAGGCGCGAAAGCGTAACAAACAAACCTCACTTTCGCATTTATAATATTAGTTAAGATTACATTACTATGGTGTTGCGGGTGTTCATGGGCGGCGGTAATCGCTTACCATCAGGCGATCTGTCGGATCATTTGCCTCATAACTCATAAAAAAAAAGCATAATCATGTATCTTTTTAACATTTGCTAACTGGCATTTATTTGCATAACAGAGCCGAGAGCACGCAACGTTTTTATTAAAGACGTCCAGTAGTCATATTCTACTCCTAGAATGTCTGTGACATAGGCGTTACATATATTGTCGAAGTATCCGCACGTAGATATACTATCATTACTTTCATCTATAGTTACAGCATACTGCATAGTACTACCCACTCTGTAGTTTTAATGAAAGAAAACCTCCATTTCCTTCTGTTAGTAAACGTTTTATGTGTATGTAATTTGACCGCTACCGTTATATGAAATAAATAACTGTACCCCGTGGCTTTGCCCACCTTTATGATGACTGCTCTGCTTCCGTGTCTCGTAGCGTGATAGTGAGTGTGTATCATTTAATCTTGCACAATATTAATTTGCTAAAATTTGGGTATGATACGTCTTTGCCTACACCTTAGAGGATATATAGAAGTTAGTTTATATACGTTTCTGTATTCTCAAAGGTTATTTTACTTACGCCTCGCTAACATCTCCGAAGATGAACCTAAGATTATTGTTGAGTTTTATTCCATCAAGTCAAACTATAGTACCATGGTGACACAGTCTTATTGATAGAATGTCAAACACCAAAATCTAATTATCGAATGCCCGCGATACAAAGAATACCGATAGGAGTAGGTGACAGCTGTCAGTGTGCAGATATGGTCTATGTCCTTTTGATCACTTCTATTCTCGTAAAATAAATATCTTTATAAATTATAGTTTCTTAATGTATTGGAACTATGAAATGATTTATTCGTACAGGCAATGAAGAGTTGTGATTGTAGTATACCTACATATATTGTAGTCACTACGATTATATCAAATAAATAATTCAAACATTCATGACAAGATAAAATAAAAAATTCAATATGTCTAATTTCACGTATAATGACTTTATCTGAACTAGGCTGACCTGTTAGGTAACATAGGGTATATACCCACCTATTCGTTTTATAACAATAAGGTGTGATTATATTCTAAGGACGAAGATGTACTTTATGACTAACATAACCCTCAGAATTCGATAAATAGTCATCTTTGAAAAACTAAACTTAAGAAAATTTGCTATAGTGAATTGCCCGCGAAAAAGAGAGACAATCATTACTTACATCTAATTCCAATGAGCTCAACTAAAACTGAATACGATTAAATAAGAGTAATGGGTCTGGGGGTACGAATGTTTTTGTCCGATATTGTCAGAAAATATTATATACATATATTCCTAGAATTGTGTATCTATGTGGAAACCAACTTGGATAAATTATTCTGTTTTAAGAATCATCTAGGCATTTTTTTTTTTATCTCGTGATGCTAATAGGCCAAAAATCTTTACGACCCTAGAATAATAAGTATGTCTGGAAAAAGATTCTGAGAAATTAGATTAATACTACTACTCTCTCTCTCTCTACTACTCTTTAATGCAATGTAGTTGTTATTATAAAAGTGACTTAAGACTCTTTAAATTATAGGACGGTGATATAACACAAAAACTGTTTCGTTTTGAGTATACATTTATAATTTACGTTACATGTTTGAAACGGTAGAAAAATCTGTGTGATAAAATAATAAGTACATTTTGAATATAATAACTACCTATCACATAAAACTTAAGTTATTCGTAAGTATTTCAGATTTCATTTTAAAAAAGCTGAAATGCTTACGGCCTTTTAGTTGAAAACTGTAATTTCTGGTTGATTAATTATTACTAACGTTATCTACATACTATAACACGACCTTCACTTATAATATATTTTCTGGTCTAGCAGATATTTCGCTACTAAGTATATTATGATAAATGTTGGCGGACTATATTTCATGTAGTTTTAGAGATATTGTGTAGTCTCTTTTGTAAATTAGTGATTCACATCATTGCAATAAAATGAAATCCGAATAGAATCATGCACAACGCGATAATTAGCCAGCTTGGTCGATAAAACAGCGCCAATCTTAACGCAGATAAGCCTTCTATGCAGGAGATATTATAATGTATAAGTGTGCAAACACAAACGCACTCTTTATTTTCTTGCCCTCATAATCCAATGGAACGACAATCTGACACGACCGAAAAGAGATCACGCAGTAGGCACAGCATCAACAGCTTTACGGCATGCTTTCTAAGGCACAGGGGTGTGGCACAACGCCTACTTCATAACTTCGGGCTGCTATTGAGTTTTTTTGGTAGAACAACCTAATAACTGGTTGTTAGCCACACACGGGATGCAAGCCCGTGAGCACACAAACATATCAAAATCAAACTCAGATCAATTTGTCTGATTGACTATATACTTAACCTATCACAGCAGTTGACATGCGCATTGACCTTTGGTTTTCTTGTCTTCCTTTCATAGGCCAATGTTAAATATTGCATTGCCCGCAAAATATCTATGACCTGACCAGAGAGGAAAGCACGTTATTTCATTCTTATAAAACAATTGTCTCTTAGCTTGGCAAGGCACCTAAATGAGCTGCCTGTATGATAATTTGTACTGAAACGTGTTTAAACTATCATATGTGCCACAATCATCGCTTTTACTAACGCCAGCTACCTACCAGCTATTACTGTGCTTCGTTCTACCTTCGTAGTTTATTATTACTATTATTACTATTAAATTAACAGTGATGTATATATACTTTAGCTGGTATAGTTTATATGTTAATGGCGTAAGCTTGTTTAGGTACATTATTTTTGATGTGTTCATTGTGTAGCCTTAAATAGAACTATAGCACCGTGGCATACAGTTTAGACGGGCCACAATGTTTTGTTTAAAATGTGCATATATCATATATTTGCATGCTTGTGTAAAACAACATCAGGCCTGCCAGGCCTTTAAAGATAACATCAGGCCTACCCTGAAAGGAATATGAATTGTATGAAACTCAGATTTTGCGAGATATCCATAATATTGTTATTAACTAGCTTTAGATATAAAAATTCTAAATTAATTGCTTTGGCGTCTGCACCTTTTATAAAGACTCCCCCACATATATTTTTCTTAAATATCTTCTATATATAGTTATCGACCAGTTATTGTATGTATAGATTCGAACTTTACTTAACATTTTGCCAGCGTGGGCGACAAAGTGTGCGTTGATGCCTGTTAGCCACGCGCAAAAGCCGCTCGATCACGATATTGTTTTGTAGGAAAATATATTCCAACAAGAAAAATCTAGGTAGAGGTGGAATGCGTCTGCGAATGTAAAAGTTGCTGCGCTATTGTTCCATATACGTTTTTGTATTGTTTTCTATTTTAAGATAGACAACTCCCGCACTGCAAATAATTTAACTTTCAGACGCGGAACAACTATTTGTGGGTCACACAATTTTTTGTCTTGTGTGGGGATCGAACCCGCAACACTCGGTACAGTATCGATGGCGAGGTAACCACTTAAACCATTACGTCACCCAGTCAAATATATATATAATAAGTACGTGACGCTGGCGCAGCTACAACGCAACAACAAGATGCTTATGCGACGTGTGGCATTGCGCATACTTTTATCGAACACGTATGCTAGAAAAACGCTAGCATAAGGAAGCTTTTACGGTTACCTCCCCACAATAATGATTAGATTTCGTATTAACTTGTCAGATGCTAAAAGATAAAAGCTTCTTGTAAACGAATTCATAATAATACTTTATCAATCCCAACATAAAATCCGGGTCTGTGTTATTATCAGTTACGGTCCTGACAGTTGTTTTACTATTTAAGGGAAGCAATGACATCAACCTAGAATGATACTCGAATGAAATTAATAAACATCCTCAAGACAATTTGGCACGAATGAGCTAATATATTATCAAACTATCTTAAGAATGCCTCGACAGGCAAAATGCATTACAATGCACATTTCCTATCCGGAGCACAATACTGCAAGTTGACGTACCCCCAGATCAACGTTCGAAGCTGACCATCATCAGAAGAGTTTGACATTGACAATCTTGTTCTATTGCAAGGTGGATAATACCTGAGATGGGCAGTCTGAGGGTGCGTGGTGTGTTTCTCTTCGCAATTATTTAATTACAAGGGATTGCCATCAAGTTACTTTTAATTCTTAAGACTGCAAGGATATCGTACTGGTTAAAGTGATCGTCTCGTCACTGCCACCGCACTGAGTATTGTATTTCCGATCCACAGTCGGGACAAAAATTTGTGTGATTCACAAATAGTCCTGAGTCTGGGTGTGGTTCTATCCGTTGTTTGCATGTTTGTCTAGTCCCCCGTGACACAGGGTTTAAGCCAAGTGCGGAAGCTGTCGTTTTAAATAAAAATAAATTATAATTATTCAAAAAGATACTAGGTATATATAAAATTAAAATACCACACGAAAGCTTCAATTAAACTTTAATACCTACTAATCTCTGATCACAACATCAATGGCTTCATATATAAAATACTACTTAACACAATTATTATATTTACACTTTATACTTAGAAGTCAGCGTAGTTAAATCTATCTTTCATTCGCTGCCTTTCGATGCACACAACACAAGTGATTTGTCTATTAGTGTCATAACGCACTGTTTCTTCAGGTATGGCCCGGTTGGCCATATTCTTCCGCAATGGTTATAATAAACTAACGTTATGACCGTTTGAGTATTTAGCGGAAGAACGCAGTGACCTTATCGTGGTCAGCCGCACCGAAGATGTGTTGTTGTCACCGCGACGAAGAAGCGAGGCGTGGTGGCCACCAGATTCCCTGAAAATAAAAATCATATATTAAAATATTTCATTGCTCGTGGTTCCTATAGTGTAAATTTACGTGTACGTTTACTTCCGATAGTGAGAATAAAATCACGATTTCAGGGCTAGCAAAGTATTATGAGGTTATTTGTTTAGAATTTCTTAACTGCATAGAGCTTAGAAAGGGGGCGAGCTTAGTACCGTTTGCCGGTCTGGCTTACCCCTTTTATCATCGGAACTTAGAAAAAAAATCCTGGCGTATATAAAAATACTCAAAGGTATATTAAACAAACCTTCGTGTTAAACAAAGTACATATTATAATCTAAAAACTATATTATGTCGCTATTAAAAGTGTATACAGCTGCTGGAATATAAGGTTGGAGAAATTATATTTTCCTCGAAGATAAATTAGTTATCGACCCTTACTAGATCAACGTTAGGAACGATGGTATAAGTCTTATTATATGTTGTGCTTAAAACCAGGCAGTTAATAAGCAGGGCTGACAATATTACCTGCTAATACAATAAATGCGAAAATTTATATTTGGATGTCTAAATACTTGTAACTTAACCATATTACGTCCTCTTAACGGTTTTAAACGAAACGTGGCTAAGTACTTAATAAACCATTATCTGAAATAACACAAAGAAATCTTTTCCTGTTCACGTGGGCGAAGCCGCGGACAAAAACTAATTAGTTAATATTAAACCTGTATGAACGATTGAAGTTAACAAAACTGTTAGAGTCCTATTCAATGGCTGACAAGATATAGACAAATTGATTTGTTAATCAAAGGAAAATTAAATTTCATAATAGACCCAATGGCATTTACTTTTAAATGCGTAGTATTTTCGGTTGCACAATTCCACACTTCAAAGCATTGAGACAACCAACATTTTGGTCCCCCCGTGAACATGGCTGCTGAAAAACAACTAAAACATTGGGAAAGTGTAAAATTTAATCTAAATAGTTTTTATTGTTTAAATAGCTTAAATATAAGTGAACAATTACTAGTAAAAGTGTTTAACAATAGTACTTTTAAGTTTCAAAATGATTTAATAATGTGATTTATAAAAATTAAACAACACGATAAAAGCCGTATAAAGTTATTTAATTCCAAAAATAATATTGTTGTCAAAACTCCTACTTATATTATACCTACTTATATTATAAAACTAATTTATTTTAGATAGGTCGGGCTTATATGAACAGAAACAAATTTTCAAGAAGAGCGTTCATATCCAATTTATTTTGGCTGATAGGTCGAAATTTTTGTAAAGAATGCCAATTAGAATCTTTTTCTTGTCATACAATGGATAATAATAATAATAATAATAATAATATTCTACCACATACACACAACACCATCTAGCCCAAACTAAGCAGAGCTTGTACTATGGGTACTAGACAATGGATAAACATACATATATACTTTTTATTTTTGTAAATACATACATATACATAGAAACACCCAGACCAAGACAAACATGCATGTTCATGCACACAAATGTTTGACTTGATAATAATACTTTTTACCAATATCTTATTTATCGAAATATCATTGTACTATAAGCAGTATAAAATGTTACTCTAGTAAATATTTTAAATTTCGTGCGAGATCTCACAAAATTGAATCAACGGACACGAAGAAGACCCAGATTTCGAACAACTATTTGTGGATGACTTTTGTCCTGTGTTTAACCCACAATATTCAACGCACTGGTCACTGCCAGTATTATTGAAGTGTAGTATTGAAGTGGTTGGCTCACCACTGTGAGCCAACCACTTCAACCTGGCAACCACCTCAATCTGTTTTATACACATTATACAAATGTGTTTTGCAATAAACATACAAACACACATGCGTATTAGATAGTGTATGATATTTAAGAGATGTATGTATGTATCTTATGTGGGGGCCAGTCAGTGCAGACCGGCGACATTTCGACCCAGTGGGATCTTTTGTGTCGACACTCCTCAATAACGACTGCCATAGATGTTCATGGCAGCCAGGACCGACAGCTTAACGTGCTCTCCGAGGCACGGAGCAGGCGATAATTGTCAATCAATACGCACATAATTTCGAAAAATCATATAACTTCCGAATTTCAGACGTGCGCGACGTGGTTCGAACCCGAGACCCTCTGCATTGCAGTCTGTTGGTCTCCCCACTGAGCTATCGCTGCTTCTATTTAAGAGATACTCGTAAACGAAAATAATCAATGTCTGAGGTAAAAGTGGTCTAGACTATTTATGGGTAACACAATTGCCCCTTATGGAGGAAAAAAGCTTAAAGCTCGGCGTAGCGATAAAGTGATTACTTAAACCTTTGCGCATTGCATCTGTGCATATACTATGTCCGTGATTAAAACTATAAAGTTGGCATACATTTTCGTTCTATTGATATCGATGCAATGGCAAATGAAATTCTATCGATGCAACCTAAACTAGTTTAGCCCTTATAACCCTTCTTAAATATTGTGCTCAGCAATAAGGCACTTTATAAACAGGCCTGACAATATAACCAGCACATGTAACCCAAGCCCATATATTACATACCCTACATACAATGAGATGTATGTCTAATTTATTTTTAATTAGAATTTATTAATAGCTCTGGAGAATTTATTATTAAGTATGGCATTAAAAACTGTTTACATCCTTCGGCAAACTTCGTACGTAAACCGCACGTAATTAACTTCAAATATTTGAAAGTGAATACCATGTCTTTTGAACAATTATTCGGGTAAATATATAAACATATGTCGCGGGGTTATAATAAGTCATGTTATTACAGTTGCCAGAAATTTTTCACCAATAAGTAAGATAGCGGCATCTAGCATCGTTTACATCTAAAATCATATACTTATTATGAATCATTATGATTCTAATACAATACAACTACTTATTTAAATGTGAAGGTTTGGAAACATGTCTGAATTTTTGTTACTTATTCACGCATGAACTAAACGGATTTTAATGATACTTGGTACACAACTAGACCATTACCTAGATAGACATATAAGATACCTTATTTCCCGGTACTGAGCTCCAATGGAATTCAAACAGGCGAAACCGCGGCTAGTGTGCTACAACTTAAGCAATACTTGTAAAATTTATGCACTTCTTGGTAATATATTACTTGTGTTCGGTGTCTAATGTGATATGATTAAATATTCCGTGTATAATAAAAGTACTTGCATTGGTTGCAAGCATCGTGAAAAACAACTGCAGAACGAAGTGCACGTGTTCAGGGAATAAAGCGAAATAAAAAATACGATCCTACATGCCGACTAACGAGTATGCATACGCCATACGTATTACATATTTTCTGTAGAAATCTTAGCACTGCTAAAATCACGTAAGCCCGACTTACGTAATTTTAGTAACGGAATTTCGGCCTATTTTATACCTATTAATAATTTATTATACATTCAAATATTTATATATTAACCGACAGCAATACGATTTGACTAAAATGCTAGGCAGCCGAAGAGAAATATAATAATTATTATAAGCATATTTAGAATTATTTTGATCATTCCCAGACAAAAGCAGAATTTAGGTAATAATCTAGATAAGACAACTTATCCCGTGCCTTAACAATACATAACGCTATACGAAGACTAAAGTTGCCTTCTATTTGCGTCAATAGTTTCAAAAACTTTGCGATCAGCATGACTATTAAAGAAAATTGACCTTAATTTTTAGTATACTAAGATATATTTTGAGCATCTCTCATGCTAATGAAGAATGTGGCTATATCACTTTATTATACATTAAACCAAAACTTTATAGCTCATTTATAATCATTTTCCTATTAATTTACTCCTAACTTTCGCCAAAGACTAGCATTTTGGTGAGAGGCTATATTGAAGAGGAGTACTACCTACCTACTTCTCGTCAGAGTTATAATTGTTTGTAGCCGAATCACAAAGTAGGTATTGCTTTTTGCTCGAACGGCGCGACGGTAACGTTATCTTGACTATATACTAGGTTGTCGGGTATTTATGAGTATGCGTCACTCAACCTTGGTAATCAGTTCTATGAGCTAAAATACAGTCAATTAGGCTGGGACTATCAGATACTTCTAGGTGCGATGTTAGGCAAAATTATATTAAAGATGTTGCTTAAATTGTCTTTGGTATACTTCGACTTAGTCATTTACTTTACGTCTTACATCTTTAGTACCGCCTAATTACCAATTACTTGCCTGTTTGAGTGTATATTGAAGGGTAATTACCAAAGTAAATTCATAAGTAGGTATTTCATATTTGTTTTGGAAATATAACACCGAAAATAATGAACTTTATATTACGATTATTTTTGCAATATGTGGCTGCATGTTTTCAAGTAAATCCCGGCCAGTTCAAAAACAATTAAATGCATGGACTATTTCCTAAAAATTTTTAGATAGCCTTGTACAAAATTGGGATGTGTGTAAATAGTGAGTACGATTACCAATCGCTTCAAAAATATTGAAATATTTTGCATCCACACATTGTTTAAAAATAAAGCATGCTTAGAAACCTCTTTATATAAATTGTTTAAAATAAAAACGTAATTTTCACTGCAGAAAATAACTTACAAGATTCTAAATATAAATAGGTACAAGATATACAGGTCGACAGATACAAGCAATAAAAAAGATTTTGTATAAGCCAGCCATTTTTGGATTCTATATTATTAATATAAACAAGTTAACTCGAACATTACTCGGAAACGCTTGAGGCGAGTTTTACCCCTCCGTATATAAACATCACTGATAATTATTTAAGAGCCGTGAAAGGGATTAATATTTTCCCTTTTCGTGCTATTTTGTTCGGGAGAAAAATGAGATCACTGCTAGCAAGGTTGTTAGGAGAAGGCTTTTAGTTAGGAAATATAGACATTCAATTCATATTTCAGATATATCCGTACAAACAGTATTTTATTGACAGCTGGGTCTTGTAAAATCTAAAATTTATCATAGAAACTTTGAGCCTGGATATTTTTTTATTTTGTATTTTTTTTTTAAGTATTAAGTATATTTAACTTAGGGCTGATTTTTAAACGAGCAGCGATAGCTCAGTGGGGAGACCAACAGACTGCAATGCAGAGGGTCTCGGGTTCGAACCCACGTCGCGCACCTCTGACTTTCGGAAGTTATATGACTTTTCGAAATTATGTGCGTATTGATTGACAATTATCGCCTGCTCCGTGCCTCGGAGAGCACGTTAAGCCGTCGGTCCCAGCTGCCATGAACATCTATGGCAGTCGTTATTGGGAGAGTGTCGACACAAAAGATCCCACTGGGTCGAAGTGTCGCCGGTCTGCACTGAATGGCCTCCACATAAGATACATACATACATAGGGCTGATTTTACTATAATCAGATGATTATAGGTGGAGTAAATGTGGCGTTTCGCCAGGTTTTGTATAGGAAATTGACAAAATTATTTTATAAGTAAGTTAACTGACTATTGAAAATTTGGCCTGAACGATAAAGGCTAAAGTAACATCCCTAAGTTAAACTTAGTATTGGTAAGAAAGTATTTTAGAGAAAAAGTACTTAACGGTCAAGCACGAGAGCTTGACTGCTCATATCTCCATCCCCCAGAATATATGCACAGCCTAAGAACATTTATATTATAGTTCTTTTATAAATGAGAAAGAAAGATTGAAATTGAATTTTAAAAAATATTGTCGTGTCAGGGTGAAATCCAATGGAAAAAAGAAACACAAAGAGACCGATGGAAGAATACCTACATATGTGCGGTGAGTGATGGATTACTCATATTGCAAGCGGTTACGCTAACCTTTAAAAGGGTTTTTATGCAGCATATAAAATTGTAATTATAAGATTGTAATTACAATATTCTACCACATACACACAACACCATCCAGCCCAAACTAAGCAGAACTTGTACTATAGGTTCTAGACAATGGATAAACATACATATATACTTTTTTTTTTTTTTTTTTTAAATACTTACATACATATTATACATGGAAACACCCAGACCAAGACAAACATCCATGTTCATGCACACAAATGTTTGACTTGTGCGGGAATCGAACCCGCGACCTCAGGCGTGGCAGTCAGTTACACTAACCACTACACCATCGAGGCCAACAAAACAAAATATTATAAATAACAGGTTTTTGTATCTATTAACGGTACTTCTAAAAACAACGCAAACGAATCTAGACTAACAAAACTTTTATTAAAATGAACTCACAAAATTAACCACACAACATGTTTTTCTAGATACAAAATGTTTATACATTATTTTCCCTAGGTTTAAAATATTTTCCTACTTATTTATACTCCCCCGCGCTTTTAATTATTCTGAAGAGCTTTCTACAATAATTAAAAATACACACTCATAACGGTAGTGAAATGCTCAAAGCATTACTTACTTAAGTTTATGCGCCAATTTGCTACACAAACAAAAAAGATAATTTATTTTTTTGTTTATGATTTGTACAAGCTTGCGTTAACTTTTGGGTAATAACAACGTCTTACATGCCATGCCCGGATCTGACTATATGTGTAGTGATATTTGAATGCTTCAAATTTTTGACTATTCGAGGTTATGCGCATATTGAATAGTGAATTATCGCTCGCATTTACAATGAAGGAAAACATCGTGAGGGAACCTGAATGTATGAGAGTTTGCCATAATGTTCTAAAAATATGTGAAGTCTGCCAACCCACACTAGGCCAGCGCGGTGGACTAGGGCCTTTGCACACTGAAGAGTCTCGTGTCTAGAAGTCTTTAGTTGCTGACTTAGTGTAAGAGAAAGCAAGATACCGGAGAGAAAATCCGCTGTTGTCAGTACCGCATTTTATTAAGACGTTATGACGAATCCACGAACAATAGGTTTTTATTATGCTCCACAACTCTTAACAGTTTAAATACCATTCTACGAATGTCCTCTCGACCGAATTTTGATCACAGCGGCCAATCCTTTACGAAGGCTGATCATCTGCGTATAAAATATTGTAGTGAATAAGTCTACGCAAATACTAGGGCACTTTTTGTTCTTTAACTCGATCGATGGGATACCGACACGACCGGAGTGAGATCAGGCGCAGGACTAACGGCTTTACGCTCTTTCTAAGGCACGGGGTATTTAACACCGCCAGCATGCTAGCTTCGCTCTGCTATTGAAGTTTTTGCCTGGCAAAACCCAATAATTTCTTGTTGGCCGACACGAGATTCTAACCCAAAATTTCAATCTTAGTAGTCGCATTTACTAGCATTGTGCTACTGAGGCAAAGCACACTTTAATTCGTAGTGTTGAAAGTGTTAACGGATGTGGGCATCCTGGCGTTTCTGCGGTCGTCAGTAGAATGGTTTACTTTTATACTGTTCATCAAGTATCAGGAATTTGCCTTTAATTTAGTTTAGTACGCTTTACATCCAATATAAACATACAACAGATTTGCCTAAAGCCCTTACTACTAATCTGCATCGTATCCGTTGCGCACGAAATCGACAGGTTCGACAGTTCCAATCAAGACGGCTCTGTTCCCTAGATCCAATTACTATTCAGTACTAGCTGTTAGGTGTAGCTTTAAGAATAATACAGTGACACTAAGAGAAGATACTAGGAAATGTAATTAAAATACGTATCTTGGGGCATCAAGCTACAGGACTCATAATACTTTAAGGTAACTAACGGTTTTTATTTTATGATATTCTTAAATTTTATCTTATACTTTAGGATGCTCGCGACATAATTTACGTAGATCGTACTATGACTACGATAGTTAATTATATGAGTAGTTGCTAAGATTTTAATTTAAAACCCAATATTTAAACTTTTAAAACTATGTCAAAATTCATTCAGCTGTATTTGCGTGACGCCAGAACAGATAAACGAATAGAAATTCCAAAAGCCATTGTTTTGGATTCTGGCTTCGTTATATAATGGAACTTAGATAGGTTTTACAATACACAGATAAAGTATCACTACTTTTTTATAATAGCATATATATACTACAAAATGTTTTAACATAGTTTATTATTGTAAAATTGTGCGCAAGGTTAAATAGAGCCTGAGTAAACAGCCCTATTCAAAAAAAATCTTTAGTGACTTTAATTATTATAAGTTAGTTATTTACTGCAAAATTAACCGACCTTCAATTTAAATAAAAGTCTTCGAAGAAATTTTGTCATTGTATTTAAAACTTAGTTTTAAATACAATAACAAAATGTTGTTAAAATAAAACTGATTGTAGTTAAAGAATATAAGAAATAGACAAATACTGTAACTTATAGAGGATGGAAGAGGAAACATGGTTGGTACTTAGACTTGACAAAATTATTACCAATATTATGGAAGGGAAAATAGAGGCAAAGAGATAGAGAGGAAGACCTAGAAGAAAGTAATAATTCTTACCTACCTAACAAATCAACTAGAAAAAGCAAATGTAGAGACATCGAGAATTGAAAGATTTGGCATCGGACTGAGAAAGATGGAGATTGGTACACCGACAAGTCCATAGCACTTAAATATTGGATGGATGTAGTCAAAGACAATTCAAAACTATTTATTGCCATAAAAATGTGTAAAGACTTAATGACAACTATATTAATAGAATATTTATAAAAAATATGCTAATAGTATATTAATAATAAATGTAATAATAAAAAAAGAATAAAACGATAATAGGTTTAATCTAAGAAATATTTTTTTAATATATGTATTTGTATAATTTGTTCCGCTCTCTAAAACAAAGCCGACTTTTCCAATAGTAAATTAAATAAACTGGCCGTCCAACAAATGTCAGAACTTTTGATAACCACGCATTTATGATGAGTTTAACACGTTAAAGGTTAAAGTGGTAATTAATGGAATAATAAAAGTTGCCTTTAATCATCTACATGACTTCCTTTTTTTTTACTTTAGGGAATGCACGTTTACCCCTCCAAGGGGGCGGGCGGAGGGGTTATATCGGACTCACCGGGTAAAGAAAGATGTTGAAATGATGATATTAGACCTCCCGGAATACCGTCTAAGCCTACCACGGTGTTCCTCGACAAAACCGCAAGCGGCGGGGCCGCGCGAATCACTTGCATATGCGGTCGCGACCCCGCCGAGGTTTCGGCAGGCCACTACACGATAAGACGTACCCTTTGGTCACTTCTCTATAAAACCCTACTGTTCCCCCCTTCCCCTCTAGAGGGGAGACATAGAAGCGCACGTGAGAACACGCACGCCGCCTCTCGGACCTCAGGCCATCTGCCTGCAGTTCCTACTAGTACCTACTCGTATTATAAATATGAAATCATGTGAATGACATGACGTACATATTATGTACATTTGAGTGCACGGATGGCGTAGTGGTTTAAGTGGTCGCCTCACCACTGCCACTGCGCCGAATGTTGTGAATTCAAAGCCCACACGGGACAGCCCACACGGGACAAAACATTTTGTGATCCTCAAATAGTCCAGTCTAATTATTAAATATAATATACTCGTAAACAAAACGCATTGTTAAACTAAACTTAATAATACACAGAGTTAGGCAATATTCTAATTCCAATACCGAATGAGTATAATATTACAGTTTAAAGTATGTATAGTCTGATTCAAAATTAACGCAATGCTTAGTAAGGTCATTGAGAATAACAAATAGTATTTCGAAATAGCTTTGCTTAATTTGAATACAGTTAAATTTATGAAATTAGATTCCTACCTTTGAAACGGAATTATTTATCATTTCTATTCAATTTAAGTCTTTGAATCAAGTGTTTTGATCGTAAACAATTATTTAGCATTTAAAAATTAATCTTGAATGGGCACTACAACTTGTTGAATACTGGCAATAAAAACTATGTTAACTATACATTCATTAATAAATTCGCATTATTTTTAGGTAACTTTATACACACACATAATAGTTGATTATTTCTTCTAACCATGAAGATATATTTTAATAATAGGCCCGAATAATATTTTGATATTTTATTATTATATATATTTATATACTTCAACGTAATGCATAAAAACGTAAATGGTGGTAAAACTTTTAAAACATTCAAAGGCTATGACTACCTCTGTCTTTGAATGTTTTCCCAAAAAAGTTTTGAAAGCTTCATACAAGTATATAGTATAAGTATACTATATACAAGTTCTCAGATTTTATTTGCCCGATTTTATATACATTATAAGATATTGGACAAGAGCATTTTCATTATTCTAATAAATAGTACTTAAAATATGTACATCTAATACTTATTAAATAAATTAGTATTACTTACTAGTCTCGCGGATCTAACGCCATGATTTTTCTTAAGGTTAATATCGCAGAAATAATTAGTATCATCTAAGTAAAAATATTTAAGCAGCCTACACACATACCTTTTATTATCTGGCGGTAAAAGGTACACAGAATTTAAGATTTAGAAAATTACTGCACGGGAGGCCAAAAGTGTTTGTTCCAAAAATGAATATTCTATGATGTACCTAGATATGTTTGAATTTTTGTATATCCTCTGAAATATACTTCTAGTGCGACCAAGCTGTCTTTTTAAAGATAAACATTAAACAAAACTGGCTAATAGTAGAGTTTTAGATTACTTTGTAGTCTAAATTATGGATTTGATGGACACTGATATGAGAATAATACCAATATGTAATACTATACCTGTCACTGTGTCTGTGTGTCTTCTTTTTGGGCCATAAATGGAACGCCCCGTAAATAACAGGATTGACTAGACTGTTTGACATACCGAAGAAGAAAATCCCATTGAGGAGCTCATCGCTTTGCTGTAACAAAAAGAGAAAGTTAAGCTATGCGCGAATACGTCTTATAGTTATCATTTCCAATTTTTTAGTTTATTTTTATTATTCTTGAGTAGACTGAGGTTTATTTTATAATCTAATCATATTTGGCTGAATATAAGGTTTCATACGACGTTCAAGCTCTGCAATACATGTTCAAAATCTCCAATAATTGAGAGTACTATCTACCCATATTGATGGGACCATTTAACTATTGCAAAATCGCCGATGAAAAGGATAATTCTCGGAATACCTAGTATAGCAATTTCAAACGGGAACTTGAGTAACGTGCATTTATATAATCACTAAGAAGTTCTTATATAATCACTAAGAAGTTCTTATATAATCACTAAGAAGTTCTTATATAATCACTAAGAAGTTCTTATATAATCACTAAGAAGTTCAGTACTGATAAAATATGTTTTACGTTTTCCTTGTTGAGGTTGGTTAGTCGAGATAGTAAGATGAGTTATGACTTCCGCACAGAGAGGAACCGTTAAAGGGTTTAAAGTATTGCTGCGAGCAGATAAATTATAAGATATTACACTAAAGATGCATTTTCTAGATTTTTATCTATCGGTGAAGTATGTATGTATGTATCTTATGTGGGAGCCAGTCAGTGCAGACCGGCGACACTTCGACCCAGTGGGATCTTTTGTTTCGACGCTCTCCCAATAACGACTGCCATAGATGTTCATGGCAGCCGGGACCGACGGCTTAACGTGCTCTCCGAGGCACGGAGCAGGCGATAATTGTCAATCAATACGCACATAATTTCGAAAAGTCATATAACTTCCGAAAGTCAGAGGTGCGCGACGTGGGTCCGAACCCGAGACCCTCTACATTCAGTCTTTTGGTCTCCCCACTGAGCTACCGCTGCTCATCGGTGAAGTAAGTAGTAACTGTATCGATACATAATTATAAATTTATTTTTGCTATATACCTTATGTCATTTCTAGAAATTAGCTTCACTAGCTTTACAAATATTGTAAATGATTGAAATTCATCTAGTAGGTCTAAAGTTTATTCATTACAAACAAAAATAATCCTTTCCAAGAGGAAAAGGTTATTTTTGTTATAAACTAATATTAACCTTACTATAAAGATATAGTAAGGTTAATATTAGTATGTGAACTGGCCTGCCGTTTCACACGGCGAGCCGAAACCTCGGCGGGGTCGCGATTGCATGTGAAAGCGATTCGCGCGGCCCCGCCGTCTATGGTTATGTCGAGGAACACCGTGGTAGGTTTAGTCGGTATTACCGGGGTACCTTTCCCCCGGTGAGCCCGACATAGCCTCTCCATCGCCCCGCGGAGAGGTATAAAGGTTAATATTAGTATAAAAATTATTCTAAATGAGTAAAATATAAATCTAGAATTGTGATATATTTGCCATTATTAAAATAATAGTAATTTATTTTAGGCACACACGTAATATAATTTAAATAACATGTATTAAAGGAAACAGTGAATTAGTCAGTTTTAATGATAGTGAGAACTACCATGCTTCTTTATAAATAATTAATTAACTATCGGTATAGCCACTTTGCTATTAACTATTTAGAGGCTAAAATATAACTGACAGATAAAAATTAAGTTGTTTGTGTTCTGTACGTAAATTTAAGAAAACAAACATTTCGCATGAACTATGAATTAGGTATTGTCCCTCTGTTGCAGTATGCATAATAACCAAATTGTGACAAAGCTGACCGCATCATAAATTTAACGGACCTTTGACAAGCCAAATTTCTATTAAACTTGGCTTGTTAGGGAGCCTCAAGGATAATAAATGTTTCACCAAATATGATGAAATGTCGTCATGATAAATGGTGACGTGCCCGTCAACTGCATAGCGGTCTGAATATATATTAGGTCCCTATTGTATCTGAGAGATCTTGTAGACAATACACACTGCCACCGCGCCGAGTGTTGTGGATTCGATCCCCACACGGGACAAACATTTTTGTGATCCACAAATGATTGTTCCGAGTCTGGGCGTTCATTGTGTCCGTTGTCTGAATGGTTGTAAAGTCCCTCGTGACACAGGAATAAATGCTAACGCGGGGGATTGTCTTTTGAAAAATAATATTAATTTGAATTTTAGTTGCGGCTACGACGTACACTGGTTAAAAAATTGCGCTTCTGAGACATGATTCGATGACTCGATGGCGTAGTGGTTAGTGTAACCGACTGCCACGCCTGAGGTCGCGGGTTCGATTCTCGCACAAGTCAAACATTTGTGTACATGAATATGGATGTTTGTCTTGGTCTGGGTATTTCTATGTATAATATGTATGTATATACAAAAAAAAAGTATATATGTATGTTTATCCATTGTCTAGTACCCATAGTACAAGCTCTGCTTAGTTTGGGCTGAATGGTGTTGTGTGTATGTGATAGAATATTATTAATATTAATGATTTTAAATTTCAAAGTAGGTTTTTCGGCCTAACATAGTTTCTTAACATTATGTCTTTGAATTTTGATACCTTGTGCGACGGTGGTGACCTCGGTAGTGGTCGAATAAGTCTCATTCTGTTTAATCACGAACCTACACTTAGTGTCGCAACTATATTACTTACAAGGTTACTAATGGATTTTGATACGACTTTCAGATATTGCATCTTGAAACTCAAGTTAGGATCTAAGTTTTTTATAATGTTTCGTTCAGTTCAGGAATATTGTGCATAATGTCATCAATATAATAGACGATAGGAGCAAACTGTTTTCTATGAAGATAGTCACAGGCGAAAACTTGTAAATAATATTTCATATCTGCATATTGAAATGTTTTCAAACAAGTATATTCTCAACAGTTACTTTCCCGAAGATTACTAAGTAAACACCAAATGATACACCGCATCTTAGATAATATTTGCTTAGGACCAAATCTGTTTCTTCATGCAAATACAGCAATAGTTCAAATAAACCAAATGTATGAGGAGCAACATGAACAAATAAAGCCTGAAATTGTTGTCTATAAACTGTTTTAGAATGAGTTATTGATAGTGTAGACTGAATCGTATACGTATGCACCCAGAGATTTGGGCACAAACCGTTACGCTACGTTCGGACGGGAAATATGAGTTTCTATTTTTTACGTTTACGATTCTACCATATACCGAATAGTTGTTCATAGAAGTATGCGGTTTTAGTAATAGCCGTAGTTCGAAACTAATAGCCTCCGTGTTAAAATATCTTTAAGCTGGGCTCTCATACTACATAGATGCAATTTTAAATTGGATTATAAACGTAGGAATGGTATGATGTTTACATTATATATTTTTAAAGCTTTTGTAACAACAGTAGCCTGAGTATACGTAATCTGCAAACGGAATACGTTAAAGTCTATTCGGTTTGTTTAACAAGTCTGGGAAGTACCAATTTAATGTATCTAGAGGTGTAAGTTTTTTGCAGTAAAAAGACGTGTGAATGGTTCTATGTAAAATTACGTGCATTATCATACAGTGTGAAGTCAGTCTAACCACTTATTAAGTACATGAAGAGGATACTACTACTCTTGTCGCTGCAAACTGTCTCTTTTCTCCTTGAGAATCCAAATCGGCGTAACATCTTATTAACTTAATTTAAAGATCAAATACTTAATAATCATAAGCAGAGATAGCCTAGTGGGAAACCGTTGGACTGCCACGCTGAGGTTTCGAGTTCGATTCCAAGGCGCGCGTCTCTGAGTTTTCGAAGTTATATGCGTATTAAATAGTTAATTATCGCTTGCTTTAACGGTGAAGGAGAAATCGTGAAGAAACTTGCATGTCTAAGTGTTCTCAATAATATTCTCAAAGATATGTAAAGTCCGCCAATCCGCACTGGGCCAGCGTGGTGGAATATGGCCTAACCCTTCTCACACTGAGAAGAGGCCTGTGTCCAGCAATGGGACAGCTGTTTAATACAGGGCTGATCATCATCCTTCTGCCCTGGTTCCAATTTATTTGGGGTCGGCACAGTATGTCCTTCGCTTCCATACTTCTCTGTCACCCGTCATATGGTTATTTACCCCTTTCCCTTTCATATCCATCCTCACACAGTCCATCCATCTCTTCCTCGGCCTTCCTCTCCCTTTTCGTCCCTCTACTCTCATATTCATCACTTGCTTACCTACATACGTATCATCTCTTCGCAAAACATGTCCATGACAACCAAATGATTTCCTTTCACCTTCTCGTCTACGGGCACCACTTCCAGACTACCTCTTACGTATTCGTTCCTAATTCTCGTCACTCCACACATCCATCGTAACATTCTCATCTCGGCTATATGCAGTCGCTTCTCATCCATCTTCTTAGTAGCCCAGTTTAATACAGGGCTGATATTATTATTTAATACTTAAAACAGTATATTTTGTAGGGATGTTATTAAATATTTTATTTTATACTTTTATCCATGTGCATAACAACGGATTTTGCCTTGCCGCCGTTTCTGCATGGCGCAGTAAATTTCATAAAAAGTTACCATATTTTAAAACTCCCATATTCCTATAATAAGCACACTTGCTAACTTAATGCAGCTATTTGACTTCTTTCTTTTTCATGTGGTTAGTGGCCAACCCGTTGTCAAGAGTTCTTCAAGCCTCTTGTATATTGTTTTGATGTTTTGTATCTTGTATAGTATTTGTAGGCCTCTGACATGGCTTAACGACTGCTGTCAATTTGGCAACAACCGGGACCGACGTTTTACGTGCCCTCCGAAGCATGGAGACGCTCAGATGAAATACCACTAAGCGGTCACTAATCTATAGACTGACCGCACCCAACGTTGCCTAACCTCGCTATTTAACTTAAAATATATGATAACATTTGCGGATAAATTAGGGACCGGGGCTTATTAGATTTCGCCATTCATGTTTTAAGTCCCACATTCGACATAAAGGGGGATTACCGTCTACAGAGCGTATTGCTAGATTATTAGATATTTGCCTGAATCAGGTATGGAATACAGTATCTAACAAATAAATACAACAAAAAAGAAGTGCAAACTTATGCCACGACTAACGTAGTAATCTGATGCAATCTTGTATTTACTAACAGATAAAATATAACTAATATTTACTCGACACACGAATCGAGTTCTATCTACATGAATGATTATACTCATGTCAGCCACAATTACATTTATTCGTATTCTTCCTTAAAATAAGAATAAAATACTTGGTTTCCTGCGACAAACCTATTTGGGAAATGAAAGCCTTGCTTG
This sequence comes from Catocala fraxini, assembly GCA_930367265.1. Taxonomy (NCBI): domain Eukaryota; kingdom Metazoa; phylum Arthropoda; class Insecta; order Lepidoptera; family Erebidae; genus Catocala; species Catocala fraxini. The sequence continues at coordinate 8,939,289 of OV884038.1, forward strand.
ATTAAACTTCGACCAAGGAAATCAATATCCGGCACATGTTTCGGGCTGTAAACCATTCGATAAATGGACGGAAATCAACACGTTGTTATATAAATTAGATTGAGCCATATTAGATGATTAAGGACATAATAAAGTTGATATAAAAAGCTTGCTTGAAATTTAGTTACTCAATTTAATAAGAGAAGATTTAACAAGCCTCGATGGCGTAGTGGTTAGTGTAACCGACTGCCACGCCTGAGGTTGCGGGTTCGATCCCCGCACAAGTCAAACATTTGTGTGCATGAACATGGATGTTTGTCTTGGTCTGGGTGTTTCTATGTATAATATGTATGTATTTACAAAAAAAAAGTATATATGTATGTTTATCCATTGTCTAGTATCCATAGTACAAGCTCTGCTTAGTTTGGGCTAGATGGTGTTGTGTGTATGTGGTAGAATATTATTAATATTATTATTAACATAATTTTTTTTTTATATAATTTTTTTTTTTTACCGCAACATAAATATCTGAATAGTTAACAAATTTTCGAAAGTATTAAGAACCAAAAACCCCAGCTATTATTCTGTTTTGCTTTTAACAATAATTTTTCTACTATTTTTGATTATTATATATATATTTTATAATTATAATATTTGTTATAATTTTGAATGATAAAGACAATCGAAATCTCGCAAGAGTGTATCAACTTATATATATTGCTGGATTTACTAGTTGCTGCGGTTAAACAAACATTGAAATTACGATCAACCAAATATGGAATACTTTTAGTTAAAACTAATTAATTTGTGCCGTAAGGACCAAAAAGCCTACTGTACTAATAAAATAAGATGTAAAACAGATACACAACTTCTTAAATTGAAACCATCAATAAAAAGTTATTTACACCAGCTCCAAAATCTTAACTATCAGGATCCATTACTAGTCCCAGAAAGTATTAAACTGTGTCACTGCTACCACACGGGTCTCGTCAAATACAAAAATGTAGAAACGGCCAAGTTTCCTTTCGTTTGTTTAGACACATCAATGGAAAGGCTTAGAGAAGTAGACAAATAAATAAATTTTTGTGTAATAATATTTTCACTGCGGCATTAAAAATAGCGGCATTATTAAAAGGTAAAAGTCCTTTAATATTACGCTTATTATAATTAACGGTGAAACTGTACGATGGCATTTTATTGACAACAATTATGCAAATTCATAACATAAAACATTTAGTTTTAGAAGCTATAGGCTGTCATGGCTGATTACATTCAAAACAGTTTGTTGAATAAAAACTACTAAACTCCCAGCTGGATTCGCAAATTTATTTAGATATCTGAATAAATTAATTCTTAGATAGTTTAATTGTTTCATATGCTTATTGATCTCATAGCATGAGTTTATATTTATTATTGGAATATTAAATTTGCTTTTGACAGCAACTAACATAAAATATTCCTCGACTTGTAAAAGCTAACTATTTGTTACACAATTGCTTATCCAGTGCTGGGACTAAATCTCCAAAACTCAGCGTCAATTTAAAGAATGAGTATCTTTTTTTAACATGGCTGCCTTGTTTTTTGACTGAACACTTGTACATTATTGTATTTGTAAATGCGAATATGAGTTTGTTTGTTTTGAACACTTTGACGCTTTAACTACTCGACCAATCATTATGAAATTTCGCTTACACGTTGTCAGTGGTACAAACAAGAACGTAGAGTACCCCTTTTTCCAGAAATAGACTTGTGGTTAGAAATTTATTTACAAAATCCACATTAACGTCAGCGAAGCCGTGGACAAAATCTATTATTAAATATTCCAAAGATTTATTTTTCTTTAGAAAATAACTCTTGCACTAACTATAATCCCTGTATTATGAAGGATTTTACAGTCATTGAAACAACAGGCTGAAGAACACTCAGACTCAGAACAATGATTGACGGATTCAAAGATTAACTCCACCGCGTACTTGATGTGACTAGTTAAACAAATAACTAAACAATCCTTTTAATGTTAGTATATTGTTTTAAGCGTAGATATAAAAATCTTTTCTTTGTTACTTACGATATAAATTATTATAATATGCAGAGTACAGTACCTATGCGGCTTAGAATAAAGGTAGATCTACTATTAGCATCAAGCAGAACAATACCGCAGCTGTTCATGGCGTTCGTAGTGTGAACGTTCCACAAACCTACTATAAATTCTTTTGCGGTCATTAAAAGCAAAATGTTGGAGGCGTACTCAATATTGACTTCCAGAATAAGACGAAATCGTAGGAATCCAATCGCTCATACGTATTTAAATTCGCTACATCAGAAATGAATACATTTTGAACTCGTGAACCAGTCCAATTTATGTGCAGTCGTATAATACTCCACCTCGGCTCAATGATCAAGTATAGGATTCGTCAGTACCAGTACTATTTAACATTTATAAAGTTAAATAATAAACCTTTAAGGATCCTAAACTTTCTAAAATGCAGATCAACACGAAAATTTGTTAACTGGCGATCAAACGCATGTTAACTAATTGAATTGGTTAACTGAATTAGCAACAGCCAAATAAATTACTTGACTTTGGGTTTGATTTTGGAAAGTCGTTGATTAGCCTTTCAGAAACCGCGTGCTAATAATATTATTACTTTTTTGTTATTACAGTAATTATAGTCAAACTGCCTATGATTACCTAATATTATTGGACATGGCCTTATTGTGTACCTAATAAATATCGTTGCTGTATAATTGTTATGATTATCTGGACTTAAATTTTCGTACTCGAGATACTTTACATGGCGCTTAATAACGTCACGAAAATATCTCGAAATACCTACGAAAGGATCTGGCGCCTAACTGGTGGCGATGGATGCTTTTTTTATATACCATGCAGGCTGCCTTTTTGTTTCGCGAGGTAAGTTTGTGCGTTGGTTTACGTCAGATTGTGAGATCCGAGGTACGATTCCCGGGTCTCAAAAAGTGTAATTGTAAGCCTCGCGTTACTTAGGACTCAAAAACACAGCTGGTTAATGTGGACCCCCTCTCTGTATATGTCTTCGAGGCTATAGGATAGTCTATATTATGTACAATATTAATTAATTGGCGCCAACGTGACATGTCATGTTGGTGTTTCATTTCATGCCATGATGCCAGAAAAGAAATAACGAATTACGTCTATTAGAATGACAGATTCCATATTGGAATAAAATACTTTTTCTGTTTTTCGTTGTTACTGTAATTATGGACTGTATATTATTGTTGCTTACGGCCCACCATGTACGTAATAAATAATGTTACGAGAGGCAAAAATCTCTTATTATGTTTAGGGCTTAATTTTTCTTACGCGAGAATCATTACACGTCTTACTCTTAATAATGTTACATGTCATATCGTAAATTAACTACAAAATAAATAATTATGACACTTTGCTAGATGGATATTACTTAGATGCCAACTGGAAAGTATGAAGCGACTGTCTATTGTGTTGATTTCTAATCGATTTTTTGCAGCTTTTATATAATTTTATCTTTTATAGTTAATGTACTATATATGTATATGTCTCTTGACTTTAAAACATTTTACATGAAGTTTCAACTTGTTTTAAAACTTAATATAGAATATTTGTATGTTTGTTGAAAAATAAATACGTGATGTATTTAGCTTTTAATTCGGACAAAGTCTTAATTGTTTTTAGGCATAATTATACGCAAATTCACGATCTAAGTATTGCCATAATTCTCATAAAAATATACAATTCATCACGTCGGTAATTGCTCCCAACGGTGACATATAGAGTCGTTGCATACTTATCTAATGAGCTATTATTAAGCTAGCTTAATAGCTGTTTGCCATCATGAATACAATTGAATATAAATCCCCAGTCTGCTATTAAATGGATAAACTCAATGACAATTGCATGCATACTACAGCATTAGAGATAAAGAAAAAGAACCCATCTCTAATAATATAATAATATATGTAAGGTGATTTATGTGTGTACCTATAATAAAAAATCTTAGTGAATCATTGCCAAAATTCTCTACCCGTGCTATCGTCGCTGTCTGTTTCATATCAGGCAGTGACTTAGCTGCATTTATAGATATTATATGACATTACAAAACGCACCAAAAGTAAGAACTAGATTTTACAGAATTATAGGCTTGCAATCAGGTTGCCAAGAATAAAGAATCAAACCGCTATAGGTTTTAGATAGACATCTCTTTTATTTGCGTAATTTTCAGAGACATAATCATGTGAATTTTTATTTTTTACTGTAAGCATTACTTCATATTAATTTGATATTATTAAGGGATTTTTTTGTCTTCGTTTTGCTTCTCTAAATATAATTTGTAATATATTTTCTATATCTTAACATGTCAACACTATGTTATTTGTGAAAGCTTTGTATGTCTACATCAAAATAAACCCGACAATCGTTTCTCTCATTCAAACGTGTTGATTTAGTATTTTGCTTTTACCGTAAGCCATGGCGTATTCAATATACATGAAAGAATTCCTTTTACACACGTTTTATTTTATCCAGGGAAACAAAAATATACAATAACACCATAAAGTAAAATCTTTTTAACGGTACCATAAAAGTAATGTTTATGGCCAATTCACAAAGTGCCTAAGTCTGGAGACGACGTTTGATAAAATATCAAATATATTTTAGCTTTACAGGGCAATGAGGTCATCCTTAACACCTTATCAAAGTGACGAAATATTTTTACTATAAATAATCAGAATTAGTACGCTCAACTACAGCAGTTTAGTTTGTGATTTACAAGTTATACTTTAATAAAGTTTTTGTATGGGCTTACGATTCAAAGAAAATAGATATATTCTTTCATTTAAAAATTGTAAAGGTGTAAAAACCGAATCTTGGTTCTTAAAAAAAGATTCAATGTAGGTTGTAAGGATATTGACAACCTAAAGTAGGTCATGACCATTGGTAAAGTTGAGGCAAATTGCCAAGGGATTGAAGTCAAACGCAATGATTAGACGAAATCTACACAGTCCTTGATTAGAAAGTGTTATATAATATTAACGCCGTTAGGTTGTTTCCAATCTTATAAAAAAAAACATGTTGCTCAGTGAGAATTATGATTCTTACCAATGAGAACAAACTATGTGAGGAGGAGGTTAACATAAGTTGTTTGGTGATCTGATTGAAATATAACTAGGTGATTTACTAAAGAAATAACTGCTAATTAATGTAATTGCTAGTTGCTGTCCGAGATAGGACAAATCTTGATCAAGCCACGGAAAGCGATCCCTTTTGATAGCATTGGCAAGATAAACTTTTAATGAAAGTATTTTTTAAAAATATTCTGTTGTTAGTACAATCTTTAAACCATTTAACAGATTCATAGTAAAACACTTATATAAGACATCTAATAACTGCACTAAAAGTAAATCTGATAACAATACTCAACTTAGCACAAAACTTTAGCACAGACTGACCCATTTGGGTAAATAGGTATGCAACTTCGTTGTTGTGAATTGTCCTATACGGTTATTATACCAGCTTAGTTTTAATTGTACCGAAATTTAGTAACGACCAAATTGCGATACTTTTGAAAGTAAACTGGATGGTAAAAGCAACGACTCTTAACATTTTCATACAAATGTAGATTTTAAACTTTATTTCTTATTTATAATTTGAATACATAAGAGTACTCAGTAGTCATAATAGCACGTATTATTTGTGTTAGATATTATCCTTTTCAATATTTAGATTCTGCTTGCGGGTATCTCTTGCTAAAACCTCTTATTGCTAAATTTGTTCAGCTTTCTAGTGATACTCGTAAAACATGATCTGTGGCCCAAAATATATAATAATTAATATCTTAAATATGTTAACTCAATTGACTTAGAATACTTTATTCACTATTTTAAAAGATTTAGTACGGAACAGAAATTGGGAATGTGCATGAAAATATTATTTATATTTATTGAAAGTTTTGGAAAACTATATAATATAATATAATATAATATTCTACCACATACACACAACACCATCTAGCCCAAACTAAGCAGAGCTTGTACTATTTATATATTTTAACTCTCTCTGCGTAAGCATAAAATATGGTTGTTATAATATTCATTATGGTATTTTGATCAAAACTGCCTGCATTTAGTAACTCCCCATAGCGAGAATTCCCTATTATAAAAAATTATGCTGTTCAGAAATTCTCTGTCTTCCCATTCTCTCATTAATTGTCATTCATCCGACTGTACGTATGTAGATATTATAAAAGATACTCACGTCTTTATTAGGATTAAGGAATGTAAAAATAATCATCATGACGTAATAAGGTGTCCACCAGATGAGGAAGGCGGCGACGATCACCACTGACATCCGAAGAGACTTCATCTTCGCTCTGTCGATAAGCCTTCGTCTGTTCATGTCAGGGGTAAAGTACTTTTCTTGTCTTCTAACTTCTGGCTTGAACACCTTCTCGCTCTCTGAAGACAAAAATTAAATAATAATAATTAGATAACACAATACAAATAAAGCAACTTTCATTTATTTGTGTAAGACTGGTATCTATAGTATATAGTTTGTCATACGTGCTGTATCCGTAATAGTGTAGTGAAAAGACCTCCAGATTGTTACGGAGTGATCAATACCGAAGTACGCACACTAACTGTTCTATAATGGTCATACCGTTAAAGTAAGCGATTCAAGACTACTTTGTTTATCATCGCTTGCTTGAACGGTAAATAAAAACATAGTCAGAAAGCCTGCATGTCTAAAGCCAGCCATTCATAACGTTTTTAAAGGTATGCAAGATTGGCAACCAGTAATATAATAATAATAATAATCATTTATTCAACTTAAATTGGTACAAATTGATACAGAGCTTAGGTTACATTGTAAAGGTAATATATAAGGGGTGCCTGTACTAGGGTAAACCTGTGCCACAGGCATTAAGGGCACATACTATCTAATATAGATATAAATTCTAAAACAATACTTATAAAACATTATTCTTTGTATATAAAAACTTACGAATTATATTATAAACTAAGTGAAAACTATGACGACTTAAAGAGTTATTTTATTGCGTAACACTTATTGAACAACAATCATCAAATTTTCTGTTTGATCGTAGTTCAAGGTTTGTAAATATTGTTGAACTAATTGCTTAGTGTTAATGTGTTGTGTGTGTTAATTTTTGTCATAAATCGCAGTTATTTTGTTTATATTATTATAAAGAAAAGAACCTAAAAATGCGAAAAACCTATTGGTAAAAATATACTTAGATTGAGACTGAGTACGACAAACGATATCTTTCCGTCGTTTAGTGTTAGTAAGTTCCGGGTTATAATCAAGAGTAGTATGTTGTTTGAGTACAGTGTGCATTATAAAAAGCTGCCGGACTGTTAGTACTTTAGAATTTTGATACATACCAGTACTAGGACAGTGTGGTTGCCGGTTGCTTTATCCATCTCATACTGAGAAAAGGGCCCATGACCAGCTATTTAAGAGTTATTACAGTGATTTTTAATTTAGTATTATTATATCATACTACACAACGAAATATTAAGACCAAGACATTGAGTCGATACGTTAAAGGTTGAACTTTGGTAAGACTTGTTCCGTCGAGCGTTTTTTGAGGGACCAGCATAAATCATAGTTACCTAAAAACAAAACCATATATAGTCTATTCCAATCTTATAAAATAAAAAGGTACACAAACGGTTTACTGACATGACCATAGACATTTTAGTGATGTCCAATTGTAGCTTCAATTGTAAATTAATTAAATACCTAATCGAATCATTCGATTTGATGCAGCGAAAGAGTTAAAATAACATAGACACTAATAAAAAGGTACACACACGGTTTACTGTCATGACCATAGACATTTTAATGATGTCCAATTGTAGGTTCAATTGTAAATCAATTAATTACCTAATCGAATCATTCGATTTGATGCAGCGAAAGAGTTAAAATTAAAATACTATTATATCTTATCGTGCTATAATTGTACCCATCATTTGATGTCCGCAGTTGAGCAAACAGAAGTATATAGTAAAAAATTAAGTAATAATCATTTGCAAGGTATCTATATTATTTTTCATTGTTAAAGAATTCACCTAAGGAATAATATTGTATCACATACAGACAACACCATCTAGCCTAAACTAAGCAGAGCTTGTACTATGGGTACAAGGCAATGGATAAACATACATATCATTATATACTTATTTTTTGTAAATTTTACTTATTATACATAGAAACACACATACCAAGACAAACATCCATGTTCATGCACACAAATGTCTGACTTGTGCGGGAATCAGGCGTAGGGGTCGGTCACATGTTAATTAAAGTGGTTACACTACGCCATCGAGGTCGTTACTAATTATTAGTAATCAAATATCTTTACCACAAGTTGTGAAAGTTAAAAAATATGTAGGTACTCATTTAGGCCACTAAATAACACTTATAAAATTCAAGGGTTATTATAGTGAGCTGATTAAGTATTATTGTAGCCAATTATTATTGTTATTTGTCAAATTTTTGTAGCCAAATATCGCTTCAAGAAGAAGCACAATCCAAATCAGTATGAAATTAACATTCTGTAAGTAAGCCAGGTCGTCAGCAAAAGCCCACAAAAGTAATAGAGCAGTCAACAAAATGGCAGTTTACTTGACGGTCAGGATAATTAATTTATTTTAGAATGGTCAAAATATATTTAAATTTTATTTATTTAATTTGGTTTCACGGCTGCTTATCCCTTTGAGTTGCAGTGGACAGCCGCATACTTTTCGTTTTTTTAACTCTCGCACTAGGTTTAAATATTGTGTGAGAGAAGACTTTACAAACTTTCAAATAACGAACATAAAAAACACCCAGACTCGGATGAAATATTGTGGAACACACAAATGTTTGTCCCGTGTGTGATTCGAACCCATAGCATAGTACCTTTTTCAAAATGACAAACTAAGCTTTATAACCTCTTTTTCTACACACGGTATTGGCAACAGTGAACTTTCCTGTAGCACGCAAGTAGGTACTTACTTTTACTTGGATTTAATGGCAGTAATAAACAGATGAATTTAAATTTTAAATTCCTCTAAATACCGTATATTTAATTGCAAATTAATTATAACTATCTTTTTGCATAGCAAATATAGATTAACTAATCGATTACTAAAAATCTTATGACTTGAACGAATTATTGTTTGTCGTGCAGCCCTATGCATTCATAAATTATAGATATTTTTTCATCCGTCAAATAACCTCAGCTTTCGACGGAGTTTTTTCAAATTAAATAGTCATTTATTAATCAAACGGCAATTGCTTTAAAATGGCTTGTGGTATATTGTGAAAATCTTGGAAATACGGATAAATTTACTAAACTTATTCCATTAAGTAAGTAATTATGATAAATAAAACAAAATTTGGTTTGTGTACATTTTCATCCGTATAGATTGGAAAGGACTATAATTATGACGATGGAGTCAAAATGTACCGTGATAACTCCTCTATTACATTATGAGTACTAGTTCATTTATTAGAAACACGTCGACGTCTTTAGATCTTTAGTTTTGGTAGAATATTATATTATTATTATTATGAGGCGCTCATAGCCAGTTGCACTCACTGATCGGTAAACGATTAGCGAGGGCAAGCAACGTTGGGTGCGGTCAGTCTATAGATGGGTGACCGCTTAGTGGTATTTCATCTGAGCGTCTCCGTGCTTCGGAGGGCACGTAAAAAGTCGGTCCCGGTTATTGTCAAATTGACAGCAGTCGTTAAGCCATGTCATAGGCCTACGGGCGTCTAGAACAAGTCTTGACAACAGGTTACAGGTTATTATATTATATTATTTACGTAAAAAATAACTGCATATAAAAACATGTTTCTTTGTTGTAGTCGTGACTGCTAATTAGAGCTCAACATGCCTTTGTGAGTTTAATTTATAAAATAACTTAATTACCAAGAAACTAGAATATGCCAACATATAACGGTGGTAGCTTAATAGATAAAATTGCAATCAAGAGGTTGCAGGTTAGTATCCCACCCATTGTGCCTTAGCAGGAGGGGTTTTGGGCTAATAATTAATAAAACAAAAAACTAAAAATTTTAACTAAAATAAAAATACAAACTCATTTTAAATATGTATACTTCATAATTCACTATATATCGCCCGTAACTTTTGCTCACGTATTATTACCTTATGTGGGGGCCAGTCAGTGCAGACCGGCGACACTTCAACCCAGTGGGATCTTTTGTGTTGACACTCTCCCAATAACGACTGCCATAGATGTTCATGGCAGCCGGGACCGACGGCTTAACGTGCTCTCCGAGGCACGGAGCAGGCGATAATTGATAATCAATACGCACATAATTTCGAAAAGTCATATATATTCCGAAAGTCAGAGGTGCGCGACCTGGGTTCGAACCCGAGACCCTCTGCATTGCAATCTGTTGGTCTCCCCACTGAGCTATCGCTGCTCTTTGCTCATTAATGTATGTTATGTCAATTTTCTATTCCTCGGAAACAATACTTTTTTTCTGGATGAAAGGTCTTTTTTTATACACCTGACAACGTGTATGCGAAATTTAATTATGATCATTAAATTAGTTAATGCATGAAAGCATAACAAGCAATTCGCATTTATAATGTTAATTGTGATAATTAGGATTCATGTTGTATTATAACCTTTTATTTATTAAAAAGAGAAGCTCGGTCGAGATAAAGCTAAATATATTCTTGGTATCTTTATAAACATTTCAATGACGCGAAGCAACTACAGATTTATGGAACACACATGTTTTATTCCTCGTGTGGATCGAATCTACATACTAAGCGCACTGGCAGTGGCGATATGACTATTTAATTCAGTGCGTGTTCCGTGCACTTATACAGATGCAAATCATTCAGCAGAATTTATGATAACTGAGTCCATGAGTGATATTAGGCTTTCAATATTTATGCACAGCCATGATACCTCGAAGGGATAGCAAAAGGTGTTTGCACCTACATTACTGCAGCTATAGCTATATTGTAGGTCCTTCGTAGTAGGGGAGAGCCTACTGCCGTCTACCGAGCACTTTGCCAGACTCTGTGGAGCTACTAAGAATTTCTTGCTTAGCAATCACATTCAGTGATATATAGGGATGGTATATCTTCTAGAAAATCCTTACCCAACTACGTCTTTACGTCTTTAGAATGCGTGGTATAACTTTCCACACTAAAAACAGCTTTAAGGATAACAATTGATATTATTCTCGAAACTCAAATTCCTACGTTAATTTGGATAAGATATTGTCCCTATTGTATCAATGTTTCAACTTTACAGTAGGTAAATGTCTGGTCTAAGTTCATCGTTATTTTGCTTGGTGCAGAAAGCAATTTCGCCTAGACTCTGGTATTTGGTTAAGCACTGTGTGTTTATTTACTCAGTTATGTTGTCTTGCTCAAAGTTTAATCATAAGCGTAAAGCAAAGATAAACTTCTCAGAATTATTTGTCTATAATAGTTCTAAGAGATATGTGTAGTTACATAGCTTCAGTCAAAAGTTCAGCGGCTTTGCTACGGTAGGCAGCGGCTTTGCTGTGTTCTGACATTGCTGAAGTCTATTAGCAGCGGTTACCACTTTCCATCAGGTGAACTACTGCCACCATCTGCCAGCATAAACAAAGAGAAATAAAAAAAAATTATATGTTTAGATTTGGTTTTAGTATTTAGTCTAAAGTGGTCCAAGGGTGCTTAAGCGCTAATATATTTAATAGTATTAAGCTTTATTACACAATTGTTTGTTATCCCAAAGAAATAAAAGTAATAATAAAACAAAAAAATACCTCTGGTGTTAGAAATATCGAAATCTAATACTACCGCTAACCTTCAGGCGGTATGCCTTTTTCTTTGCAGCCTAAATTCTATTGGAATCAGCGTCTTCGTGAGCTTTGTTATTTATCTAAGAAAAAAAAACAACTCAATAACTACGAATATTTCCTTTCCACTATTTGAGCTCCACTATTTGTGGATGACACAATTTTTTGTCCCGTGTTGCCTTTAAACACATAATACTTAGCGCCGTGGCAGTGACGTGTTAACTCTTAAACGGAGGTTCCTCCCTTTGTGTTGGAGGGACATCACTCTCCGTTTCTCCACATTGGTGACCCTGACGTGATCATCCAGCACCCGACATTACTAGAAGCAACCTTCACGGAGCAGATCAGCAGCAGCAACCATCGCCATCATCTTCACTCCTCTCACACAGCACCTCTCCAGATGAGCAGTAATCAAGTCGCGGCCCGCCAGGCACGATCAACCAGCCAGGTCGGAGGATCCTCCCTTTGTGTTGGAGGGACATCACACTCTGTTCCTCCACAAAACTATTGCGCCATGCATACAGTGATATGACGGAACTAATATTTACAATCCCAGTTGTTCAAAAACCTGACTAATATTATAAGTGTGAAAATGGGTTTGTTTGCTTTTTACGCTTTACTGACACCTTAACTACTCGAACGATCAGAATAAAATTTTGCATATACGTTGGCAGGGATACAAAAATGATCTTATAGTGTAGCTGTGGGCAAAATGTAGAAGAGTAATAAAGTTTGATGCAGATTTTACCCGTCGTAGCAGTTAATGCAAAAAACACTTTGGGTAAGATCCGATACAAATTTACATTTTAATCTTCCAAGCATTGGCTTATAGACGCTTCATTTTGTAAATCACATAAGCATGATTGAAAGCAAATAAACAAACAACTAAACAAGCTCTCCTTTATAAAATTGGATGTTTTCTGCCAGTTTTGTCCTTGTTATTAAGAAAAGGTACAGTATAATGAAAGTGTATTTTGTTCAAACGATGAGGAAAATGCTGGACAATACGATGAAAGACGAGTGATTACACAAGTAATGTAATTTAATGATATGTAAATTCAAATATTTATTAATAATAAACCTACGTAATATTTTAATGCCTGCTATAGCCTAGCAGCTTAAGCTGGTTATCTGTTTCATTTAACCCTGAAGTATCCATGCTGGGGGTAGTACTCCTCTATCCTACAAAATATTATAGTTTTTGAGTGGTAGGGTCACGCTGGTTACAGCATGAATGGGCCGGCTCGACCGGGGAAGTACCACCCTCTCACAGAAGATCGACGGAAAATAACAGTATCTGTTATGTTTCGTTCGGTGAGTAAAAGCGCCGGAGGCCCAATCACTCTTCCCTTCCCAAACTCCATCCTGCTCCATTTCCCTTTTCCTTCCGGTAGGCAGCGACTTGGTTGTGTTTTTTTGACATTGCTTCGGTAATGCTAAGAAAACACAGCCATGTGTATGAGCCCCGTTTCTCGTTCACTAGCAGGTGGGTCGCAGGCTCATCTGTTACCGACCGCAATAAAAAAAAATAAAGAAATCGAAGCCAAATACGACATTTCTTATGTTGTTGCGATGAGAATGACTGCCAGACGTCCTGAAAGAGACGCTGTGAGGACAGTAGTGGTTCAATGCTGTGTGTCCTTAGACTAGCGTCAAGGGGCTTCTTTTGACGTATACGCATGGTGTGAGTGACATCTTTGAAGTTCTACATGAACATTATAAAGAGTTAATATCTCTCAGTACAAAAGTACTTATTATGTACTTTTGTTTGTAACAAACATCCAGTTGTGGTTCATGCAAATTTTTATCCCGTGACGAAATCGAACTGTAAGCTCCACTTAGACATACACAACGAAAAATTACCGCTAGCGCTTTTAAGATATATAACTTAGTGATGTAATCGAACAATCACATACCTATACCTGTTTAATTGTCTTGTACGACCACAGGTAGAATATGCCAGCATCAGTTGAAACCTCTTCTATGCAAAGTACGACCATACAATTGAAAGAATACAGCGTAATTTTCTGTGAGCAACTCAGTTTAAATGTCGTCTAGGGCATCCCACATGCAATGAGTCTCTGCAAAAAATTAACTTGCTTACCCTACACTCGCGACGATTGTTACTACAGGGTGTGATGCTCTATGACCCTATAAGCAATAAGTATGATTATACCGAACTTATTAGCGCTTTATATTATATTGTACCCAGATCTGTAATAAGATGAGATACGCGCGCCTACCCGCTATATGCTACGACTGCTAGTCGTACGAATGCGGGTGAGCGAGCGCCCCTCCATAAAATAGTTAAAAATTGTAATAAATTGTTTGTTAATATAGATATTTTTGCCTCTACTCATAATCTTGTCTTATATTTACGCAAATGTTATACATTGAAATTAAACACAAACGGGGAGACTCTCCGTGAACATGGCTGCTGTAAAGATTGAGCTAAGGTAATTAATTATATTCTAAGTAGTTTTAATTACACAAAATAAAAAAGGAAAATTTTAATAAACCCAAGCACATACCTAACTTTTTTCAGGGGCTTATCTTCATATTTCCCGTTAGTCATCAAACTAAATATATTCTAAATGTCTGCAGTCAAATTTAATGCTTTTGAACTTAGAATAAAATATAAAAGTTATATTTTATATATGTACATATGTAGGTATAACAACCATAACAAATATCAATATTAATATTTTTTTGATTTAAATGAATTGATACAAAACTCTTGTAACTAGCTGTCTTGAATGAATTGGTGGTTTATTCTCAAAATAGAAATGAAAAAATACAATATCTTCAACTTTAAATATCAAAATAATAGACAACAACATTTTTAGTTCGTTTAAACAAAGACTATGGGTAAGATTCGGTATAACTTTGATAACTTTACTTTCAAAATCAATTAATCATAAAGCAATTAGGAAATTAATATTTAACCGCAATGTTTTAGACGTAATATATTCCAAATCTTTCAGGTACTTGCCAAGCAACGGTCTGCTGGTATTCCAATAATTTATCAACTCCGCTTTTATTATTAATGACTCTTTGAACTTTATAACCATATTACAGCATTCTACCGCTGGAAGTCATTTTCAACACTTTATAATTGTTTTAAATTTTGCATTATTCTAAATTTACTGTTGCATATTTCCCAAAAATCAAATTGTGGATAATTTCTATGCTAGTAACAATCATATTCGTATTCTACAAAACCAATGAACATTGACTTGCCTAACTATTACTTAGTAACCTAAATGAATAAATGAATAAATGACTTATTAAATTAATATAAATTGTTTGCTCTTCCTTTTTTCGTTTTACTGATGTGACTATGTTTGTTTGTATTAGTTAAGTTATATTTTATGATTGTTACTTTTGTACACTTAAATACCATTATTAAAACATTCTTACCTAAACAAAAAAATATTTAGACCTTGCCTTTGAGACGTGTCACGAGAATTATCTTCAAAAATATACTCTCTAAGGAAAAAGAAACAAAGTATGCTATGATTGATGTCGTACCGTATTATGGCTACATAGAGCATAGTACGGGGCTATGGGGTAACATATGGAATTCATTTTTCATGGGGTTTAACCCTAAGTAACACGGAGTTATTTATTGAAACATATACCGTGTCGTTAGTCTTGCCACTGCACATATAAAATATATTATCAAACAGTGTGTGATACAATATGAACAGTAAAACCAGTGCAGTCAGCGATTTCTAAAGTTGTTTCCGCGAAACCTAGGGGTTCGGTAGAAAAGTCACCAAGGCTCCACTAAATTATTTATTTTTGGCTGTTAAATAATACCACAGTTCATACATACTCGACATATCCGTCGACAGTGACATCCTGGCTATCTTCTGTCATGTGCCCTGATGTGACTAGCGAATCCAAACTTAGTCTTAAAGCAGCGGTTGCAGTCTACACAGTACAGTTGTCCCGCAGCGTCGTAGGTGTAATTGTAAGTTTACTTCAGCCGGGTTTTGCTAATTTGGCGTTTTGCGTCCAGATTTTCACGACGCAAATTCTCGAAGTGGTTCACCCCGTTATTCACGCTTCTGCGCCACTCTGTTCGATTTAGTGAGAGTTGCTCCCATTCCTTTGATGAGATGCCACATGCAATTAGGCTTCTCTTGAGGACATCTTTAAAGGATAGGTATTGTCGTCCTATCCTGCGCTTACCATGTTGTAATTCTGCGTAAAACACAGATTTAGGTAATCGGGTGCAAGGTGCCCACACCATCGGAGTTGACCTTTCATTATTAGAGATTCGATGCCCTGCATGCCCGTCCTTCTAAACAGTGTCTTTGATTTATAATAATTTGATATGCGGCTCCATAAAAAAGGTATTTGGCAAGTATTCCGTTATCTTTAAAGTTTAAGAAAACCTGCTCTAAGCAGCTAATCTGTTTTTAACAGCCTTAAACGTACTTTAATTTATTTACAACGTATTATGTACAGCCTTTGGATTTATGATAATCAGAAATTTGCATAACGCCATCACCTTTTAATTTTTTAGTACTAAATAATATACACACATCAATTACAGAATTTGGAATACCTTAATCCTAAATTATTTACGACTTTATAGTTTAAAATCTTTTTAGACGCCATAAAATGTTTTATATTACACAGATTGAAACCTATTTTATTCTATTGTGATGTATGAATTATCACTTTTAACGTAACATTTTACAATAATTTCATGCTAGCTGCAACATAACTCGAGTCGCATAAAGAATCGCTGAGTAAGATATTTTGTAATTATATAAACTTGTGTTTTTCAATAAACCGCTCTCTTTTAACTTTACTTGACGAAACACCTAAGTTTTATTTAAACCATCATCATATATTGTATGGTGACCCTGCCATCAAGAAGAAAGAAGACAATTGCTATAGAAGTACCCTGCTATCAAGAAAGAAGATAATTACTATGGGGAAAAGAACTCTACTCCAAAGAAGAAGTCGTCATTGCCCAAAATGCGAATAGAGATGCTTCTGCTTTTATTAGCCGGTCCATGCCACGTGGCGCAAGCATTGAACAGATTTTGCTAGTCACAATAGTCGTCTTGATTACTGCTGCGGTCTTCTACTACATACTCAAGAAGTATTGTGGCCACGCTGTAAATACATTGTGGCGAAAACTCAACGCTGTGAGCCTTAGTAACATGTCCAAACCTGACCTCACTATATCTGCCTAAACACGCCAAAACGTCAACAAATCACCAAAGTACCAGAAAATACAAAGTCGACGAATTAGGATAGGAGAGGTGTCCAGGGGTGTCCCGGCCCAAAGTCGTGAAAAGACCACAACGTGCCCCTACGAGGATGGAAAACCGTGACACGGCCCCGGCGCAACGTGACTGCATTTGACACCACGATGGATGCCTGCGCAACTCCTGGAAGGCTTACGCAATCGCATATTTTACTTTAACTATGTAATACATATTAAGTATTTGCGAATTATCAATTATAGATATATAATTTTTTAGAGTAGTAGAGCCTTGCTGATTTCAGCATAAATGGGCCGCCTCAACCGGGGAAGGACTATCCTCTCACAGAATATCGACGTGAAATACCAGTATTCCTACTGTTGTGTTTCGTTCGGTGAGTGAGAGTGCCGAAGGCCCAATCACCCCCTTTCTCCCATTCCCGCTCCTTCTCCTTTCCACTTCCTTTCCTAAAGGGTCGGCAACGCGCAAGTGATACCTCTGGTGTTGCAGGCGTCCATAGGCTACGGTGACCACTTATCATCAGGTAGGCTGTATGATTGTTTGCCATCATAGTTGTATAAAAAAAAATATATAAATTCTTGTTATTCCTCTATAATTAATTAATTACTAGAGGCATTTTTAGTAGTTTATCTATATTAAATATTTTCTTAGAATTATATTTCTTAGTTTATTACATTACTAGTAAAATAGATGTATGTTTGTTAAAGTATTATAAGATATTATGGTAACTGAACTAAATGCCATAAATAATAAGTTATTAGATATTAAAAATACTTAACGAAAATTGACCCTTTGTGATCCTTGCTCGCTACTAATTTATTAAAGCACTCCATTAAATTGAAAGATAATGTTAGGTCAATGTATACGAAGCCTTAAAAAATAGCTTTAAAACAAGAAGTACAGAAACAAATCCAGGAAACTGTTAGACAATGACATTATTGAAGAGGCTATGTCTGAGTGGTCCAGCCCAGTTCTACTGGTACCAAAAAAATCTGATAAATCAGGCCATAGGAAATAGAGGTTAGTTATTGACTACCGACAGTTAAATAACAGAATTCAGGATGATAAGTTTCCCCTCCCAAATATTATAGATAGATTCGTTATCAGGTAGCATTTATTTTTCTAAATTAGATCTTTCACTAAGTTATTATCAAGTAAGTTTAGAGCCTAGCGCCCAGAAATATACGGCATTAATGTAGATAAAATGTACCAAATTTCTGTTGACAAAAATTCACGACAATTTATAAATGTAAATATAAAGAAAAACAAAATACGAAAGCAAAATTGTTAGTAATTCGTTACGACAAGGAAAATTAAAATTGTTTTATTGATATTAATTAATGAAAAGGGATAAGATTCTATTTCTTTTTTATCTGAACGTGCCATGTGATCTGTAAGAGTCATGTCATGTTGTCATTTGAATCGAGATGAAATATGACGAGCCGTGGGCGTGTTAGAAAATGATGCTATTCAACGCGTCGTTTTTGAGGCCCTACACACCAGTCAAAATGTGATATCAAGGTTGTGGATACGTTATCGCAGTACTGGGGACGTAGCTGAACGGCACATGGGTGGATATAGTGCTACTATGCAGAGTCATGATCGATTTGACGAACAATGGTCTTTGGTGATGTTCACCGATGAGACCCGGTTTGGGTTTTATCCGGATTCACGAAGAACACGCGTTTGGAGAACTCCAGCGAGAGATAGCAGTCTATGGCACCCTCAGGAGGTCCAGTCATACCAAGGCGGGACAATCATGGTGTAGGCAGGAATTCGTCTTGGCGGACGAACCCAGCTCGTTTGGATCCAAAGCATGACTGCATAAAAATACCACGAGGAGGTAGTAAAGCCTGTTATTCGCCCATATAGAATCCAAATGGGCCAGGAATTTCTACTCATACACGATAATGCTCCTTCCTATAACGGCGTGGCTGGTGTCGGCCGCTCTCCGAGACCACGATATTCAAGTTTTGGATTGACCTGCACAGTCGCCCGACTTAAAGCCTATCGAGCATGTCTGGGACATGTCACAACGAAAAGCTTTGAAAGATTCCCTGCTAAATTTGACGACAGAACAACAACTTTACGCACACTTGCAAAAAATATGTGACCTCATACCGCAGCAAGACATTGACAATTTAATTTTAATGTGTAATTATTGTAAGAGGTGGCAACACTGATTATAAATAATTAGATCTTATAAGATTTTGCCAATTTTAATTAAAATTAATATTTTTATAAGAAGAAATAAAGTATTATGATTATACAAATGTTCTACGGCGATTAAAAAATTACCATTTTTATTTAAAACAAATTAATCACGAAATACTTTTTTATTCTTATTAAATACCTTGAAATAATCTGTCATTCGTCCAATTTATTTTTAGATATTTGATGAAATATAAAATATCCCTAGATTCTGTTGATGTGTTTAATCACATACCTATATACCTAAAGGGAAATGCAGATTTGTACACCCACATTTTAATAATAATATAATAATAATAATAATAATATATTTATTTATTCAGACAGAGTCCATAATGTTAGTAACAATTATTCTTACGCTATGTTTAAAACAGATCAAGCTACTATATAACCAAGACTCGAATGAAACCCTTCATTATTTCGGAGTCATACTTTTCCGAAATGACCTTTAGGATGCCATTAGTACTACTCCTCACACTTGTAAGTAAGGAAGCCATCCGTTTGTGGACTATAGTATGGAAGCCATCGACTCTCGTTTCTACAAACATTTTCAAGGCGCTACAAAAGCGGGGCAGCCCTAATAGCACCCTAAAACCATTATTATATTGGACGCGAAAGGCACTGAGAGACCTCTGAGTATATTTGACTCACAGGCTGCTCGTGTACTTTGACAGTATGCTTTGAAAAGCGTAATTTTGACTTTCTCACTACAGCGAGATAATCTGCGGGCCAACATGTTACTCCTGATCGCCAATGCCCTCCGCTCCCTTCCAATATCAGCTTGGTCTTCAAGACCGTCGGTAACATAGTGCCCAAGATATTTGAACTTGAACATTTTGCGAACTATTAATGGTTTTAGTTCCTATTACGTGAATAAGGGGCGAGCCATTACCGTGCCTTCCCGGTATTCTTCCAACAAAATCGTGACAGAAAAACCCAACAACACTTTGCCCGACACAGGAATCTTATCTGATACCTTGTAAGACCGTGGCAGTCTGATGAATAGTTACATGTGTCATAGCAATCATTTTCTTTCATATAGACATTCAAGAAAATTTCCTAATACTTATTATTATTAAAATAACTATTATTACATGTAACTCCTAACATCCTAAAAATATTTAGTAATAAGTTGCTATTTTCGAATAAATTTAAACACTGCGCTGTCCTAGGCCTTTTTTGAAATTATAATATCAGGTGCACGATCAATAGATGTATTCTTTATTTTAAATTGGCGCGATCGTAAAAGCTCAGCAAATGAAAAGATAAGATACGATAAGGATTTTTATATCGACAAATTTTCTATCTTAACCACGAAGATAAATTAAAATGCTGTATGGCAAAATCTTAGCAAGCTTTATGTACTTAACTAACCGATGTCCTTGATGTGCTTGTTTGACTGATGAAATTTGATACCTACCAACTTAAAACGAAGAATTGGAGCTAATAATATTTGCCTTTCTTCTTCTCTTCTTCTCTCTTAGCCTTTATTATTCCCAAGTCACTTGGAGTCGGCTTTTCTGGTCTAACCGGATTTGACTGGATATCAGTTTTTACACGGAGCGGCTGCCACTTGACCTCCGCAACCCGAAGGCTAACGATACCCTAAGGCTAGACCAGTGTCAGGATATTAGAGGGTACTGACTTTCTCAATAACGACTGCCATAGATGTTCATGGCAGCCGGGACCGACGGCTTAACGTGCTCTCCGAGGCACGGAGCAGGCGATAATTTTCAATCAATACGCAAATAATTTCGAAAAGTCATATAACTTCCGAAAGTCAGAGGTGCGCGACGTGGGTTCGTACCCGAGACCCTTTTGCGTTGCAGTCTGTTGGTCTCCCCACTGAGCTATCGCTGCTACCTATCTATATATGATAAAATGTGCCTTTAATTAGTATTTAATATATGAGATATTAGTATAATACCAACGAATTATATGAGATTATCATCATCTCACTCGAAAGATGTCTACTGCTAGACAAAGGCGTCACCCAATTTTTTCTACATATACCGATCTTGGGCCGCATCCAACAACTACCCGCGCTCTTTATCAGGTTATCGGACCACCTTGTGTGAAGGCATACACCTGCTACATCTTGCGGTGCGTGGCCGCCACTCCAAAACCTTTTATTCAGATTGGCACACATGTGAGATAGGTAAGTATAATATTCTCTAGTAGCAAAACGATTTATATGTCATATCTTTACTCCTAATTCCTTCATTGCTATTGTTATTTATGTTTCTATAATAAATAAGCGCAAAGGGCACAACTTTGCGCTTATAAACTAGAGCAAAAGCAAAGTACAAAAAATATATTCATTACTTGGATGTGTGAAAAAAGAAACATTATTCATACAAAAGCTCAGGAATAAATAAGCTTTTTACGTTAACAGTATTGTTATTACATTATAGACATAACGAATCGTAGCGGAAAAAGTTACTAAAGCTTATCTAGAAACTTTGACTATTGTTCATCGAGTTAAGTTAATAATGGAATCGTTTTATCCTAAGTGCTATATTTCCGATTTTGGTTTATTAGTACGGCAAAGTATCTTTACCGTGTTCTGTATTTACGGTGGAAATTACTGAGTGGTGGTTTGAGGAACATGTTGTGATCATTACAAAATATATAAAAGTAACATATTTGCAATTTTGAGTAACGTCTATTAAGATTTTACGTATACTCTGTCCCAATAGAATTAATATTTTATGTAAACAATCCTTTCATGCCTAATTAAATATTTAATGTCATTTAGAAAATTCAAACTCTCTTTGAAAAGTAATTAATGAATACAATAAGCCGTATGAAAGTCCTTCTTTTGATAAATATCCATAAAATATTTTTCTGACCTTTTTCTCAAATTCTATTGGGATAGACTATATATATTCACAGCCGATCGTAACGTCTCTGTGTTAAATTTTCCTGGGCGGGAGATATACTGTCGAATATTTATGGTAAGAAATTCTCAATTGTAGCATGGAGTTAAGGAAAATATACCTAACGATTTGATAAATTTTAAATATTATGTATCTTTGACTGCACGGCTGGTGGTATCTGTCTATGTGCGCTTCACCAAGTATTGCGACAATGACGAGGCGACTAAATTTTGTATGATCTACAAATAGTTATTTCCAGTTGTGTGAGTGGGAGTTGAGTTTTAAGAAGAATTGTCGTTGCTTTGTTTGAAATTATGAATATTATAGTTATGAATAATTGAAATCTATAGTATTTGGCTTGTATATCTATCAATCAGTAGATCCTGACCTATGGATTCATCATTAATGAGTTGAAGAAAAAGAAATATGAAACTTGCTCTAAGTCAGATTGTTACATAATACTTACTTGGATGGTATAACATACTTTCGCGTACCAATTATGTTTGTCAAACCTAAAATGGACCAAAAATACTCACTAGCTATAGTTCTGACTGTAGATACGTATGTAGATACAAGAATGACTAGCGGCAATATGAACATGAACACCAACGACAGCGTGGTGTAGGCTTGTTCCTGCCATCGTTCCGTGTAGAATCCGTGAGTCACACATTGATGGAATTCTTCTATAAACGGACCTTGGGCTACTCGGAACACCACTGCCTGTAACAAAGAAATTAATACATATAATTTTTTTTAAATAAATGTTACGGATAAACCATAAACCACAACAATTATCTTTAGATTTTTCGTCTGTCTGTATATTTTTTACGGAAAACTGCTGCATGCAATTGAATGCGGTTTTTACAATTGTATTAAGGTTAAACTTAAAACCTAGTATATGTTTCAAGTTTTAAGAAAAAAAATCTTCCACATTCTACGCGCACGAAGTCGTGGGCAAAGGCTAGTTTATTATAAGTTTTATTTTAAGTAAAAAATATTATCTTAGTAGTGTAAGTTTTATATGTGTACGTGTCTCTTTTATATGCATTTAGATAGACAGATGTGTAGATTATGCTACTTTGAAATGAATTTAATTTATATATTTTACTGTTGTGTATGTACTGTTATATTCATATATTTTAGCTTAGGTCTCTATCCTCTCTTTAGACTGCTATAGATACCGTATTTGACTATAGATTGTATTGATCTTACCATCCCAGCGTTTGAACAGCCGCATAATACTTTTTGTAATTCATTCATTCATCAATTTTTTCCATTTATTTATATAATTATGCTTATTAATTCTGGCCATAAGTAACTACTTATGGCCAGAATTAATAAGCACACAACAAGAACACAACTGTGTTCTACACAGAACCAGACTTCATTATTAACTTTCTTTATTATTAAAGTAAGTTAATAATGTAGTCTAGGCTACATGTGTAATTAACCTTATATTTTATTTTTTTATTTATTATAATTTCATAACAAAGTATATTTTGTGTCGAAATGTATACAGAAAGTTAATTTACAATAAAAACTTAAACATTATAAAATCAAATAGCCATGCACATGTTAATAGCGATTCATTAGCAAATGTCATAAATATAAATAATTAAAATTACACAATATTCCATTAAATTGAATTAAATAGCATGTCAGAATTTAAATTGAACATTAAGGACTAAAATTAGAATATTATATAACATTCAATTACATTACAATATTATTATCATCACAGAATTCGTCAATAGTATAATAAGCTTTTTCAAGTAATAATGACTTCAGTTTAATTTTAAATATATTAACACTCTCAATGATTTTCAGTTCTGACGGTAATTTGTTAAACATATTTATGGACTGCACATAAGACAGACACATAACAATATAGATGTTCGAATGCATGAAGATCAAGCCCAGTCGAACGAATTAATAAAACAAATTAAAACGTTGTTTGCAAATTAAACTACATTATTTCGGCTTTAATGAAGCTTTCGTATCATTTAAATGCAATATCAGTGAATGACATGAAAACCAATTCAAATGCAGTGATGTAATTAGAGTCGACACGTGATACGTTTGGAGGACAAAATAGATAAGATAAAAACAAATAGCCATGTCATGTTTCATTTCGTGTTTCCGCATATCAGTGGGTCTGCTTTTGTGTTTGTTGTGTTGGTTTCTATATTATATGGCGTCCCGCCATTAAAAGAGCATAATCCATCATCCAGACGTTTTACTAGATAGGTTAAGGGTCAATGTAATAGACGAGAGTAAAGAGCATGACTTCGAATTCTTTAAAGTTAGTATGTATAATATTATGTCAAAAAAAAAAATTGCTTACAATTTAATAAAATTTTGCTCGACTGAAGAATCGAGACAACTCTGACTCGAGCAAAGCGAGCAAAAAGAGAGTCGGCACAGACTTATATCACGATGCAAAATGGCAGGGTCCCAGTAGTGGGACAGTTTAATACAGAGCTGATATTATTATTATATATTATTAAATAGTCCAATAAAATCATTGTCTGCCTTGTCTTGTGGTGACTAGGATGATCTGCAACAAGGGTACCTTTGTTCCTTGCACTAGTAGAACGACTTCTTTTTGCAAGGTCAGTAACACGTGCGTCACATCTGTGGTCATATCTATCCTTTATGCTGTGTAATAACCGCTTACTATTACGTGACTATATAATAAAGATAAATGTAATCGATGCAAATAAAGCAACTATAAAAGTAAACCTTTTAAAAATCTTCTGCGATTAAGTTTGAATGACAATACGCCTTAATAGTTATAGAATCAACTCAAAGCGTAAACGCAAAACCGTGTTAAAATAAAAGCAAAAAGAAACTCGAGCAACATCAATGAAAAATACTTCGGGAACAACACGGAATACTTCGCGTCAGTAAAAAACAAATATTGTCTACGGCCCACAGATTAGCATGCTCGACATTCCTGCCTTCAAAGGGACGCTCGTCGCGTTCACTGTTTTGTTTATGTCAAAGAGTCATGATTTATTTTAAATGTATCTATAGATTTTATTTATATGTTGATCTTCGTTGATGTTGTTATTTAATATAAATTTTCATATAGCTTTTGTCATGGAGAATTTCATCATTAAAGACGATTCCAGCTCCTGGAGTAATTAATGAATCGCATAAAACCTTGCACACGTCCAAACAACGGTCGTAAAGAACATCAAGACTCGGAATAAATATTTATGGATCACACATCGAACCCATAATACTTGGCGTAGTCACAGTAGCGACGCGACCACTAAAACTACTACGACATAAGTTCAGTCAAAATTGTCATTCAGTTTGGTAACGGTTTTATAAACGCCAAAATACATTGGACCGCAAAGAAAAAGGATCGGTTAGAAAATCTTCAATATCTTCAAAAGTACCTGACCTAGCTTTATGAAATAAAGACTAAATTAAAGAATATTTTAATGTGCTTATATGAAAATATAAAAATGTATTCCAGCTTTTTATTTTTAATAAATGTAAAATAAATAAAAATGCGTAGTTTATCTAGTATTATTGTAAATTTAGATTGGTTACAGATGTGCCGTTTTTTGTTATATCGTGTGTTGTAATTCATTTCTGAGGCAGGAGTGGCCTAAATTCGAGGTCTGATATATGCCTTATATCGATATATACCTAACATTCTTACATGTAGTATATATAGTAATAAATAGCAATTTTATAACAACTGACCTGCCATTTTCTTTTTCTTATCTTGTTAACGGTTAACGAATTATGTAAAATGTCTATCACGATCATTGATTTAATATATATAACTTACTAGAAGAGAGATCTGAACTACATTGTTACTAACACGAGTTAGAATTCATGCCCTCTACATAATTTTATTCTGAGCCATAAGTTTACTACAATGCTGCCCATACATTTCCTTTCGCCCCTTCTTTAATTTCTTTACTGTAGGGTCAGCACTGCAACCATTATACCTCTGATACTACAAGTGTTTATAGGCAATGGGAACCACTTAATAGCAGGGACACAGTTACCATGCTAACCATATCCTAAAATTATTTTTTTAATTAACTTACGTAATTATTATTTATACCTTTTACCTAAAGTCAGAATATTTCCAAATATTACTTTCTCTCATTTTGACATTAATTAAAATTTTAATTACAGGCTCTATGATGCCATATACCTAAGTATTATAAACATAAAAGGTTTTCTTTTGCCAATTATAGGTAGAAGAAAATTTTAATTATTGAATTTATTAATATTTGTGCTTCAAGTACTTATTTCGTGCAGGGTTTCATGGCACTACGAAGCACTCAACAAATCCTACAACATGTATTTAAATTTAAATACAATTACTATAAATCCAATTATAGTTACAATTACAGTATTACTTCTTTCAGTATGTTTATTTAAATGGTTCAGTTCTGTATTGTATTACACAAAAACGTTACAGACTGACGCATTATATTAGTACTAGTTACCCTCCGAAGCTATCGAATCTCTATCAGAGCAATAAACAATATTTTATAACAATGTGGTAGACGGTATTAAGCTCGTCTCATATTACGTGGTAAATATAGCCGGCGAAATATACATATGTGTGTAATATCTTCCCCACTTGAAAAATATTATTAGGTATAATTGGTGTACGGCGGCCAACGTGATGTAACCTGTAGTTTAATAATAATACCAACAAACTACAGCCTTGTTGGCTTACGGCGGAAATACAAGTCTAGAATTGAACAAAGAGCTATTCCAATAGCTCTTGTAGCGAGCTATCCGAATTTTCAGTCAGGGTAATCCCCGCCAAAATTGTGCTTTTAGAAGTAGGTGTTACAAACTACATTGTGCCTCCGAGAGTACGTAAAGCCTTCAGTGCCAGCTGTCATGTTCATTAAAGCCGGCAATTAAAGCTACTACGGGTGTTCTCCCATGAGAGTCGACATTGGAATTAAATAACCATAATCTACACCATCGTGGTTGATTGCGCATACCTCATACCTCATATACCGCATATGCCGCATACCTCTAACAGATATATGTCACTGGCAGGTGCCCGTTATATTTGGAGGTATGCGGTCAACAATAGCTTCTGTCAATAACGTATGGACTATAACTGTAGTAAATAGATGTGACGTATGTCTTAGAGAGATTTTTTATTTTAATTCATGTACATTATATTTTGAATATCTGTACGAATGTGACGTAAATTTTCGATTGTTCTTTTTTCCAATTCAGGCAAAGACTTTATTGAAATTATGCCGTGCGTCATTGTGTGTAAATCATTTATTTTTAGATCCCTTGGCATAAAGCAAGTGTGTCGTGTAGCAGGTGACATGCACAATTTGAGGCGTTTGCTCGGGTTATATGAACTGCACTAACAATTGACGTGAGGTACTCCCACGCATGTAGCCCTCACGTGTAGTCGGCACATGTGCTGAGCCAGTTACTTTCGTCGAGGATAAGATAACATCAGCATCCTCCCGCTATTGCAGTAAATACTATCAAAACCAGGGTAAATAAGTATATGACGCATGAAGTTCGCCACAAGCGGAAACCAGGTTAAGGTTCAATAAAAGCATACATACTTAAGATGTGATGCGTAAACAAATAATCTAAACATATTGCATATGAGCAGCGATAGCTCAGTGAGGAGACCAACAGACTGCAATGCAGAGGGTCTCGGGTTCGAACCCACGTCGCGCACCTCTGACTTTCGGAAGTTATATGACTTTTCGAAATTATGTGCGTATTGATTGACAATTATCGCCTGCTCCGTGCCTCGGAGAGCACGTTAAGCCGTTGGTCCCGGCTGCCATAAACATCTATGGCAGTTGTTATTAGGAAAGTCAGTACCCTCTAATATCCTAACACTGGTCTAGCCTTAGGGTATCGTTAGCCTTCGGGTTGCGGAGGTCAGGTGGCAGCCGCTCCGTGTAAAAACTGATATCCAGTCAATTCGGTTAGACCAGAAGAAAGATTGCATAGTATTAATTTTATTACATAAATCACAATATATAAGGGCAAATTCAATGTAAAATATGTAAACAAAGAACTTTAATATCAAAAAAGAAAACCTTTTCACTATTATTACTTTTTCAAAATGTTGTATTATATATTATAAGTAGATAGTGAAAGAAAACATACACAATGATGCTATGATGCTAGATAAATATCTAATATTACCGCCTTTATTTTTCGAATCATCATGAAACAATATGTGTACTTCATTTTCTTTACAAAAAATAATCAATCAATTTTAAACCTTGGTTCAATGTTTAGTTGCTTATATTGCTTTTAATATGTCTCTCATCATTAGTTCTACAACTGTCGACTAAGAATCAGCTAAGGTCTTCGTCGATCGAGGGGCAATGAAAGTCCTGAAGAATGTCAGCGTTTTTCGTTAGGCTACTTTCAGTAGGAGTTTGGAAATGTGCCTGATTGAAAGCAATAAGCTAGTACATACATAGGTACATCAGCAAGCAAAATGCGTCTAGATAATATATCACTGCCTACCTCCAAGAATGTCTTTATGGATCTACAAGCAAAACATATAGCAATAATGTGTTCTAAATATTTGTGAAACACAGCCCCTAGTAGAAAGCCATTAATTAGAAAGCACTCGGATGTTATGCGGTTAGCCACCTATTAAATATGAGTTAGAGGCTTATTGTCTATTATGGTTGGTGATATTGAACTTATACTTTGATCACTCTGTCTACATAATGGTCTCGTCAGTACATCATTTGAAATAATATGAGGATAAGGAGGTCGAATATATGTATTTATTGAGTTATAACCTAATACTACTTTTTAATAGAAAACTTGCATGGTTGGATGTTTTTTTGACCGCTTTAATTAGTGCAGCGTTTTAATATTACATGTTTTATTTTTTAAAATACTCATTAAGTACAAATCATAAATATACTTAATGAGTAAGTCTGTGTTTCCCGATGAGTACAATCTGGGTGTCTTCAAGTCGCGAGTGAATAGGTATCTTCTAGGCAAGCGTGCTCCATCGTCGACTGCATCTACACTTAAGATCAGGTGAGATCGCGGTCAAATGCGAGCCTATAAGAGTATAAAAAAAAAAAAAAAAATAATAATACAAAGATTCGGTACAGGTACCTGTACCGAAACTAATAAAACTAATAAGTTAGGTATCTTGTCAAATTACTTAACGTATAGCATGCATATAGTCATGCACATAACACCTTTAGTTATATTTTCAATAAGGCAGTTGAAGGTGAATTACGTCCACATTTAACCAGCTCTGTTATTTTTATTTCACTCTAAAGAAATCTACTATATTCAAATATCTACTTAGCATTTTTGCACATTGTGACATTGAAAATTTTCTGGCTTAAAATCGCAATAATATTTTACCTGGCTATTTCAGAACCAGTAATAAGTGTAAGCGCAAAACGCCATGACACCAACAAAACAGTATTATACTTTGAAATAGATAATAATTCAAGAAAAGGTAACACTAAAATAGCTAATGTCAGTACATAACAGACACTATCAAGATAGTATGATAATATTTTATTTTCTTCACGTTATACAATATCCAATTACTAGTGGACCTCATTATGGTCTAAGTCCAGTCCTCCATTTCTAAGTAATCAACTAATGAAAATGTACCAGATAAAGGCTGTAGAACATAGCAGTACATACAGCCAAACATAGTAATATATCAACTGCTAAAAGCAAAAACTAAAATTCAGAAAATATAAAGTACAAGACCCGAGAGCTGCCAGACCTACGTCATTTTAACACAGCCAAAGTTTTTACAATAAATTAGTAATTAATTGGTAATCAGCGTTCGCAAAGTCATACCAGCAAAAAAACAAAGAAGATAAAAATAACCTCAATTTAAACTAGTGAAGTAAAAATTCAGCTGCGCTAAAATTGTATAGATTTGGCGACTTTACGATCTTAATCTAAAATATTAGAATACTAAAATCTCTTTGCGAGACTAAGGAGCAAACAACCAAAGATCGTGTATAATTCACATACCATCCCGAATGTGCATATAAAATAGCAAAAATCAGCTGCGCTAAAATTTCATGGTTCTGGTGACTCTATAGGAACTTAACCCAAAATATTAAAATCCGTTTCCGAGACTAAGCATATAAGCAAGGCAAACAACCAAAGATGAAGTATAATTCACACACAGACCCGCATGTGCTATATAAGTTAGCGATGATATAAATAACATAACGCAATATCTTTACAGCCAGTAGTACTACGAAATATAATTATTACCATTACGTAATATTCATAAAACACATATAGTTATTATATTATACATACTTATGATAAACAAGTGCCAAGGTCGAACGTTTTCATTCAAGAAAACCATGTTAAATTTGTCAATGACGTCTTATGACACCATGAAGCATTTTAAATGCGTGTTAAATCGTTTTAGTTCTTTTAACATTCAGTAACAATGTCGAAAATGTGTTTGAACAATTCACTCTGAGTAATAAATTGTATGTTTGTAATGATATAGCATTTATTATTACAGTTTACCATGGGTAGTGGTTGGCAATGGCATAAGTGTTGTGGGCTCCATTCCTGTACATCACAAAAATGTATGGGATTTAAAATAATTAATTTCAATGAATAATATTCGCGTAAATAGAAGACAATATTATATAATATAAAAAAAAATTATAATGTATTTATTACTAAAGAAAAAATAATTTTTTTAGTCGCTTTTTATTATTTTAAGGTACCTTATAAGTAACCAACCGGTGACCAGGATCGATGCAAGTCGGCTATTATCTTAAAATAATTAATCGCGATTAGGACCCGTTGTCTAATATTATTACGAGTATATGATCCAGAGGTAGCAGTTCCAGGTTTGCGTGATCTTTGTGACCGTTGTTTGAATGTTTGTGATAATCCCCGTGTCACAGGTTTTATTGCTGGTGCAAAAGTTGTCGATCTAAGAAAAACGTATCGGTGTATCCGAATTAGTGAAAGTATCATTATTTTTCGAGTCTTGTACTTCACAAGAATAATACCCAAAATAACACAAATATTACTCTGATGTCTTACGCATTGTAAGAGGCTGATGTCAAGACATCAGCCACTAACAATGCCTTATCGAGGTTTTCTATAAGAACATGTAACAAATATAATATCATTCCGCAGCATAATATTACCTAAATTACAGATGAACGTAATATTTGTAATAAATCACAGTGAACTGTCAGGTTTGTGGCAACAAATAATCTCTTTGGTCTCTTTGGTCTCATGGCAAGCTGCGAAATCTAGACTAGACAATCTGTAGGCACACTTACTACAATAGCCAATTAACAATTTAATGTATTAATTTAGCATTCAAATTGAACGTATAAATTAAACGACAAATATATAATAACTAGATTTTGCCCACGGCTCCGCTCACGTAAATTTAGAATAGGTCAATTTTGTTTTCTTTGACAAAATTATTTTTCCCGGATAAATGGTACTTTATGTCCTTTTTAGCACCCCTGAAAACGTGTATGCAAAGTTTCATGATTATCGGTCAAGTAGCTAAGGTGTCAAAGCTTAACAAACTCACATTTGCATTTATAATAACCACGACCAATGTACTGCAATGTAGAGGGTCTGGGTTCGAATCCACGTGCGCACCTCTGACTTTCGGCAGTTATATGACTTATCAAAATTATGTGCGTATTGATTGACAATTATCGCCTGCTCCGTGCCTCGGAGATCACGTTAAGCCGTCGGTCCCGGCTGCCATTAACATCTATGGCAGTCGTTATTGGGAGAGTGTCGACACAAAAAATCCCACTGGGTCGAAGTGTCACCGGTCTGCACTGACTGGCCCCCACATAAAATAAGATAAGATAAGATAGGATTAGGATATAATTTCCTTGATAAATTTTGAAGCATATAGCAATCCGAAATAATGAAACCAAACTATTTATAAGGATTCGAAAAACATCTCAAAAAGACCACTGCACATTTTGCAGTAGCACAAATTTTTATAGTAACGAGTTTTTGGAAAATATTGCAGATTTATTTGTTACGAGGTTTACTTCTCTTAAAACTCGTGGCCTGAATAAATAATGATATAGCCTTAAATTTAAATCCTTTTCAAAATTACAAAAGTTCTTGCATTCGGGCTTTTACACGGACTACTTTACAACTCAAATATTTAAAATAGTTGTGCGCAGCATTGAATTTCTTTATTATAAATGCTCCGTTCCTACAAAACGTTTTTAAAATTCCAGTGGCGCATATGTTGACCTGTTTTAAGTTATTTAACTACTAACTATTTTTTTATCAATGTAAGGCTACATCCTCCCTGGTCAAGCAATAACAGCAGATGTTTACTGTGCCGAACTTCGAACAATGATGGCGAAACTGGCAGTGAAACAGCCCCGACTCGTGAATCGATCTTCATCATTATTGCTCCATGATAACGCAAGACCTCACACTGCACGAGAAACCGCTGTAACTCTACTGGAGGTGCAGTTAGAAACCAAACGTCATCTTCTGCACTCGCCAGACCTTGCTCCAATGGACTACCATTTTTTTCGCGATTTGGACAATCTTCTAAGTGATAAAAATTTTTTTTCCCATGTGGCAGTACAAAATGCTTTCACACAGTTTGTCGAACCTAGATTCCCGGAGTTCTATCGTAAAGGCATAATTGAACTTCTGTAGATGGCAGCAATGTATAGATTAAGAGTGTAAATATTTCGATTAAATAAATATGGCGCGTCTTAGAAAAAAAGGAGTTTCAATTTTTCAGTACAAATCGGCAATTTCATACTTTAACCCCTAATATTTCTTACCAATACATTTTTATAAAACAATCCATACTCGTATAGAATACTTTGAAATTTAAATATTTTAATACCTGGTTTTGATACCTAGTTAACATAACATAATGTCCTCAGACTATTTTTGGCTACAAAGCCTATTGTCAAACTTTAGCTATAATAATAATAATAATAATAATAATATTCTATCACATACACATAACACCATCTAGCCCAAACTAAGCAGAGCTTGTACTATGGGTACTAGACAATGGATAAACATACATATATACTTTTCTTTTTTTTTGTAAATACATACATATTATACATAGAAACACCCAGACCAAGACAAACATCCATGTTCACGCACACAAATGTTTGACTTGTGCGGGAATCGAACCCGCGACCTTAGGCGTGGCAGTCGGTTACACTAACCACTACGCCATCGAGTCGTCCGAGCGAGCGTCGAGCTAAATGTACTTAATTAATCTCTGCCAAACACGAACTTAACTCTTATTAACATCGAGTACCTCAGTGGCACAAACATTGTAGCGCTATATTGACAGCTATTTTGAATAAAATAAAGAACAATAAAGAACATCTTGAATCAATTTGTCAGACGGTGATGCGCCGTTCCAGCAATTAAAAACTAGTCGTATAAAAGGAATATTAACATTATTTTGGTTATTCCATCAATATTAATGAACTATTAAAATATTGTATATTATTTGGATGTGGAAGGTACATTGCATATTTCATAAAGAAATTTCCGCAGGTTCTAAAATAATACACGAGTGGGTGAATATTGTACAAGCTGGTATTATCCTTTCGCTACAATATGTTAATATAAGTGTAATTTTGTAGCATTTTAGTGCATAGATATGTATTAAGTTATACACCTAAGGTGGCAAACAACCATTAAGTATTTCAAATTGACGTGTACAAGAAATATTAAATGATTTTATGGAAATAAGGACTTTTAACTTTGACTTTGTAACAAACGGCTAGTCTAGTAAGTGGATATTGTAGCCTAGATCGCTTTTAAAACCGTGAAATTATTTAATTCACAGGTTGACGTAATAAAAGATAAATACTTAAATATGAGATGTAAGGAAATGGATGGCTGGAGCAAGCATGTAAGTCTCCAGTCTTCAGACACACTGATACTGCGTTTGGTCCAGTGAGCATGTCACTCTGGACCAAACGCAGTAACAGTCCATCTTCCGTCGGTTGCCTGTTAAAAGCCACCTGCAAATGAAAAATCGACAAAAACACACCAACTTATTCGTACCAACACCAATTAATTGTCAACGCCTGAGTAAAACTCAAGATTTCAAAATTGAGACTAGTTTTTTAAGTTCGATATTGACAGATGAAACTAAAATACAATATTAATGTTATTACATTATAATGACTCTTTTATGCCCATGTCGCCCGGTAAAACTAATTATTTTCATCATAATTTATTTGATAACATTTCCACTCCACATGGATCAATAAAAGAATACACACTGTTTTAGTAGAAAATATATCGTAGCACCTACATGAAATTTTCCCTTCATCACTTTATTAATTGACAAACCAACAACACGAAAGTGATAATTTCACAGAACATAAACACTCATAACAAATCCCGGAATTATAACTTTGCTCTTATCTTTTAGTGTTAAGCATGTGTGAGCATAAGTTTTAATGGCCAAAATGTCAACCGCAACTAAAGGCAGCTACTTAAACATTACACTTAGACTTAGTTAACGACTTCATAAAGCGGGTATTAATTGCTATGAAAAAGTTTCAACGCTACTTAGAGAACTTATTAATGGTTACTGACCTGAGGTATGCTTAGTACAAGGCTCAACACCCACGCGATAATTACAAGTCTTCCACTTCTCGTTGCTGTTGCCATACTTCTCATAGGATATTTCACAGCGAGCCACCTGTCTACTCCAATCAGTACGAGTACAAACGTACTTAAATACAGTGCAAACATTTGAAGGAATTTAAATAGTTTGCATGCTATGTTTCCAGCGTACCACTGCACTGTGAAAGACCATGCAGCTTCTCCTGCTATGCAGAATACAGTTACCAGCAAATCTGCTATACTTAACTGGAATATAAGACTGTATATCGCAGTCCACGATGGTCTCGCTCGCCCTCGACCCCGTTTACCTCTTTGTATGCTTATTATCGTCGCCAAATTGCCAAAAAACGACAATACAGCCATCGCTGACAACACACTTGCTCTAATTAATGTGCTTTTTGTCAAAACAGGGGCGTGTTCGAGACACATGATCTGGGTACCATTGTAAACAAATACGTTACTCGTGTCGTCATCATTATGTGAACCGTTAAACAGGAATGTCTCCATACATTTGTCGATAGGCCAAATTATGTAACTGCTTAAAATGTTTTCGGCTGGACTGAATTCTTTGTGAAGTGTGTGCTCGCTTGGGTATAAACCGTCATCTTCATATAATGTGGTATTGTTGCCTGCGCTGTCCATGTTTCGTCATGCGTATTCAACTGGTTCTTTGGTATTCTGTAACAAATGGAAAATATTTTAATTTCGGGTGACAATTACAATTTTTTTTATTTTTACAATACATTTGAATAGTGAGAATAAAGGTGTGTATTTGTGTGGTCACCTCCACTAGATTAATATGTCAAGAAATGTCCAGATTAATCGGAATTAAGGTTTAAAAATTTCTTGACAGTTTCTTTGTTCATCTGGTCATTGTCACACTGCAATATCTGATCAGAGTTAAATAATGAATGTAAATTGCATAGTCAAATATTTACACGAAATTAAAGTTAACAAATACAGAATGATTTTTAAAATATATTAAGTTATTTAATAACTTGAACAACCCATATAACATATGTACTATATTGACATCGAACCCTTTCTTCACAACTATTTTCAGAAGTTCAATTATCGTGGCCTTTTGTGCGAGCTATTGTCTCAAACAAGGTTTGTTATAATTAGAAACAGGCGACTTGTTATTCCATATTCATGATTCATATGTTTCAACTTTTCACACGAAGTTAACTTAGATACAGTTAAGTTATAACTGGAGTTTATCCGCATATTTACCTAGTATTAATAGTACGTATCTGTGTAGTTATTCGTTTTTAATACTTATCATTTAAATTTATATATCTTCTTTTTGCTTTAAATTTAAATGTAATGCTAAGATAACACGTTTATATTCAATGGTTTGTGTTTTACGCTCCTTTACTTTTGCTATAAGGCTTTGCTCTACTGAAAGCAAAATCAGCTAAAATCGAGTGTAACAACTATGACTAACCACTTTATATACACATACACAAAATGTGGTTTGTTTAATTGTTATCATCCTAACTGTAAGAACGAGCCTCATGAATTTCTAAGGACGATGTACAATCAAGAAAAATGGAATGGAATGTTTAAGTCTAGTGTAAACAAAAACTTATACCATAGGATCAGCGTGGCATTTTTTCCAATGGTTGTTTATGGAACGTTATTTTTACTATTGTGACACAATATTTATAACAACATTTTCCAAGCTCTATCCCAAAACCTAAAAGTAATTTAAGTCAAGAGAGAATACTGCAAAAATTATAAAAGGCACGTGTACCAACCAAAGAAATATTTAGGTCATTCTACCACCTACAATGTTGCTTCAGCCTACATTTGCTGAAAAATAAATCGTTGCTAAAGTCAGCAAAGTTTTTTGCTTTTACTTTATAACTCTGATATTTTAGTTTGTATACATACATATGTATACAAACACACAGTGTATATACACGTACATACACATGAGTGTATTTGCACTATTGGGACACTCACGCGGGTAACACGGTTCAAATAAAGGACTTAGACGAGCCACCCGCGTCATTAACTATTTTTTATTACTAACTTATATGGATTATGTCCGAAATAAATGTTTTATTATTATTATTATTATTAACCGATACGTTTAACAACGTTTGTGTACAAGCACTTTTAGAAACTTATAATATAACTTAATTGTGACAGTGACAAATATTCAATTTCTATTGTCCCTATGAGAGAGCAATAATAAAAATGGGCAATAGACCCTTCAATAGGTTGCGCGATAAAAATTGTTACTAGAGAAAAGACACTCTTTATTATTTGCAAATTTATTGATAATGGCTTTTTTGTCTACCCAGCCGCCATTCAATATCGCCATATTTATGGAGCGGCAGCCATCTAATAGTTGTGACCCAACTGGATAACGATATTTATAGGTTAGACCAATGACAAAGTATTTGATTTGCTACACTTTCGGTCAATGATGATAAGGGCTGCATTCAATGGGTTTCGGTTCAATGATTGCCGAAAAACTGCATAGTGACAGTAACACAGCTTGTTACTTGATGACTGCTGAAATATACATACATGGCAGATGGTAAAAAGATCGGCATCCAAGGAGCCTTCCAAAAAATGTTTTTGTTTTTGTTTTTGTTATGTGTTTGTGAAATTATGTCTTAGTCTATCCTTTCGGTTATAACACAGGTGTGAGTAAGAATTCGTAAAAAAATCATATGAACGCTATCAAAAATTGTCTTTGATCTCACGCACTACTGTCGCGGGGCATCAATCGACAATCTGATCATATATTTTCAGTTTGATGGCTATAAAAAATTAAACTTTAAATTATTATAAATATTATAATACTGACAGCGGCCATGCTGGTTAACCTCCAGTTCGGTCGATCGCCACCGCATCACGGATTCCTCCAACAAACAACTATTGTTCATATTAACCGACTATATGTATTATTTATTTATTGTTATTATTATTTTAATATTATTTTAATCAAATATCAAACCAATTTCTGTACTATTTGATCTGATATAATAATTGATTACAATTATTATATAGCCCAATTAATATTTTCTGGTTTCACTGACAGGCCGCTTTTATGCTTATTAACTAAGGGATGACTGTAGTGGTATTCTTGAGATTGCCCATTTTATAGAGTCGAACGTAATTCATACTAATATTAGAAAGAGTGTGCGAATTTTTTGAGTAAGTGTGTATGTGAAGGCCGATGTCTAATATTATAATATTGTCTTACGTTTACGCGAATGTAATGCATTTAAATTAACTACTCTTTTACAAGAACCTAGTAACACTTTGCTCGACTCGAGAATCAAAACGGGGACCTCGTGATCCATGCCATCGCGAGGTCCCAAGCGTTAACTTAGAGGCCGACAACAAGTATCTAAGCATGCTCATAATATTTTTTCTCAATTGTGTTTATTTCTCAATCGCCCTAATATAACAAAATTATGAATTCACTGAGTCTAGAACATACCCTAAAAAATTTTATGACCTCGAAACAATTGAAAGTAAATAATTTTCTTATATCAATAGTGGTCAAACCCGACATTACCGAAGACTTTTCATAACAAAGCAGGCAAGTATGATTTTATCTTACAATGCTTACAAAACTAATATTATAAATATGAGTGTAGGTTTGTTTTTTACGATTTCACACCTAACTACTCGACTGATCATTATGATATTTCGCATACACATTGTCAGTATACCTACTATTTATCCTAAAAATATATTTTTTGTAGCTAGTATAAAATAAATTAGAATATGATTAGTATTAGATTATAAGCTACACGCGTGCTTATTGCCAAATAGATTTTATGCATAAACGTTACCAGAGGAAATATCCATACGATTACAAAATAACACACTAAAATAACACTTGCTAATCTCCAAATCCGTAGAAGCAGTGTTTCCCCGAGGCATTATTATTTTCAATGGAAACTAAATCGTTTAAAACCGCAGATTACCGTACCGTTGGCGTCAGATATTATACGAGTAAAGCACACTTCGAACTAGACAAACATTTAGTCGCAAATCGTTCTCAATTCACAGATTTTGGCTTTCAAATATTAAAAGCTATAGTATTTACTATAGTATACTATAGCATTTTTTTAATATTAAAATATCTCAATAATGTACTCATTATCGCTACGCCATCAAGGAGTCTGATGAATTTGTGAACTTGTGGTTCCGAGTTCTTGCTCGAGAATATCGCCGATTTGTTTGCTATAACAAACTTTCGGCCGCATAATGTTTGCGTAATACGAACACAATCTAAATTGTTAATACTGCTTGTGTATATTACCGCACTAAACAGTTTGTTTGTTTAAATTGTTTGCATTGTTGTAGTTTCACGGGTTATAACTTATTATTTTGTAAGCTGTTTTGTTGTTTATATTGTAGACTAGTTGTCACTCGCGACTTCGTCCGCGTGGAATTTAGCATTTTCAGTAACCAGAGTTTACGAAA
Organism: Catocala fraxini; assembly: GCA_930367265.1. NCBI lineage: Eukaryota > Metazoa > Arthropoda > Insecta > Lepidoptera > Erebidae > Catocala > Catocala fraxini. Next base: position 8,978,570 of record OV884038.1, read on the forward strand.
ACTTAATAATTCTATATTCCTCGTAAATAAATATCTATGCTAAAATTAATCTCATTCTTTTACTTTGTGAATTGATGTTATTTATAATATTATTATATAATTGTTTCTATTAGATGTATAAATATGATTATTATTATATACTCTTACCTCCTACTTGAATCGAGTATTGTTCACTATATCATCGGTTTTAATATTTTTCGCAGAATCCTATATTTTTTCTAAAATAAAAGTGTATTAAGTTACTCCTTATAACATTAGCAATTATAGTTAGTCCTGTCAAAATCTGTTCAGCCGTTTCAGAGATTCGCCGGATCAAACGACAGGCAGACAGACCGAGAGACAGACAGACAAAAAGTGTAAAATATTTTTTTGATATCAGTGCTTTATATACTTTCATATGCATTAAATAAAAAGCTGTTATTTTGACATTACAAACAGACACATCAATTTTATTTATTTGTATAGATGAATCGAATATTGTTCACTATTTGATTGGTTTTAATATTTCAGCGCGGTATCCTATTTTTCTTAAATCAAAGTAGCATTAGTTACTCCTTATAACATCAGCTATTTGCCAGTGAAAGTCCTGTCAAAATCGGTTCAGCCGTTTCGGAAATTAGCCGGAACAGACAGACAGACAGACAGCCAAAATTATAAAAATATATATTTTGTTATAGGTACCTTATATACTTTCATATGCATTAGGTAAAAAGCTGTTATTTTGACATTACAAACAGATACTTTTATTTTATTAATTTGTATAGATGTACCTTTATGTGCTATTTTATTGGTACTAGTCAAAGAAGCGGTTAAATTATTTTGATACGATTTTCTTTGTTTTTGTTGCGTTGTGCAAGTTCTGTGGTTGTATTAACCTTGATTTCTATTCAAGTCTATGTTGTTTATATGTCTATTTTGTGTATATTGTTTCATGTATAGTTTTGTTTATGCATTACTTAAACTATTTTATTTCGAACTTGAGTATTTAAGCATTACGCATTGTACCTGTCAAAGGAAAATAATTTTTTTTTTCAAGTTATGATTATCTCCGTAAGGCAGATTATCATAACTTATAATATTTTATTTATAACTAGATTTTGCGTGGAGATTGTAAGTAGATACCTATCTATATTTTTCGACTTCTACGCAGCGTTTCAATATGAAATATGCAGCACATTTCAAGTCTTTCAGCAATACAACTATAAAAACCGCATTCAATTCCCGCAGTAATCTTTGTGTGATGCGCGTACAAACATACAGACAGACAAACATGCTAAAAACAATATAGCAAAATTTTCTATAGCATAAAGACCCTCACATTAGTAACGTTCAAGATCTTCTATGTACACTGTACAAATATCGACCAGTTACAATTTTATTATATGTATTTTTTTATTTAAACATTCTATATCTAAGATGAAGTACAGTACTAATAGGTTTAAAAAACGTAGGCAGTTGATATTATGTGATTACAAATTATGCTATACGCCTTACTTACAGCTACACTTTAAAGAGATCCAAATTCTAAGAAAATGTTGATATTTTGTCAAAGATCAGACATGAGACCTCCATAAAGGTAGATCTAAAAAGATATTATGTTAAAAAAAATATGATCTTAATTAAAAGTTTATGAATCCTTATTATTGCTGAAATCACTATACATAAGTTTGAAACTTTCCAGTAGGTAGGTAGCATTTATATTCAAATGGCAGATGTCACTCCAAAGATCAAATTAATATAAAAAAAAAATAGATAACTTAAACTATGTAATACAAGAACTTTTTACAGTAGGAATATATGAATCTTGTTAATGAAATTACGCTCAAACCACGGCAGAAAGAAATATTAAAACTGAAGACCTTTCAAAGTATATTTATGACCTCTTTGATGGAACAGTAATAGAATACGTATTTTGGATATGTCTAAACAATATTTTAAGTAGTTAATAGTTAGCGTTCATTTAAGCTATCACTTTTATTTATTCTTTAAATATTAATATTGAAAACGCAATTACAAATAGTTCATTATCGCTTGTTTTAACTGTAAAGAAAAATATCGTGGGGAAACCTGCACGTCTTAGAGTTCTCCACAATGTTCTCGAAGGTGTGTGACGTCTGTTGACCCGCACTGGGCCAGCGTCAGTTGACTATGACGTGCCCAACAGTGGGACAGTTTATAGACAGGATTGATACTATTATATACAGCAAATTATAAAAGAAAACTGAAGTAAGTTTTCCTTCATAATTATGAATACCACTGATATAAAACACACAGGTTTATGATAACGCGTCAAATAAAATAAACTAGCACACTTATAGTGTGTGCATTCAATGATCAGAGATCATTACACGGAAAATAGTTATTTTCTACTAAACACCTAATCGCAGAGGGCCGGTCGCTTTATAATATAAAATACATGTAAAAATGGAGCTATTCATTAATTTTGATTTACGTAACGCAGTCACGCTCAACGGCTGGCTATAAAAAAATATCATATAAAAGCATTACTTCGCCATAAAAATATTAAAAAGTTTAAATTAATTTTGAATGACAGCTTTCAATTCAAATTTTTCTTCAAAAACTTTTTTAATAATAAATTCTGGTATTCCGAGAGAAGTAATGACAAACTCTGCAACATTATTATAATAATAACAGACATTATTTTTCACGTCGCCTTTGCAAAATGACACAAAAAACGTCCGACAGGATATAAATCAGGAAATCAAATTGTACTGAATTTTCGTGACCCCAATTGCACAAATTATATTGAGAGCTTGGTATGCGGAAGTCATTTCTGGGATACAAAAAACTTGACTCACTTATTATCCACCCTTTTGTCTTTTTCATCCTATATCATTTTTGTACTGAAGGGATTTATTCTACGCGTAACATAACAAGCGCGAGATAAGGCGCGAAAATGATATTATTCTTCTCATTATTTTGCTTGCATGGATAACGGAATGATTTGACAGGTTCTCTATTGAGTTACCTAACTTTTTTATCCCTAATCTAAAGTACCATAACTTTTTTTGTCCTAATCTTAATTTGTCCGAATGATAACTTGCCCGAACTTAATGTCAGATAATATCACATGTCATAATATTAAAATCCCTAAACATAATATGCCCTAAATCGTGTTTCGTATCGGCTCCTCGCATTACTCGTGGGCCTACCTCGCACTAAGACTTTGCATTTTCTTTGGGCAAGGCCTCGACCTCAAACCATTTATCAATTCATATCTCTTATAATATAAATCACGAAAGGTAAGACAATTTTCTACGCCGGGCCCCTCTTCCACATTTCTTGTGGATTTTTGCAATATCAGGGGTCTACACAGTAACCTCGATCCCGTCCACCACCATCTCGAGACGTTGTGGCTTGTCTTGCTCTTTTTAACGGAAACGCCGATATGCGCCCCGGATGACATTTCGTACTTAAAATACCCGAGCTACGAGTTAGAGAATTCTTTCCGTCGTAAAGCCAGGTGTGTGTGTTTGTCAGTGGCGATATCTGTTGCCACCGCCTTTGGGGCCTCGAGCATCGAGACCTGTCAAATTTATGGCTACGCGTAGGCCATGGGGGTCTTACCCGAGTTTACGCATGCCTTTATAGGTGTTCCTCCCATGGCAGTGATTCGGATTCAACTCAGCTGATTGAGAACGTCCAAGAGGGGATTAACTAAATATTTGAGGGATACCCATTCGCGGAATTGGTGGTCCTTGGCGATTTTAACGCTCACCACAAAGAGTGGTATGGATCCCGAAATACCGATTCCGTGGGTCGGGCTCTCTTCAATATGGCCTATTGTACATGGCTTCTCACAACTGGTGTTACATGCCACCCCAGACAATGAGAGCCATGAACCTTCTTTGCTGGATCTTCTGCTTACTACACACCCACTCGGGTACAGGGTGGAGATCGATGCTCCTCTGGGATAATCGGATCACTGCCTTATCCGCAGTGCAGCCCCAGTTACGCAACCAGATCGTTCTTCAGTGACTGTTTACCGTAGAGTCTAGCGATACAAGTCCGCAGATTCAGATAAACTTCGAGAATTTCTTGCATCCTACCCATGGAAGCGGCTTTGCTTCTCATCCGAGGATCCTGGCACTTGTACTGGCTGCATCATAGATGTGCTGCACCAAAGGATGGAATTATTCATCCCTTCTGTCAAAATAACTGTGGGTGGCCGCAGCCGCCCCTAGTTTAATAACGCCAGCAGGGATGCTGCACACCAGAAGCAGTCAGCATATAGGGCTAGGAAGTATCGAAATTCTAATGTCAAGGAGAGAAAGCGAGAATTTAATGCCGCTTCTAGATTCAGCAAGAAGGCTATTACCAAGGCCAAAGCGGAACACGTTGCCAGAATTGGCGAGCGCCTTGGAAGTTATTCTTTAGCGAGTCGTGCTTTTTGGGCGCTCGCCAAGGCTGCGCAAGGCAATTTTTGCCAGGTCAGTTTCCCACCACTGATGATGCCAGTCTGGCTCATAGTGCAAAGGAGAAGGCCAAACTTTTGGTACAAATCTTTGCCTCGAACTTGGCTTTAGATGATGAGGGTGTTACACCACCTACCATCCCAAGGTGTGAGAGCTCTTTGCCTGAAATCCTCATCAAGTTGCGTGCGGCTAGGCGTGAGCTCGAACTCCTAAACATCCATAAGTCGAGTGGGCCTGACGGCATCCCTGCAGTGGTACGTAAGAGATGCGCCCCTAAGTTGACGACTGTTTTAACGCTCCTATACCGTCTTTCCTACAATTCCAACAGGGTTCCATCTTCGTGGAAGGTCGCCCAAGTTCACTCGATCCCGAAAAGGGGTGACCGGTCGGATTCTTCAAACTACAGGCCGATAGCGTTTACTTCCTTGTTATCCAAAGTTATGGAGCGGGTAATAAACCGTCTTCTGCTCCGGTACCTTGAAGATCATCAGCTGATTAGTGACCACTAGTAAAGCTTCTGCCATGATCGTTCGGCTGGTGATCTTCTAGCGTATCTCACACACCGCTGAGTGGAGGCTATGGAGGGCGGGGTAGAGGCTCTGGCCGTTAGCCTCGATATCGCTAAGGCATGTGACAGGGTCTGGCATAGGGCCCTTCTATCGAAGCTACCATCTTATGGAATCCCCGAAGAACCCTGCAAATGGATTGCCAGCTCTCTGGATGGTCGGAGCATTACAGTCGTCATTGATGGCTGTAGCCAGTAACCAAAACCATTACCATGGCTCGTTGCTCTCCATAACGCTGTTCACCCTGCATATCAATGACTTGTTGTCAATCGAGAACATACATTGCTATGCGGATGACAGCACGGGTGATGAGCGTTATACGAGTTATCAGAATGTCCGTCGGAGCATGATACAGGAAAGACAAACACAACTTGTGTCTGAAGTCGAGGACTCTCTTGGGCGGGCCTCCGAACGGGGTTAACAGAACTTAGTTCGATTCTACCCCTCGAAAACACAAGTGTGCGCGTTCACTGCCACTCACATCTCTAGGCAGGAGCCTCCAAATACCAGTTAGATCCACTTCAATCTCTACAAAGACAGGCAGTTCGAATCGTCGGTAATCCCAGTCTCACGGATAGATTGGAGTCGTTGGAGCAACGGAGAGACTTTGGGTCTCTTTGCGTGTTCTACCGACTCTTTCATGGGGAGTGCTCTGAAGAACAGTTTAATTTGGTACCAGCGGCCTCTTTCTATCACCGTACCACTCAACAACAAAACAGGGTTCATTCATATAGTTTGGAAGCATATAAATCTAAGACAGTATGCTTTCAGCGATCATTTCTCCCATGTACGAGTAAGCTATGGAATTAACTGCCTCCCTTCGGTGTTTCTCGAGCGCTATGATATGTCCTTCTTTAAACGAGGTTTAAAGAAAGTTCTTTTTCACGGTAGGCAGCGGCTTTGCTGTGTCCTGACAGTGCTGAAGTCCATGAGCAACGGTTACCACTTACAATCAAGTGGGCCGCTCGCACGTCTGCTAAAAAATTATAACTTTTACCGAAATGTGGGTATAGGGCTCATGATGGCTCAAATTCTTGGCAGATATTATACCTACAATTGTAAATCTATACCTGTCTTTTTATAATTATATTCTAATATAAAACTATTATATAGTTCTTGTCGAAAAAACATTTATAAATATATTTTAACAAAAATGTATTACCAAAATATTTGACAGTCATATTGTTTTGAATTTCTTTATAATCTTTAAAAGAAAAAATAACATGTAAATTATTCCAGTAGACTTTGATCGTATAACTTTCAAAATAAAGAATGTGGAACTATTTTATTATTGCAATGAATATACTTATTTGTGAGCGTTCTTTATTACGTTTTCGCTTTCATAATGTTTAATGAATTCACACGATTCGACGTTGGAGATTACTCTTTGAGAGTACCCGCATGTTTTGATAAAACTGTGAAATAATAAATACTTAAAACTGGATGATACATACGGCACATCATCTGTCGACGATGCAACGAAATACGTTCATAATTATGCATAAAACTGTATGTTTGGCGCAGTTTTAATGGACACGTCGCTACTATACTGCGCCAGGTGTTATGAGTACGATCGCCACAAGGCAAAATAATTTTTAAATAGTTTTTGAATCTAGGGATTCTTTGTATGAGTTGTCTATTTAGAAGTATATAATATGCTTAAACGAAATAATTTTATCATTAGGGTAAGCTGCGAGGTCACCCATAAGGCTAGACTGTGTATCAATTCCTACTATAAAAATATCCTAGTGATGCATACACTTATATCTTAAAATATTACAATGGAGTATTCGCAAAAGGTTTGTAAGGCAGATGTATATAATACACATAATACATTTCATCCCTAATATGCTTGGTCACACGTAAAACGATAAAATCTGTTTGCCGTTGATCAAGAAACTTCTCCAGGTTTTGTTCTGCTACTAGAAACAATTAAATATTAGAAATTATAATTTATTAGAAAATATTAAATATTAGTTTTCTCAAAGTAGTAATGGAATTCATGATCTTTTTAACGACATTAGTCACAAGCGCAAACGTATGCTACCGCATCAACAAGATTAAGCCATCATGAAAAGTCTATACAAAACTAGCGGGTCTGACAAACGTTGTCCTGCCCGAACGAACCAATCACAGCGCCAACTATGAGGTCTTATTATGAATTGGAATCATCCAAGGACTCACTAAAACGCACAAAAGGAGTTCAGTGACAAATTGAAAAAGTATTTTCATATTTAAATTAATTGGATCCCTTTTTCTCTTCACTGCAAAGTATTTGTTTCTAGACGATGACAATTGACGCAATTTATTTAATTCTATGTCAGTGGTTATGCCACCAGTTTTACGCGATTCGTTTGATTCACACAAAAGGCCTAAACGAATGGTTTAACATAAAACTGTTAACGTACCAGTTCCTTTTATTGAGATAAGTACTAATAGTCGTGTAAAACCGCTCGAAGCATTTGGCACTTAGTGGTTGTTCTATTTTTATTTTGTGTAGTTGTGGTCTACATGAAATCTTCATTACGCTATTACACAGGTATAAAAATAGTATCTAGCAACACTTTCATCTAATTTTAGGCAGATCTTTTTGCTTATGGTATAACTACCATAAGCAAAAAGATCTGCCTAAAGTTGATCAGTAATGTTTCATCATACAACAGTAAACATTACTGATCTTGAAATGAATCTACTAACGCGTAACAATTTTAGCTCTATATAAACTGTCCCACGGCTGAGCATGGACTTCTTCTATTGAGAAGAAGTCCGTGCCCAGTCGTGGGACAATTACCTAACCTTACTCACCAATGTGAGTAAGGTTAGGTAATTCCATAGTCTACCACAAAATCTTCTTTATATGTCACTAACCGATTAAAATAAATTTGATTATAGACTTTGAATATTGTAAAACCCATGTTGTTTCTTAACTGTAGGAAAAAGGTTTTGTGTTTATTTTTCCGGTTCCGTAAATACGGAATGGATGTGGGAATTAAATCCTTTAGCTTCAAATTCTCCTGGAATTCCCTTAATGCCGCAGTTTATACATTGATTTCCGAATGATCTTTCAATTGTCTACCTCAAAGCTTACTTACGCAAAATATGACTTTTCCTTAACATATGAAATGCCCTCCATTTAGCTGTCTGTGTTTATGATTCGGAAAGCTCAAGCACGTTTTAGCTTCTTTCTGATAAAATAATCTCGAAGATGTAATTTGTGTTCGTAATCTCGTATTTCAAGTTGTCTTTATAATATTAGCGACTCAATTTGGCCTTTCACAGTTTCTTTCCCGCCCATTGATTGCTACTCAGTCAAGCTCGGCAAATAGAGAGACATGATTTATTGGACGTTTATATTAAATTGGAAATGATTGATTGATATCAACAAGGTATTATCTACGTTGAAGAACTATTTATTAGCTGTTGTACAAAGCATAAATCATTTAGTTTATGCTGCAGATTTAGCTAGGTATTCCGTTCCTAGGTGAAATCATTAATCATGATCGCTGCTTCGCATCTAAAGACAGAATAATTTTTCAGACTTACTGTATATAATAACTGAGCGATGACAACATTACCAGGTAATTCATCATTCTTTCCGTCGTCAAATTTAGTAAGAGTATAAAAGGTATATAAAAAGTAGCTTATTATTTATGCGTCGTTAATGAGGTATTTTAGACGCTTAAAGAGTTTAATGTCTGAATTCGATTTTCATGTTGCACGAAGACAATTTAGTATAAGTAGTTCTAGTTCACAATCTAGTAGCTCAATACAACATATTATATTTACCTTATGTCTATTTTTAGAAAAAAAATTATATGGCCAGTGACATATGGCATAATGACTGCAACAAATGATACATAAATGAGTTGTAAAATACTGAAATTATAAGTTGATGACGATTTAAAAGAGTGGTCTTGAGTTTCTTGCAGATATCGTCTCATAGGCTCAAATTTTTGCCTGAACCTTGCAACTAACATAAATGTAAATTCAGTAAATGTACTGAACTCACTCACTCCTTTGACGTTCATAAGTGTAACTTTGTGACCTAAGTGAATAAATGATTTTTGGCTCTGACTTTGACATAGACGAGATTTCATTTTATAAAGAAGAATAAGACGCAATATCTGAAAGTAATAACTTGCTTGTTTGTTGTTGAAACAACAAATTGATATGATATGGCTTTTAAAATACTTTTGCTATGCATACAAATGTTATATCAAGGGGCACAATCATTCGCAAACATGTGTAGATCCAACGTAACCAAAAATTATATGTTCAACACAATTCACCATCGACAAAATAACTTATGTTTGTTATATAAAATTTGTATTTGCTCTAATTGAACGCTATGTAATTATTTGCATACAATTTCAACAGTTTACCTGAAAAACAAATTTGAATTTACGTTAGTGTATTTGGTATCTATATGATTTTACTTGTAAAAGTTTCGAATCTAACAATTTTATTAAGAAGTAAGAGTATTGGTATTTACAAAATCATCAATTGGTCTACAACCACGACAAATTTTGTGAACTGTATTGGGTCCAGGGAAGCTAAAAAACACCCTAATTTCAATAGACAAGATGTTTGGAATGTACCACCAGCTTGGGATCCAGTAATACAAATAGTCAAACCCTCTTGGGTTTGACTATTTGTATTATTGGATCCCAAGCTATAATAAGAAGCAAATCACAGCTAGACTTCATGATACACTGAGCTCATTCTGCGTAAATAGAAAAACCAATGATTAAATAATGTTCGGGTACTTTGAAATAACTACACTGGAACATTGACACAACTACCATCTTAGTCTCCCCATGACCATGGCTGCTGAAAAGCAACCGAAACGTCGGGGAAAGTGTAAACTTAAATATAAATAGATTTGGTAGTTTTAATAATTTGATAGTATCTAGTAGTAGTGTAACATTTTCTAAATTATGTAATAAAGTGTAAAATAAACAACGCGATAAAATCCGTGTATAGTAGTTTAATTTCAATGAATAACATTCGCGTAAACAGGAGACAATATTATCTAGGAAAGCTCTTCAAAGTCTTTGAGTTAGGGCGATGTACGATGGAGATGTATTTCTTATACCTATTATTATATAAAAGTTTACCAGTCATTAATAATTACTAACCGTTCTTTACGAGATATTTGAACAAGTATAAACAAAAGGAATCTATAAAATCTATCTTTTAAAACGTAAACTCTTTTTAAATAAGCGTTTAGTTATGGGAATACATATTACTCTAAGTGTACGAATTATAGTACTAACTAGATTTTGCATTCGGCTCCGCTCGTGGAAATGTACGTTATTTCAATTTTCTATCACCTAAAAAATTTATTTTTGTCTGGATGCGAAGTACCCAATGTGCTTTATTGTACCCTGACAACGTGTATGCGAAAATTCATGATGATCACTCAAACTTAATCGTAAAAGCGTAACTAACAAACAAGCTCACATTCGTATTTATAATATTAGTTAAGATAATACAAAGCAATCGGTGTATGAAAAATTCAAGCGTAACCTTTAGTTCAATAATTGAAAGTTCTTTAAAGCAATTGTCCAAAGAGCTTCATATAGCTACTTTTCACCGTAAATATTGTTACTGATTCATATACGGTACTAAAGCACAACTCCGTTGTAATCTTCGATATTTTTAATTAAATAAATGAGATGATTTACTGAGTTCATTAACAACCGTTTATTATTTATACGGCCGGTGTTTTCCAGAAAACGCTACCTGTTTACGCGATTGTGAATAAGTATTTTAATTAAGGCGCTGATTCGTAATGAGAGGTTTAGTAAACATCATTGTTTTTGTATACGAATTTTATTTGCTGGAGTGCTTATTACTTTGATATAATGAAAATAGGCACCGCAAAATAAGTAGAGAAAGCAATAATTATCCTAAATACTTATCTTGTAATTTGTTTTTCTTTAATGGACACGTAATTTAACATCTGTTACTATGAGAGTCAGGCAGTGTTTACAGTTAATTTTAAAGTTAAGTTTACAGTTAATCCGTTACTATTCATTACATAACTCAATTTATATGATTATTTGGTATATTCAGTAAATATTCAGTTTATTTTATTTGGAATATATTTTTTATATATCCGTGCACTACAAGTTAAAGACTCAAAAATTCGAAATCTCGAGGCGGGCAGACACATTATGGGTCTCCAAGATATAGCTCCTTCCTAGAGAAGAGTTAGGTTTTAGTCATTCATGCAGTCTATGTGTAGAGTTAGAATTGAAATCTTTACTAATTCAGTCGCCTTAGAGAATCACGATATTATATTTACTGTTAAGGATTGCGATAATAACTATTTAATACGTAGGTAAATAACTTTTAAAACTCATTCGAGAATATCAAAGGGTTAAATTCAAGACCTTTGCGTAGCAGTTCAATAGTCTCATCATTATCCTAAGGCTGCTTGGATGTTGCATTAAATTTATAATAATAATTAATTTTAATAAGTGAAATTAAAATCTCGTTATCGTTATTTCTGTGTCATTTGTTACAACGATACCATTAATCTTCAGGTGCGTTGAAGTGGAGATTCCATCTTCTTAATTACATTTTGTTAGAAAATGAGATAAGTTCTGCTCTTACGTTTTACCTCCATGTGGTTTTGGATTTTCAGGTATAACTTCGTACAGAAGTAAATTAGTTATTTATAAAGTTATGTTTGCTGTTTAAGATTATACGAAGTAAAATAAAATGTGGTAGGTGTTTTATAAGAGTTAGGTAAAATGTAGTAACATTTTGTGCTTATAAATTAACTTATAAAAGCTAATACTTATGTGTTTAGCTTTTATAAGTTAAGTAATAAGTGTAATTTCTATTTCAAAGAACTTGTTTCTTGCTTTGATTTATAAGATAATAATCTACTGGGTTAGTTTTTCTAGACATCTGTATTTTGTATAATTTGAAGTTCTATCCTTGACGCTATTTTGATTAAATAATTACAAACAAAAGGCTTTTTATAACTATAAATATATGCCTAAATTATTAATTTACTATCAGCTGATTAGCACTCAAATCCTTATTTTTTATTCAACGTGTGTGTGACTCAGTTACTTAATATTATAACCAACCAACCTTCATCGCTAAATTATGTTTATACGAGATATTTTAAATTAATTAACGACAAAGTTATAAAAAAATAAAATAATAGATAATACTTAGCCTCTTCCAATACACTCCCTTGTGTCATTAAAATTGTGTATATGTAAAAGAAAATCAAGAAACCGAACCAGTAGTTTCCATCGAATTACAGCTAAATTGTACCTTAGACTTTGCCTTTGACGAATTTACGTCAAACTATGAAGAAAGCCTAACGGACCTAATAATGAATGGTTAACAAATCACAGCAACAAAATGTAAGGTGTGAAACATATTTATGTTAGCTAATTAAGTATCAAATTTACACAATATTTAAATATATACACCGAAAATGCCTAGAACACCTAAAACTTACGTATTATTGTAATCATCCGTTCTCAGCAGTATAATTATTAAAGTAAACAACGTTCAAAGCAACTTAAGGAAATTAACATAAAATGTGAACATCATAATTATTACAAATATTGTTTTAGGTTGATCCTATGCTAATATTTGTTAAATATAATATAACGTAGAGTGTTTTGTGTAAAGAAATCAGGCAGTCAAACAGGGCACTTAGTATCGAGGCATAAGTTGGAAATTTGTTTATAGGTTATTTATGAGGATTTAACGCCTGAGTCTGGCAAAGTCTAAATAGATGTTGTATAATTTAATAGATTGTTCTTGTCAGAGGAAAATGCCGAGGGACCTACTGGAGACTGCGTGTTTGTTCAACGAACTCCACATAAGGCTATCGCTGATATTGTTTGTTACAATAAATTAGTAATTAATTTTAATATATACACTAGTAATAATTCCTGTGTCGCGGGAGAATTCATAAAAGTTCAAATAATGACTCCAAAGAATACTGACTTGGCACAACTATTGTGGATCACACAAATTTTCCGTGTGGGGACTGAACTCCTAATCCTCGACGACACGACCATTGAAACGCCCGCACTTACGCATCCGTGCAATTTAAATAGATTCTGTCTCAATTTTCAGTTAAAATATCTATTAGTTTCCGTTGGGTAGTTTTTGATGTTTTCTAGCATGACAGCCACTCCGTTGATTGATGGTAAAAGTTTAATTAAAAAATATATCTGTCGGTTTTATTTTTCATAGAGATAATATAATTATGTCAGTTGTTGTTACATTGTCTGCGGGCTGATAACATTCATGCCAGATGGAATTTATGTGGGTACAGAGATACCGTGAATAGAAAACATTTGAAACGGTTTTTATACACGATACCTATACCATGGTATTTCGAATAAGAAAGCGATATGTAAAACGAGTGTAATAGTGTAGTATTAATTTAAAAAAAAATATATTCATTGTTGAAGGTGTCAAACGAATAGTATAAGTACAATGATAATATAATATTTGACGACTCGATGGCGTAGTGGTTAGTGTAACCGACTGCCACGCCTGAGGTCGTGGGTTCGATTCCCGCACAAGTCAAACATTTGTGTGCATGAGCATAGATGTTTGTCTTGGTCTGGGTGTTTCTATGTATAATATGTATGTATTTACAAAAAAATAAGTATATATGTATGTTTATCCATTGTCTAGTACCCATAGTACAAGCTCTGCTTAGTTTGGGCTAGATGGTGTTGTGTGTATATGATAGAATATTATATTATATATTTATGTCAACACTTGAAACCCTTAGTACGCATCATCAGTATCATATTAGTACCCATAGTACAAGCTCTGCTTAGTTTGGGCTAGATGGTGTTGTGTGTATGTGGTAGAATATTATTATTATTATTGTTATTATAATCCAAGTGAATCTGATAAAAGTGATCCTATAATATGCGATACAAATGCGCAAATAATTATGTTTGTTACCTTTAAACCGCTAAACAAGCTTTGACGAAATTTTCTATTGAGATATAATTAAAGAAATTCGATTAAAAACGCTTAACAGCTATTTAATTAGAAACATAAATATAACTTAGACATTTAGTCAATTATTATCCTAACTAATATCATAAATGCGTGTGAGTTTGTTTATTTGATTTTTTGTTACGCCACGTCACTAAATTTTATTTAAAAAGGTCATAGGAAAAAAACCCTTCCTCCTCAAAAAAGTACTGGTTCCGAAGGTGAGCTAGTTATTTTAGCAACATAAACTGTAAACATAAATTGCATTTCAGTTCACTTTTTAATGTTTATTAGAATAAACTAGGACTCTACTTAAACGGGTTAATTACGACTCTTCTTCACCTTAGCCTTTATTATTTCCAAGTCACTTGGGGTCGGCTTTTTCTAGTCTAACCGGGTTTTGACTGGATATCAGTTTTTACACGGAGCGGCTGCCACCTGACCTCCGCAACCCGAAGGCTAACGATACCCTAAGGCTAGACCAGTGTCAGGATCTTAGAGGGTACTGACTTTCCCAATAACGACTGCCATAGATGTTCACGGCAGCCGGGACCGACGGCTTAACGTGCTCTCCGAGGTACGGAGCAGGCGATAATCGTCAATCAATACGCACATAATTTCGAAAAGTCATATGACTTCCGAAAGTCAGAGGTGCGCGACGTGGGTTCGAACCCGAGACCCTCTGCATTGCAGTCTGTTGGTCTCCCCACTGAGCTATCGCTGCTATAGGTTAATTACGACTGACCCTCAGTAAATTCATCGATTAAAATTTTATAGTTGAACAACGAGTTTTATCGCAGATTTTTATAACTTGTCATAGGTAAAGAGTACAATTTAATGTCTGTGTGTGTTTCTTTTTTATTATGCATGGAAGTTATTAGAAGGTACCGTAAACAAATAGTGATATTATATTATTACCGTAGCAGTGCTCAGGTTAAGTTTACTTCAAAGAACGACATGCATGAATATTTATCTGACATGCTATAATATTGTGACGTATAACATATTTAGTTAGATAATATTGTCTTCTATTTAAGCGAATATTATTCATTATATTATTCATGCACACAGCAGACTTCAAGACTTTTGAAGTCTGCTGTGTGTGAACATGTGCAACAGGGGACCAACCACTACCTGAGATTTGACAAACCACAGATTCTCGCTAAAGAACACCGATTCCTACCAAGGATACTTCGCGAGGCTATTGAAATCAAAAAACATCCTAATTTTAATAGAGAAGATGGTTGGAATGTACCACCAGCTTGGGATCCAGTAATACAAATAGTCAAACCCAAGAAGAAGCAAACCACAGCTAGACTTCATGATACTTTGAGCTCATTCTGCGTAAATAGAAACACCAATGATTAAATTATGTTCGGGTACTTTGAAATAACTACACTGGAACATTGAAACAACTACCATCTTAGTCTCCCCGTGACCATGGCTGCTGAAAAGCAACCGAAACGTCGGGGAAAGTGTAAAATTAAATTAAATCTAAATAGTTTTAATAGTTTTAATAATAATTTAATTAGCTTAAAAGTTAGTAAAGTTTAATAGTAGTATAGTGTAACAGTTTTCAAAATTTTGTAATAAAGTGTCAAATAAACAACGCGATAAAATCCGTATATAGTAGTTTAATTTCAATATTTAGTTAGTTTAGATTTTCATGAAGTATCTAGTTCTAATATTAGGTATAAACGACTTAATGATATGTCTCGTATTTAACCTATGTAAAATTGACATTTAACTATTTTTGGTGGATTTCGTAAATCATTGTTCGCGACATAAGTTTTCTTTGAAACCCCATACTAGGAATAATTCAAAGAACACCCAGACTCAGAACCACAATTTGTGTGTATCCAGTGGCTCTGGCGAGGCTACCACTTAAACACCCGCACATACGCCATCCGTGCAGTTTTGATAGATTATTACTCAATTTTTATTTAACTTTATTTTATTTTCGGTTGTGACAACCACTGCACCTGCCATCAGCCACGTAAGTGTTTACTACAAGTTTTAAAATTAATGAGTATTTGCATGCTGTAATGCAAAATGTGGCGACACAAATGTATAACTAGCACTAACATCTATATATCTAGGCAGATATACTGATGTAAATAAAACTCATTGATTGCGAACATGCTAGCAGAACATGAGATGAGTTGAAGTTTGATAATTCATAGCGGTCGGAAGATCCAACTGCTATACAGCATGGAATAAAAACATTATGTTCTTTATGATTCTTTTTAATAGTTAAATATGGTACAATAATAATTATGTTTATACGAGCGATTTTTTTATTGGCTCTTCTATTGACCACCGAGATTACAAAAACAAGTGAGAAACGGCTATGACTTGCCGTAAATCTTGGAGTTCGAAAAAATTGTATTACGTGATCTTGAGGTCCGAAGTCAAAGGTCATAGTCATTTCGGGGTATATCGACTATGTTGAGTCGAATGGCGTTGACCACGAGTCTCTAGCTTTTACGGTTCTTGAGTTGAAAGATGGTATCACGTGACCTTGAGGTCAAAGGTCATAGTCATTTTGGGGTATATCGATTATGTTGAGTCAAATGGCATTAACCGCGAGTCTCTAGCTCTTACGGTTCTAGAGTTAAAAGTTGTATAACAGACAGACCGACGGACGGACAAAGTTGTTGTATAAGAGTTTTTTTGAACTCTAAAAAACATACTTGGAATGGCTTAGTTGTGTGTCACAATAGTAAGCACCACGGCAGCTATTTATTGCTGTGTATGTAAGATAAAGTTATAAACTTAATAATATAAATAAGTTAATTAGAAGTGGACAATATGTATATAATCTAAAATATTTTTTATTTAAAGGGACTAATAATTAATTCTATCCAAAGTGAGACTTAATTATTATATTATATTTTATAATATTTATCAAACTAAAAGTATCACTTTCTTTAACCGACCTTTAGCTTATGCCAATAGGTATACACACAATAGGCCAATAGGTGTACATTTATAAAGCTATTCCAATAAATAACCAGTATTCATTGTTACCTATAATAGGCCCCTTGTAATCGAAATAATAGATTATATTACCAGATGAAATAACATGTTGGTATAGTGTTCACCCCACGCATTTTAAAAGAATAAATTGGGTTAAGCCTACGCTATACAAGTTTATAAGTAAATGAATTCCCTTTGAAGATTCACTTGTATTAATTAATAAGATACAATCTTACCACCACGCTAACATCAAAAGTCAGGTAGGTAGGTGGTATTATCTTTTCAAAACATGTAAATTTTAATTGTCTTTTGCCTTCAAGACAATATTTTGTAGAGTCCTTACTCTACAAAATACTGTAGTCGGTTTACTTGTGTTGTATTAATGTGGGTAGTAGGCATTCTTAAGCTCCTTTGATATCTGCTCTCAGCCAGGCATCCAGTATTATTTGTTTCTTGTACTGGTAGGCAGTAATTGCAACTTATTAAGTAGGTTATCTATATATTAATACATGAAGCAAAAACTTTGTACCCCTTTTTACAAAAATTGCGCCGATGAGGAGTATGTAATTTGGCACGGTTAAAGTTTATATGGAGAAGGAAGGGCGAATCCAAATATTTATATAAAATATACATTAGAAATGCATTAAACTAATGGAAAAACACTACACGCACACAACCATGCATTTGACACACGCAGTCGAATCGCGTTCGTAGTATTTCGGCATTGTTCGGCTAATGTAGTACAATTCTTCGTAACTATGGTGACATAATATGTCAATATATAATTACATAATTATATCTTACTTACTTGTGGGCGGATTGGAATGATATATACTAATTATTTTATAATATATTTACGTATTTATATGTAATAAAGAATAAAATAAAACAAAGTAGCAAGCTTAGGAATATCGTCAATTAAAGAGTATAGTTAAGTAAATAATAATTTGTTTGAAAAAGATAGGTAAATTAACCTTTATAGAACGAAATCTAATTGAAATGTGATTATAAGGGCATAGTTTTGTACAATAAAACCTTAATAACTATGAAACTTAAAATTTAAATCAATTATGGTCGAATTTCGACCACTAGGCGACCACAATAAAATGTTGATAATTCTAAGAGATCATTTTGATTTTAAATTATGACTTAGTTTTTTGCAAAATAAATGCTGTCTCAGTTGCTCAGGTGTCACACGACAGCTGTGCCTAAAGTTTCGAGTTCGATTTCTGGGTCAGGCAAAGTTTTATTGGCTATTTATGTCACAAAATCTCCAGTAGCAGAACAGATGCTGGAATTATGCCCGCTAGCCGCCCGTAGATTAAGAATTTATTATTCAAGTTACTAATTTAATTACTATTAATTGCAAGAATTTATTGACAGAATTTAAGACAGAAAAACTATTATTTTAGCAGCAATAGCCTAGTGGGAAACCGTTGGACTGCCACGTAGAGGTCTCGAGTTCGCACCCAAGGCGCGCATCTCTGTCGTTTCGCAGTTATGTGCGTATTAAATAGTTAATTATCGCTTGCTTTAACGGCGAAGGAAAACATTGTGAGAAAACCTGCATGTCTGAGAGTTCTCCTTAGTATTCTCGAAGATATGTGAAGTCTGCTAACCTGCTCTGGGCTAGCGTGGTGTATGGCTTAACCCTTCTCACACTAAGAAAAGGCCCGTGCCCAGCAGTGGGATAGTTTAATACAGGGCTGATATTATTATATTATGTTATGTTATTTTCGTGCAGTACGTAATGTTTCTATAAGTATGCTTTATAAATAAAAAACTATCCTTTACCCATGTTCCCTTGGTAAAAATATACTCACTTAACATACACTACAGATAAAAGGAAATGTTCCGGTTTACTTCAAAAGCGATTAAATATTATTTTGCATAGAAAGCACTCAAATGCTCTGAAGGGCTTATGTAACGATTGATCGACGCTTCATGTAAGCAGAGGGTTTGCCTTTTCTTGGCACAAAGAAACAACTTTTCTTTTCAACATGGCAATTTTACGAGGCTGGTGCTTCTAAGGAAATTATTGTTTGGATAAAAAATATTTAATAGGTTTGATTCATGTAACAGTTTTTTGGAAGTTACACCAGTCAAATCTCAGAAGCCACTCAATCCTGAAATAGATCGAGTAGACAAATAGAACTGAATATAATTTCTAGAACTCTGAACTCTCTTTGTATGCAGATAATGTGAGTGAGTGATATCAGATAACCCTTCGCTTATGTGTTACCAAAAGTTATGTTTACTACATGGGGCGCAATGATAGTTTTGCACCTTTGGCTTATAATAATAATAATAGCATTTATTTGCGAAAATGTGGTATAAAAGTTGGTACAATTTTGAATAGACAGAACAGCACATTCCGCCAAGTAACTTTTCGTTAATATTTGAATTTAGAATGTTATATCTTTTGAAACATTACAACCTTTTTAATTATTTAAAATAAAATTGACGGGGAATCATTTGACAATTATTTTTATCACACATTATAGTACTTTAATGTGTGATACGCAACCTACGCAAAGAAAATGGAATTAAGTCGAAAAGATTTCAGAGCGCTGTTTTTTTATGATTTTAAAAGTGCTCGCTTCCGCTGCTGGATTCTGCCGCTCGTTTTCAAAGTGCTTTTGGGAGGGAAACACCTCATTTAAGCACCGTGAGGCGATAGTTCGCTTAATTTGAGAGGTCGAATTTCTTTGAATGACGAATTTCATGAAGGCCGGCCTTAAATTGCCACCAACAAAAATAATGTGGCTACTGTTAAGCGGCTAATTGAAGAAAACCGACGCATCACCTATAAGATGATTCAAGGACTAAGACTGACTCGGCGTGCAACGCGCACTTATAGGTATCTTGAAAGCCGCTAAAGAGAGAAGACCGCTTACGTCAGAGGATATAATCAAGGGCCTTAAAAGTATATATCAACGAACGCCTATCTAAAACAAATAACGTGTTATTTGGTGAAGCCCGAATGCGTGCAGAAATACACAGTTTTCGGTACTGCTGGCTCCGAAATGGCACAGTGTATATACGTAAAGCCGAAAAGCTCTTCCCATTCGGACACAAATGGACATCGACGAGAAGATTGGACTCCCTCAAGCTGTGGATATCACTCGAAACAACGTCTTCTCTACACACAACTATGACTGTTTTGCTGTACCAAATGCCGTATTTGTACGTTGTTACCTTACTCTAATTTTTTGTGATTTAGAGTACTTTGTGTTCAAAATGCGCATGTATACCAACTTAGCCTCTTTAATAATTACACAATACAACTACACACACAACCATGTA
The DNA here is from genome assembly GCA_930367265.1 of Catocala fraxini. NCBI lineage: Eukaryota > Metazoa > Arthropoda > Insecta > Lepidoptera > Erebidae > Catocala > Catocala fraxini. The sequence continues at coordinate 8,998,860 of OV884038.1, forward strand.
AACCTCAAACATATCACAAATACTCATCCCTTCTACAATGACTCATCTCACACACGCTGTACTAACATGACTTCAACTACATGCTATACCTCTGCCACTCATTCACAAACAGACCACACATACCGTCATCATACGACCACTAGCACACATTATACTATGAAGCCTCGTCAGACACGCACACGTACATGCACACGCACGCACACGAGACAGGCCTGACCTAGTGTGGAGTTCATGAGAAATTTTTCCTCAATCTACAAATTATGTTTTGGTAATTTTAATGCTATAAGTTCATTATAAAGTCTATTGTATAAGGAAACCTCTGTATATATTTTTGGCAAATAAAAATCTTATCTTATCTTATCTTATCATGTATGTGTGTACTCTACCATTTGTTTACCCAAGGTGTTGGAAAAAGTTCGCGAAAGACGACCAAGAAGCCGCATTCTCTTACACCATGACAACGCTTCTTCGCACACAGCCAACAAAACAAAGTCATTTTAGCTTCCAAAAAAGTAGAACTCGTCACCCATACTGCACATAGTCCGGACCTAGCACCCTGTGATTTCTCAATTTGCCCTAAAACTGATGTTTTGATGTGAGGTTTCACTCCTACCAACTCCGAAGAGGCAGCGATGACGTTCAATCAGCACGTAAAAAACATGCCTTCAGATATTCTGTGGTCCTCGTGTTTAACAAAATAGTTCGACCGAATAAAAAAATGTTTTAAATCTAAAGGAGAGTACTTTGAAAAACAATAAACATAATATTTTGGTTATAACGTATTTTTCTTATAAGTTACTAAAAACTTTCAGCGTGACCTATGGAAATCCGTAGCTTATCCGTGCTTATCCCTCCAGGAAACAAATGTGAGACTATGTATGTGTGTCTGGTAGCTGCGCGATACGTATTGGGCTATATTATTTTGCTTGTTTACTACAGGCAGTCACGAGTTAAAAAGCGTTTATCAAGACTACTTTCAAGCTTAAATAATTGTTAAATTATATACATAAAAAAAGCCTTAATAATAAAATTTGTAGTTGCCGCATATATACTGTCAATACATTTAAATAAAATTTATATTTATGTTATTTTATATAAACATGTATAATAAATATGATCATCATTGAATATGAATATAAACATACGAAGAGAAAAGCAAATATATTAACAATTGCATTATAAAACCACTCATTAAAATAACAAACAATCGAATTTATTTATTTTACAGTTATACCATATAACCGATTTTTACATAACTTTACACAACTAACAAATATAATAAAATCATGCAAAGACCTCTTAAATAACTATAACTGTCAAATATATAAAACGCGATCTTCACAAATAGGAGTACGAGTGTACGTATTAGTCTGTCTTATAGTAATAATAATAATAATAATAATATTCAACCACTGTTTTCAGTGACGTTCACTAAAACAAAATCCAGATGGTACTCTTAAGCTACTATCTACTGTGACCTATTGATTTATTTATCGCAGTCTTTAAAATGTCCTATTTTCAACTATTTCTTTTTTAATTGGTTTATTAAAAACAAAACTACTTATGAGGTAACAAACAAAAAGAAAAACGATTTCCTTTTTTTAAGCCGATTAATTGAGACCGTCCTCTTTTTTATAAGTCTGTTATTTATTTTATTTGCTTAATGCGTGGTGTGGTACAGAAGATGTTACATTTATACAGAGACATTTTTGACCATTATACCTACATATAATGTTCTGTTATAAAATTATTAATTATAAACTAAATGGGCCTTCCGGGAAAACCAACACTTATACACAACACCATCTAGCCCAAACTAAGCAGAGCTTGTACTATGGGTACTAGACAATGGATAAACATACATATATATACTTTTTTTTTGTAAATACATATATATTATACATAGAAACACCCAGACCAAGACAAATATCCATGTTCATGCACACAAATGTTTGACTTGTGCGGGAATCGAACCCGCGACCTCAGGCGTGGCAGTCGGTTCTAACCACTACGCCATCGAGACCGACAAGTAATATTTGGCAGACTAATATGTTTTCTTAAAGGAGATTAGTATGTTCCCATTTTGTTAAGTACTGACTTTTTCTTTGTGAACCAATCGCATCGGCCTATATCTACGAGTGTGATGTAACACAAACAATTGTATGCCGCACAATCATGTTGTCATAGAAAATAAATGCGCAGTCATTCGTGTCTCCTAATAACACTTACATTTTATTATCAGCAAGCTAAGAGCAAGCGAGTGGCACTTACACGGTCGTTTTATATACAGATCACGAAACACCATTACAATTCGACTGAATGGTTTTAACATGAAATTGTGAAGAAGGGAATATTGCTGTGAGGCTGATTAAATTGCTTTCTTTATAAAGGAAATTCGTATTAGCACTTTAGGCACACTTTCTCCATTTGACAGCTTACCGTGTCAATGGCTTTTCGGATCCTTGAGACTGATCTAGTGAGAACACTGAAGCGGACAAATCAATTCGACTCGTAGCCAGAAAAACAATGTTCAGTGTAGTATGAAAAGCACTTGAACACTTATCTTAGTTTCGGATTAATGGAAGCAGTTTTAACTTAACGCAAAAATCAAAATGTGTTATTGGACGCCTACGTAGATTTATATTTATGTAGCAAATTCGGACGAAATGAATCTCAAAGATCCTCAATATGTCAACTCACGGAGTGTTACAACTCGCAAAAATGGGAAGCTCACCAACATTTGATAAAAAGAGTATCAAGCTACGGATCTTCAGTATGAAATTTAGACTAATTTGCCACTAGTTCTACGCAGTTGATATTTAGTAGGAAGCAATAGAAATGTTTCAAGAATAAAATTACTCATTAGTCTGTAGACTGATATTAATAAAATAGTAGCAGCGGTAGTTTATAATTTATGAATATTTGATAAGTTAGTAGGTTTCTGTATCATTTACCAGGAACTCAAATTTGTATCTTAACAAATTGCCAAAGTTATGATCTTGTGAGGATGATGATGTATAGAGCTTCACATTAATATATACACGTGAATATCTTACGAGCACAATTATTATGATCTCCATGTAATTTTTACTTGTTGATGGAAAATCTAAAATGATGTGGATAATGAAAATACTATTTCCATTACACCAAAAATATTATTAATTGTAATATAATTTTGGTTGTAGATCGTATACTAAACAATATATAATTATACCTATATAGAAGTATAGTTGTGCTCATCAAAGTCTAAATTACAATAGTATGTAAACTAAGATTAATCTATATATTTTAAAGTAACCGTCCCCCCTTTCAGGTGGGGGTAGATTTAATAGGAACGCAACGCACTTGTGGCTCCTCTGGTGTTGCGAGTGTCCATGGGCGGCGGTAATCGCTTACCATTACGATAAAGAGACTGTGTTTAAATTGCAGAAACGATGTGTTAGAGGTATGTTTGGCTTACAGGTCACTGATAGTTGCAGACCATATTTTGAAAAATATAAAATATTAACTCTTCCATCATTGTATATTTATGAAACAGCAGTATTTGTAAGAACATATCCAAGTTTATTTTGTAAATTGTCCGATGTGGTTCTGCGTAATCGCCGTGACAACCATAAACTTTGTATGCACACAGCTAAAACGGCACTCTTGGGCAAAAGTATATTTTATATGGCCCCTAAAGTATATAATAAGTTACCAAACACATACAAAAATCTTAATATTAATACATTTAAATATAAATTGAAACAGTTACTGTTAAAAAAATGTTACTATACTATTAATGATTTTCTACAAGATGGACATTTATTTTGATATTATTTTAAATATTGAATTTGATTGGTAGCTCATTTGACATTTTAATACCTACTGACATTGTTATAAATAATTTGAATGCTACTTATTACATTTCTGAATATAATATTTGCATGTCTAGAATTAATGGACAGAACATGTTGATACAATGTATTATTTTAACTAACACCAAATGTACTACACATGTTGAGACAAATAAACATATCTTTATCTTTATCTTTATCATCAGGCAATCCGTATGCTAGTTTGCGGCCGATACCATAAAAAAATATATATATATTATCGCATGAAGTTCATACTTAGTTTCATTATCTTTAAAAATACTAAATACAATTTTCACATGCCGTTTCAATACAGCTACGATTGTATAAAATGACTTGTGAAAACTAAATGGCGTCATTTTCAGCAAACCCGAAATAGTCGCAGTCTAAAAGTATGTCAGATGCCGAAAATAATGTTGTCCCTTTTCAGAATAGACCTAAACAAAATTGACTTTATTGTTAAAAATATATTATAATATACTCGTATATTATAAATATATAAAAATAAAAACTTGTCCAATTTTTGTACTTAGTTTTAAAACATCGCTAAAAGATTGAACTCGTAGACTACCCACGCACTTTTGGATCGCACATAATTGGACCGAGTGGCAGTCAATTCTGATATTTTGTTCTATAAATATAAGAAGGTATTGGTCGTTACCAACCTTTTACCTATTAGTCTTTTTATTGGTATAAAGGAATACTCAAAAATATTACTTTAGAATTGAACGATTCGTAGTATCGCAAAGATTTGCGATACTACGAATCGTTCAATTCAATCAATTGTAATTCTATTGTAATCTTACAATAGAATTACAATCCAACAAAAACAACACATAAAGTCAAACTATCCGTGGGTCACATAATATTTATATATGAAATAAGTTCTTAAACAATAAAATATGACAGATAAGCATACGATGGCCGTCTGATTACTGAATACGGGCCAATATGGTTTGTTCACCGTGGTACCATTAGATAGTACCACTGATGGTACTGTGGCAATTTTTATTTGCCGTTGAACCATTATTGGTACTGCGGATTTTTTTTTTTGCCGTGGTTCTATTGATGTATGAATGACGGTCAATCATCTCTAGAATTTAAACTAAACTGTGTAATGTTTTGGAAATTTGTGAATATATACGTGTTTGTCTAAGTTTACTTCGTAATTTTTGATCATTTTGAACATCTACTGCAGCACACAAAATCTTTTATTTTGACAAGACTTTTGTGGAGCCAGATTGACAAGAGCAGTTAATAAGTAGTTTCCAGCGGTCTTGTGCGCCCTTGACTGACTAATATAAAGTATCGGCTAAGTCAACCAAATCAACATAATATAATGTTTTAATTGCATTAAAATATATATACATTTATATGTATTCACATTCACATGTTTCATTTGCAGTGACAGTTGTCACTGTCTTATGACAGTGACAACTGTCACTGCAAATGAAACTGTATAAATATAAGAGAGATGACGAAAATAATATAATACATTTGTATGTTATAGTTCTCTTAAACTTCTTAATACCGCTTTCAAAGTTCAGTTACTTAGCAACCTCAATTCGCGAGTCAGTCATGTATAAACTTCTAATGTATAAAGCTTAGTGGTTTCCATACAAATACATACATAAATGAATGTTGCAATTTGCTTGATGAAATACTTATTTCAGGGTCACGTGACAAATAAGCTCTTTATCACGACGCACTAAAATATTATGCTTATAATCTGACGTGAAAGAAAGATTTAATATTAAAACGAATCGTCACGCGATAAATTACTTAGGTTATACTTAAGTTTGTTATGAAAAACTAGAAATCAGATTATCTATATATTAATACGTGAAGCAAAAACGTTGTACTCCTTTTTACGAAAATTGCGCGGACGGAGGAGTATGAAATGTGGCATAGTGAAAGTATATATGGAGAAAGAGGGGCGAATCCTAATATTTATATAAAATATGCATTAGAAATACCTACATTAAATAATGAAAAAACACTACACGCACATAACCATGCATTTGACACGCGCAGTCGAAGCGCGTAACTATGGTTACATATATCAATATATAATTATCAATATATATATCAGCAATATCTTACAGGCAAACTGGTCGAATTTCGAGCACTAGGCGACCGCAAGTATGTTTTGAAATGTATTTGTATATAGCCATTATCAGGTGACTACAAATTCTGTAAGAAGAACGAAGAGTTCAAGAATCATGACTATGGGTAGCTCAGTGGTTTAAGTAGTGGCACTGCCATTGTACACACTAAAAATAGTTGTACTGAGTGGGTGTTTTCTATGGCCGATGTTTGAATGTTTGTAAAGTTCTGCGTGACACAGAAAAATACTAGCGCTGGAGTAGTCTCTAAAAAAGATAGTTAGTATGATTTCTCAATTTCGAACATACTGTTAGGCAAATAGATATTATTATTTAACATTGTCGTAATTATGTCTTGGTAAAATCAGATGAACAAGCTAAAAGTACGCATAAACATTAACATAGATAATTGCTTAGACCTCAGTAACTCGAGTAGACAAGTACCTAGCCTACCATGTGTTGTGTCTTGGCGAAAGTAGGATTTACTTTTTGTGCTCCATATGGAAGTGCTGACAGCAACTGAACTGTTGTTTCAGCCTTTAAAAACTACGTTAGCCGCTTTCCATCTGGGGGCCATCATATGCTTATTTGTCATTTCACTTAGAAAAAATAGAAGAAGTTTGCTAAGACTACGATCATGTGCTCAGAACTTATTTGATATATAAATAAAATGGGACTTACGGATAGTTTTACAAGTTTGGCCGAATATTGTATGTATTGTTTTAATGTTGGAATCAAAATCTTTGAGGTACTAAGTATATCCAATGTATTTTTTTTTACCTATATATTAATAAATAAAAGATTAATAGGAAAAAGGTTAGTTAATCACGATCAGTATTGACTTAAATTGTGTATTTATAAAACAAATAGCACAATTGACTGCTACGACTCAGCCCAATTACGTGCGATCCAAAACTGTGTGTTAAAAAATCTACTTGTTCAATCGCGAGAAGCGATGTTTTAAAAATAAGTGCCAAAACTGGACAAGTTTTTATTATTCTACATTTATTAATTAAATAAATATATTATAGTATATTTAAATTTTTTTAACAATATACCTAGTAAATTGTTGTAGGTCTTATTTGAAATAGGACAACATTACTTTCGGCACCTGACAAAGTGATACTGTGCGACTATTTCGGGTTTGCTGGAAATGACTTACTATTGCAATTCAGTTTTTATAAGCCATTTCATACAATCCTAACTGTATAGAAATGGCATGTGAAAATTGTATTAAGTACCTATGTTTAAAGATAATGAAGCTGAGTAAGAATGCTATCATGCTATAATTTTTACATTACAATAACGGTATATATTAATCTTAGTTTATTATTTGTGTCTAGACTTTGATGAGAATAACTATACTTCTAAAAAGGTACAATTATAGATAGTTTAGTATACCACCTACAAACGAATTTAATATAATAATGTTGGTTCCTATTTCCATCACCCACATCATTTTGTATTTTCCAAGAAGTCAAAATTAAATAAAGATCATAATTGTACGCGTATATTATTTACATTAACGTGTATCTCTATACGTCATCACTCTCGCAAGATCATAACTTATATATAACTTTGGTAATTCGTTAACATACAAATTTTGGTTTCTGGTAAATGATAAAGAAACCTACTAACTTATCAAATATTAATAAATTATAAACTTCCGTTGCTACTACATGATTAACATCAGTCTACAGATTGAGTAGGTAATTTTATTCCAGGAACATTTCTATTATTTCTCATTAATTATCCAATACGCAGAACTAGTAGCAAATTAGTCTGAATTTCATACTAAAGATATTTTTTATCAAATTTCTGTGAGCTTCCCATTTTTTGTGAGTTGTAACACGGTGACTTGGCAAATTGAGGATCTTAGAGATCCACACAACACATTTTGATTTTAGCGTTAAGTAAAAACTGCTTCCGTTAAACCCAAACTAAGATTCAAGTGCTTTTCATAATACAGTGAACATTATTTTTCTGACTCCATATCGAATTGCTTTGTCCGTTTCAGTGTTTTCACTAGATCAGTCTTAAGGATCCGAAAAGCCTTTTACACGATAAGCCGTCAAATGGAGAAAGTGTTCCTAGAGTGCAAATAGTCTTACAACAATATTCCCTTCTTCACAATTTAGGGTTAAAACTATTTAGTCGAATTGTAATGGTGTTTCGTGATCTGTATATAAAACGACCGTGTAAGTGCCCTTAGCTTGCTAGTAGTAACATATAAGTGCTATTAGGAAACGCGAATGACTGCGCCTTTATTTTCTATGACAATATGATGGTACGGCATACACTTGTTAGAGTTACATCACACTTGTGAATATATTATTTTTGTCATCACTTTAATATTTATACAGTTCAATTTGCAATGACAGTTGTCACTGTCTTGTATATATTTTAATGCAATTAAAACGTAATATGTAATATGATGATCTGGTCGACTTTGCTCATACTTTATATTAGTCAGTCAGGTGGCGCATAAAACCGCCTAAAACTACATTTAACTTCTTTTGTCAAACCGGCTACTGCAAAAGTCTTATCAAAAATGTTGTGCGCTGCAGTAGATATTCAAAATGATCAAAAAGGACGAAGTAAGCTTAGACAAATACGTATAAAGGAGTCTGCCCACTACACCGTCTCATACCATGACCGTGCTAGGAACGTATCAGACACGAAAAGCAACACGATACGCCCTGCTATAGGAACTGCTGGTCGGTGACGGAACGGTCTAGTGGGCATAGTCTTTTTTTTCTGACACGTTCCTAGCACGGTCATGGTATGAGACTGTGTAATGGGCAGACTCCTAAATATACTCACAAATATTCAAAACACTATACAGTTTAAGTAAAACTCTGGAGATAATTGTCCGTCATTAATATTGGTGCGTATTCAATACATAGCTACAGATGCATTTATACTGTAAAAGACTCAGGTGTTTTTATGCCCTATATTAAACCAAACAGCTAACAGTTAGTGATTTGTGGGCTTCCGTTGGTAGAGATTGATTGATGCCACTTCAGTGATTTCCTTTCAACAGTCTATTGACGTTTCCTCGCCGGTGAGTTGCGGGTTCACACAAAGGTTTTCCATCAACGCATATCTAAGTAGGCAAATTTATGTATATTATAAAGTCTACTGGACATAGTTAGTAATAGCAAATTTAAGTTTATCTTTTACAACTAATAATAATAATAATAATAATATTCTACCACATACACACAACACCATCTAGCCCAAACTAAGCAGAGCTTGTACTATGGGTACTAGACAATGGATAAACATACATATATACGTTTTATTTGTAAATACATACATATTATACATAGAAACATCAATACCAAGACAAACATCCATGTTCATGCACACAAATGTTTGACTTGTGCGGCATGGCATGGCAGTCGATTACACGAACGGCTACGTCATCGAGGCCGACTAACTAACTGGCTAACTCAAATAACACATTAATACATAGTCATGCCTATCACTAAAGGGCAATAGGCTTTCACGTGGGGCAATCCACATTTCGCTAGCTATGACTTCATGTCGCATTTAAAAGCCTTTTGCCGCCTACCAGGCAAGGAATTCTTAGTAGCTGCATGGATTTTCGTACTATACCAATCTCGTGCTACAGATAAATCCAAACACTTTACCCGACCAACGAATTGAAACTCTGTGTTCATTCCCACGTAAAATACAGTTTTGTCTAATAGGCATTGCATCTACCTAATTATAATGAAGAATGTCATTTGAATGCGTTCGATTGTATACGAAATATTAATATGCGGTTTCAATTTAACAGCAGCCGTTATCCCTACCGCTGCGACAACGAGGTAGTCGCAAATTATAACAATGGTAAATTTTAAACTTCAGATAATATGTTATTCATATATGAACGTTTATATTGGAATACTTAGAATATTCCTAACGTAGTTACAACAGGTTATGAAATTCTAGCGTACAGCCCTCACAATCTTAGTTTTACACGAAAATAAATTTATGTTGTAACTTTTGCTTCATAATAAATTTTCTGTATCTACTAAGGTATCTACTACCTATTTCTGAATATCCACAAAGGGATTAGTAAAATACATTATACACCTTTACTTTTTACATATTAACACCTAATTAAACTATTATATACGGATTTAATCGCGTCGTTTATTTGACACTATATTACATAATTTATACACTGTTACACTACTACTACTATTAAATTTCAATAATGTTTAAGCTAATTAAATAATTAAACCTCTTAATACTATTTATATATAAGTACACTTTCCCCGAAGTTTACATTTTCCCTTTTAGTTATTTGAAATATTTAATATTGAAATAACTACACTGGAACATTGAGACAACTACCACCTTAGTCTCCCAATGACCATGGCTGCTGAAAAGCAACCGAAACGTCGGGGAAAGTGTAAACTTAAATATAAATAGTTTTAAGAGTTTTAATAATTTCATTAGCTTAAAAAATTGTATGTTTACTAGTAGTAGTATAACAGTTCCCAAATTATGGAATAAAGTGTCAAATAAACAACGCGATAAAATCCGTGTATAGTAGTTTAATTTCAATTAATAACATTCGCGTAAACAGAAGACAGTATTATTAACACCTATTTCAACAGCCATGTTGTAGGACTCAAGTAATAAAAGCCACTGCGGTCTTTTTGTCATATTTGTGGACTCAGTACTTCTATAGAGAAGTTTCTACCAAAAAACTCTAATAACTATGCCCGTCCCGGCAAAATAATTCAGGACCACACTATTGCATGTAAACTTAAACGAAAACTGTCTCGTAATCAACGAGTGGTTATTTTTCTCATGAATTTTTATAAATGTAACTCTTGGCTTCCATATTATAGTCCACGTTTCGCCTTTAATTCAAATGTGTAATATTTACGTAAACATCAGAAGATATTAAGCAGAACGTTAAATAAAAAAGCAAGAATATATCTCATATAATATTATAATACAATGTTATGTTGTAATGTTACGTTTTAAGTATACTTATTCTCATACGAGGATGGTAAGTTGCTTAATTTGCTACTCATATACGATGAATAAATTGTATGGAGGAAATATAAAAAGCTAGCGAAAAATTCACTCCCGAATATGAATTATTGAATTACACGCGACCTTTCTTTGATGGTAAACATAATATAATATAATATGTACAAGCAGTTTACCCGAACACTGAGATGTGTTGTTTTGTAGATGTTATGGCTAAGAACGGGATGTACACAGAAAATAAACTTCTATGTTTTTAGTGTCTGTAAATAGCCAGAGTATTTATTGTACTGAAAATATATTGTTAAGATAAATACAAGTTGTTTAGTATTAAGCAATAAATGACGCATTCAGTAGTTTTTAGTGTTATTGTACAACCCCTTTTTTGTCAAACAAACAATTTTTTTTTTAATTTATTCTCACATGTATTATCAGCAAAACGTGTGACATAGTTATTATTGTTTCTACAATAAAAAGTAAAAAATGTAGAACTATGTGGCGATGCTCGTACATAATAAAATGTAACGTTTAATATTTTATCTTATTTAGCCATAAGATGAAAGATATTGACTGGAACGGGAATAGTTTTGTATGAGACAAAATTATATTCATCTTATTTGCCACTCTCAGACTTACTTAGAATTTAAATTTCTTTATCTGGCATTAGGAGCTGATTTATATTTTACTTTAAAAGTGAATATTCTATGACAAATAACGAGGCAACCACTTCAATTACTGCGCCATCTATGTACTTTAAATATATTTGATAAATAGTAAACTACAGAATTCATGACCCCGCGGGTTCCACGGAACGGGTATAGGCACGTTTTAAACAAAGAAAAGAAAAATGTTTAATAAAGAAAATGCGTAGAGCCTCGTTTGGAATTTTTAATGAGACAATTAATAAATAATTACATCGAACAGATTAAATAGCAGTAGATATTATTTAATATTTTTATGAGAAGAATATTAAGCGTTATGAGGTACTTATGTTCTGACAAAACAATAATTAATTATTAAGATGTTCCGTTCAGAACGTACTTTGAAATCGGTTAATTAACTTTATGGGCTTTCTTGAGCACTTCCATATAATTAACACACATTGCTAAGGCGTTTACAATTAATCTAGTGTGTGACTAATTAAATGTATTATTAATTTGTTAGGTGTAATAAACAATCTTAAATACATAACAATATTAATAGATGGGAAAGTAAAGATGTTGAATCACATACATATATATTTCGCAACCTTTTTTAAGTTTCTATATTCTTTATTTCCAATTAAAAATTACACACATGTACAATGAAATTATTTACAACAATGTTAAGCTAATGGTAAAATACATCAATATTTTATCTTTAACATAATCGAGGTACAAAAATGTAATTTCTCCGTTCCGTGGAACCCGTAGGATCATGACTTTTATTGTTTACTATTTATCGAATATATTTAGAGTACAAAGATGGCTCAGCAATTGAAGTGGTTGCCTCGCTATTTGTCAGGTGCGATAGGTTCTATCCTCACATGGTAAAAATCGGTCCCGGTTGTTGCCAAATTGACAGCAGTCGTTAAGCAATGTCAGAGGCCTACGGGCGGCTTGAACAACTCTTGACAACAGGTTGGTTACTAACCACACGAAAAGAAAAAAGAAAAATAAATAAATGGTAAAAATGTGTGTCCGGCAAATTATTTTTCTTAGTCCGAGTGTTATTTTAATGTTTGTAACGATGCTATACTTAACAATAATTCAAACTTTGCAAGACAGGGTATATATCTAGTATGGTCGTATGTGTCTTAAAAAGAAACGATTGATTCCAGACTCATAAACACTTTGCACAGCTGAATATAACCTACTATCTAAACTAATATTATAAATGGCATAAATTGTATATCAAAATAGGCATGATTGACCCAAACTAGTATATTATTTTATTCAACGAATGTTCCTAACATACAAAGTACTAGAACCATTTATCCCACTTAATGCTTGTAGTATATCGAAGACATATAATAGAACAGTTTTTCGTTTTAACAATAGGTAGAAGTCTACCTATTGTTAAAACGAAAAACTAGTTGGAGCTGTGGACCCAGACAGATATTTATAGACTAAACTTTTGGATACGTCATTGTTTGATCACAAAGAACGCCGTTCATATAAAGATACAAGTTTATTAATAGGTGAGCTTTTAGTTGTTCGAAGAGCCGACAGTTGAAATATTAATGGTCTATATATGCAACAAATTATAGAAATAAAATATTTGGAATGTTGAATGAATGGTTAAAATATAACTAAAGTCTGTTTAGCAAGTCGACTTATTATAGAATACAAGTATGTCAAATGGTTCGTGGTGTCAAATGACAGGAGTAGAAAAATTACTCGAAGAACAGGTCTAATATGTTTTAGATAATAATATCAGCTCTGTATTAAAGTACCCCACTGCTGTGCACGGGTCTCATCTCAGTGAAAGAAGGATTAGGCCATACTGTACCACGCTGGCCCATGGCGGGTTGATAGACTTCATATAACTTCGAGAACATTATACAGAATTCTACGACAGGCAGGTTTTCTCGCGTTGTTTTCCTTCGCCGTTTAATCAATCGATAATTAACTATTTAATACGCTCATATAACGTCGAAAAATCAAAAATGCCTTGGGATCGAACTCGAGGCCTTTGCTTGGCAGTCGAACGGTTTTCCACTAGACTATTGTTTCAGTATAAAAATATTATGAACGTCATCATTTTGAAAGAAATCGACAGCCCAGGGATCATCCATTAGTCGCAGAAAATATTACTAACAGCTTTGTATTTCTGTCCCGTGGGAGGATTGAAACCGCACCTCTCGGCGCATTGCAGTAGGTGACGTGACTACTTAAACCACAGCACCAACCGCGCAGTTTATATAACATAAATTATGGGTATATATTTGATGTATCGTGGGGGATACAATTACATTTTATTTATGAAGGTTATGAATAAAATATCAATAGAGGAATCGGCAACGAAATGGGTCTAGGCAAATACGAATAAAGTAGACGTCTACAGATATGTCAGAAACATATTTTGTTACATGAAAAAGGTGAGATAGCAAGAAAAATATAAATAAATACTAATGTAATAGACGAGCTACTTTTATTTGTTTTTACTCGCCCGTACGTTACTAAGGAAAAATAACTATCCTGCAGAAACTGTGCTTTTTTAGGATAAAAGTGTTTCACTTTCAGGCTTATAAACTGTCATATAAATCTGCTATATCGCATTTATGATATAAGTAAGGGTAGTAATATTAATGTTTTTTTTAATTTGCCCTTATATCAATTGAAGTTTTGGGCTTCATTCCCAGGACAACGTGCTTACTATTATATTTTTGTCAAAGAGACCCAGGTACTGCTTCTAGGATTTTGTTTGTGGTTGCTTAAAATGTGCCCTAGAATAAATTAATATTTCGTCAGACCTAAAACCATAGCTGGTACATTGTGATTGTCACCACTGTCTACCCCTCTTGGGAATATAAGCGTTAGTAATATAAGTATGTTCCTTTTCATTAGAAATACTAAGCAGCGATAGCTCAGTGGGGAAACCAATAGATTGCAATGCAGAGGGTCTCCGTTTCGAACCCACCACGTCGCGCACCTCTGACTTTCGGAAGTTATATGACTTTTGGAAATTATGTGCGTATTGATTGACAATTATCGCCTGCTCCGTGCCTCGGAGAGCACGTTAAGCCGTCGGTCCCGGCTGCCATGAACATCTATGGGAGTCGCTATTGGGAAGTCAGTGCCTTATAATATCCTGACACTGGTCTAGCCTTAGGGTATCGTTAGCCTTCGGGTTGCGGAGGTCAGGTGGCAGCCGCTCTGTGTAAAAACTGATATCCAGTTAAATCCGGTTAGACTAGAAAAGCCGACCCTAATTGACTTGGGAATAATAAAGGCTAGGGAGAAGAGTATCTTTTCTTTAGAAATATTTCATATTATTTTATTAAGTTTGGAATAAAAAAACGTATTATTTATTTTACTACTGATTAATACAAACGATTTTACACGTGTACATGAATAATACAATACTCTAGAATTAGCCGTAACAATGTTGCTCTCTAGAGAAATTAGTGTACATACCCTGAAATAGATTGAAACTAACTCAATAAAATAAATCAATATATAATATAATGGGAGTGATGTCTGGATATTACTAAGAGTATCGAAAAACTATAAATGGTGGACAAGTTTATGTATCTAATAAACAACAGCTACTTTTTGAAAGTATAAATGTGATATAAAAGCTGTTAGACACGGCTGTATAAGCCGACTAAGTTTGGAATTTCTCTATAACTAAAGTCAGACGGTTTGGACCAGGCTGCTGTAGTTTTCTCTACCGTACAGCAGCTGATAAACCCGATGTTGTGTTCATGCGGACAGCAGGCTTCCAAAGCTATTTAAAGTGATAATATGTATGATAGTTTGTATTATGTTAGCAGAAGACTTGTGTGATCTTTACCCATTGCTCTGGCAGAGTAGCAGCTTCTATTTAGAGGAACCAGCGTGCGAAAGATACATTTAGTCTACAAGCGGCAGACGCTTATTATCGCTTAACATCAGGTGTGTCACCTAGTAATTTGTCGTCCTCTATTTTCTATTAAATTTCGGCGACTGACTGATATGTTTAGACTAAGTTTTATCGTGTTTTATTATACGTTCTCATTTTTTGAGGATGAGTTTTAATTTAACGTACTAATCTTTTTTTACAATAAGAAGATTAAATATGAATAAGATAGTCTTATTGTTGGTTATTTTGAAACATAATAAAAATTCCTAATCATTCAAAACTTGGTTTTTGGGTATAAAGAGGCGAGATACAGTACTTTTAGTCCTTATAATTCAGTTTAAAGATATACTTAATGAGGTACATAAATTCTATTGATGCTGAATATTTTCGTTTATTTGAGTTGTGCGTACTGCCTTAACAAGGATATAAATTTTGTCGATATACCTAGAGGCAAATACGGTATACGAGAATAGTAGACAACGTTAATGGTTACAACAAAAGTTTTAAAGGTTAAGGCTTCTTGATACATTTCTGGGAAATAAAATGGTCGCTAAGCTAAACGTGAATAGTGCTCACAACAATGTAGATGACTTATTCATAGATTTATTGATTATTTACTCTTATCCTTTGCATTAGAATTGATCTTAATACTTGCACCATAGATGATGTCCTTTTCTTTCTGTTGCGCTTCTAACACTGATAATGACACAGAACTTTAGCACAATACATTGATAATAATTAGTGTACCATGCCTATCTCTAGTCTCCCTGTGACAGCACAGTAACTCTAGTAATTCTGGTAGCTACATTTACTACAAGAAGACAAATTGATGATATTTAGGTGCGTTATTTTGTGGCTAAATAACTTGTGGTCTGCATACTTTAAATCATACCGTGAAAATATGACATACATAAATTAGATAACCCTGCTATGATCATCTGTAAAATAAACGACTTAAAGCAATCAATCAAGTTCTCTTAATCTCGCGTGTATTATATTATTATATTTACAGACGCCAGACTTTCGTTTTTAAACTCACCAGTTTTAAATTTGGGTTGTGTTTTTTTGTCTTGGGCTAATAGTAATCCTTTTTTTGTCAGCAGAAGTCTGACATATTATGATTCAGAATCATCATGTGACCCGGCATAAAAGTCAATCTACTGATTAAAACCACACCCGTCTTCCTTCTTTTGCCATTTTCATGCCGAGGTCGTAATTACAGTCGGTTTGCGCCGTGATCCCGGGGCTAATTAATCCTTCGGATCTGTCTGGTCGATTACAAAAATGATGTTCAAATAGTCAACCGAACAATATAATATGACTGCACGGATGTCGTACCTAGTGATTTATGTGGTCACCTCGCCATTGCTAATGCGCCAAGTATTTAGTTCGATCCCTCCACGTAGCAGAGCTGTGTGATCCGTAAATAGTAGCACCGAGACTCCAAACAACTATTTGCAGATCACGCAAATTGAGTGTTTTGTTTGAGTGATTGTAAAGTTCCCCACGACACAAAATTTATTACTAATAGAGAAGTTGTCTTTTAAAAGAGTATTAATTTTTCGGTAATTTGGAACTGGGTATCTAGTTGTTACCAGAATGTACTTAAGGTATCAATCAATCAGCCCACCGCAGTCCACTGATGGACATAGGCCTCTCCCATTTAACCATTTAACATATTTAACTTAAGGTATAATACTGAAAAATAGTAGGATGTAATATCCTTGCAAGTATAAATTGAGATAACTTACTAGACACAACGAAATAAGGACTAGCTTATCGTCATCCACCAGAGCAAATGGCTTTGGAGGACAGGTCCATGTTTAAAGGGAAAACTGCCTAAAAGAATGATATAATAAAATATTGACTCTCAAGATCGACCGCCACCATAAGCACATCCAGAACTAAGGATACCGATAGAATATTTGAATCACACTAACCTGTCAATTGTTGGAATGCCTAGCGGGCGGTGTGCCGCGGCAACACAATATGTTAATAATAAAACATATATGTATTCATATACCACTGATATTCGTTGTTATAAAGCTAATCTTAATAACTTGAAAAATAAATCTTATTCGTAACTGACATTAATAGTTTGCGAATATGATGATATAATTATCGCATTAAATATTGCGAATGAAAATATGTCCGCTATATAAGACATCATTTCATTAATGCTAGTCAAAGATATATTCCAGCTGCTTTGCGACGACATCACTGTTCAAGAAATCGTAGCTATAAAAAAGCCTCGATAGAGCTCTGACATTTCTTTACCAATATGTTCCACATTTATAAAGTACTTAACACTACTCTACGAGTACATTCATTTACACGTGTTGCAAATTAGGTCTAAGTATGCCTGTATACTTCACAAGAAGAATAAACAAAAATACGAGCGAAATGAACAATAGTGAACAGCCGTTGCACGACATTTTCATATACGCAGGTTGTCCCAAACTTACGGGCCATTTACTTTTCTTGTATATGAAGCTGACTTTCTTAGATACAGCTTTATTGTCAATAAAATAGCAACGAGATGTATGAAAGGGAAAAGTTTAGTCTATGGCATATTGGAAAGATTATATCCTTTGTATAGAAAATCGGAAGTTATATCTTACAATATTTTGTCAAATAAAGGCTAATAAACCTTAGCTTTGTATAAATAGATTTATAGGAACTTAAGTATCGATATTAATTATTTAACTATTAGTTTACGAGATATTAATTTTTAATATTAGGTCAAGAAATTTATTGTTGTAGTAATAAATAATGTACCTAATCAGTTTAAAAGTATCAAACAAATATATAGATTATATCACATAAAATTTAATATTTTATTTAAAAGTATCTTTGCTCTTCCTCTCTCCTACCGTTGCTATGGCTGACCGGGCCCATAATTGGTACTGTGGAGGAACTTGGTGTGATATCCCTCCAACACAAAGGGAGTATCCTCCGACCAGGCTGGTTGATGGTGCCTGGCGGGCTGCGGCTCGACGGTTGATGTCTGGAGCTTGTATATATAGTTAGTCGCTGTGTAAACTCCACTTGTGCGATGAAGAATTGTGTGACGTCATTTGAGTGCTTGTTGTATGTAGCGCCATCTGTTGAAAGTAGGCTGAACTTCTTCGTCTGTGCGGAGTCGATACAGTACCAAACCTATCTATGAGATTTTCTAAAATTTAACTTGAATGTCAACGTAAAGTAATTTTGGTGAAACAACAATATGTGATATTTAAAGAACATAGTTGTATATAGTTGGTATGCTCAAATTGACCTGACCAGTAACTCTAAGCTTGGTTTATTCAAAAGCGACGTTGGACGCGATCGTGGCTCGGACGTAACGTGCTCGCAATACTTATTCTGTTTATAATATATGCCATTTGTGTGTATCAAAGGAGACATGTGACCACATTACGTCCGAATTCTGTATAAACTAGAATTTACGAAAGATATCTATAACATGCATAAACAGTTTTAGTCTGTATTGGCTTTTTTATGGTTTCGATACTTGTTTTTCTCGTATTATTTCTACATAATAATATGATAATTACATATTCATTTAAACGATAATAGTTTAAATTATGTATTTTGCCAGTTTTGCTGTATTTATGTACCAACTTTTTTCCGCGACTTTGCTTCCTCTAGAATAGTACTTTTTTCTAGATGAACGATACCCTCTGTACTTTCCTGCATCTCTGACAACGTATATGCATAATTTCATAATGATCGATAAAATATTTAATACATCAAAGCTTAACAAATTAACTGACATTCGCATTTATAACATTAGTTAGAATTTATTCATTTTATCGCAGTCTGATTTTGCTTATCTCAAGTATATTCTACACGTCTCCGATCCAATTTGTTAGTCGGTCTACACGAGATCTCAACTTCTTTAGAAACCGTTGGCCGTTGCGCGTCGCGTCGTAGCTAGCACACTACCACTTCAATTTCAACCTCATTACGAAGATAGCCTTTCAACAACAAGCCAAGCATAGTTTGAATTGTAGTGGACTGAATAAAAAGTATTAAATTAAAACTATTTTCACACTATTACTTAAAAAACCTTGGATTAAAGAAAATAAATCCTGTAGGCATTGTGCATATACTGCCTAATCTAATTAAATTCTTTTGTCTACAATTGCCTGACAGTTGTGTTTATCGAGTTGACTAATATGCCTGATGTATATTCGTAGCTTTGCACAGTCCCTCAAGAACTAAATTCTTGCGAAAAGATATCGTGAATTTTGTTCGTATAAACATTTTATATCCTCTACAAGATGCAAACATATCTTATTTATAGTAATATGATCATAACATATAAAACTAGAAAACCGATATATTCAAAAGCAATCATTATAATGCACGTATATATTTCCATGCATACGAACACGATGGATATCTTTCTCAAACCTTGTATACAAATTACATCATTCGTCATACAAAATAAACATATTCTCCCAGCGCTCAAATTCTACATCACGAAAAAAGTGCGGAACGAAATCAGACAGTGATATATTACTTAAGGTACGGTATAATATATTGACATATCTTCATATCTTGTTGACTAACATGTGATGCGGTTATTGACCTAGCCATTAAACGCTTATTTCATGACAGTCATATATAATGTTGAAGTAGCGAAAAATCTATTAAATTGTTTCCCATGTAAGTATAGTATGATCTGATCGAATCGACATTATTACGAAGAATAAGACAGTAATAATATCGTAGTCAAAATCTTATAACAATTATTGATATTAATATGTAATCTATGGTACTAGTTTTTGTCTGACGTGTTTTTTTTTTCCGTGCCTCGGAGAGCACGTTAAGCCGTCGGTCCCGGCTGCCATGAACATCTATGTAATAGCAGTCGTTATTGGGCGAGTGTCGACACAAAAGATCCCACTGGGTCAAAGTGTCGCCGGTCTGCACTGACTGGCCCCCACATTAGATAAAATAAGATGGTATTAGTTTATTTAAGACAGAGATAACTTATACAGCAGGTGCCCTGACTTATTTATTCTTACTGCAATAGTCAAACAAACGTAATTATTTTTTATTAAATAAACCCACTATATATCTATAAATGCGAATGTTCGTTTGTTAGTTAGATAACGATTTAACTCACCCATACCTCGGTCACTAAAGCAGCTTAACGCTCTCTTGGACTTTAACCAAGAAGTTGATATTTTTGAGGATGAATGGAAAGTATTATTATTCGAATGTATGAGGTACCGTGAACAGACTGCGTGAATGTTTTAAATGTATATTCTATTATTAAATAAATAATGATTAAATAGTGTAATTGTCGCAAGTCATTCTATTTGATGTAAAATAAATAAATAATTTGCTTGCTAGGCAACGCCTTAACTACTTGACTGATCTTCATTAAATTTCGCATACACGTTGTCAGAAGTACAGAAAAGCACATAGGCAAATGCCTATGTGATTTTCTGTACTTCGAAAGCTAAATAGCTTTTATAAAAAAGCAAAACTGCTGGCAAAAGCTTATAATTATATAATCTGCGTCATCATAAGTACTTCATGATTTTTGCAAAAGTGAACTTTTCAAACCCTAGTTACCTCAATTACCTTCTTTATATAAAACGCAAAGCCAAGACTTCAGAAGCAGCTTTGAACGTAACCTTAACTTGAACATGCTTAAATATTCTACTCACCTAAAACGAAGAAGATATAGAACAGCTCCTATGTAAAGCCAGAAAGATCGTATTTGATTGTATGGCTTTGACATAGATTTATTGAATGTCAAGACTTGACTGACACGATTCGACTTAAAGTTTAAGTAAGATAAGCATTTTCTATAGTTAAAAGGTATGGTTACTGCGAAAAGCTTTTGAACAATGAAATTATGGTCAATAGATACCAAGTACTAATATAATGTTATCTTCAGTTCCTTTATAATTCCTAACTTTATTTTTTTAAAAGATACTGCTCCTAATGTTTTCTGTGTCGCGGGGGATTTTACAAGCATTCAAACAACGGACACAAAGAATACTCAGACTTTGGCAGATTTGTGGACACACAGAGTTTTTATCCCGTGTAGGATTCGAACTCACAACACTCGACGCATTGACAGTGGCGAGGCGACCACTAAGCCATCCGTGCAGTCGATTATAAGAGAGCAGTAGAATACATGTTATATACTTTAGGTAAATGTAGGTATAACAAGAGACTTGCTGTTGAAGTCAGTCTTTATGACGTCATGAGGTTGCCAGACTATAAGTAATTGACATCCTATGAATATGCTTAATAGCTGTTACCTGTGTAAAGCTCCTTCAATGCAAATTACTGTCTAGATATAACAGTATACATACAGACTCATATTTAGTTTCTAGGTTGGAAAGGGAGAGACAGTACCTTTTCATTAACCTTGGACCTGATTTTCCTTTAGGTTATTCATTTTATTAACTCTTGCCACCTTCTTATTAGTTTTACGTTGGAAAATATTAGATATAGATAATTGGAAATTATTACGAAGTTATTTACATCCGATATTGCCATCTATAATCCAATAAGATAGAGCATTGAATTATTAGCTTAACCTTTAAATTGTTGGTATGCACAGATATCATCAAAAACCTATTGTGTCTGGCCGCCGGTGTGCCGTTGCGACTCAATAGATTAAAAGCAAGAACGTTTATTAATGTTTATAATAATATCATCCCTGTATTAAACTGTCTCACTGCTGAGCACGGGCGTCTTCTCACTGTAAGAAGAATTAGGCCATAGTCCACCACGCTGGCCTAGTCCGCTTGGCAGATTTCACATACCTTCGAGAACATTATGGAGTTCTCTCAGATATGCAGATTTCCTCATGATGTTTTCCTGCACCGTTAAAGTAAGCGATAATTACCTATTTAATACGCATATAACTTCGAAAAGTCAGAGATGCGCGCCTTGGGTTCGAACTCGAGACCTCTACGTGGCAGTCCAACGGTTTCCCACTAGGCTATCGCTGCTTATTAATGTTTAATCAATAATAAATTAATTCGTCTACCATTAAAAATTGTCCTGGGGATGCCTCACTTGAGTCAAAACACGTGTCGTGCATATTTTGTGGTCGAAGCGGAATTTTGCTCGTTGAAGTACTCCTGGATACCATGTGGTGCATGGTACGTGCAATAGAATTCGATGTCTCCAGAATCAACAAACTATGCTTTACTTAAGGCTGTGCGAAAGTCTTAATATATCTATTCTAATATTATAGAGAGGAAAGATTTGATGTTTTGTTTGTTTGTATACATGTTTGTTTGTTTGTAAGGATATAATTCGAAAACAACTTACCCGTTTTAAAAAATCTTTCACTATTACAAAGCTAAATTATCACCAAGTTACATAGGCTTAAAATACTTTTAGGTAACGGCAATAGCTAGTTAAAAAATAAAATAATAAATTTACCTGCTACGCTGATTTGTTTGAAATTATTTAAAATATATATTGACTCAAAAATTAGAACCATAATATTATTGTAGAATAATTATTAGGCAACAAGATGGTATTAATCTCATTTAATGACAGGGTCATTAGAGAAAATTTAATTCGTCAATTTATAACAGGATTCCCTAAGATTTAGCTTTTGCGTAATTTATTTATTAAAGTTGCCTTAGTCACGTCAGCTTAATTGGTAATTACTTTATTGCAAAAGCTTGCCAGGAAAGGCACCTGTGGACTGGCGACAAACTCTAAAGAAAACTTGGATTTTGTTTTTAATGTTGGGAGAGAGTTTAGCTACCTCTAACTTCAAAAGACGTGAACATAATAATAACCTTATTAACTTATGCATAAAATTTGTCATCTTAAGACATTTTTAATACATTTTCTTTTGATAACCTGTTTTTGTATACTGCCGGCTTAAGGAGTAATTACTGCATCACGAGGGACTTCACAAATATTCAAACAACGCACACAAAGCACACCCAGACTAGAAACGTCTATTTGTGGATCTCACAAATAATGTGTTCTTTGCCTTAGATTAGTCGTAATATTAGATGTATTATCTAATATTACGACTAGTCTAAGGCAAAGAATCGTGTCTGCGTAGCGCTTTTTTGATAAGCGAAAATTTTAACAGACCAGGTAGCAGAGTAGGTAGTGCTGATACGACCTACTCTTTCTACATTTGTTTTACCCAAGTTCTGACGTTCTGAGAGTAATTTGCAAATAAAAAAGCTTACTAAGACAAAGTGAGTTTTAAAGAAAATGTAAGCTTTGAAGTTGGCGTGCTCTAAAGTTTCAAATTCATGTGATTATGTAAAATGCTGCATAAATTGTTCGAAAGAAATGTTAAGTATTCGTATAAAAAATTTGAGGATTTCATAATGAAGTAATTACTTTCTTCTTTTTTGGGTTATTACTTAGGCGTTTTATTTTAACACGGAAGTATTGTAAAGTTTACAATACTTTACAAATTTATAATTATGATTTTAATACAAATAATGTGTGAAAATAGAATTAATAAGATCACAAAATAAAACTGGAAAGGTGCAAACACAAACAAGTTATTTATATATATTTACATGACCTTGGTATAAATATTACAATTGGTCACCGTAACAAAAGTCAAAAATCGACTCTAACTAAAAAAAATAAGTTCAGCTTATATTATGTGTCGACCGCTATCCAAACCACAGGGCGATAGCGCGAAGTAGGTACAACGGCATTTATCGAATGCAATGCAAATGAAACATTAAAATTTTAAATATGGCGACAATATTTTGTGTCGCGGATTAGACAATAACAATAAATTGTAGATTTACTTGTGTACTTGCTAATCGAACCAACCAAATGTCCCTGTCCATTCAGTATGTAAAATACCAGGAACTTATTATAAACGTCAGAACAATTGCGCGTTCAAGCTGATTAAGGTATTCTCTACAAAGCCTACCTTTATTTACATAAGTTATTGCATTATAAAGTTACAATGATATGTAAATAAATTTAATTAAAATGTGTGAGCCCCTTTGCCTGCAGCAAAGAGAATTGCGAAGGTCGCCAAAGGGTCAACTAGTCAAAGGCACGAATACAAAATATATAATTATATTTTACGAGTTTGTATCCCGTTGTTATGTGAGAACCATGAAAATATTGCGCAGCACTAAACATGATCACGATAAACATCTGGATATTGTAGTTTTTAAAAACTGTAAGCACAGTTTCGTAGATTGGCAGAGGATTGACACATTCGAGATGTTTTTTGTATATAATACAACTCCCGCCCTAGGAATAATTCCTGTAGCAAAGGACTTAGAAGCATTTAAACAACAGACACAAAAAATACCATGATCTTCACAATTTTTTGTTCCGTGTTGGATTCGAAGCTAAAATACTCTGTGCAGTTGCTATGGCGAGCCGACCACTCCGTTCAAGCCCATCAATGTATTCTTGTGAATTTCCCTTTCAGTAGCAAAAAAGTACCAAGAGCAGTTACCCGTAAAAACGATCATTTTTTGTACAACTTCAGCTTATAAGATAAGTTTGTTTCATTTATCAAGTGCAAAGGAGGATTTGAGAAAAATGTGCCTAATTTACGTTCAACCATTAATTTGTGTGAACGTTAACGTGAATTTTCTTCAAAAGAAATTATTTATTAGCTATTCTCTTTCAGTAGGATTATATAAAATATTTGATATGCTTAGTTTGAAGTTAGAGATTAAGCAGACGATATTTGTACTCTATTTACATGGACGTGATGTTAACCGAAGCTTATAAATTGACATCAAAATATACATACATGATAAAGATAAAGATAAAGATATATTTATTTGTGAAAACATGTGTGTGCGATATAACAATACATGCATATTCCAAGATGTTATGGACAATTTTTAGGTCAACATGTTTTAACATGATACTAGTTATCTTTTTACTCCCCGAATTCTCCTTGATTTGTGTACAAAAATAATAGGCTTATACACAAAACAAGGAGTATAGGATGTACACTTATTAATAAATAGTACTATTCAACCAAATTTTCAATTGAATTGAATCATTCGAATGATATATTCGAATGCATTAATTGATATCGTTGATTGCTTATTTAATTACACTAGCGGTCAAAATTCGACCAAAATTCCCAAGCTTGCTACTTTGTTTCCTTTTTTCTTTATGTCATATCACTTGGGTATAGCCTATAGGTAACCATAGTTACAAAGAATTGTACGACGTCAGACGAACAATGCCGAAATACTACGAACGTGATTCGACTGCGTGTGTGAAATGCATGGATATGTGCGTGTAGTGCTTTTTCACTAATTTAATGTATTTCTAATACATATTGTATAAAAATATTAGGATAGGACATAGAAATTGATTGAAAAAATCTACATTAACGCTAGTGACGTCACTGTATGGTAAACAAAAATTCATAAGCCTAGTAGTTTTCTTAACGCTACTAGTACTACTAACTAGAGAGTTACATTACTAGAGTTAGTATCAAATTGGTTTCTTAAAAATACTAGAGAGATTAAAAATCCGTCATGTTAACTTTAGATAGTAACAGATTGCAGACTCGGTACTGCTGACACAGATATCGCGGTATTTAGATGTATTTACTGCACACTCGCTGTTTATTAATGATCACATTAGACCCCTATGGGTGTACATTACAGTACATAGTGACATTTATGAAGCACATTTACAAGTTCTAAGTGATTAACAGAACCAAAGTATCATTAGCTACGTAACTGTACTTGGAGATGGCAATTTTGCTAAACGAGAAATAAATTACCTTTCTAGTATTAACATCATATGAATCTTTGAAGCGGATTCTCAGTAGTTACTGGACCAAAAAGTTTTTAATATATTATTATCTCATTGTCAGAAGTCATTTATTGGTACGTCATCAGTACAATCGGCCACGACTTATCAATCATGTCATCATCACATCAATTATCATCAAATAAATCTTCGATCACGATTTGGATTAATCTTAATATAGATAGTGGCAATGAATTCATCAACATCATTTCGCGATCATAGAATTTTCGAACATTCGATACCTTTACCTACTAAGTACACTTATCTTTAATTCTATCTTTGCGAGATTACTTTTAGCGATAACGGTATCCTTTCGACAATTATAGTAAATTTAATACTGTTTTCGTTGTAAACAAAGCGCTATTTTTTTTAATTCTAACTATTAAAAATATAGTTCTGATATAGTGTAATAAACGTCAAATATAAACTAAGATGTTATTTATATTGAGCAATTGTGGTATATGTGATGCTGAGTAATCTCGAATCCGATCTAATGATCGGGACTATATTTTGAACAGTTTTTATGACGAGAATTGGTTTCAGTTTGTAGCTAGTGAACAATAAAGAGTATTATTCCCCACATTACTGTAGCTGTTAGTAATGATTTAGAAACCATGTACGAAACCAAATACGAGGCAAGTTCTAAATATTGCTGGTCTCTGTACATATGCTAAATATAATAACAGAAAAACCTACAGCTTTTGTCAGTACATCAGAATAAACTAAACAGGGTCAATGACACAGTCGGTGATATTGTCAAGATCATTAGCATTTATATCATACTAGTTTTTCTCGCCAGCTTAACACCAGATAAAAAATAAACAATAAAAATGCAAGATAAAAACATCGCATGTGATAATCTTGGACATGTTCTATCTGCGAATTAAGTTTTACCCACAAGCATTCAAAAAATTACGTGTGATTAAATAACTAACATCTTTACGAAGAGTCGCAGTAGAGCCTCGCTGATTTCAGCATAAATAGGCCGGCTCGACCGGGGAAGAACTACCCTCTCAGAGAATATCGACTTGAAATAGCAGTATTCCTAATGTTGTGTTTCGTTCGGTGAGTGAGAGTGCCGGAGGCCCAATCACCCTCTTGCCCCCTTCCCACTCCTCCTTCCCGCTTCCTTTCCTAAAAGGTCGGCAACGCGCAAGTGATGCCTCTGATGTTGCAGACGTCTATAGGCTACGGTGACCACTTACCATCAGGTGAGCTGTATGCTTGTTTGCCATCTTTGTTGTATGATTAAATTCATAATATTAGTTAGATGCTATATTGTGCATTTCACAACTTTGATCGTTGCATTGTCGTAATCCTTGTCGTCAAGACAAACGTTTTGTTTTTTTAGCTTCTGTGTCTATTCTGGTTACTTTCATAAGAATTTACATTCAGATCCTACACAACTCAAATAAGTAAAACAGGATTACGTTTCACCGTTCTAATCACCTGGAAAAGGAGCATGGCGTAGAATAAAGGAATTAGTACTTAAGAGAAACAGTGGAGCAGGAAAACTATTAACAGGAAAACCTTGCTGGCTAACAGGATTTGGGAATTATGTAGTATACAGCCTTAAACCTTTTCAAATGTACTTTGCTATTTATATGTGTCATAATTTTTCTCTTTATATATTATTTTAGATTTACTTTCGAATAGAAATTGTTATATTTAAAAGCTACTAAATCTTGTATTTTCGTACTAATATTAGTAATTTAAAGAATATGTTTGGATTTTTATTAATCAAGTCATAAACTGTTGAATGGATTTGAATAAAAAATAGACTACTCTCTCTCTCTCTCTCTTACCCTTTATTATTCCCAAGTCACTTGGGGTCGGCTTTTCTGATCTAACCGGATTTGACTGGATATCAGTTTTTACACGGAGCGGCTGCCACCTGACCACCGCAACCCGAAGGCTAACGATACCCTAAGGCTAGACCAGTGTCAGGATATTAGAGGGTACTGACTTTCCCAATAACGACTGCCATAGATGTTTATGGCAGCCGGGACCAACGGTTTAACGTGCTCTCCGAGGCACGGAGCAGGCGATAATTGTCAATCAATACGCACATAATTTCAAAAAGTCATATAACTTCCGAAAGTCAGAGGTGCGCGACGTGGGTTCGAACCCGAGGCCCTTTGCATTGCAGTCTATTGGTCTCCCCACTGAGCTATCGCTGCTATAATAAAAAATAGACTACTACGGTATTTTTATCTCGTTATACGATTCCGTGAGAACTGCGTGGTCAAAACCGCATACTATACAATAGATGTATTACGTAAAGGATAATAGATGCACGGTCTTGTCTAGTCTTGTCAATACAACTTGTCAAAAAACGAAATATGTATCGTCAGCATTTTACCGCAATTATAATCACTAACGTTGTAATTTAAAATTATATTTATAAGAATCATTAGCAATTAAACCTTTCTAGTTATGCTTTTCAATTACATTACGTTGCACTTAAAATAAAACAGATTCAAATTAAAGTTTACTCAAAATAAAATCATTAATAGGTATAAGGTCAAAAGTTACGTAGTTGTACTCGTCAACGATAAGCACCATAGTTGAAAAGTATGCGCCTTATATTGCAAAAAATACATTAATTTAATAGTATACTATATTAAAATAATGGTAAGTAAAGTATACGCCTTATATTGCAAAAAAAAAAGATCGCCGGTTTAAGAACTCCTTAAACCGGCAAGCGTGCATGAGGAATGTTATGAAAGTGTATGAAGCCAGAAAAGTGTGTTAGGATCGTAGCAAATGGAAATCCGTAGTCTCTGCCTACCCCTCTGGGAAACAGGCGTGAATCTATGTATGTATGTATGTTTTGCAAAAATACCATACTGTATTCTTATGGAGTACGAAAAGCCTTTGCACTGAAGGAACACAACAACGACCATAATATTAATAATACAAGTTTATTTACTTACACAGGCTATATTAATTACAGATACGTATACATGAGTTGCCGGCTTGATCCGCTCATTATGCAAAAACACCTGTGTCTAAACTACATATAAAAATGTGTGTGTTCCAGACATCAGCACTCCACCAAGTAAATAACATTACTATTATAAGCTAACTTAGACGTAGGATAAATAAAATATAAAAAGACAACAATATAAAATAAAAGTATAGACAATATAAGGTTGTTTGATTGCGATCTTTTTGTAGGACAAGGTACTTCCCCCAATCGCGTCGCTCCAGCTTGAGCGAAAAAACTGATTTAAGTGAAATTGCCGGTGTTCATCTCGTTAATTAAAAAGTCGGTGTTTGTGACGACCAACAGAACCAATCTTCGCTAGGTTAATTATGCAAATGAGCTTGATCGTTGGACGTTGTAAACAGACAATTTCTATTCAATTAGTTTCCAGAGTGGCGTCACATTGATTAGTATTCTTGCGTAGGCTAAGCTTAGGTTGCTTTGTATTTAACAAGACAACCTAAGCTCAACCTGAAATGACGGTATTATGTCTAATAGGGTATCATATTATAGGGTCCACTGTTAAAGTTAATATTTATTTAAAATAACGCTTATGAGATAGATATTATGTTCATGTAAAATAAGTTTATATTTGCCAACATAACACTGTGTTTGCTTCAGAACCCAAAAATTTACGCGTACTAAACCAAAACCAGAGTTTGATAAAAACGTATTACTATGCCGATACTAAATTATTGGTGCTATAAATTTGTGCTCAATTTTATTTATTTGACATAACCAAAAGATTGTTGTTTGTATATTATGCAGAAATGAAAACCATGAAATTATGAGAGATTGAGAAATATACATAATAATAATAATAATAATAATATTCTACCACATACACACAACACCATCTAGCCCAAACTAAGCAGAGCTTGTACTATGGGTACTAGACAATGGATAAACATACATATATACTTTTTTTTTTGTAAATACATACAAATTATACATAGAAACACCCAGACCAAGACAAACATCCATATTCATGCACACAAATGTTTGACTTGTGCGGGAATCGAACCCGCGACCTCAGACGTAGCAGTCGGTTATACTAACCACTACACCATCGAGGCCGACTAACATATACTTAACATATACCGACATAATATATACTTGGGTAGCAGTGTATTCAGCAGGGTCGTTAAAGCACGAATGATGCATTGTCATTCAGATATGTACATACACACACACACAGAAAAGCGTGAAGCTCATTTAAAGGAATTATTTTTTTAATATTTTATTCCGTTTCATATCCAAAAGGTTACTTTATTTGGCCGATCTCTAAACATGGCCATCAAGTTTGTCACATTAAGTTTCAAGCTACAAAAAGCTTAAAAACTTTCCATTGTTATTTTAGTTCTCTATTTTCTTGGAAAATATAATCAAAATACTTCCATTGAACACTTTGTCAAAAGTTTATAATTAAGTTCGTAAAGTTTATAGGCAATGTAAAAGACAAAGTGGCGGTGTAAATGTTGGCCTTAGAATTATGAAATTCTACAAATCAGACCGCTAATTACATTTTCGCTTTTGGACGCGTACCTAAATTTATCTTCAGTCGTATCTTCAAGAAAACTTGTTTGCTGAAGGACTTTAATTCATTAATCTGTTCTGGTAGATGAAGTTTTTGTAATAAATCATCTAAGTACTTAGTCTTGAATTGACAAATTTGCAAAAGTAAAGTCACGGTCAGGTCAACGGCAGTAAGTTGTAAGTGAAGTAAAAGTAAAGTGGTAATAATATTGATATCTGGTTTCCTGAATCAAATCAACACAGATTTTTTTAAAACCATGTGTCTTACTTATGCCCTTAGCAAATATTGGCTGACTGAATTAATAGCAACCAATCAAATCACTTGACATGAGTTTGAATTTGATGAGTCATTGATCATTCTTTTATAAATTGCGTGTTGCGCTACTGGAAAGTAACAGGGACGAGAATTTTCATATAGTGATCATAGATATAAGATCTTCTGTGCCCGTAAATTGATGTGGGGAAACATAGATTGCTTTGGAATCCTGTGTCTCATAGAGTTTTAAGGGATCATGGGTAGTTTTGAGCTATAACGATGCTGATTTTTTTAAAGTATTTAGCATTTGGCCGATGACATTTAAGTAAGCGCAGTTGCTGCCAGTTGGCACACCGTGGTAGGTTTTTGCTCCAGGTCGTGGTTCAGTCTATGGTCTGCAGCGGGAGCTCTGACACCCTCTCCCCAACCGCAGAATCGGGCGCCGGATGGCGCAAGACGACCTCTAGCCATCATGCCCACCACCCGATCAGCTCCAGGTCCGAAAGGGGGCGTGCGTGTTCTTATTTAGCATGTGTTGTCTACGTCCACACACAAGTTGACGATGGGACATATTTTAGAATGTATTATTGGGTAGGATAATATCGTGTAGAGGCCCGTCGTTTCACACGGGGCGGGCCGAAACCTCAGCGGTGTCCCAATTGCACGTGACATTTATTGATGCGATCACGCTGACTTAGATAGTATTGAGGAACACCGTGGTAGGTTTAGTTGATAGGACCGGGACGTCGTCATCTTTCCTCGAGTGACTCCGACACATCCTCTCTGTTTCCCTTTTCCCGTGGTAAGGTAAGCGTAAATGCATACCCACAAGTTATAAAAAAAGCGCAGTCAGATCACAGCGATAGATCTGATTCTTAATCTATTAAAACTATATACGAAAATACACTAGCTTTTTCGTGTCTTTGAATTTGAATAATGTATAAATAGTATATTATATATTATGTAAATAGTAATTTCACTGCCGATTCTGACGTTTCGTTTTAATTTTAGACTCTTAACTATTGGACTTCCTACTCCATTAAAAAAGCTATTACTGAGTAGTAAAGCAACGATCCTTGAGACTTGGTAGAAGCAATTCACTTTATTGCATAATCAAACTTAAACTGTCCATTCAGATTTCCCATTGGACTGGAGACAATAGGGTTTTCGTTCAGGAAAATCGTATTGAGATAGGGCATGAAAATTATTCTCCGATTTTCACTTGTTGATGTTGAAGAACGTCAAGGTAATTGTCAAAGGAGCTTGCTACGTTCAATGCGCCGAGTGTTGCTATTTCGATCTGCACAAGCTAATAAATTACATAATCCACAAATTATAAAGGGTCAAGTTCAGATTCAGAGTAGTAGAACCTCGCTGATTTCAACATATATGGGCCGGCTCGACCGAGTAAAGACTATCTTCTCACATAATATCGACGTAAAATAGCTGTATTCCTACTGTTGTGTTTCTTTCGGTGAGTGAGAGTGCCGGAGGCCCAATCACCCACTTTCCCCTTCCCGCTCCTTCTCCTACCCACTTCTTTTTCTAAAGGGTCGGCAACGTGCAAGAAATGCCTCTGGTGTTGCAGGCGTCTATAGGCTACGGTGACCACTTACCATCAGGTGGGCCGTATGCTTGTTTGCCACATTTGTTGTATGTATAAAAAAAAGATTCCTTGTTTACAAAACATTTGCGAAACAGTGATTATTCATAACGCAGAAAATGTTTTGTTTATATTAGGTATATTATACAGTACTTCATTGGTCCTTTTATGTTTGCGTGTAAGGACAAGGTACCCAGTTCAAATTTCGAATCGAGCAAAATGTAGCTATTGTGATTTCTATTAAATTTTTAGTGGCAATAAGCAATAGTTTCCCTTTAACGTAAGACTTGAAAATGACATAGCTGGCTCAATGTGGTTGTAACCATACCACCTACCCTACCCCTTTCGGAAATACAAGCGTGCCTATATGTATGGAGATTATACATGATCAATGATATTATTTGAAAACGTTGTTTATTCTGAGATAAATCTTGCACCTTGTATTTATTCTAATTAAGTCTAAGTAAAGTATTTCTTTCCTGCGAAAACATTGAAAAGTTTTAAGTTCCAGTAATAAAACCAAGCGAGAATTACTTTTGTGATAAAAAGACAACAAGAAAATGTCTAAATCAGGTATCCTTATTATTATAATCGTTACAACTGACCTTCGGTGTTCAACTATAGAAATCTGGGGGTCTACCATGAAATGCGTTATACGCAATTGCGTACGTTCGTTATTCGTGCTTATTCTTACCATGAAACATCATTCGCGCCGACATTCGTCACGAATACCGTCGTATGGCATTTGTACGTCCTAAAAAATCCGAAGTGTTTTCATGGTACGTATATGCTTATTATTTCGTTCGTAATTCGTTTTGGCACGTCATTGCGTAAAAACATTTTCACGGTAGACCCGCTGGTTTTACAATCAGTGCCTAAATAAAACTGTATTCTCGACAACAGCTTTTTTTTACATTTTCTTTGTGCTAAAGTTTCGATATTTTAGATTTAAAAATGCCATGCATATGAAAAAGTTTTTCTCGCTGCTAGCTTAAATTCTCCGTAAGTACGTACTTACACTAAACCCGAAATATCTTCGACAATCCACATGGGTTATATAATTTTATGAATATTTTAAGCCAATACCCGCTCTAGAAATAATTATACAAGTATTGCGGTATACTTCGCAAACATTAAACAAGTGAGAAACGCCCATGCATTGCCGTAAATATTAGAGTTCGAAAAAAATGGTATCACTTGACCTTGAGGTCCGAGGTCAAAGGTCATAGTTATTTTAGGGTTTATTGACTATGCTGAGTCGAATGGCGTTAACTGCGAGTCTCTAGCTCTTACGGTTCTTGAGTTAAAAGATGTTATCACGTGACCGTGAGGTCAAAGGTCATAGTCATTTCGGGGTATATCGACTATGCTGAGTCGAATGGCGCTGACCGCAGGTCTCTAGCTCTTACGGTTCTTAAGTTGAAAGTTGTATAACAGATAAACGGACGGACGGACGGACGGTCAAAGCTGTTGTATAAGAGTTTTTCGAACACTAAAAAACGAAAGTGGTTTCGTTTTTCGTTTTGGTTGGGGGGTCGGGGCACAAAGTACTTCCAGACTTGGAACAACAAAGTAGATCACACAATTTTTGCTCTGCATGATGATCGAGCTCACAAAACTAGGCGCAATGACAGTGGCAAGGTGACCACTTTTTCAGTTAGCAAAGTGGAGGATGACTAGATCACTAATTCATATCTTGCATTAGCTTACATTTTTACTATAAATAAAAAACAAACTTAATATATTAGATATTTTTATTGTCTGCACACACGCACACACTACACGAAAGCAGATCATCAAACGCATGTCAACTACTGATATATAACCAAATCACTTGACATTGGTTGATTTGGTCACTCCATTCATTAGCCATTCAGAAAACTATGCTTTATATACGTATTGTAATTTACCTACATTATTTAGTTACGACCATAGATTAGGAGTATATATAATACAGCGTCTTTACTGTTACATTACTCGGCAATTAATATTTTCGAGGGCTGTCACAAATGTTACCTACAAAACACATTAATTACAAAATAAAAGGTGCGCAGATTTTTTTAATATCGAATGTAATTTATAATTTACTAGGTATTTTCTTTGTGTACTTAACCTTAACCTTTTCTGTGTATACTTAACCGCAAAACGATGAAAATAAAAATGTTATGAAAAAGTCTTAAGAATAATTTCACCTTCTTTTCCTACATACAAAGATCTAAGCCTATGAACCAGAGAGATAGGCAGACTTTTACTTGCCGTGATGATGATGATGCCTCTCTCTTTACAAAGAGAGAGGTAAATCGTGAGCGTGCGTGAAAAATTTAGTATAATGTTATGAGAGTGTACACACTCTCATTACATTATACTAAATTTTTCACGCACGCTCGTTGCTTTAGGGTACTCGTAACCTGGCGCTTTTATATGAACCGGCATTAAAAGCAAAAGTAAAATAGGTAATTTGTTAGAGTAGGTAAATGATTACTATCTAGACGGAATATGGCCGCACTGTTTTATCTGATTCCTATGCTCATAGCTTTTTAAATTCACGCACAATTCACGTCCGCCTAGCACCGACGATCAACGTAGGTAATAGACTAAACATTTTTACTTACATATATTGGGTTATATTACTACATATTATAAAACAAAGCCCTCTGACGCGTATGTTCGCGATAAACTTAAAAACCACTGAACGGATTTTCATGTAGTTTCAACAATATACAGTGATTCATGAGGTAGGTTTAAGTGTATAATTTGTTAAGATTCTGTACGTGCTGGGGCTGGCTAGTGAGTAGTAGTTCCGCATACAGATTTTCAGGGGAACAGAGAAGGACATTAGGTATCTGTTATCCAGAAAAAAGTACTGTTACTAACCTAACCTAACCTACATTTACGCGAGTGAAAACGCAAGGAAAATCTAGTAGAATATATTTAAAATATTATAGCTTTACACATATTGTATCGATGTTGCCACTGTGGACTTTGATATACGTAAAAATATATTGGACCCATCCACACAATGATACAAGGAAGGGAGGAGAAACTTATAAAATCTTTACGGACCTTCAAGAATATGAAGAAAGCTTTATTATCTACTTCCGCATGTCAATGAGTTCGGTTAACGTAGCGTGTTCATTAAAAATATCCTTTACCACAAAAATAAATGGGTGATACTCACAAATCAATGGGGATATATGCCCATAGATTCGTGAGTAAAGCGGTTCCAGATCCAATTGAGTTCAATAGAATATAGTCCAACCTTCCTCAGTCCTAACTTCGCACTTAAGACTTAGTAGAAACGTATCATATACGTCGCGTATTGTGCACGCTCTATAGAAGTGTCTTTGTACAGGAAGCGGCGTCTTAGTCGATTCTGCAATGACGCCGCGTCGTGTAAAATGTTCAGATATGTGCTCGCAAAGAAATCGAAGTACCTATGTCGATATCACATTAAAAGCATGTAGTTTCGTTTTTCGTACGATGGAGTGACGTGAAGGCAAAGATGAGGTGGGACATGCTTCACCAGTGTATAATGCCTTTTATATACACTTTGGAGCAACGCTCAACACCGCTTCACCGCTTCGCGTTCCGTTGAGCGTTGCAGTGTGTAATAGGCTTTAATCCGACAACGTTCCACCCAAGTGTCTCTGCATATTATAAATGTCCGTTTTAATGTGATGTATTAAATTGGCCATTTG
This sequence comes from Catocala fraxini, assembly GCA_930367265.1. Taxonomy (NCBI): domain Eukaryota; kingdom Metazoa; phylum Arthropoda; class Insecta; order Lepidoptera; family Erebidae; genus Catocala; species Catocala fraxini. The sequence continues at coordinate 9,035,244 of OV884038.1, forward strand.
TTTCTATTTAAATTGTGCCATTGGATTATTCTGCAGGCTGTCGTATTAGCTAATACATCTTTACTCGACAAACGCCAATCGTGCAGTGACTGAGTGCCTATAAAAATAGACTTGGATATATATAGGATTGTACCTATTTAATAACTTATGCAATTAAATAACTTTTCACTGATAAAATAATAGATAAAAGTGTATTTTGAGTCACTGAAGAGCGAAGAGAAATTATTTCTTTGATCTTTTGTTAAAAAAGCAAAGCAAACATCTTTAAAATATTGTAGATAAATATAAAAGATAATTTAATAATTATTAATCATACGGGAATGCGAGATGTGTAAAATAAATAATTAGATGCTTTATTAGTAGAACTCGGGATCAACGATCAACTTTGTAAACATAAACATCTAGACTAGAAACAATATTCAAATTTTTTGTCTAAACATTATTGCAAGCACCGAGGTTTTAAAGGTAAACATGCACTCGCGTATTTGGTGCAGATTACGTTTTTTTACAACACATGTTTTAATCTCTTAGCCAACGGTCAGAGTCCAGAGCCTACACACAATTCGGTTTTTATATGTCTTGTCAGTAAATATTTATACTTATTTTTTATACCAATTCCCCATAAATCACCAGATCATAGCATACCTACTATAAATAGATCACTTCTACTTTGATTCTGAGTAAAACAAGCGAATTAATTTATTGCTAGTTTACCTAGATAGGTTTTCTTCTTTTAACTTTATCTTTTCTATACGTCATCTATCGCAGCAGACCGGGTATGTAATACTACGATAATCATCGTCGTTTATAGAGAAGACATGTATGTTATCCGAAATTCAAAATTCAGCACGAATTGTAAGTGTTTATAATAATTATCCAAATGTGTTTTCACCCTAATTTAAGAGTATGCTATGATGTTGAATTACAACAGCATCTTAGCAACAATATAATTATTATGTACATAACTAACATTTATTTGTATTAGTACACTTTTATTACATTTATTACAACGGTGTAAACAATAAGATACCGGTATATAATTGTAAACAAAGCTTCAAAGTGTAAAATACAATAGTAGATGGACATACATACCTAAATAAACAATTTGTGCTGTAGATAAAGAGCCCTATTATGAGTGAAATAAGTAGTGTTTTGTTCAGTGCTTAGAAATTAAGTGTTGTACCTGCCTTCTTTATTGTGTAACCAAAAACCCTTTGTATTCTTAGTGTTGTGAAACGTAAAGCAAGTCACGGTTATTAATTCAGCATTTAAGGTAGGTCACGTTTTCTAAAAGTTGCTTTTAGCTGTACAATAGGCGTTTAGTTTTGCTCTTCGTTTCCAAGGTTTACGGATTCAGCAAATCATTCTGAAATATACGAGTATAAACATATACAAGTTGTTCGATTTGTGTCTACGTCATTATACCTTTTTATAATGAGTAATTAAATATATAAAATAAATAATAAGTAATTACTGAATCAAAGCTATATATAGTTTTATAATGCAGCAGTAATTTCCTTTCTCCTTTTATTAAACTAACTTCGTTCACAAGGATTGTGACTTGATGTAATATATAAAGCTCTATTATTAAATGATACCTATAATATATTGGTTACTCTTCTCTTTTAAAAAACGCGACATGTTTCTAGATGCTATATTCATTTCCCGAAACAAAATCTTTTGCTTTCGGAGAGGCTTTCTTCGAATTCTTTACTTCATTGCTTTGATCCCTTTTTCGTACGAATACTACGTAGATGGCCAGATCTTTTTCTGTCACAAACAGGAGAGGTTTCATTATACCTTCCCACACATCAATAGCCCGGTACCATCAAGCGGATGGAGAGTTACAAAAATTGCATGTCGGTTCGGTCTCTTTATCACCCCACTTCACTTTAATATTACAAAACTATTCAACACCGATTGGCGGGCAAACGAGAAAACGCAATGGCTATTCATATAAGAATGACAGATTCCAAATTCAAATGTAATATTATGTTTGTTCAATTGTCAATAACATACATAAATAGTTTTATTTTCTTGTGTATTTGTAATAAATTATTATTATTTATAGGCGTGCGAGAATACCAGCGTTGTTGTCTATACTACAAGAATAGCTGACGCAGTTGCCTAATTTGATATTCATCTACCACCTTCTGTTCAATTATATTTATTGTTATATCTTTTAAGATTAAGTACGTATGGAGATTCAAATAAAACATTTTTCTTTCTTTCTCTAGCAAGAAAGTTGTCACCTCTGCGTATAAATAAACTTACTATTTTTGTGTGAGTGTTCGTGCGTATATTATGCAAAACAATGTCGTTCCTTAGCCTTATACTTCAACAATTAATTTTATGTCAAGATTATATTAAAATAAACTCGTAACATTACACATAATTGCTAATTTGTTTCTCACGCGATGAGAGGGTTATTACTTAAGTAATGGGTCTTATTTTATAATATTTATGTCCTCCAGACCGAATTTCGGTTACGGCGACCAATCTGAACGGAGACTGGCCATCTGCGTAGGAGATATTATAGTGCACAAGCGTGTGCGCAAACACCAGTGCACTCTCTGTTCCTTAACTCTCATAATCCGATGGGACGGTAATCTGACACGACTGCAGAGAGATCAGACGCAGGACCAAAGGCTTTACGTGCTTTCCGAGGCACAGGGGTGTCTCACACCGCCAACTTCCTAACTTCAGGCTGCTATTGAGATTTCATAACAGAAAAATCCAATAATTTTTTTTGGCCCGACTCGGGATTTTAACCCGAGATCTCATGCACAGTAGTCGCATTCACTACCGCTGCACCATGGAGGCATTGTTTTATACATTGTTACGAAAATTAGGCGAGTTAGGTTAGGTTTTTTTAGGGCTAGGTTAAATTAGGAGTAGCAAATTAGCAGCTCACACCACCACATAGATGTAAGGGCAAATAAAAGATAATATATCGGTTTTGATAATGCCTAAGTAAATGGATTCTAAGTATTTTAAAATGACATTTTATTATCTGTTTACATTATGTACATATATGTACTTCACTTTATACACGTATAAATACGTGTATATATGTAGCTGGATTAGGCCATCTTTACATATATACATAGTTATAATTCGATCGTGATAACACTTACATTGCAGAAGAGTTAGACTCGACTGTTCAAGTTGAGTATTTGATGCTTAGTAACGTCGGATTGTCCCCACAAGTATTAAACTATGAAGTGACCAACAAATCGTTTACAATAATTACCCTAAACATACGAAGCATTAATTGCAATTTTGACCTATTTTTAGCATATTATGTCTCTGTTATAAAGATTATCCTAGATGTTATCGTATTGATAGAATGCTGGACTAGTGGGACTAATCCGCCGCAGGAAATAGATGGCTACAACAAACTTTGGCCTAAAGTAAGCCAGAACCAAAATGACGGAGTTGTGGTGTTTGTACGAAGTGTAATTGATGTCTGTGTCTGCAAGCCCGATTTTTTGGAGGGAAATTGTCTACTTGTCACTATTAAACCTGAATATACAATAATCTGCTCTTATCGATCTCCAAGCTACAGGAATACGAGTACTTACTTAGAATCATTTGATAAAGTGCTTAGTAATATACACACTACACACATGATTTTGACAGGCGACATAAACATTGTTATCCAGCCAGGGCCCTTATCAAGCTCTGCTTAGGATTATCTTAATTTAATGGCTGTATACGGACTTATACAGGGTATAAATAAGATATATAAATAAGATAAGAACGCGTATTGATACCTGTATTGACCACTTTATGGTAAAATGTTGTCTAAGTTGGAAAACAGTTGTATTTGATCAACAATTAACTGATCATTTTACTGTATTGCTATATATTAATAGATCTCGAATTGCTATAACGAAAGTAGAGTTTAATAAAATTAGGATAATTTACAATAACATTAAATAAGTGCTTACTAAATAAGTGTGGCATCGATTATATGAAACAAATGACACCAATACTGCATCTGAAATATTAATAACTAAATTGTTAAATGTAATCATTAATAATACTGATATATTGCGAATATTGAACCGGTTGAGACCACTTAAACTTTGGATATTAAAAGGGATTGTACAATGTATAAGAAAACGAGATACTTTGCACCAGAAAACTAAAAAATCACCAAATGATACTCAAAAACAACAACAATATATAAAATACAGAAATCTATGTAATAACATTATAAAAAACCTGAAATATAGATATTACCAAAAAAATTACAAGTAAATAAGGGTAATGTCAAAGAAACGTGGCAAATTGTTAAGGAAGTATGCGCGCTAAATCATAAAATGAAGTTTCAGGTTAACTACTCGGTATTGATATCACGTCTAAATCTTCGCTTAATAAAGTGAATGATTATTTTACATCAATTGGATGTAGGGTAGTTAACCAACAATTAAGTATTATGAACTTAAAATTTAACGAACTAGACCTGGCATGGCAAGCCAAAGTAGATAACACGCCCTTGAAATCAATGGTGCTTACACCAACAGACATACATGAAGTGCGAGGGATTATATTAGGACAACGATCACACGGTACACCAGGATGGGACAAAATCACTGTAACAATCCTGAAACAAAATCTTAATACACTTGCTCCGCCCATCACGTACTTGTGCAATCTAAGTCTGGAAACAGGTAATTTTTCTGCAGCCTTTAAGCAAGCTGTGGTCTGCCCAATATATAAGGCAGGTGACAAGAGTGAGCCATCCAATTACCGACCCATATCTCTTCTGTCAAAACTGCTAAAAATATTAGAAAAATAGTTAATAGAAGAGTAGTTAATTACCTAGAAAAAAAATGGAATGCTAAGCGAGTCTCAGTTTGGATTTCGGCAAAAATTTTTTCTGAAGATGCAGTTTTAACACTTGTATCTAATTTAGACAAAGGCAACAAGTGTCTGGGCGTCATTTTGGATCTCCAAAAAGCATTTTATACAGTGTTTATCCCTATACTATTAACACGACTTGAAAACATTGGCATGAGAGGTGTGGTTCTGGATTGGTTCGAAGACCGATATTTATCGGGTAGATCACAGACTGTGCGAGTGGCAGGAATTGAAAGTGATCATGCTGTCTGTAGATACGGTTTTTCGCAGGGGAGCACGCTTGGCCCTACACTGTTTATCATCTATGTCAATGACTTACGTAATGCAACAGATATGCCCAGTATGAGTACTATTATGTTTGCTGACGATACCGTCTTGTTGTTTAGCGGAGGCACTTGGGATGCGGTATTCCATAAGGCAGAAGATGGGAAAGAAAGAAACCTCACGCTTTTTTACATTAAAATTATTAAATTATTTTCTACTTATTAAAACGTGTTTTTTAGTTTTTTAAACAATTATTTTTCTTTATTTTTGTATATTTATTTTTCCTAAATTATTGTATTGTCATCGGTCCTCGATGAGTTTGCAAAGTTTTAAATCTATCCGTCGGTTTGAAAGGGGTGAAAATCACGTTCAAAGATTCCGTTACATAGATTCATAGATACATACCAAGCTAATAAAAGCGTGTTAAAAATCTAAGTAATGTTTTTCTTATATTAACTTACAGAGCACTCTGTGAATGTATAATTAGATATTGTATCTGTGCATGGGTTGGCTTAAGTAAAACCTATATTTTATATGCAGAGCGGACCCAGCGTTCGTTGCTAAAAGTCCTAATGCAATTACCCTTCAGATATCCTACCACAGCAGTTTACCGAATGGCCGGTGCCTTATCTGTAGGAAAGATATACATTTACGAAATTCTGCGACGTTACCATAAGAAACATGTACCAAACTTACCTCGAACATCAAAACGGGTAGAGCACTGTTTAGTGCTTAAAGTCAAAATTACACTTGAGCAAAAGCGTCAACTTTCTATCCCCGTATATATACAACATATGTAACAAATAAAATAAAATAAAACGACTCAACAATAACGAATTCAAAAAAGTTGTTTTCACATGGTTGAATTCACTGGACTATATAATGATGTTGAGAATCTATTAACGGTTATAACTTAACTTAACATTGGTATACAATTGATTGGTGAAGTTCTTTTTTGTGGCCGTCTTACCACTAATATTTAAAAACCTATATTTATAATGCCGTAGTAATTGTTTGCAAAAATACTTATTAATCTAATAAAGAACAGCATGACCATTTTTGTAGATCACACATTTTTTTTATTCAGTATTTTCGATACCGCAACTCTTTTGGTCCGACCATATCCTACCTTCATGGCGCCGTATCCGTACAACGGGGAAATAGCATGATTGTGAAAATACATAGCGTGGCACCACTACTACCATACTATAGTGGGATGCTGCAAGTACGTTCGCTGTGCCTTTTACGATACAAAGTAAGTGGCGTTGTGGATACATTTTTATTCGAATATTATTCGAATGCAATAATTATCTGAATTACTTCTCCTCACTAATAATTTTATATGGATTACCTGAAGCCAATGGAATTTATCCCATACCTATGACCAAATTTTATTACACTAATATGTCTATTTAAAATGTATAACGCTTTAGTAAATAATTGATTTATATTTCATCAATTTGAACGACTTTGATCAATTTGTAGCTTAATTTATTCATTTTACTTCTCTCAGCTTCAATTTAAATTATGTTTAATATTTGCTATCAGAAGTTGAATTGTGTTTGTCAGGAATAATAATCTACGTTAATTAGTAAAGACAGTCTGAGCATTTTGATAGTAATACAAGGTCACGAAGATTGTAAAGTTGAACTTGTTATAATATTGTCGTTTCATATGTGTGATTCACATTATATACTAAAGTACTGTAGTAAATTTCGTTACCTAGGTAAAGTGAAGCATTAGGATGCAGCTAGCAATCACTATGGTAAATATCATATGATTCTAATAATTATAATTAAGTGAAAATGCAGGCAGCGTTTATTCCATATAAGCGTATTCTAAACTTGGTTAAAATGTTGAAATCAATTTAGTTTTAAAGAAGGACATTTTTTTGCATATTCATATTTTTGGGGCCACCACGGCAGCAGTAGATCAGATTAAATCCTTTATATTTATTTTTCTTAACACTCGCATTTTCTCTTAAATAGCCGAACTCTTCCTTGCCTGGCATAAGTTCCTTCGTGAATTTTATTTTTATTTTATTTTACGATTATATAAGGGTCTAATGACTTATAATAATAGGGGTCAAGTGTAAAATATACATCTTATTATAAAGAATATGTACATATAAAAATTACAATATTACGGCACATGTCAATTCCTAAAATTGTTGACAGATTGTAAAACTCATCAACAAATTACAAAAAATTGCTACACGTTGAGTTTCGTCCATTAGTCACTTGTCACCGCATTTCTTTGACACTTGTTCTAATTTGCCCGCATATTTGACATGAAATGTGTTTGTGAATATATGTCTTTTAAAACGGATGTAAATGTCACTGTCAACGAAGTGTCGTCGCCCATTTGTTAGTGAGTTTTGAGACACGTCAAATTATCTAAGCGACAAATGTTTTTTGTTTATGTGTGGTCGACATACGTTAAACATTACTTATTTCTATTTAGATACTCTTGTTTCCCCGGAGTTGTTTTTACATTCTACTCAGAAGAAATTATCGAAACAATAAGAAAGTTATATAACAACAACACCTTAAAGATCTTCGTATAGATCTTTTTTTTAAGTACATTTAAAGTTGGCGTTATTGACTTTAGAATATAGGGGATAGTTTTTCGTTCATATTATTTCTATAATATATCTCACTAGATTTTGCCACAAATGTAAGCTAGGTTAGATTAGTAGCAGTACTTTTTTCTAAATGAAAGGTATCCTGTTTTTTTCTGATAACTTGTATGCGAAATTTCATGATGATCGGTCAAGTAGTTAAGATAAGGTTAGGTTACACTTTAACTGAAAGTAAACAAACAAATTCACATTCGCATGTATAATATTAGTTAGCAAGTTGTAGAAAATATGTACTGCTTACACCACTACGTAATCCTTCGTGAATTAAGCTTAAATATTTCTTCTAACAAGATAAGACAACGATCATAGATCACTTGATTCTCAACGAACTAAATTCTTTTATAAAACAACGTAGTAATAAATAGACTTATTTTACTGAACGAATAACTCGCGTGAAATAGGAATATGGAATACGTGACTGGTAGAATAAAATAACATTAGCGAAGAAATGTTCTCGAACGGTAGTGACGGATTGACTAGCGAACTGTAAATAGATAAATGATCATGCTCGCTAAGAATGCAAAGTTCAATGCAAGTTCAGTAAATTTGTGACGCTGAAGTTTAGTTAAGAGATGAGCGAGGAAATGTGTAGTAATTATAAGTTTAGATGCTATTTCTTTATAAGAACACGATTGAAGTTTCGTTGAACTAGGAAGTATGGAATTGCATAATTACGATTTAAAACTCTGCTTCAATATATATAGTCTTTAGTTCTCTGCTACACGTTGTTCAGCATGGTTCTAAATTTTATTACATGTTTAATGCAGCAGTTTGTGGTCACAACCTTACAACGTCTTCGCTATGAGAAATGGGTCTGAAACCCACAGGGATAAAATTTAATTTATGTGTGAGATTTTGTAACCGTTGTTTTAACGATTATAAAGAACCAAGCATAACAGGCATTTGCTTGTTTATACAAACAAATATTAAATATTTTAGGGCTGCTACAGTCGAAGCGACCACAAATCCTTCACAATGCACAGATGGCGTAAAGATTTAAGTGATCACCCCGTTATTGCCACTACGCCGAAGGTTGTGGGTTCGTTCACGCAGGTGAAAATGTTGTGTGATCCACAAATCGTTTTTTCGTATCTCGGTGTTCATTTTGTCCATTGTTCGAATGTTTGTAAAATTCCTCATAACACATGATACTTTTCTGTACGGGCGATGGTATTCTTAAAGAGATACATGAAAAAGTGAAGAGAAGAGATTGGCACTCTTGGAGAGCCACTGTACATAGTTGAATTAATGAAGCAGCCATCTAACATAAGTTACCATATTAATAACAACATACCAAAATCATGTCAACAATTACCCAAATAAGCTATCCTTAAAAATTATGTATATACGATCTATATCGATCAATTATCGCCTGCTCCGTGCCTCGGAGAGCACGTTAAGCTGTCGGTCCCGGCTGCCATGAACATCTACATATGTAATGGCAGTCGTTATTGGGAGAGTGTCGACACAAAAGATCCCACTGGGTCGAAGTGTCACCGGTCTGCACTGACTGGCCCCCACATAAAATAAGATAAGATAAGATAAGATATACGATCTAATAGCTAGGTAGATAGCTACCTAAGTATAGATTAGATGTAATTCAAGTAAACACCAATAAACAGCGTTGTACAAAGAAACAAATTAGTAGCTCACCGAAATAACACAATAGGTGTTCTAAGCTACGTTATTCGTAGAACCATTTACATATAAGTGAGAGCTATCTCGGTACTTGTATTATTGTACAAGTTCCTATATACTATGCATGATGAAAAGGTGAAAGTTCGAATGATATTCGAGTGAATTGATAGCATTAATTATAACGCTGCGCGCTCTACGTGTTTAAAAAGTAGTTATCGCATCGCGCACGACTTTATCGCATTCGAATATCGATCAAATTAAATCGTGCACATAGCTAGTTGTGATACCTAGATAATCTGGCTGGTACTCCCTTTCTTCTCCTAAAATTGTTTGTCCGAAAATCATTATCCATAACACGTTTGCTATAAACTTCAATAATCATAATGTATTGTCCAAAAAATCGAAATTTTGTTTTACATAATTGTCTTTACTTCTAAAACTATTCTGTCATAATATCGAGTACTATAATAATTGAATCGCCTAATTTTGCATGAAATAAAGTCATATGTCCTAAGTATTGTATTTTATAATGTGTATATTTTTCCGAATGCTCATTTATAATAAAATTGTTAGTCCTAAAACATTTGCTAAAAATTTGGTTGTAGTGACAGAAACGAATCGCTGTGAATCCGACTTCATGCAGTCTTGTCTGCTCTACCCCTAGAGTGTAATTTAGAATCGCGTAGGCGCATAGGGGTGAGGCAGCCTGCGGGCTGAGGAGCAGGAGGCTGCAAGCGAGCCGCCGGCTCGCTTCGCAAACCGAAGCTGCGGTGGTGAGCGAAAGCCGTCTGCGACGATTAGCACGCGTGGGACTGCCGGAGAACCGCAGCGCCGGAGCCGTGACAAAAGCAAAACGTTTTTATACAAATTTGTTTTAAAACATTATTAGGATAAATAAACATTAAATAATTTGAATTTAGGACTTTTAACTTTTATTGAAAACGGTTTTAAGTCTTTTGTATATTATTGATAGTAATATTTATGACAAACAAATTTAGGGCATATTGTGTTTGGGCATTTCAATTTTATGACATGTGATATTATGTGTCATTAAGTTCGGGCAAGTTATCATTCGGACAAATAATGATTAGGACAAAAAAATAAGCATAATTAGATTATGGATAAAAAAGTTAGGTAATACAATAGAAAACTGATCTGGCTGTGGTCATATTTAAGAATCATGTCGAAATAGATAATTTCGTCGTTCTGTTTTTAATTTATAAGTTAATAACGTATTAAAAATTGATACGCAGACCAAGTGGAGTAAAATAATTATGATATAGGCTGGGTTATCGCAATTATTATTCATCATCAAAAATAAATTTATTAAAAATATTGAAACTGATACGCTCCATTGGGATGAAATCCTTACGATATCGTTATTATTTCACTTCAATTGTGCCTAGCAATTTCAATTATGTTTTATTAATTGTCTCACAAGGTCACTCTCGACAAATAAGATTCTTGATTTTATTTATAATGAATACTTTAATGTTCGTGTTTTCCTAGTCTTATACAAGTGGCAGTAGTGGTGTTAGTCTGTAAAACTAAAACCACTTTAAAAGTACACCCGGCAGGAAATGATACTTCGACATGAGTTTCCTAACTGTTGACACGGTCTATAATAATTATAAAGTGAGTTCAAAATAAATACCAACTAAAATCAAGTGTACTGAAATCGGTACCACAAACTGGGTTAAATTATACTTTATTCAATTTTCACTAGTTCTAAATATTAATCAGGATTGATTTGTGTAAAAGTTGTAGACATGACTGTACTTAGTTCGGTTGATTAGGATAATTTCTATATATATCATAGGCTTGGAGATCCTAGTTTTTATACGAAAGTAGGGATCCGATATAAATCACAACTTTGTGCCTAAAAGTCTATTGTATATGCAGCTTTCAGGCAATAACTAACTACATAACTTTAGCCATTGTTAAAATATTCAGCTCGGACTGAACTGTTGCCTCGACTCGACTCGGTAGCTAGACCAGCCTGAAAAACAATGAACTGCCAATTTGAAGGCCATGAGTTCAATTTTACAACACACATCTCTGACATCTTAAAGAGAAAGTGCATATTAAAATATTTCTATGTCAACACACATCATCATCCTTAACCACTCACAATGTCTTTCGCCTTAGAAAGGAAAGGAAAAAGTAAACATGGAGGTAGATTCCGTGTCTGATAAATAGGCATAGTATTTTTGAAGATATTATGTGAAACTTGCTAACTCTATTTATTTAGAAAGAAGAAGTCCAGTAGTAGCACATTTTGTACTATAATAATATATGCAATAACTAAATACTAATAATTAAAGATCAAAATGAATATTACTTTGTCAAAAAGATAACAATGATATATCTACTTATTAAACGGCTATAAAAATACTGAAACGTAATCATCCACAATGTTAAATTTTGCTGAGTAAGCATCATAAAATTTGTCATCTTTAAAGGCATTACTTTAAATATAATAATAAATGCTTACTCAATCTTTTCATGATAAGATCCACTTTTATATATTTAATACTTTTGTCCATTCAGTTTCTAATAATTTTTATTATTGAGTGATATATAAATTATCACTTTTACCGTAACATTTTATAATAATTTCATGCTAGCTCTATCACCACACATTGTAATGGCTCCTATGAAAATATTCAGTGTACAATTTTTGGTCGAATTTTATAATCGGTATTCGCATAAATTGTGATTTCAGATAACTTATTGCTATTACTGCTTGTGATAAATAACGACAATGGCGTAATAAGTTACCACGAAACTGCCGATGCATATATTGACGTGAATAAAAATTTGTGCAATGTAGTTTTATAAACTTAAATCGGACAGATTTTTGTTTAATATATGTAGCAGTTGTATTTTTATGTTCATATATTATTGCAATTATAAAGTTATGGTAATATTAAAGTACCAATCATATAAAAGAAATCATTTTAAGGAATAATAGTAATTGATGTTTTATATGACCTAAGAAGGCATTATAACAATTAAATTCAAATAATAAATACATATTTCGTCATAAACCGAACCTTACAAAAACCCAATTATATATCGATAGACTGGATTTAATGCCACCCTTATAGTACAACATTATTCGAATAGAAAAATGATATCACTAGTCAAATTGATGTATTCGACTATATAATAATGAATCAATTTGTATGGGTGATTATCATAAACAGCTAGAACTTTCTTTATAATAAGTTATCTAATAGAGCTATTGATAAACACATGTCCTTGGACTGACACTGAAAACTGAAAACTAAAAATAATACTTCGTATTAGTGTGCTGTCAATGAATAAGAATTATTAGCTACGAAATAAATATGAAATCTCCAACACTTTACTCACGCTTAATGTGTTGAAACAGTTATGTCACTATGGTAAAATATTATCTAGTTTATATGAATCATTATATAATGACCGTAGGAATATTTATGTCAGTCCAATAGTTGAACAATGAATATTAATAGCTTTTCTTTTGTGTTTTAGTAAAAGACTAGAGAGATTTAATTTTTAATAAGACCATCACGACCATCGTACTTATAGTTATCCAAGTTTTGTGTAGAAAATACGGTTACGATAGTACTTACTCTAATATGTTGCTAGTGGGACTAGTTCTTGATCCAATATGAGTCCTCAGCTAAGAGTGGAGCATCCTGCAAAAATAATACGAATATATTCACAATATAGATTATACCGACTTCTTGTATTGGAGTGTACTTTAGAATTCATTATAAATAATTTAGGATCAGAATTATCTTAATATTGCAGTATAAAATATTACTGAGATACCTAAAATCAAAAATGTTTTAAAGTTGCTTCAGTAGTGAGTTCGATAATGAGACAGAATGTCACTGTTGCATCATACAAAATAGACTGATACGCCACGAACAATAGCAGAGTCACCATATATATAATAATATCAGCCTTGTATTAAACTGTCCTACTGCTGGGCACGGGCCTCTACTCAGTGTGAGAAGGGTTAGGCCATAGTCCACCACGCTGACTTTGTGCGGGTTGGCAGACTTTACATATCTTCGAGAACATTATGTAAAACTCTCAGACGTGCAGGTTTCCTCACGATGTTTTCCTTTACCATTAAAGCAAGCGATAATTAATTATTTAATACGCATATACCTTCAAAAGTCAGAGATACGAGCCATGGTTCGAACCCGAGACCTCTGCGTAGCAGTCCAACGGTTTCCCACAGCCTATCGCTGCTATTATTATATATTGCTGTATATATACACCATGCTGTAGGTATGTATAAACCAACTAGTAGATTACTTATTGGTATGCTACAAGAACACGTGTGTACGCTTTGCTGTGCATGTATTTCGTAAGTATGTCTGCCAAAAAGCCTTGCGCGAGTTTGTGTAATTCAAACATGGCAACTTCAATTTTGCTAGAGATTTAATGGTACTATATTATACTTCGATTTTCCGTTATATGTATAACATGCTACGAGAAAGTATGAAAGTTAGTAATACTATACTAGTTTAGTAAGTCCGATCATGACGGATCATGAATCATGTCTCAGAACTTTGAAGTAATATCAGTCTATTTATTATTCCAAAATTAAGTAAAACATACTCTCTCAATAATGAATCAAAACATCTTATTATGAAGACAAATTGTCAACGTACTGTGAATACTTTTAACTTTGAAACGATGAAGACTTTTAAAATGTTTGAACAGTCTTAACTTATTTGTAAGTAATATACGAAATTTTAGCAAAATAGTTTCAGGTTGTATTATGTATAATTTTATAGGAGATATATTATAGATACATAACAATTGTTAAGAACTAAATGGTGACCAATAACGACTGATTTATGCGCAATAAAATAACTATTGATTAAACTAGACGTTACTCGACAGACAGCTGTATTTTTTTATTGGGAAATTTAGTCATTCTCCTCTATGAAATAAAAATTTTCTGTATGTCATTCTTGAAATGTTTCATATTGTCATTGAATTTTGAGAATACTCGCTTTTATAATTGTTTTAGTACAATCTACTAACATTTTTACACATAGAGCAGTGACAGTCTAGTGGGAAGTCCGTTGAACATATCTTTTTCCAGCTTTGTGCATCATTCACACTTTTCGAAGTTACATGCGTCAAATATTGCTCGGTTTAAGGTGAAGGTGAAGGAATACATCTTAAAGAGTTTTCCATAATGTACACGAAGATATGTGAAGTCTGGCAACTACACTGGGCCAGCTTAATAGACTATGGTCTGTTCCGACTCCTGTTCTACAATGTAATTTCATTTTAAATAAATTATTATTATTATTATTATTCGGACGTGGTCCGTGCCCAGTCACCACTGGGCACTTACCTCGTCCGAGTAGGACACTGTCCGACTGGACAGCTTATAAACAGGCCTGATATTATTATTTAAAATTACAAATATTTGCTTTATTAGAACTTATCTTTACGACAAAATTAAATCATAAAATTCCTGTCGCAGATAGACCAAAGCGATTCTATTCGCCAATTTTAATTTAAGCGATCGTTCGATTCCTCGCCGGAGGCGATATAGCCCATGTAGGTAATGAGAACAAAAGTCGACTTTGTATACACGCTATCTATTTACCAGACAAATTGACAATAAAGTTAAGACTGTACACCAAATAAGTGAATGTATTGTTGTATCCGAGTCTATGAATTTAGTTTTAATCTAAATAGTATCATAATTGCTCCGGTAATCTTGACATCTTATATTCTTAGTAAATTGTGAATTATTCGTGACTAGCTTTTGCCCACAGTTTTTCTGGGCAAAAGGTACTCTATGTTCTTTTTGTACCTCCTGCAACGTGTATGCCAAATTTCATACTGATCGGTCAAGTAGTTTAGGCGTGAAATCTTAACAAACAAACAAACTCACATTCGCATTTATAATATTAGTTAGGATTTATTGTCACCTATAATAACTACCAGCTGTCCCACGCGGCTGCACGCAAGTTTTTTTTATACTTCTAATTTGGCAAACAAGCATACGGCCCACGAGGCATCACTTGCGCGTTACCAACCCTTTAGGAAAGGAAGTGGGAAGGAGAAGGAGCGGGAAGGGGGAAAAAGGGTGATTGGGCCGCCGGCGTTTATAATTACTGCTCTGCTCTCGTTGCTTGTAGCGTGATGTTATATAAGCCTATGTTACTTCTAGATAAACGAGCTTCGGGAAACTATTATATAATTTTTTAATCAGTCCTATAGTTTATGACTTGAAATCTTTGCTTTTTATAATATTGTTAGTATAGAAAAGCTTCACGCATTATCTGCGCATCATTGGAAAAGTAACATCATATAATTATAGTATCTACATGAAGCGGATTCATGCCGTGTTAGATTTTGTCCGCGGCTTCGCTTGCATTCATTCATTCAAACTTCTATCCCTCGGGAACTTTTTTCCAGATGAAAGATACACTTTGGTTGCTTTTCTGGTGCCCTGACAACGTGTACGAGAAATTTCATGATGATCACTCGAGTAGTTGAGGCGTGAAATCGTAACAAACAAAGAGACTTACATTTGCATTTAAAATATTTGTTAGGATGGCATTTTGTACGAATTTATATAAATGTAGCTTTAATACAAGTTATGATGATAAATTAATACAGAATCATTGTATTAGCTATTAAGGGCAACTTTCTTTGCGCTCATTTAGTACTAAATATATTGATTCCCCGTGAATGTCCTAAGCTCAGTACCTATATATTAATATGAGAAGCAAAAACTTTGTACCCCTTTTTACAAAAATTGCGCGGACGGAGGAGTATGAAATTTGGCACAGTTAAAGTTTATATGGAGAACGAGGGACGAATCCTAATATTTATATAAAGTATGCATTAGAAAAACATTAAATTAATGAAAAAACACTACACGCACACAACCATGCATTTGACACACGCACTCGAAGCTCGTAACTATGGTTACATATATCAATATATAATGACATATTATATCAGCAATATCTTACAGGCTCTTACAGGCAAACTTTGGTCGAATTTTGAGCACTAGGGGACCACTAGTTGTTTTAAAATGGCCTGCATAAATCAAAATTTTGAAGTCGACGTAACGCAATGCAAGACACGTGATAAATTATCTGCGTCGACAGAGAACAAATAAGCAAATAAATACAAGCTCTCTTTTATTATGTCAGTTATAGTAACCCTAGATTTTGCCCGCGACTTCGCTTGCTTAAAAGTAGATTAGGTTAGTAACCTTACTTCCCCCGTCTGCATGGGCCATTAATAACCTCTTACCGTGTTAAGTATCTTGGTTCATCTAGAACACCGTGCAGCTTATTCAACTGTGTCCATTGATAAGTTTCTACCAGTAGTAGGCGAAATATTGAAACGTTTTGTAAGGTAGAAGTGCATTGTGCCGATATAAATGGATCAAAATATTTATTACATTGCGCAATAAAGACAGCATTCTTTACTGTTTATCCTGAATAATTTTTAGCATAAGCATATAAAAATTGTTAGTTTATTCTTTTATATCTCTGTCTAATCGAATCTGGAAAGCGTTTATAGGTTTTTCTTTTACATACATATGTCACAACTCGAAATCAGGCAATTTGCTAATATATCTCATATGAAAACTACCATAGGCTTGCCCTCTAAATTACCAAACTGTTACATTTATATTATTTGCGCAATAATTTCGATGTTACAAGGCGAAAATCAATAGTAACACAATCTATATAAACATAATTAAACCATAAGATACATGATTTTAGTACCAATATAAATTTGTTCAATGGCTGGACTTACTGAAACTTATTTAAGGTCAGTAGAACACGATGTAGATACCAAGTATTTATGTTTAACTAAAGTTGTTTCAGCCCACTCATTGGTAATAAATGAAAATTGGAGATCTACAGAAACTTTATACAACCCTAGCGGCACTTCTAAACTATTAGATACACAAATTTGCTACTTAGACGAAACTGGTTTAATATCATGAGTCCCTCCTCAAAGTACAAGGTCAACAGAGTTTCATTTGAAATAATACACGAAGCAAAACAATAAACAACGTAAGTATGTGACACGTTTTAAACTATAATTCATCGTCACGAAAAATATGTGATCTGTTCATTTTAAATTTAGTCATTTCTGTCTGCTTATTTGCAAGCTATGGAACTAATTGTTATGAAATAAAAATGTACTGTATAAAAAACAAAAATACTATCAACATTAAAAGCACTTTTCGGAAAATTAAAAAGCTATATGCTACTACAACTATAGATACTATATATTATATCTACTGCTTGAAAAGCTTTTTGAGACAATTAATGTAATGAATAATTTGTTTCTTAATTACATTTTTAATGTGAGCATGCTATTATTAGATTTTTCTCTGCAAAATATATACACAAATAGTCTCACGTCTTTATATCCGAAGGGGTAAGCATAGATATAGTGTATATTACAACCACATTTAACGAGCTATTGTTTTTAGTGTCTCATGTCTGAAGCTGAACCAATTGAGGTCTTCCGGGCAGAGTTTCAGAGAGTTTCAGAGAGCTTCGTGCTGCTGCTAAATATTTTTTGATAGAAAATCTTAATAACACCTTATTTTGCCCGAATCTAACGCACAACAGTCGCATCTATTACCGTTACACAGTTTGAGTTTAAATAAATATTGTACAGAATACCATTTTAAGGTTACTGCATATCCTTACGCTAGCACGATCTCATCATATTATTAGTTACTTACGCGGGTAGCTCACCTCAATCACCCAGATAAACGTACAACAAATGATACAAAGTGCAGTGCTAATGTTGATATAAAATTTATATTTTGGTCACCTTGTTAACGTTCCCTGATACAAAAATATTAAATCTAAAGGCATTAGGCGTTCTCTGTAGCTTTTGTACAAAGAACATTTAATTTTCTATAATTAAAGTAGTCTCGTTCTATAGACAGATTCTTACATCAATCGGATTACATTTTCATTTTAATACATAAACGAAAACGTATTTTCCCTTCATAAACGTCTTATTTAAACAATGGAAAATCAAAGTTTATTTGTTTGGCAAATTTTTGAATCTTAGACACGCGCAAAAGAAAATATTATATATATTTCGGCTTTTGCACGTGTCTAAGATTCATATAGAACTAGCTGGTCCCCATTTCATCCAAGTTCATGATTGCTGCTGCACTCCCGAGGCTATGTTATATAGGCAATGTTACTTTGAGATAAACTAGCTTTCTAACGGTAAAAAAAATATTAATATTGTTCAGTAATTTTCGAGTGTATTCATTACAAACAAAATACATATTTTCTCTTTACAATATTGTGTTGATGTAGAAATGGAGATGTCTTTGCGCTGTTCTGAATTTAACACATAGCGCCACTCATTTCAACTCACTTTGTCTTTAGAGCGCTTACACACAAAACATGCGATCCAAATCCAAGTAAATTCGTTCCGAGGTAGACACAATAGTATTTAAATTAGAGGTTACACACTAGATCCGAGGTCCGCGTTCTGATTCCAAACCTTCTTCAATTTGCAAATAATATTCATAGGCCAATAAAACCACAGTATAATTTGTATGAATGCTTGAGATTCCAGTCCTAATCCGAGTCGTTTGATGGGTGGCGATGGCACGAGAAGACGGACTGGCTTACCCGAGTATTTTCTCAGATTTGGATTAGACGCAAGGTACCAGCGACATCAGAGTATGATCCGTGTTAACTAGATACTTATTTTCAGGGATTCACCGATAGATACAACACATAATATAAGCGATATCCAAGACCAACCCAAACGTATTTTTTTCGGGTTTGATTCTGACGCAAGATGTAAGCGACATTAAAGTTCGACCTACGTTTTCTAAATACATATTTTCTCGGATTTGAAGTAGATGCCTATACGTTGGATTAAACACGCTTGTTGATGTTGCTTGTACCTTCAACAAACGTGTTTAACCCAAGCAACATCAATTTAATTTTTCCAATACGTCTTCTTAGATTTGAATTTGACGCGGTGTGTAAGCGTTCTTATAGTTTGGCAAGATGCAAAATAGCTGTCAAATTAAAGAATTTTTAACGGGTGTAATATATCTTTGAATTGGAATGTTGCTTTCTTTATTAGTAAGACATTTCTGACACATATTTTACTATTTCGACATTGGAGAATAACAAAGACTGTAAATATAAAAATGTGAAATGTTTTACACATTCAGATTCGCGTATAAATCTTTAATTCAGATAATAGCTTTATAAATAATAGGTGATGCTACAATGTGCACTCATGGGAAAGAAGACTGTAACAATTTATTATCTGATATCAATTTGTGGGATATACCCGAACTTTTAATGTCTGATTTGGTACACATATTAATAGAGAATGGTTTGAGTAAGCGGTCGTAAATAAAGTCATAAAACCCACGGGCAGTCCACAGACAGCCACGGAAAATTAATTGTTATTGCTTCTTAGAAAAATAGTCTCTTCACGAGTTCCGTAGTGGTTCAGTATCTGTTAGTATCTTATTTGAGTATTATACAATTTGAAATTGAATAATAATTGTGGATATTTATAAAATGAAGTATAAAAATGTAAAGTGAGACGGAATAGTGGGTTAACAAAACCAAGTACAACAATATCTGCCGTGTATATAAAGTATCCTACTACAAGGCACTGGCCTCATCTTACATCCCATCACGGTAACCTAGTGCGGGTTGGCAGACCACATATCTTTGAAAACATTATGGAGAACTCTCAGGCATGCTATACATTGGGTAGGGTATCATACTTCTTTTTTTTTTGTCAGACTGCCTCAGTACTGCAGCTGTAGTGATTGCGACTGCTGTGCGTGAAGTTTCGAGTTTAATTCCCGGGTCAGTCCAAATGTTACTGAGGTTTATTTTGTCCAGATATACTCAGTAACAGCACGGACTCTGAGCCTTAGCCCGATGAGGGCAGACACCGATAGGCTGGACCTCTATTACTATGGACCTAAAACAATAGCTGGTGATATGTGGGTATTTTATCACTTGGCCTAACTTACAGATGTGTCACTATGCCTGAATGTACTCGAAGTGGTAGGTACAGTTATATGACACTTATATTCGCCAGCTATGCTTAATTCGACTAAAAAACGGTGTGTCTATAACAATAAAGAATCCTCGCTACACAGTAATTTTATGTTACTACTAAGAATTTACTAAAAGACACAGTAACAAATCCAACATAGCACTTTGTCCAAACCCGGGATAAGAGAAAATGTTGTCATGATAGAAAATGACAAAAAAGTACATACATATATACAAAGGGAACTTTTGTAATGACAATCTGTTATAATATGCTGTTTGTGTATGTCCATTGCATATCATTAACTCATCAAGCTCTGTCATTAACATGTAAAATTACAAGAAATAACTCCTATGAAAACTGCTTATAATGACTTTAGAAAAAATGCGGTATCTGTAGTTACCACGGTCATCGCTTCAAACGAATTATACTGATAGAATAATGGCTAAAATTTCTAACATTAAAATAGCTGTTTTGCGGATATGTAGTACATACATAGATACAATAGATACCCGTAAATGGTTCAAACAACTAGTAATTATACACGAAATAGGATTTGTTCGGGTCCTGAAATAATTTGAATACACAATTACCCCTAATCGTACCCCATTTTAGAACAAACTAGTCGATATATCCGCACATTTCTCGACTATTAATCGTTTACAGTCGATTCAATTCTTAGTGTTATTTTAATTTTGAACTATCACATTACTTCTAAAAGGTATTGCATACTATACTTTTTTTTTTTTGACCCAGGAAAATCCTTTATGGATACCCCCTCCCCCGGGAGGGAAGGGTGGTTATGTGAGACTCTCCGCCCCTGAAGGGGGTCGGTATACACACTAAAAACCTGGGGTGAGCAGTCCCTCCGCCGACGGAGTGGGGCGGGATGGGGTCGCGTTAGCAATCACCATCCCGCCCCGGCGGTTGGCCCGGCTGATGGTGACCGGGCCTCAGCACCTGTGGAGGGAAGGCCTTGCTCACCAAGGCCATCCCTCAGACATGTGGGGCCGTGCAAGCCGGTAGAGAGTCCCCCGACTCTGTACCAGTGACCCCATTATACAGGAGCGAAAAGGCGGGCAAATCACCTCCTTCTTGCTCCCGTCCGTCTGCGCCGGAGAGGGTCAGCGAGGAGGTTGTTCTCCCTGACCCTCTCCGCGGTCTCCTTCTGCGCCATGACAGCTTCGCAGAAGGAGACCACTGCCTGCCATGACCTCTCACCGCCGAGCATGGCGTTGATCACGCTCGGCAGGGAGAGATCGCCGCCTAATTGCAGACTATACTTAATATAATGCTAGTTAACGGGTCTTATTCGCGATAAAGAATTTAAAAGGTAATAAATACCTATTGATTGCCCGACGTTTTAACCCGTGACCACGATCGATGCAAGTCAGTCGATATGCAATACCTTTAAGTATGTGTATAAATCGCGATAGTCTAAAAACGTTTATTGCATACTGTGTCACTTTAACGACACACTATAAAAGACACAGATGAAAAACCTGGTATATATTTGGTCGCGATGTACTCACACGCATAATATCTGTCAACAACTGACGAAGAAACTCCGTGTTACTTTTAAATGAAACAAAAACGGTACTGAAGTCGTTAAAAGAAATAAATCATTCGTGTTACGGTGTAAAAATTTAAATAGACAGATAGTAAAGCGCGTCGGTAGTAGTAAAATGGGTGTCGTAATATTTTGAATCAATAGGTAAAATATACGGTGCTCTCCGAGTGAAAATATACGCACCTCTATATTAAAAAAAGCGTAGTTTGTGTGTCACTTATGAATCATATACTACACAATCGATTGAGTTAATAAATATAATAAACAAATTACATTGAATAGCACAGACTAGATCTAAAGAACGCATAGAAAGTCGCAAGCAAAAGCTTAATAAATTAATCCAGTAACCTCTGAAACTCGAACCTTAAATACAGATCAGATAACTTTCATGATGGATCACAAAAGTTTGTTTATCTTTACAAAATATAAGTTACCAAATTAATAAACGATCAACGGCTAACCTTACTTTTACTTTTATTAGATCATTCAACCCGATAAATAATATTATAATAAATAAGTTTATTAAACAGAACCATAAAATGATTAGATTTTGCACGTGGCTTCGGGCGCGTAAGTTTAGGTTATGTCATTTTTCTATTCCTTGGGAACAATACTTTTTTTCAGATGAAAGGTTCATGACTTGTCCCTACGTCCTTGTCTGTACCCCTGAATACGTGGCTATGGAAGTTCATGATGATAAGTCGAATAATTACGGCGTGAAGGCGTAACAAACAAACAAACTCACATTCGCATTTATAATATTACAAGCTTTTGCATGCGGCACCATCCGTGGTACCTACATACATATATCAATAAAAAGTAGCCTCAGTGCTTTCCCAGGCTTTAAACTATATCTGTACATAGTTTCATCTAAATCGGTTGAGTGATTTAGCGGTGAAAATGTAACAGACAACAGACACAGTTACTTTTAAATTTATAATATTAGTAAGGATAGTTAATGTCCTCCAGACCGAATTTCGGTCACGGCGGCCAATCTTAACGGAGACTGGCCATCTGCGCAGGAGATATTATAGTGCACAAGCGTGTGCGCAAACTCAAGTGCACTCTCTGTTCCCTCACTCCATGATTCGATGGGACGGATATTTCGACACGACTGGAGAGAGATCAGGCGTAGGACCAACAGCTTCACGTGCTTTCCGAGGCTCGGGGGTGTCTAACACCGCCAACTTCCTAACTCCGGGCTGCTATTCAGATTCTTTAACAGAAAAACCTAATAACGTTTTGTTAGCCCGACCCGGGATTTGAACCCGAGACCACATGCACAGCAGTCGCATTCACTACCGCTGTGCCACGGAGGCAGTAAGGATAGTTAGGAAAGCAACTAATAAAACTCGACATGGAAAACAGCCGAAATCGATTATTTTCTTAGAGTCTGTTAAATATTTGCTGAATGTGTGAATCATCGACGAGAGCTTTTAAGTTGTTGCAAAATGGTTTAAACAGTGATCGTGAGTTATGAAATCAGTGATTCAGATGTTTTTTTTACTAGTAGTGTTTATAATTCAGTTTGTAATTGACCGCTTGTTTAAAGTATCCGGCAGTTGGTCCAGCTACTAATGCATGGTTTGTTGTGTGTTTGATATAATCATGTGTGTTAGAAATAAAAATGTATACTACACAACAGGTTGTTCTGAGCTTCGGAATACTCTATGGATATGGTTTCATGTGTTTACTCTTCTCTCTTAGCCTTTATTATTCCCAAGTCACTTGGGGTCGGCTTTTTCTGATCTAACCGGATTTGACTGGATATCAATTTTTACATGGAGCGACTGCCACCTGACCTCCGCAACCTGAAGGCTAACGATACCCTAAGGCTAGACCAGTGTCAGGTTATTAGAGGGTACTGACTTTCCCAATAACGACTGCCATAGATGTTCATGGCAGCCGGGACCAACGGCTTAACGTGCTGTCCGAGGCACGGAGCAGGTGATAATTGTCAATTAATGTGTGACCACTATGAGATAGTATTACTTTAAGTAAGTTACTAGGATAGCTAAGGAAATAAGATCGAAAACGTTCTTGCTATACCTTTAGTGTTACAAGCGGCTAAAGATTATGGTAATTAATTTATATCAAAATTGTTACTACTACTACGCTTGTTACTTATCTAACGTATTACCTACTGAAAAATAAAATATATTTAAATTAAATTATATTATTAATTAAATTATTAAAACTTCAATCGAATATATATAATATGTAACGGGTATTAACGCGATCATGTATAATGTTTACCTTTTTTATGCTTGACGTTTCGACCAGCATACGTAATAGAGATACCGTGAGTGTAGTTTGTGACGGTACATGGACAAACAAAAATATGCCAAAAGTGAGAGTGAATCAAGATTCTTCTGCCTCACAAACGGAGACATGACATCGCAGCACCAGTCAGCTTGTGACCACGGCCGGTGTAGCTTGGTCGAAACGTCAAGCATAAAAAAGGTAAACATTATGCATGATCGCGTTAATACCCGTTACATATTATATATATATATATATATATCACGCAACGCGAAAGTTTAAAAGTTATTATTCAATTGAATATTCAGAAAGCATTTTTATGGAGACGATATAGAAATCTCATGAACAAAATACAACGTGCAAAAATAAAAAGGATTGAAAACTGAAGTGATGACGTAGTATTGTCTTCTATTTACGCGAATATTATTCATTAAAATTAAACTGCTATATACGGATTTTATCGCGTTGTTTATTTGACACTTTATTACAAAATTTTGAAAATTGTTACACTACTACTACTATTAAACTTTACAAATTTTTAAGCTAATTAAATTATTATTAAACTATTTAGATTTAATTTATTTTTACACTTTCCCCGACGTTTCGGTTGCTTTTCAGCAGCCATGGTCACGGGGAGACTAAGATGGCAGTTGTCTCAATCTGTCATTATAATCTGTCAATAAAATCCGTATATAGCAGTTTAATTTCAATAATGACGTAGTATTTTCAATGGAAATATACGCTTGAACCTATTTTGTTAAGCTTTGTTAAGCACTGTTACGAGTCTAAATATTCTTTACATATAAGTGCCTGTTAAGCCCTTCATGACTAAGTGAGGAAATTAGTTACATTTCAGATGTTTAACCATGCCTAATTATAACTAAATACATATATCGGCCTTTCTGGCATAACCAGATCCTGAAACTGTCTATCAGTTTTCTAGTCTAACCGGATCTTAAAAGTGCCAACTTTCGTGCGAATTACGATTAAACCTAATATTGTAACGTAGACCACATTAAAAAATATTTGAGTACTGACTATTCATATCTTATAGATGACTATAATAGCCAAAATGCAAGCTTTACATTATTTCTAGGGACTTGGAGCCCTAGAAATAATGAAAAAGAATCTCAGATAAAAAGAAAACTTGCATTGCACACAGATATTCTCCCGGTGACATTGGCTGCTAAAAACAACTGAAACGTTGGGGATAGTGTAAACGTAACTCTAAATAGTTTTAAGAATTTAAATAGCTTAAATAGTAGTATAGTTTAACAGTAGTAGTTTTATAGTTTCAAAATTATGTAATAATAGTATTATAAAATGAACAACATGATAAAATTCGTATAAAGCAGTTTAATTTCAATGCATAACAAACGTGAGACAATATAAGACAATCTTTGTTATTTTTCTCTCTTAGCCTTTAGCCCAAGTCACTTGGGGTTGGCATTTCTGGTTTAACCGGATTTGACTGGATATCAGTTTTTACACGGAGCGGCTGCCACCTGACCTCCGCAACCCGAAGGCTAACGATACCCTAAGGCTAGACCAGTGTCAGGATATTAGAGGGTACTGACTTTCCCAATAACGACTGCCATAGATGTTCATGGCAGCTGGGACCAACGGCTTAACGTGCTGTCCGAGGCACGGAGCAGGCGATAATTGTCAATCAATACGCACATAATTTCGAAAAGTCATATAACTTCCGAAAGTCAAGAGGTGCGCAAACGTGGGTTCGAACCCGAGACCCTCTGCATTGCAGTCTGTTGGTCTCCCCACTGAGCTATCGCTGCTCTATATAAGACAATTTTTGTTATTCATATTAAATGACGATACAGACATTATGTTGATTCGTCAACATCCATGGCCACAGATAAACGTTATACAAATCTTTGTAGTTAATAATCGCACGAGTCAAATCATCATTATAAATAAATACATCATAAAAGTTACCACATTTTTTTATTTACCGTTATTCACAAAACATTTCTCAAACACGCAATAAAATCATTACCCAGGTATTATCACACGAAATGTTTACTTGAAAAGCGATTTAGTAATATTTTAGTCGTTGTGTAAACAAATTATTACCGGCTGTGTCTTCAAATATTGAATGTAATTTTTTGTATTCTTGTAATAGAATAGTTGTTTATGCATAATTAATTATTAGTATTGCATTGTGTGCAATGTCGTATAAATGTATTTTCTAGGAAAGCAAATCGGTCGGACTATACAGGGAAAGCAGCAGTTTCAATAGTTTGCTAACTTTACCTGTCTTCTTAAACTTTGTTGAGAACTATCAATAATACAGGTTTCTGCAGAATGAAATCTTATACATTATTTCAAAGCATAGAGTTTTAATTACCTTCGATAATTAAAAACGTATACCTCAAAATAAACAAACCACGATAAAAGCCGTACATAGTAATTTAATTTCAATTTCATCATATCATTTGACAATCATAAAAGAGATATTTATAACGTCTAATTTAGACCATATTGTTTCTTTTTATATCACCCTAATGTTTCCGTTTTTATGTTTATTTTAAGCAGCTGTCTACTTTATTTAAGTTTTACTACAAGCGATAATTCTAACAACCTTATAAATAGAAGTTTTTGTGGAAATGTTTGAATGTTAGATTTGAATGAAACTTGGCAAATAGACCACGTCCTATATAAGAATACTTTTTATCCAGGTATGCGTTAGCATAGGACTTAAGCGGGCCAAGCCGCAGGCAGGCACTAGTATCATAACAATAACATTATTATTACACAAAACGTCCTTCAAAGCAACGTCGCGAATTAATTCATATTAAGAGGTATTTGTTCTGTGTATATACCTCCTCATACCAAATACTATTATCAGGACCTACAAGTGTGGATTAGGACGACGTTTCATTGAGGGCTTGTCTCTTAAATAGGGATATTATATCTCCAATATATTGTTAAGGATTCTTTCCTTTGGTTCCAACACTTTAACAGAAATCTCTTGAAGTAAATGCAAAAGCAATATCAAAGTAACAAAGAGATTATATTATAATAATATAGAGAAGTCAACTAGTTACTTTTGTCGAATTATCAATTGAAATTTGAAGAATAAAATCATTAGGTGGAGATCTGTCTCCACCTAATGATTTTAAATTCCAATTCTCTGGAATTGGAAAATTTTTGTATATATTTAACTTGTTTGTACCCGAACAAACAGTTGACTAGACAAAAGAAAAGTTTTCGATGTTTTTATCCATTTATTTTGATATTTAGAATGGAGCTCAGCTATTATTGAATTAATAGTTGAATAATATTGTCTTCTGTTTACGCGAATATTATTTATTGAAATTAAACTACTATATACGGATTTTATCATATCATTCTATATCATTCAATCATTATTCATATCTATATATATCAAACATTATATAAAGTGTCAAATAAACAACGCGATAAAATCCATATATAGTCGTTTAATTTCAATTAATAGTTGAAATTATATTTGACAATATTTTCAATGTTTCAATTAAAAATGTTTTAGAATTTCTTTAAGAATATTATTTATTTGCCCTTTGCAGACAAATTGATTAGTGTATATGTAATAATCTATTTTGTTCGGTCCTTAAGAAATCATAAATCAAATAAATCTTTTGGTTTAATTAAAGTTGTTTTCTGACTAAAAGTTACATATCACAAACAAGTTGTTTACCTCTTAATTGTTGGAATGCCAGAATTGATTATAATGACACATAATTGAAAACATATTGTGTCTGACTGCCGGTGTGCCGCTGCGACTTTAAAAGGTTATTGATTAAGCTGAATAATCAGATGTATGTATATACTATTGCAATAAATCGGAATTATATGCTGCAGTCAAGCCCCGTTTTATTACTGGTTTCCATTTAATAAAATACTTAACCGCGATGACGTCACTAAAATATGTTTTAATAAAACTCGATAACGATAAATTTGATTATGCACTTTAGGTGCTTCAGATTTTAATAATAAAATACGAATCACATATTACTATTAAATAGCTTTTGAGATACTCATATAAAATTTTATTACTTTTAAAATTTTTGCTAGCCAACCATTTCATTCAGACTATATTTCAAAAGTACGCAATACGAAATTATTGATTACGGTTTCAAAATAATTAAAAAAAAATGAACATATATATGTACCAATAAGACTGTTGTAGGTTTGGTTGTTAAGATAAAATATAAATAAAAACAAGTGGGAAACGGCCATGAATTGCCGTAAATCTTAGTGTTCGAAAAAATGGTATCACGTGTCAGAGTTCAAAGGTATTCATATTATTATTCATAGTCATTTCGGGGGTATATCGACTATGCTGAGTCGAATAGCGTTGACCGCGAGTCTCTAGTTCTTACGGTTCTTGAGTTGAAAGCTGTATAATCAGACAGACGGACGGACTAACGGACAAAGCTGTTGTATATGTAACACGTTTACCCCTTCTCAATAACATTTTTCATTAGTTTACAAAACTATCCTGTTTAAAAACTACAACTAAACATTTCATCAGTCAAAAGTTAAAACATAATATGCTAAAGTCAACATGTTGTCACTGTCATTTGAGGTTGACATACTTCACTCCGGTCGGCCATCTTGACGAACAACACTCAGACGTTGACCGCCGTCGTGACTAAGTTAAGGTTGGTGTTGTGATCTATTTTTTATTTTTGTGCCTGTAATCTCAGTAAATTGTGAATAAATATGTAAAACGTGTAGTGAATTGTTTAAATTACTGTCCCTTCTGAGGTGTGGTTTACATAAAAGAGTTTTTCCGAACTCTAAAAAGATTATTGTAATTATAGCAGTTATATCAATATGTTTACTTGCATACCTTACTAATACAAATCATCACCATAATTTTATGTCTAAAATTATATGGTAAAATGTAATTTAATTTCAATAAAGGCACGGATGGCATAGTGATTTCAGTGGTCGCTCCGCTATAGCTACTGAATGCAATGTTATTAGTTAGTTCGCCACACGAAATAAAATATTGTATGAGTCAGGTTGTTCTTTGTGTCCATTGTTTGTATGTTTGGAAAGTCCCCCGCGACAAAGGAACTATTCCTTTCTAACTAACTTAACTAGCCTTTACGATATCCAGTTACGGGAAAGAATACCTAGCAGTACAGTAGGTCTCATAATAATTATGTTCAGTTCTTGCCAATTTCTTATATTATATTATTTTTGGAGAGATAATCACACAAATAACTTTTAAGCACATATTTTAACCAAAAAGTAGTTATCTATAAAAGCTCCTTAATACATATAAAACACAAAACAATTTTATGTGATGGGGCGTTTGGCGTTTATGGGGTCTTTACATGACCCTTAAAAAGAAGCATACGTTGTTGTCACAATATATCGTATCGCACTCTACGTCCACTTATACGGTCATCCCTTAATTAGGACAGCGAATAGGCAATTGAGCACGTAGTTCCTGTGATTGATTGGCTATTAGATGTCTAATCAAAATGTGCTGCATGGTAAACCGGAAGTCGTTTCTGCGAAACTAGTGGTGAAGCGAGCTGCCACGTCAAGTGGAATCGAGAGAGATTTGATTAGGCACGTGTATTTCCAGAGAAATCACCGGCAAAATGGCGGTGTATTTAGAGGTTCCTTAGTCATGGGTCATTGATATATTACAATTATTATTAAAACAACCCAACCATAATGTAGAATATTGTCTCTTGTTTACGCGAATGCTATTCATTGAAATTAAACTCAATTAAAATTACTTAAGATTATACTTTTCCCGACGTGACCATAGCTGCTGGGAAGCAACCGAAACGTCGGGGAAAGTGTGATCTTAAATATAAATAGTTTTAATAGTATTAATAATTTGATTAGCTTTAAAATGAGTAAAGTTTAATATATTAGTAGTGTAACAGTTTCTAAGTTATGTAATAAAATGTTAAATGAACAACGCGATAAAATCCGTATAAACGAGTTTAATCTTATTGTAGAAGCTAATTAAAAAGGGTTTTTAAGGGTAATTAAATAGACATGCTCACTCCATCGAACACCTATTTATTTAACATTGAATATGTATCTATGTATTTACAATGAAATGGCGAACTTAACTCAAATGTTTACTTACGAAATCCGAAATCGTTTTTCGCAATTATAAAAAATACATCTTTCTATGCCTGTTTATCTCAATTTTCAACTATTCCAGATCGTTGGTCCACCTGGCCGCGGACTTTTCTGTCTTTGCTAATTTGCGGTTTTTACTCCACGGCTTTTGCTCCAACTATGATAGGTTTTTTTGCAGATATTGTGGTCAGATCATTGCCTCTATAGCCAGTTTAATCTGCGAGTTTTATCGGTCCTTTGGTTCTTTGACGGATAACCATGTTCGAAAGATAATGCCTCAAAGAAAGTTCAAGTATAGCTCAATCCATAACTCAAGTGACTTTTAATTTTAATAAATTGTACACTAGCTATATGACTAGTTTACAGTAACGCAGTATTACTTATAAAATGGTAAATAAAATTACCAATTAATTAATATAGATATACACATAATGTTGTTTTCGAAAAACAATTTGTCAACAAACACACAAATTGCTTAATTATCTTAATGTTTATGTTTCCTTGAACGGAATGCACAGATGTCTTCTCAAATAGGGGAGCTCAAGTTTCTGATTACACAGTTATAAATTTCGCAAAGCCTTGGAGATAATGTCACCTTGTATACTTCAAAACAGAGTAACACAAGATGACGCTGAATCTATTTCGCATGTGAATTATGGCCTTGGTACTGACAACTTTCTTGTAGAAGATTTTTTAACAAAACTACAAACGTGTCGGTTAAAATTTTCCTGGCATAAAAAACATTTCAATTAAGATTACCTTGACAGTTCAGTGGCATAAATATGTGCGATGTTTGTGTATTGTTCTCGTTTAGATCAAGGTTTAATTTGTGTTTTTCTGTACAATTTCAGTAGAGCCATAGAATTTAGAGATGTGCCTAGTAGGAGACGTAATTATATGGAATTAAAATAGCTATTAAAATGGCTGTAATATATTTTGCCTGGATGTTTTTCGCCATAATGTCTTACAATACAATGATAGAAAGCTATATGGCCTAGCCATAATGTATGTATTTTTATAATGTAACGTGACTGCTGTTTCAGCAGTCACATACACTATCGCTACGCTCTCGGTCTTAGGTTCGATTCTGGGTTTGGGCAGTAAGATTAGATTATTATAATATATTATGAAAAACAGCACCAGTAAGCTAACTCACTATCTCGTGGAATCTAAAACTATATCATGCATACGCATCTCTTCTTAACTTTTAGGGTATATGGAAGTGACGTATGTCTATTATATGTATGTATGTAATATTATTTTAAATGGAGTATTTGAAACTAAAATGCGAGTCCAATTTTCTAGCTTTTTCATTTATCATAATGCATTCGTACTATAAGGCGCTGAATTATGATTAAACAAAAACTTATCAGTCAATACTACCACTTACCGCTTACGGTAATCAATCATCGAGTAGTTGACTTAAATGTTAATATCTGTTTATAACTTATTTTGGCCGAATACGATCCGAACGCTTTTGCGGCTACAATTAAATAACTATTGCGTTGGCTGTATTCGGTCCCAATTAATTGTATTTTGTGGAATATCCAACTTCGTTGTTGCCAAACGTGGTCTAGTATATTATTATAAATTGTATGTGGTTCATAATATTTAATTAAATGTGGCATATTTAACCGAATTCAATATCCGTATATAGGTGTCTAGTTTATTCGAGCGACCGATTTTCCGGGCGACTGAATACAGCCTGTGGGGAACCGAAAAACCAACTTAATAAAAATTTATAGTAGTCGATAATCAAAAATTGTTTCTTCCTTCGTTATTAATGTACTGTGGCGCAGTGTCATTAAAGCTTTCTTGTCATGAATAGTTTTGTAGCATAACGAAGTCGTGAACAATGCTTGATATAATTGTAAATAATTTACGAAATGTATAGGTGCCGTGCCTGCCTCACATGTTACGTCATAGGCGTGATATTTTGTTAACAATAATTGATAAGGATTTCAAGTTTCGATGCGACATAATCTTATCGACATTTATCGAGATATCTGATTTTAAATGCCAATGACAGGGAAAGCAAATTTACATTTTGTTAATTTCCTGCGATAAAAATATATTAGAATATTTATCAGAGAATGACATTTGTTAAAATTGTTTATCAATATTATCCTTCCAAAGTGAATAAACGTAATTATACAAAAAGTTATTAGTTGTGCCCTGTGCTTTCACCTGCCCCACTCCAATGGGTCGTAGCTTTATGTAAGGTAGTTTTATATAAAAAAGAAACGAAAAGAAAAATGTTTTATTTGAATCTCCATACATACATGGATGACCTTCTTTATTAATTAGGCAACCTAATGCTTACAGACTTTTTTAAATCCGACTGGTTGTGACAGAACCACCTCGGATATATCTGTATACAAGAGCGTTCAAACAAACAAACAAACAATCTCTTAAGGTTTATTTTCTTTTCTATTTTTATAGTCGCGCACTTTACATACATGTAACACACACAAAGTGTACCCTCAGGTCAATTGGTGGATCACACAAATAGCTGGAGAGGGATGCGGTCCCACAATACTTGGCGCAGCAACTGCGACTAAGCGAAGGCATGCCTGCTACGGTATCGGTACGATATATTTATTATAATAATATATAGTGTATGGATGGGCCGGTTCGACCGGGGATGTACTACCCTCTCACAGAACGATAACGTGAAATAGCAGTATTCCTACTGTTGTGTTTCGTTTGGTGAGTGAGAGTGCCGGAGGCCCAATCACCCTCTTTCCCTCTTCCCGCTCCTTCTCCCTCCCACTTCCTTTTTTTTCTAAAGGGTCGGCAACGCGTAAGTGTTGGCTCTGGTGTTGCAGGCGTCTAAAAGCTACGGTGGAATTAAATATGTTTTTCGATAACTATTTAATATAGATACGTTCAGTTTTGTATGGTGATATAAACTAGAAGAAGAAAATATATAAACACGGACTTAAATTTTGATTCAGTTGCAAATATTTTTTAGTCGCTGTACATCCTTAAAAACATAATACATGATACGATTCAAAATTTACATAGATATATAGGCATTTCATGGAAAATGCTTGAGGATAGTATAGCAAAACGAAAATTTTCCATTATCCCAATAAATACACCAATTCAGTGCGCTCTTATGCACTGCGTAGTTATAAATTTAATAGAATATATTTTATTGTAAAATAGTAGGTTTACTGGAATCAGATATCAATTTTATGCAAACGTCAAAGAAGAGTATGTTTATTCAAACATTCGCTATTCTTATGCATCTTAATTTGAAACTTGTAAGATAATAAATTCGTTCAAATTCAAATTCAATTTATTGCATTACATAATGTACATTTACAGGTTAATGGCTAAAAGGCTTAAAAATATGTAACAAATTATGGATCCTGTTGGGCACAGCACTATTAGGAGAGAAGATTCGTTGAAAATGCTCATCATCTTCTGATACAAAATATGCATAAAAAATAAAGTACATTTTATAAAATGATTCCAACAATCTGAATAAAAATGTTTCAATCTACATTATTCATTATTAAAATAATGTATCCATTATTATCATATAATGTGTGATGTATATGATAATATAATATATTATCATATACATCACGCTAGTTAAAGCATTTTATAAATAAAAAGAAAAAGATAAAGGGAACCGAGGGGTTGAGCGAGCTTCCGGCACTCTCAAATTAAAAAGTTAGACATAACTTTCTTTTTTGAGAGTGCCCAAGGATCAATCTATTTTCTTTAATGGAATATAGGTATCAAATAAATATACTTCAGCAACTTATTTTTATGCAGTGCTCTCGGTCAATAACAATCAAAAGTTTTGGAAAAAGTGCAATACACAGTATTACTTTCTCTGAACAGATTTTATATAATGATAATGCAAAATTGTGTATGATCAAAATTATGCATCGATCGATATTAAATATTTAATACGCATATAACTTCGAAAAGTTAGAGATACGCGCCTTGAGTTCCAACTCGAGACCTCTGCACGGCAGTCCAACGGCCTCCGACTATGCTATCGCTGCTATCATCGCTAGTATTAAAACAGACATGTAATCTGAGCTCATTGCAGCTTTTCTTACATATGTCAAATCCTAACAATTCTGCAAATGTCAGCAGTCTAATAGTTATCGCTTCCTACCTAACATCTGTCAAACGCCGACCCTTATCGTCGTCACTGAGCTCTAGAACATTTGAACTGAGATTTTGTGTCGCTCACACTAAGAGATTGACATCTAATCGTCCTTTTCTTTCAATCACACATAATGGATTGACGTTCATTCCTTGCTTTTGCCGAACATGGGATTTGGAAACTATTCATATGTCAGCATTTAATAGTCAGGAAATGTCCTGACTATTAAATGCTGGGATATTTAAAACTCTGCTTCAGACTTTGAGTGACTACTTTAAACGACGTATAATAATCTCTAAAAACTGCAATATGTATGAGCATTAATTATAAGTAAATATAGGACAGAAAGTATTATAAAATAGAAAGCAAATTTACCCTAATTATATTTTACAAATAAAAATGTAACACTGTACCATTTCTCAACATAGATTGAGATAATCAAAACACCTATTATTATTATAAACTTCAATCAGTTGTAATTCAGTTCCGCATCTGGATTCGTGTTTCTAACATATTTCATTACGCCCAGAATGTTTGGCGAACAGCCCATTTACTGTTTATTATTGCTCCGAGAAATTATAGCTTGCTAGTCCATACAAATTATAAGGGTAACGAATGATTGATAGATATATAATATTTAGTCAAACAATACATTTATCAGTTGTTTAATTTTAAAAGATTAATTAATTTTAGTTATGATGTTGTTTATTTATCGTTAACATTGAATTCATGATTTTAAGATTCCATTGCCAGATCCTAGGTATTGAAAGAATTGTGACCAACTGTCTTGTAGTTTTAAAGTAGCAAGTGTTTTTCCGATTCCCGCCCGATAGAGAGCTGCAATATCGGTAAAAAGGTACTTACCGGACTGCCAGCGCACGTGACAAATCTGGTCGTTAGGCTACCAGCGTAGCAGCATTACTGGTGCAATGAAAAATAATGATCAGAGGCATATCGACCAAAGACATCATTGCAGAAGCAAATAATATAATTTTGATGTTGCGATTACTATAGTAAAGTCGAGATAAAGAATGTTGACAAACGGTCAACGGTTTCTAACATAATTTGTATTAAAAATATCGGCATGCTTCATTTTATTATTTAGTACAACATGTTTTTATATATTTTGTCAAAGTTTTCACTAATAAAAGTAATTATTTTTAATCTTATATATATGAATCAGAAACACAAACTATTAATTCACAGTAAATGATGACTACGACATTAATTAATTTCGCAGAATAATTTAAAACTAAGACAAAATGTTGTCAAAACTTTTACTTAGAATTACATGACGACAGTCACTTCTTTTCTTTCTCTTACATAATTGCATGTAAAAGAAAAGGATCGTTCGCTGTCTCAGCATAACTTGGTAAAATATTTATTTATATTTTATATTTATTTATTTATTTAGAAAGCTTACAGACTAATATACATATATAAGACAAAATGTGCAGTAACAATTGCTACATATTTACAAGCTTCCACAAATATGAATAAAAAAATGACGTATGATTACAAATTTCCGAAGTGTATAACTCAATACAAATAGGCGGTGGTGTTATAAAAATACTATGCATTTACAACTACACACTACAATCAAATAATTAAAAGAAATACATGTATACAGATCTGCATTAAATATAAACTAGTTTATTATAAATAGGTAGGTATGTATCGCTCCATTCCCATCCACCGCTATTATCCAAATCTAAAGTGCATTCATAACAAAAAGTATGGTTTCGTGAAAATTCAGCCACTAAAAGCATTGCTTATCTGATTACTGCGTATTACAATTGGAACAAAATTCAGTTTACATTGAAATTGCTATGTCCAATCTCACTTAATGAACTTTGGAAATATATAGGTCACATTTAGGTTTAAAATGGCACTTTTGTTTCAGGTAGACTAAAGACGCTTTTGAGATTTTTAGTAACTGCTGGGATACCAAAACATATGATAGCAAAACTTAAACCGCCGTGCTAAAAATTAATTTATTCTATTGATTATACTTTTCAGGCATCCGCCAACATTTGGTGCAACAGATTTGCAGTATGGGGGTCAGATGTTTTTAATGATGCTGTAAAGCGCCAGCAATTTCTATTAATTCCTTCCACAATATGAAATGAATAGACCCACTTAAAGTAGACTCAAGCTTAAGCCATGTTTGAGTGAACATTGATTTCTTGGAGATATTAAAGACTCTTAAGAGAATTTTTCTCATAAATTGGAAATCTTCTCACGTATTCTCACGTTCTTATAAAGTGAACTTTCGAACTAAATTCAACTCAATAACAAGGTATATTTTTGAGGACTATGCCAATCAAGAACTATATTCTTTGAAACTGACGAACGTTCCATATTAATAGTAGTATTTTTCCGAGTATTGAAACATAACTGAAATTTTGGAAAAGTACTGACATGGACTGATATTATCAAATGTATGTACTTGAAATGAAGCTTATGTTAAAGTATCAGTCATATATGTAATACATCAATATTAGGCGCACGCGGTGAAAAGCTTATAATTAACTAACTTATGATACTATATAAGATTAAAGACGAATGTTGGTTTCGATGTTGACAATTATTCGGCAGACTAGCCATTGACCGATCACCTAGAATCGATTTATCAATATGCCATGGCCGTAGCAATTTGAAGTACATAGTCTACGTTTACCCCTCCGGAAAACAGTCGTGAGTCTACGTAAATGTTAAAGCAACAAATACCTTACAATCAAAGTCAAAGTCTCGTTTATTCAATTAGGCTACAAAGTAAAACTTATGAAAGTCAAAGTTTAATGATGAGTAAGCTTATTAAAGTTTAACGCAGACAAAAGTTAAGCCTCTGATGTAAATTATACACGATTCATGTATCGGTTATAAAATCATTCTGGGAATTTCTATATTATTCATTTTTTTGACTTCAGATAGGTATGTACACATTCAGATGCATATATGACGTTAAAATTATATGTATTGTTTGTAGGTATCGTGTAACAATTTTTCCGTAAATTAATAAGAGATCAGACATAATTGCATCCCCGCATATACCTGGAGTGTCACTCAGAGTGAAGCAGAAGACTAAGGGAATAGCTACTTAATAACGTCGCAGTCAAACAACCTTGTCTTGTGTACCTGTCATAATGCGAATGATCAGACGTTGAACTATCAGCAGGGACTGGCCTCAAGCAGCAAGAGGAATAGTGATATTTTTCCAGCAATGGCAGCACAGCGATTTCTCATTTGAAGGTCCTAAATGCACGTCTTATTACTCTAGAGTGTTAAGCATCCGTAGCCGGTAATCACTGCATAGCATTGCCCTACTAGTATTCTCTGTGGCTAATTTATTTTTATCGGTCACTTAAAGTTTATATTTTGTTACGTACTCTACATGTATTTCATCAGTCTACAATGTTACGTAAAATAAATGGCGCGAACACTACAATACTATAGGTATATGTAATAAGGATAGCTTCATATTATACTTGCTCAGCTCTGCGGATCTCAGTAATAAGCATTGTGAATAGCGGATCTAGGATTCCATCGGATATTGGATTTTTATGTCAATCCAATAGAATTGTTTGACTGCAAACTCAAATAAATTAAACGTTACAATAAATGTTGTTGATTTTATTTTCAATAAAACTACATTGAAGGAAATGTTGGGATTGGGGACTTCAAAAATATTTAGATAGCATTGAGCTTTTAAGTGACTTTTAAGCGTAAATGGTATTGGTATTTAAATTGCATGTTCGTGAATTATGTACGTATTATTATTTTCTTGTTAATCATTCTCCTTTGACGCCTGAAAATCATAGTTAAATGTACATATAGTACACCTCTTCCTTCCTATCTTTACGAAAATATATTAGTGTGTGTGTATATGTATCTAATACTAATAATAGTAAGTATTATTAAGAGAAGAACACTTTAAATTCAAACACAGATATTTCGGAATGTTGTATTTACTAAGTCGAAAGATGATCTTGTTGCCATCAACGTTATCGGTGCTAACACAATAATTTAGTGTAATTTATTGTTAATTGAACATCACATAAATAATTGGAAGCTGAACCTATCAATGGAGGCTACATGAGATGGTTGAATAGCTAAATGAAATTTAGATTATATCCGCCAGGATCGGATACGACATTTCATTAGGCTATAATTAATGGGGCCAAATTTGTTCCATCCCGTACTTTAAATAGAATTTATAACTAATGCTGGCAATAAATTATTTTGAAGTGAAGTTATTAGATCTATTTTAAGTAACTCTAAAATTGAAACGATACCCTTATGGGGTACTTTAATGTCCATGTCTTACAGACTTGTTTAAGTGTCAGTAACGATAATTAATAATTAGTATATTTAAACTTAAAGGTTTTATTTTGTAAAAAGTCAAGCTTTTAATTTCAATTTATAATAAGTTTTGACATGATTTTTGTTTAATTTTTCCGTGGCTAGGGTGAATTGACTTCGGGCACGCCACGATCGTGGCGGTAAGTCCCGTGTTTGAGGAGTGGCTGGAGAGGCGCCATGGCGCCCTCACCTTCCGGCTGACACAGGTAATGACTGGCCACGGTTGTTTTGGCCAGTTCCTGTGTCGTATACGCCGGCAAGAGACGCCCGGTTGTCACCACTGCGGCGACTGCCGCGACGTTGTTGAGGACACGGCGCTGCACACTTTGGCGGTTTGCACCGCCTGGGCATCGCAGCGCCGTGAGTTAATCGCGGCAGTCGGATTGGTTGCCCTCTCGCTCCCGGCCGTAGTTCAGTCTATGGTCCGGAGTGAGAGGTCGTGGAACGCCGTCGCCTCCTTTTGTGAGGAAGTCATTTCTATCAAGGAGGCGGCGGAGCGGGAGAGGGAGCGTTTGAACCCTCTCCCCAACCGCAGAGCCGGGCGCCGGAGGGCGCGAGACGACCTCCAGCCACCCTGAGGATTGACCTGGGGGTGGCGGGCTTTGTGGGCCTGCCCGCCATCCGTTCAGCACCAGGTCCGAGAGGCGGCGTGCGTGTTCCCACGCGCGCCTCTGTGTCGTGTCCGTCTCCCCTCTAGGGAGGACAGTAGGGAGTTTTTAGATGTGCCTATAGGGTAGGTCTTTCGTGTAGTGGCCTGCCGTTTCATACGGCGGGCCGTAACCTCGGCGGGGTCGCGACCGCATGCGAAAGTGATTCGCGCGGCCCCGTCGATAGTGGTTTTGTTGAGGAACACCGTGGTAGGTTTAGTCGGTATTCCGGGAGGTACTTTAACATCTTTCTTTTACCCCGGCGAGTCCGACATAACCCCTCCGCCCGCCCCCGCGGAGGGGTATGCGTAATGCATTCACGCACGTAAAAAAAAAAAAAGGGTGAATTGACTTGAATGATCAACGACGTATTTAACAACTGATTGCATCCGACCTAATTTAAATTTGGTTTTGACAGATTGCTTGAATATTCTATTTTTTTGAGTCTTCATGTTTTTTGTGGTTAGTTAGTAACATTTGTTAAAATGTTTCAAAGTACTAGCTGGCATAATATAACTTAATTAAATAAAATCCCATTAATCTCATACACGGGATTATATCAAGCACTGATAAGTCAGTGCTTGATATATAGCCCAGCAAGTCGATGACATTAATTACATAGGTATAGATTATCAGATAATACAACGCATAATAACAGACCAACAGACCCATGCAGACACAAACATGAGTATGCAACGATTTCTAATCAAGTAGGCCGAATGAAATAATCACCTGTATTGTCACTTTTTATTGAGTCTGCTTTGTGTAGTCTAAGTGTTTTGTGAAAATGGCTTTGCACGAGGAGTGAATTAACCGAAATGTCTTTGTATTGACACCTGTCATACGGTTTGTAGACAGCTGAGAACAATAACTTTATTGTTTTGAGATAAACAGGGTGTCGTTTTTCCTTGTGTACAGAATCGAAATATAGATGTCGTAGATACGAATATTCGATTCAAAATAGCGTACCATTAATAAAACAGTGAAATTTAAAATATTTACTCAAAATTTGGAAGTTAGGCAATTTGAACTTTAAATAACACATTATTAGAGTTAAAATTGCCTAATTTCCTAATTTGGCATAATTTTCCTAAGTTCCCAAATTATATGCTTTCTTGTCTTATACACTTTTCAAGTATTTATGTACGGGTAGTACAGTTCCATCATAAGCTTACCAATATCTGTTTTACGTCAACGAGTCTACTTAATAAAAACACTCCATGTTGATTCAATTTATAAGCTCGACGTAATTATATTAAGGTTACACATTGACGCAGGGTAACATCGGCCTTCAGTATTTATTCGGCAATTTGACGATACAATCAGTAAATAGAAGAACAACATTCAGACTCGGCACAGTTATCTGGCTTTGACACAATTTGTTGTCTTGTGTGATGTGATGGGACCAGCAATACTAGGCACTATCTGTGCTATACAAGTGGAAAATATTGTAACTAGTAGTCTGTAGTCTGAGTAGTATCAACATACATAATAATTATATAGTTCACACAAAAATAACCACTAACGCCAAGAAAAAGAAGTATAAAACTTTACTTACTATAATAAACATAATTGCTAAAATATTTTTCTTATCCTATTCAACTGAATACATTTTCTTTTGAACTGGAGCTGCCATTTGAACTCGGGCAACAGAGCACTCGGATAAAGTGACACCAAAGATTAGAACAGGTGCCAGAGTATTTGATGTACTGGCCTCTTTCAGGGTCCGTGGTTAGCAAAGTTTATGTGGCTGCAATAGTAACGTACATTCCACAGCACAAAGCGAGTATCTTTTATCAAATATTGGTATAGCTGTGACAAAGTAGGTTGGTTGACTAAGTTTACGTATAATCAGATTTACTGTTACTAAATTATCAGTAGGAGCCCGGAGTCTATAAAGCGTCCAGTACACAGCAATAGACTCTTACTAAATAGCATCTTCATCATAGCTAACGAAATTTTACAGTATTACGGCGATAAACAAGCTTGATTTTATAATATGGAATCCAGTACATAATATAACATGTTCTAGATTTATCTCTCTCGTTAGTTCAGTGTATTTTTGGATGACCCACACTCCAAATATAGCACTATAATTAAACACAAAACCCACTGGACGAGATTTCCTCACTATCGATGGCTTCCTAGAAAAGGTTAAGGCTACCCGAATAATTAATGTATAAACGACAGTTCCGTTCATGTTCTAGTACGCGTACAAACAAACTTCACTATTATGAATATAAACAAACTAGTCTGGTTTGTGTACATTCGTTGTGTTAACAGACAGCTTTCTCTGAATTTATTGGAAATAGAGTTGTTGCGTAAAATCAATCACGCCTTTTCATGCGTATGTAAGTTTTTAATACGTCATGTTATTGAGAATAGAGTTCTTAAACTGTGTATGATGAATTTTAAAATGTTTTATATGTTTACAAACTTTTGCCCGTAATTTCATACGCGTGAAATTCAGAACAAAGCCTATATATTTTTTTTCATTCTTTAAATTTTCAGTGCAAATAAGCTAATATAGCGTATGTCTCTTTCTCCGACCCTCTAAAAATTTTTTGTTGTTACGGCTTCTGGGCCGTCTATCAAGATAAACATGCACCAGATTTTAAGTTGGACCTCCAGCAGTACATTCTTATCACCGCATTCAATTTCGTGCAGTCGTTTTTGCATCATGCGCGTACAAACATACAGGCAGACAACATTCTGAAAATTGTTTTGACTTTTATAGAATTATTTTTAGAGAACCCTTACATTAATTTTTTCAAATAGTTTTTATGTACAGACATCGAACAGTTATAATTTCATGAAACGTGTAGAGTATGATATTAATATGGCCTTCTAGTGTTTTCACTTACCTTTGTAGATATGTTTCAGTCTGCCAAAAGCTATTGACATAGTTTAGCAATTACTTGATTCAATTGGACTTAATTGATTTGATCATCCCACACTATCCTAGGAACACCCAAAGGAGACTGAAAGGTTGTTGAGTAGATTTGGCAGAAAGTAAGGGCGTTGCTAAAGGTGTTTCTTCATCCATTCGATCGACCTCCATCAGGCATGGCCACATGACTATGACAATTTGGTGTAGCAAGTTTCATTAGTTTGATACTGACCGATGCCAATGGCATAGTGTCATAAGGAACAAAACGCACTAAGAGATTAAGTATAAAAGCGACGCAAGACCTCCCTTATCGATTGAGTTGTATTGTTTCGATTAAAAGAGACGATCGCGATTGATCGACTAGGTGGAAAATCTTAAAGGCTGTAACAACCTCATCAAAGATTTCGCAACTAAGTACATTGGGATAGCTATAAATCAGAATAGATATCCATTGACTGACCACGCAACTCTATTTTATAACCGACATAATATTCTTTATAACCATCGAACTAAGTATTTGTGATAAATTACAAATATTCTGCGTCTGTGCTATTATTAGATCGCTCAAAAAGTTGACATTGAAGTTTTTCTCAAATTGTTTACAAGAATTCTAGTAATGGTCCTATAAATTAAAATAACTGTATTTGCCGCGGTGGCGCAGCGGTAGTGAATGTTATTGCTGTGCATGAGGTCTTTAGCTCGATTCTGGGTTCGGAGAAATGTTGTTAGGTTTTCTGTCAAGATACTCTAGTAGCAGCACAGGATTTAGAACGGTGCCTGGTAAACAGCAAAAGTTTTACCCCTATTACGAGAGTCATCAAACCATAGCTAATGGAATGTGGATGTGTCACTTCTACTACACCTTCCGCCTACATCTGCATCTCCGAAGAGGTAGACCCTTCGAAAATACAGCAGTATCATAAATGATTGAGGTCCAAGGCGTAATATACATATGTATGCATCAAGAGCATTTTTTT
Organism: Catocala fraxini; assembly: GCA_930367265.1. Classification (NCBI taxonomy): domain Eukaryota; kingdom Metazoa; phylum Arthropoda; class Insecta; order Lepidoptera; family Erebidae; genus Catocala; species Catocala fraxini. Next base: position 9,078,695 of record OV884038.1, read on the forward strand.
TTGTGGTTGATGCTATGCATTAATGTGTTTTGAATCGCATATACTATATAGGTTATTTGTTCGGGTTCAAGACCTTATTCGTTGAATGTTGTCATTTATAAAAACGAATATAGATAAGTAATACGTCCCGAACTAGCTAGTCGTATGCTCCAAGAAACGAAGAGGGTACAGTAAAGTTTCAATAACATACTTTCTATTTGAAAAGATAATTATTGATTGAAATTAAACTCATTTATACAGATTTTATCGCGTTGTTTATTTATAATTATAGGATAATTATAAAAAATACCTGATGTATAATTTTATACGCAACATTACATAAATTATTCGGGAAGATATTATTAAGGAGTAAATTAAACAAAACTATGTTTTCAAAATTTCCCCGTTCTGGAGATTTAATACACGTGTGGACTACTTTGCCTTAAAAGTAATAGGAATATAAATACTCAAGCTAAAATAACGTATTACGTAAAATGTTTTTTAAAGTTTTCTTGTGTATATCAGCGAATATGGTTTTTTGTAATATGCTCAAAGCGTAATAAATTTTATTAGACTTTTGATCGAAACTGTTACTAGTAACACAATTTCTACTTATGATCGGCACAAAAAAATTACTACTAGACTGTATCATTTCTTTGACCACAGCAATATCAGCTACTTTTACTAGGAAAGGACTTATGTAATATATTACGTCTCTTATATTATTTTTAGAAGCACGTTCAGTATAATACTGTTACGAAAAATATATGTATCCCTGATCATACCATTACATAATAAAATCGTTCGGTTCATTTTATAATTCTTAAAGCATGGAAACCAGAAATAAAATGGGTAATTGATTTTGGACTACCTATGCTAGATCATCATCGATTGATTGGTTTTTTTTGCTGTGGTCTTCAATTTATAGTCTTCACAGCAATTTTGCTGTGAAACATAATTTTATATTTAACTAGTGAACCCGACAGACGTTGTCCTGCTCGGATGTTGCCTAAATAATAAGTTATCTAAATATGTTTACCGAGCTTAGAAATCCAAGCGCAGGTGAATATCCAAATCAAAGAACAACTGAAGAAGCAGTTTGAACTCCAGCAAGACGTTTTACAGGACAACCTTTGCATATACAATTTTTTTTAAGTAACTGTGCCCTGAAAAAGTATAGTTTGTTTTCTGAAATACAGCTTACACTAGTTTCATCCAGAAGACACTAGTTTTTCTATTGGTATATATTTTTCGACGTCAGAATACATTTTTATTTTTATAATTATAATTATGAAAATGTATTTGATACAGTAAAATAAATCCAGTGATTTATTTCACCGAGTGTAATTATACTCACAGTATCAATATACAGTGAGTGCCATTACACTCACTGTATCAATGATTTATTTCTATGATCTTAATATCTGTTAACAGACATTAATAACACAGTAGCCCATAAAAATGGTTTGTACTTACTTTGCACAATATATTTCGATTATAATATATTAACTTGCTAGACTGCTTGAGGAATTGATCGATATTTGCATTGAAAAAAATTTAGTCTAGAACATATTTTTTCAAGCATGTGTTTAAAATTCACCTACTCTATGCCCCATAATGTATCTTATCTTATCTAATGTGGGGGCCAGTCAGTGCAGACCGGCGACACTTCGATCCAGTGGGATCTTTTGTGTCGACACTCTACCAATAACAACTGCCATAGATGTTCATGGCAGCCGGGACCAACGATGTATGTAACATCCACGCTAAGATATGCATTAATATTTTGGGGAAATGCTACAGACAGAGAACTTGTTTTTAGAGCCCAAAAAAAATGTGTCAGGGCGGTATGTGGTATTGCTGTGACTGATAGTTGTGTCCCTTATTTTAAAGAGTTGAAAATATTAACTATGCCTGCCCTGTATATATATGAAGTCGCGACATTTGTAAAAACAAATATAAATATGTTTGGAAGTCTGAAATCCCGAAGACACGCAGACAAAATATCGAATGTGCCTTCGAAAACTGCCCTATTATCAAAGAGCTTTTTTGGCATGTCTTCGAGAGTTTACAATAAAATACCTAAACAAATAAGAGAGATTGATAATATTGCTGTATTTAAGAAGAGTTTACATATATTTTTAATAACCAGACCGTACTACACGGTAAATGAATTTTTATCCGACAGATTTGTAACCACAGAAAGTCTGTGACTGAGTAACGAAATTTTTTTATTTGATATTTTATTTATTGTTTTTAATTCGTTAATCTTTTAATTTATTTTTTTGTGATTGTTTTTTGAGTTATCGGCTGTAATTTATTGTAACCAATTCATTTGTAATCATTATTATTGTACGCCTTAAATGGCAGAGCAGTGAGTTCGCACTCTATGCTTCAATTTTATACAACACCTTGTAATAACCACTGTCTCACAATAAAAAATACTTTCACTTTGACTTTGACTTTGACTTTGACGGCTTAACGTGCTCTCCGAGGCACAGAGCAGGCGATAATTGTCAATCAATACGCACATAATTTCGAAAAGTCATATAATTCCCGAAAGTCAGAGGTGCGCGACGTGGTTCGAACCCGAGACCTTCTGCAGTGCAGTATGTTGGTCTCCCTTCTGAGCTAACGCTGCGCTGCCCCATAATGTAAAGAACACATGTAAATATAGTAAAATATAAAATTAAGTAATAATGCGCTTTTACATATTATAATTATTACTATAGGCTTAGACCTGCCTAAATACAGTACAATAACGGCTCCTATTGTCTGGCACTCAAGTAATTTCCTTCGGCCTCATGTCAATGTAGAGAAACTTTTTGGTAATTAGTGTATATAATGACCGATGTAGATGAACAAGAACTTTGCAGCTTAGAACTCATTAATGTTTCAAAACAATAATTAAAGTACTCGGTGCCACAGAACACACGTTATACAAATGATTACACCCTATTATAATTTACCTTCAGAACTTTAAGTAGGTTAAATAGCTATAACGATTTACTTTGTTAGTCAAAATGTACAATGCAAATGAGTAAAAGTGCTTACCCATGCCAATGCTAATTGCCTGATTAAGAAACTAAATAACTACTCCAATCTTTGCTAGTCGCGAGGAAATAAATATTACGCCACCTGCGCAGTCCAAATATTTAGTATACAATTTTATAGCATCGTTATGCATACAATATCAGCTCTGTATTAAACAGTCCCACTGCTGGGCACGAGCCTCTTCTCAGTGTGAGAAGGGTTAGGCCATAGTCCACTACGCTGGCCCAGTGCGGGCAGACTTCACATATCTTCGAGAACATTTTGGAGAACTCTCATAAATGCAGGTTTCCTCACGATGTTTTCCTTCACCATTAAAGCAAGCGATAATTAATTATTTAATACACATATAACTTCGAAAAGTCAGAGATGCGAGCCTTGGGTTCGAACTCGAGACCTCTGCGTGGCAGTCCAATGGTTTTCCATTATGCATAATTTATGTAATTCTAGTAAAAAGAACTCAAAACTCATAGATTTAAATAAAGATTGAAAAAAAGAACTCAAAACAAACTAAAACATGAAAGAGCAGGGTATTGTACCATGAATGAAAATTGCCTCCTAATTCTCGAGAAAGCATTTAAAAACAAACCCAGCAGGTAAACAAAAGTTTTTCTAATTACTTTTCGCGTATAAATCTCAACAAGTAAGTTTTGTTTCGGTTTGACTTTTAACAGGTATTTATTGAGGATGTTGAGTGAAATATAAGGTAGCTATTTACCTTCGTGCACGTGTCGAGTACCAATTGGTTTAAGAAAAATTTATGGTATTTACTGTTAAACTACAATTCTTGTACTACATTTACATTGAATGTTGAAGTAGTGTATTTAGTGTAAAAGAAAACGAAGACAGATTTTATTAAATTTTTAACTGACTGCATTAGTTTTTGCATTAATAATATAGAACTCTTAAAGTTGTCGGTTAAATACAATAAATTTTTAGTATTGAATTTTAATATCGGTGTTTAAGGTTTTTCTCTTCCTCGGCGAAGATCTTCTGTAAAATTGCTCTATCGATAGCTTCTTTATCTGCGGTGAATACTTTGTTATTACTATGGTTACCTTATTATTAAACAACTTTATTATAATATGGTTAAAGTGATATTTATGATATTTGTGATTAGTGATATTTTATTCGAAATGAAAGATTATACAGAACATCGCGGTTATTATGAATTTATACCTTGGTTATGCCCAACTAATGCATTACGCAAAGGCAGTCTTTTGGCATTTTGCGTTATGCAAGTTTTTGTAGTGATAGAGTTTCAACTCAGAGCCATGGAGCAAGAAGTTGAGCGATTAGTTATAGGCAGAACTTATATATATTACTCATAGCTGAATTACGACTATAGGGTTCAAAGTTCTGAAAGGTACACGTGTAAAATATAAATGCTACATATTAGATTGGAATATTTTTGATATAGAGTCTTACAATATTCGATACATGTACAAAGATTTCTTTTTTCGTACATTCTGTAAATAGGTGTAAGATGAAAAATAGTCGAAAATATATAAATGTGCTTATTTCTACACGATCGGATAATGTTAACGAACCTTAACAATTGCTCTGGGTAGTAAGTATGTCGGAACCACTCGTATTTGAGTGCTTGGTTAAGGCTCATACACTTTAGGAAATATTTACGAGATATTTATAAGAAAGTCCAACAAGTGGGTCTGCCGAGTATATTTACTATTAATATATCCATATTATGATTTATAACTTTTTCGTGAACGGTTCTAAAAAATCTAGAGCGACGCAACGACTTCCAAATCATTGTTAATTCTTTCAGCCTGTAGGACGCAACTATGACGTTATTAATTACATTATTATGTAGTCTAAGTATAAACTTATGAGTTTATACGTAGAAGAGGTATGCCTCTTCTCGCGAAGAATACTACGATTTAATTGCGCAAGTATCCAAGCATATATCAGCTCTAGCTCCCTTGAATTCTTCCACGATTCTTATGTATGTCAATCAGCTTAGAGTCTTTTTAACCTGGCTTTTCCAGAATCTAATCAGTTAAGAAAATTTACACCCCGACATTTTCCTTTCAAGTGTTCAGATATTAAAATCAGTTACCTAAAGTTGCTTAAGATATTAGTCAAAAACTGTTACGCGAATAAGGTTGGCTAGCAGTGTTGACTAACTAAAAATGCTTGTTACATAATATTTTGGGACACAACCCTGTCCACTTATTTTAATAAATATCTGTGTTTCAGTGTAAGGCATATTGTTTATAATTTTAAGTGCTTGCAATGACCCTAATACGGCTCATGTATCAACTGTGTGTCATAAAGGAGATCTTTATAAGATTTTTGGAGGCTGTTAAGTTTAGTAAAATATTTATAGGTAGAACTACCACGAAATCATCCTACGCTAATCAACTTATTGACGTAAGACATTCACTTACGTCAAAGATATGACGTAACTTATATAAAGACATCCAGAATTATTGATAACTTCCCTTTTTTGAAGCCAGTGCCATTGAAACTAGATACTTGAACTTATGAACGTAACTAAGTAATTGCAGTTTTGCTACTTCAAAGATATTTTAGCATTACAGATAGTAACGGCATTCAAAGGTACACGAAGCAAATAGGAATTAATCTTATTAACTTGTAGCAAAGTCTTGCTAGCTTTTGTACAAGTGGTCGGTTCGACCAGGCATGTAGGGGCAGTACTTTCAGATGGAGCGATTCTAGCTTTACGGCTCATTCTATTTTTCTATTCGTTCTTACAGAATTCCGACTTAAGGTGTAACAATTTATTATTGTACTGTTGCGTTTTTTTCGGTGGGTGAGATGCCGTAAACCCTACTTCATTCCACCTGTCGCCTTCACATAGGTTACCGTAACTGCTTACCGTCAGGTAGATCGTGTGCTTCTTTACGGTAGTCAACGCATTGGTTGTGTCAGTTTGAATTATTTTCTGTGATGTCAAGAAAACCCATCCAAGAGCGGTGGTTATACGTAGTTGGTTGAGGCCCATAAAACGGGAAAATGAACTCATTTTCTTAGTTTCTCCTTTCCCTTGCGTTTATGTAGGCGCCGGACAGTAATAAAAAAGTTCATAACTCGAAAGAGGCAGTTCCTTTACTTAGTAACTGCTTTGTTCTTTGCGTCAAACACTTACTTTCTTGTTAACATTTAACTTACTGAACAGGTTGAATTGAAAAGGAAGCAATATTCTTCATTCAGATAAATCAATATGTGTTATACTTAGTACATAGTTTGTAAACAAAAAAACCATGAACAAAAAACATACATTAGACGATTAATACTGAAGCAGTTTTTGATTTATCGACGAAAATATTTTTGTGTAGGCACCAAGAACGAATTTGCAATAGGCCACATAGGGATTATTTTAGCTAATATCCAGCGCTCACTTCCTACAGTATTCAATAAGTGTAATTTACTATCCACGTTTTTAACACAATGTACCAAGTCAATCTCTAAAATAATAAAGTTTAAAACAATTTTCACCAAATTGTATTATATTTTCCCAGCATGATTCATGATTTAGGGCAGCCATCAGTCTGTCTTACCAGCTAGTGTTTACTCACATCTACAAGAAGCTAAAAATAAATGCTTGTTACTTAAAAAAGAGGGTATAAGATATCGCAGCCCCATAAATCATGGTGTTGTTTCAATCATGGATTTTGTCTTACTCGTTTACTGCGGCAACTATGTGGTATATTTGGAAAGCGTGGGCTATTTGGATTTCAACATAACTTATGTGAGAAATTAGGCTTAATTTAAACTCAAGAGTAATAATACTTTTGTAAGTAAAATTAAGGTGCGAAAATGTTTTTTACTTTTATTAAATACATCGCGAAGCTGCATATTTCGTAAAAAAATGTCCGAAAATCAAACCCGATAGGTTATGACCGGCTGGTCATTGACTTATCATAATAATGTTGTGCTGTAAGCGACAGCAAATGTATGCCAAGAGTAAGGCGATTCACACACTGCACCGCATTACGCAGCGTAGCGCGGGAGTACGTGTTCTTATGTTGCCTGAAAGTATATCTCTTTGCATTGAAACCAAACGTAGTGAAACACACAGAAAACGCATTAACGCGCAGTGTTTCAGGTCACGCGCCTACATGCAGAGAAACACGCGCACTCACGCGTGGTTGCGGGGCAAGACGCAAGGTATGGCACGCCGAGTTCTGCAGTATAGTGCATGATTTTGACTGAGCTATACGTGAAAACATCTTTATATTTACTTAAATCTAAGAAATTGTGAAGTAATGACCCATTTATCGATCATGTTCGTAAAAAGGGATGTACACAATTTTTTCTATTTTAATTATACAAAGACTAAACAGATAATACAACTGCAGCATCCTGAATGAGTTCTGCATTAATAACTATTTTAAATATAGAAAACAATGCTCTGTGTCACCGTATACTATATTGCAGCTCCGCGCGTTTGTGCGAAGAAATCTGCTAATGATGAAAATCTGCACACCTGCAACCACGCTACGCACCCCGCAGCATAGAGCGGGGCAGTGTGTGAACCGCCTTACGCAGCCTACGCAGCTTTGCCGTTCTTATAAGCTATCGAAATTAACTGTCAAGATAAAAAGGTCAGTCTTCGTGGTAACGTCTTTACCTGATTATTTTAAAATTGATCGTCTTAGATTGCAGTAGCATACAAGTCTCTCAACATCCAATTTAGCCTTCCATTTACCCGTAACAAAGGTCTAAGTATTTGCATAACAACTGGAATCTAAGGCTTGTTCCGGAAAGCAGTCTAACAGAGAGGTCTCTCTGTGTTTAATTAGCAGCCTCTCATCCGTTTTCTGAAGTCTGTCTCTTGGAGGATATAACGTCGATCTTGTTTGATCTTATCAGTCAATTCTGTTGTGCAATACAAGGCATTGAGTAGCCTTAATATAAGCACTAGCTTGCTTGAGAGATAGGCACAAGACGAGAAGGTTTTCCCGAAAGCGACTTTTGTTATGTCAAAAATGTAAGTGAAACGTCATAATAATTTTTCATCTACATTTTTTATTCATGTGGTGTAAAAAAGGCAAAAATGGAAAAGTACCACGCTTGTAATAGAAGTGGACTTGAGTTAATAAATTTTTCAACAGAAATGGTAACGAAATATTCTAATAACAATAGTTTGTTGTTAAATATTATGTACTAGTAGTTTCCCCGCGGTTTCACCCGCGTAAGTCCCGTTCCCGTGTGAATATCGGGTTTCACCCCTTTCACTCCCTTCGGGGTGGAATTTACAAAAATCCTCTCTTAGTGCTCCCCTACACTCTCCAAGGAACATACATGCCAAATTTCAGCTTCTTGCGTTCAGTAGTTTCGGCTGTGCGTTGTCTGTCAGTCACTTAGTAACGGAAGAGTTTTATATATATAGATTTAGTAATCGTTTTTTAAATCTTGTATCATATCAACATACTAATGTTTTTTACTGGATTAATATAATAAAAAAGTCAGCCAACAACCCCAATTTTTGGTCCATTGTATTCATCCATTTAATTCCATTGTATTATAAAGTAAGCAGATATGACTGTTACGTTGATAGGATTTTGCATATACATATGTACATATATAGCTACAGCTCTAAGAAAGAACAAAGGCTATTTTTAATACATAATCAAAGTCGCGGATAACAACTAGCAATTACATTACTATAGAAATATATGCACGAATACGTTTAAGTTAGTATAAGTCTAACGAAGCCCTTTATTCATGAGCAATTTACCATTACACAGCTACAGTGATGTTCCTGACACCGCATAGCCAAACCAATTTCTATATAATGAATAAAGACTATCTATGGGTACGAGACTATACTAATAAACAAAATGATTTAACCAAAATAATATACGACACATTGGATACAAAAGGTACATTAAGCATTATAGCTTAAAAAGGAATGATGCTGAGCAGCGACACTCAATGACGTACAATTAATTAATCCTTAATATCTATCACGTAGATGGATTGTTGACGTCAGTACTAATCTATATATATAAAACTCTTCCGTTACTGAGTGACTGACAGACAACGCACAGCCGAAAATACTGAACGCAAGAAGCTGAAATTTGGTATGTATGTTCCTTGGAGAGTGTAGGGGAGCACTAAGAGAGGATTTTTGGAAATTCCACCCTGAAGGGGGTGAAAGGGGTGAAACCCGATATTCACACGCGAACGGGACTTACGCGGGTAAAACCGCGGGAAAACTACTAGTTTAGTATATAATAGTAATACCAGCCTTATAATTAATTGCTCTATTGCTAGGTTCGGGCCTCTTCTCAGTGTGAGATGGCTTAGGCCATAGTCCACCGCACTGGCCCACTGCGGGTTGGCAAACTTCACATATTTTCAAGAACATTATGGCGAACTCAGAGACATGCAGGTTTCCTTACGAATTAACTATTAAATAGTTAATTATCGCTACTACTAATTTAATAATTACAAAAAAGATCTTTAATATACAGGGTCTGTCGTTAATAATGGATAACCCGTTAGCTGGAGGTTAACCATTTTTTAGGCAGTAAGAAAATAATATTTTTATGTCAGGGTTGCCAACAGCGTGAAACTAGCGTACATTTTGGTGTTTTTTGTTAAAATTCACTTCTTTACCCTTTCAATTGGTTGCCATTTCAACAAAATTAGTTTTTTTTGGGTTATTAATTTGCCATCGTACTTGCGAATACTTGTATTATTTAATTTAACTACATTTTTAGGCGCCATTAACATAAAATAGTAACAAAATTAACATTTTAATCAATTTCTTAAAATTAATATTTCCGTACGTCTAGTTTTAACCACTGATTGTGCAAAAAAAGGTATGGCAACCCTGACATCAACATTTTATTTTCTTACTGCCTGATAACTGGTTAACCTCCAGCTAACGGGTTACCCATTATTAACAACAGACCCTGTATAACTATTAAAGATGAATGTTGAAACTCATAAAACTATAAATATGACATCCGTAATACATTTTTGATGTTTACGAATTGATTTTAATCAATAAACAATAATTGTATTTAATTCTACTAATATTAAAATCGTGAAACTGCGTATAGATTATTGTATGTTTGTTACTCAATAACGCGGAAACCGTTAAACAAATTTGAACAAAAGTTGGCACGTAGACAAGATACGTAAGAGAATGAGCATATACAATACATTTTTAACACCGAATCTACTTTTCAAAAATGTTTATAAATATAAAATACTATTTAGCATAATGCAACTTTTATTACTAAAGATAGACTGTATTTATTTTATAGAATGCCTTGGTGGTTTTCTTTTAAATCAGACAGAGTGCTATTTGTAGTTCAACTTTGATGTTTACAAAATCGGTGACTCGATTATGTCACCTCTCCTTCTCGAGCTTTCGACATCACAAACTTGATTCTACACGCGTTATTGGGTATATATTCATTCTCTTCTACTCTCTACTTAATCCTAACAGTCCCGTAAAATCATGTAGCTGTTTATTCCTTTGAGGATCCAATATATATATTTTAAGATCTTCCCACGTCTTGTAAAATATAATATAATATTAATATAATATTCTACCACATACACACAACACCATCTAGCCCAAACTAAGCAGAGCTTGTACTATGGGTACTAGACAATGAACAGACATATATAGATATACTTTATTTTTTGTAAATACATTCATATTATACATAGAAATACCCAGACCAAGACAAACATGCATGTTCATGCACACAAATGTTTGACTTGTGTGGCAATCGGTTACACTAACCACTACGCCATCAAGGCCATTATAAGTCATATACTACACTTTGGTGGGAGTTTACTTGATAGTCCTTTGAAGCTAATTAAGTCAAATGCTAGAGAGAGAGCTTACTACAATTTATTCCATAAGCCTTGTAAAAGGTCAACTAGTCTGATGAAGCACAGCATATTTAATCTGTTGAGGCTACGTAAATACAGTCATAATGTTCTTAGCCTTATTAGATGTTCACGCACCTAAGGACCTTAGTTATATATTTAGGTTCCCACGCACCAATGAACGTTAATTATTTATTTAAGGACTAAAATTATAGACAAAACTTCATGTAGGCAAAGAAATTTATGTAGTGTTTTGGCGCGCTTGGTAATTTACTAACCGATTGTAAGTTCTAATATCTTATTCTTCGTTTCTCCGATAAAATAGCAATCAGAACAGGTCCAACACTAGGCCATAATCGATTATTGATTGATTATTGTAGCTCTCTTACTGCATACATTATTTCAGTTTGCCAACGAACTTCCTTCTTTATATTTTACCAATTAATAAATTTTGTAAATGTATGAAATGTCAACAAATAATTGGATAGTATAGTGTCGTACATTTCACCATTACTAATCCTTGCGAGTCTGAGCACGAGACAAGAATAAAAATTACAATTCACAAAATGTTCTTATGTGTCGAGGTGTATTTTGTGTCAAAGAAAATAAAGCTACCCATAAAACCACGAAAGCAAAAAGAAAGAAGAAAGAAAATTTATTTATTTGACGAAATAAAATATATAATAATAACAAGTAAAATAAAAATTATAATAAAATTTGCCAAATGGGACCTAGTTCAGCATATGCCAGGCTAAGGAAGCCTGGCGCTGGTTTTCAACTAGATCCGTTTAGTGACTGCACGGATGCTAATAACAAGTGTGTGACACGAGTGAATATCCTTTATCCAGAATATGTTGAATACGATAATAATGACAGTACTTTATAGCTTGTTCTTTTGGCCGTTAAGATCTACCTATTTAGACGTTAAGTTGTCATCTGACACATAACCCCACTGAATTATAAATATAAACTTATCACCTTCACTCATAATGAAAATTGTATAGGTACTATCGTTTTCTACCTAATATGTGAGCACACTCTTCATAGCGTAAACACTTTTTTGAGTACGGTGAAGTTATATCTATGATTAAAATCTTTGAATGATAACCAATTATGAGGATGATATTGGTATTTTTGCCAAATAATAGCCGTAGAAAATTGCTCATACGTCACTATGCCGAATTAAAAATAATTATGATCTTACCAAGCAGATTAAACAGACGCAGCCTAATTTGATGGCCGGTCATAACAGTCTGTGGACGTCCGTGGAAGTAATAAAGATAAATTACACACTACTTTGTAAATTACTACAGCCTACAGATATTTAACTGAAAAAAACATATTAAAGGGTCGTATCTTACGTATAGTGAATGTATTAACAAGCTTTTATTTGTTCTATTTATTTGCACGCTAAGCTAAAAATCTTTGAGCTGATAATAAAACTGTGAAATGCTCACTTGATCATCATAGTTTTTAGCTTAGCGTGCAAACAGGTAGAACAGATAGATACCGTAGTAACTGCTTACTACGGTATCGGTTACGTAATAATCACCATAGATCATATCTTCTGATCATTTTCAATACCAGAAATGCCAGCCGCATGTTGCCAATCCTTAGGAAAAAGAATGAAAGGAGGGATAAGTTTAAGGAAAGCAGAACATACGCACGTGAGCGTCCGTTATTCATGCATTGTTACTTGTTAGTCCTATATTCTCTTATTTTTTTAGAAGATCAGATAACAATCCCGGAACTGGGGTAATGAGACATTTAATCGAATTAATCTATTTATTGAATTTAATATCTTGTGCATCTTACAATACACATATGAATACAGAAATCAAAATGAAAGTCTTAAAATAAATGTTAATGTTTAGTTACGTGACGTTGTAATGGAGAAAATACCATAAATTTGATCCTTGCTAATATTATAAATGCGGATGTAAATTTGATGGTTTTTACGCTTTTACACCATAGCTACTCGAAATATCATCATGAAATTTCGCATACACACTGTCAGGGCTACAGAAAAAGACATAAGGTATCTTTTATCTATAAAAAGTACTGTTTCCGAAGGATAGAAATTCATTGACGTAAGCGAAGCGGCAGGTAGATAGCATACTCTTCGTTAATCGTTTGAAAAATAAAGCAACAATGTATAAAGTAGAATTATTGTTTGCAAAAACATAGCTGGAAACCAGACAAAAAAATCATTGTGTTTGGGCCCCGGGGTTAAGCGTTACTATTATTAATTATTACGTTATAAAAAACAATTTCAGATCGGTACTACAAACATAATTGTCAAAATATTTACTAGCGTGAAACAGATAATTATGGTGGTGGTGTTGAACGAAAGCTCCTTAGTTATGGTTTTAAATTTACAAGAAACATTACGCGTAATAATAAAAGTCAATTTCAATAAAATATTAAAGCACATTTTAGTCTTTTAAAGGAAAGGCTTTGACTTTGACCTAGCCCTTCTCAAATTGAGAATAGGCCCGTGCCTAGCTGTGGGCTCGTTTATATACAGGGCTGATATTATTATTTATTATAGATCTATTTTAGATGCGACCACGTATCATCAAAATATTTATTTTTTGGGTCGTTTGGCAAAAGTACTTTTATTTCAAAACTGTTTATCTCTGTATATAACTGTCTATCTAGTTCGTAGTAGTTTACAGTTATTGAAATAACGTAAGCGATGATGGTCGTAAAAATTATATTCAGCTTTTTCTTCGTTTAATGCTACAATAAATGGGTCCCAAGGTAGTTCCGTAAATATACGTTCCAATGTATTTGTAACCTAAGCACGTTTTTCACGGTAAATCGGGCAACTTATTACCTAAATTAATCTGGGAGTTAACTTGACGGCAAATTTAGTGCCAAGATTCTGCACGCACGTGTGAAATATCCTTTCAATTACGTGCAACTACATGG